>CM022527.1:22496559-23696559 GCA_012273795.1 Dendrolimus punctatus
ACTATAATCAACCTTATACTATTATTAAGGACTAGCGACCCGCCCCGGCTTCGCACGGGTGCAATGCTGATACAAAATTAAATACACTACAGAAAAACTATGAACGTTATACATATAAACCTTCCTGTTGAATCACACTATCCATTGGAAAAAACCACATCAAAATTCGTTGGGTAGTTTTAAAGATTTAAGCGCACATAGGGACAGAAAAGGCGACTTTATTTTATACTATGTAGTGATAGTGATTTATAATTAACTAGAGTTTACCCCGCGGCTGCGCCGCGGGTTAACCTCTAGTGCGTGTCTCCTGTTTAAAGAGCAAGTGCTACAGCTTATATTATATTACAATGTTTTTATGTATTTGCCCACGGAAGATTCACTTCATTCTATATCGCTAATTATATATACTATCCCCCGTCTATCTGTAAACAAAATAAATTACAAAACTTGACCAAAAAGGCCAAAATGGTCTAAATGACCAAAAGACCACAGTGACCGACATGGCTAAAATGACGGAATAGGAAAAAACTACCAAAAAGGCCAAAATAATCAAAATGGTCAAAATGACCAAAGAGGCCAAAATGACCAAAAAGGCCAAAATGACCAAATAGGCCAAAATGACCAAATAGGCCAAGATGACCAAATAGGCCAAAATGACCAAAAAGGCCAAAATGACCAAATAGGCCAAAATGACCAAATAGGCCAAAATGACCAAAAAGGTCAAAATGATCAATAAGGCCAAAATTACCAAATAGGCCAAAATGATCAAATAGGCCAAAATGACCAAAAAGGTCAAAATGATCAATAAGGCCAAAATGACCAAAGAGGCCAAAATGACCAAAGAGGCCAAAATGACCATATAGGCCAAAATGACCAAATAGGCCAAAATGACCATATAGGCCAAAATGACCATATAGGCCAAAATGACCAAAGAGGCCAAAATGACCAAAGAGGCCAAAATGACCAAAGAGGCCAAAATGACCATATAGGCCAAAATGACCATATAGGCCAAAATGACCAATAGGCCAAAATGACCAAATAGGCCAAAATGACCAAAGAGGCCAAAATGACCAAAGGCCAAAATGACCAAAAGAAATGACAAAGGCCAAAATGACCATATAGGCCAAAATGACCAAATAGGCCAAAATGACCAAAAAGGTCAAAATGATCAATAAGGCCAAAATGACCAAAAAGGTCAAAATGATCAATAAGGCCAAAATGACCAAAGAGGCCAAAATGACCAAAGAGGCCAAAATGACCAAAGAGGCCAAAATGACCATATAGGCCAAAATGACCATATAGGCCAAAATGACCAAAGAGGCCAAAATGACCATATGGGTCAAAATGATCAATAAGGCCATAATGACCAAATAGGCCAAAATGACCAAAAAGGTCAAAATGATCAATAAGGCCAAAATGACCAAAAAGGTCAAAATGATCAATAAGGCCAAAATGACCAAAGAGGCCAAAATGACCAAAGAGGCCAAAATGACCAAAGAGGCCAAAATGACCATATAGGCCAAAATGACCATATAGGCCAAAATGACCAAAGAGGCCAAAATGACCATATGGGTCAAAATGATCAATAAGGCCATAATGACCAAAGAGGCCAAAATGACCAAAGAGGCCAAAATGACCAAAGAGGCCAAAATGACCAAATAGGCCAAAATGATCAATAAGGCCAAAATGACCAAAGACGCCAAAATGACCAAAGAGACCAAAATGACCAAACAGGCCAAAATGATCAATAAGGCCAAAATTACCAAATAGGCCAAAATGACCAAATAGGCCAAAATGACCAAATAGGCCAAAATGACCAAAAAGGTCAAAATGATCAATAAGGCCAAAATGACCAAAGAGGCCAAAATGACCAAAGAGGCCAAAATGACCAAATAGGCCAAAATGACCAAAGAGGCCAAAATGACCAAAGAGGCCAAAATGACCATATAGGCCAAAATGACCGAATCGGCCAAAATGACTAAAATGGTCAAAATGATCAATAAGGCCAAAATTACCAAATAGGCCAAAATGACCAAATAGGCCAAAATTACCAAAAAGGCCAAAATGAAAATTATCCCTTGTCCATCCTCAGTATTTAATTTACATACGTGCCGAATTTCAGCCAAATCGGTCCAGTAGTTTTTCCGTAAAAGCATAACAAACAAACAGACAAATATCATTTTATCCCGGAAACTATCCCATTTTTCGGGATAAAAAGTATCCTATGTTCATCCTCGGTATCGAAAATATATATATACTGAGTTTCAGCCAAATCGGTCCAGTAGTTTTTACGTGAAAACGGAACAGACAGACAGACAGACAGACAGACAGACAGACAGACAGAGTTACTTTCGCATTTATAATATTAATAGGGATTCATGCCGTATAAAATATTGAGTTATTTTTAACAATATTATAAAATTCTAAACAGGGCGTGTCTGTATATTAAAGCTATTTAAAAAACTAACTGGAATCGACTAGATAAACAATGGAGAACACGATGAATTTATTTAGATTTCTTGTGTGTTTGTCGGTTTGTCTGTTTGTTTGGGATTCACGTAAAAACTACTGGGTCGATTTCGATGCGGTTTTCACTGATCAATAACAAATTTAATTTTAAAAAATGTGTGATATTTTCTACCCGGGAAGCCAACGGCGTTGCCAGCCTTTAGGAGTAAGTAAGGATGCGATAAGGTAGGACTAATAGGATAGGGGGAAGGGAAGTAGACCATCATCTTGATATATAAAAATGAATGTTTGTTTGTATGTCCTTTATAGAATCGTAAACTCTATATTTGATTATGTGATCTTTAGCAAAGTTGTTGTGCATGAGCCAAGGAAGGTTTCTGAGTTGGTTCACTATTGTACCCGGTAGGTGGCGCTGCTGTCGGCATATCGATTGAAGCTTTTCCGGGCAAGACGACGTCTTCCGGGATAGCTAGAGTATTATAAGTACCTGTTAATTGTGAAAAAAAATATTTAAACTAATTGAAGGACTTAGATTAAATAAATGTTTCCTTTTAAATAGGTGCAAGCTGAAGTGCCCGGTTCGCCGATATTCGTGATGAAGCTAGCGAAATCTGCAAGGCATTTGGAAGTACAGCTATTGGCCGATCAATATGGTGAATATGTTTTTAATACCCAAGTGTACAAACTCTTTGCTCTATTTGCGGTCGTTTGACTTTATTTAGAAAGAACTTTATGAAATGTAATGTCAATTGGTAAAAATATATAATATAATGGTGATATAATATTTTTATTTGAAGTTTTCTTCATAAATATATCGAAATTCGATATAAGCATCGTCCCTATGTCCGTCCGCACTTAGAATTCTTTAAAAAAAAAACTATTGTCTCATGTTCAATGTTTCAATCGTATTTTGATTGAATCGTCTGTTTACGTAACACTATCAGAAATATTTTTTGGAAAAGAAAAAGTAAAAAGGAAATAATCTCTTCCCTGAATAATGACAGAAGAGAGAAATGAATTTTTCAGGTAACGCGATCTCACTGTTCGGCCGCGATTGCTCCATACAAAGACGTCACCAGAAGATTATAGAGGAAGCCCCAGCCGCCATTGCCAGGCCAGATGTTTTTATTGAAATGGAGAAGGTAAATATCGTTCAAGGAAGGTTTATATCTCCATGCGCTCTTATTGTTTGATTCCTATACTGTCTTACTATCCATTTTTTATATTTTCTGCATTTATTTGCACCTATATAAAAATAAACTAGCCTTTGGTCTGATGTATATTTTGAGATTTAAAAGGATTTTAAGCGGAGCCAAGAGAGAGAAGAGAGTTATCAAACGGTAAAGAAAAAAAATGTATTCTTTATTGTTTTTTCTCTCCCTTTCTTTCACCATATCCCAATTAGTTGGGGTCGGCACAATATTCTCTCAATAGTCTTTTCCTTCCACACTCCTCTATTCTGACATACATCTTCTGTCACACCACAAATAATCATATCATCCTTCACGCAGTCCATTCATCTTTTTTTGGTCTACCTGTACATCTGTACCCATTATTGTAATTTTTTATCTTGCCTTAATTAATTAAAAGCTTTTTTTTCTAAACTCAAAATCAGTTTTAATGGTTAAAAACAGTTTCAGCAGTTTTATATAATACTCAAGCACTTGCCTAAAGTCAGATTATTAAAATTACCAGATCATCGTTGTGAATTTTAATTTGCCATAATCCATTAAATACTTTTCTCTACACTAAAAACAGTATTAATTGTTACTAGCTGTAACCGTGCCTTCGTTCAATGGATTTTTTTCGCGAAACGCTAAAAAATGTAGCCTAAGTTACTACCTTATAACTTCAGTTATCTGCCACTAAAAGTCCGGTTAAAATCGGTCCAGCCGTTTCAGAGATTACCCAGAACATCAAGACAGAAAGGTAATAATTTAAAAAAATGCATTTTCGTAATCCCCTGATCTGAATTATGTTTCACATTTTTATTTTAACATTACAAACAAACACTTTAAGTTTATTTATCTGTATAGCTAAGTTAACACATATCACCATTAAATCCATATAAAAGTATCTATACCCCACCCATAATGATGGCAAAGTGGTGGATCACTTGCATCATAATGGTACCATTATGACACCAATAATAAAAATATAATGTCGTAGCAAACTTGAGGCCTAGTAGTAGGGCCAATGAATGGATGGTACTAACATATTGAAACTATATGACGTCGTAAAATTTTGAAAATATTTCAGGCGGCGGTACGTCTCGCCAAAATGGTGGGTTACGTTAGTGCCGGCACGGTTGAGTACTTGTACGAACCAGGGACCGGTGCTTATTATTTTCTGGAACTGAACCCGAGACTACAAGTGGAACACCCTTGTACAGAGATGGTGGCTGATGTGAATTTACCCGCAGCCCAGTTACAGGTTCGTTTGGTGTGGTTGTATATTTTTATTAGGTTTACATGGATAATAATTACCGTGGTATAAAATGGAGGACCAAAAATGTATTTTAATAAAATGACAAGCGTTTATTTACTTTTAACATTTTCACACCTATCAAGATAAATATTTATTGACAGGAAAGCCCACATGAAATTATAATTGTCGTACTTTTTTGTTGTGGGTGACGTAATAGTGATGTTCTGGGAGTCATTTAGCGCACAGATTATTAAACCATCGACTCTATAAGTAAATAAATCGAAAATAATCAATATGAAAATAAAAAATGTTCTTCAAGAAAAATAATATCGCAATTATTCTATGTACGTAAAAAAACATGTAATCTGCAATAAAGGCTATAAAATAACTATTATTATTTTTAATTGTAGATCGCGATGGGCCTTCCCCTTTATCACATAAAAGACATCCGCCTTTTGTATGGGGAGTCCCCATGGGGCTTAACCCCCCTCAGCCTGGATGAGCCCAAACAACGTCCCTCTCCATGGGGTCACGTCATCGCAGCCAGGATCACCTCTGAGAACCCTGATGAGGGTGAGTCACCCATATACGTTAGCTATCAGCTGGACCATCTGCCAGTTTGCTTATCTGCAACAAAAAAAAAACCATTTATAATAACACATATCTATGGCCTAGTAGGTCACATAAGGGGTAATTGCCACACATGAGGTCTGAAAATATTTTTCCAGTTTACGTTGTCGCGTATCGTAAACTAACTCTAGAAAAACAGCAATGAACCTGAGTAACTTGTTAAATTATAGATGGATAGAGATATTAGCTCCCAACTTCGTATTTACCTACCTTAAATGAAAATTAGTTCTGTAGTCAAGTGAGAAAAGTGACATTGAACAGTGGACATTTGCCACTTCCATGGAACACTTCTTAGTTCTTGAACTGCCACACACTTGCCTGTTTTTTTTTGGAATACGCGTATTATGTATAGACTTGCCCTATGTATATGGATACGATTGGGCACTGTATTGACGATACTCTAAATCAGACGATCAAGGTACAAACACGGCTCTATTTGTTTATTGGTAAGGTAATGCAATGATATATAATTATATATAAATAAGTATCAAAATCCAGAAGCCTAACTCGTGTTATGATGCACTCTGTAAAAATATCTTTAGGCTTTAAACCATCATCGGGCACGGTACAAGAGCTGAACTTTCGATCATCGAAGAACGTTTGGGGGTACTTCAGTGTAGCGGCTTCGGGGGGTTTGCACGAGTTCGCTGATTCGCAGTTCGGGCACTGCTTCTCCTGGGGGGAGACGAGGGAACAGGCCAGAGAGTGAGTGTTTTGGTCTCTTCTTATTAAATTTACTAGACTTTAGCCCGCGGCTGCGCCGCGTGTTAGGTTCTACAGCGTACCTCTTGTTTAAACAGCAGGCGTCAACATAGGTTACATTGTATCAAACTTTTGTGTTAATACTATTTATTTATGCTGCCTAAAGTAGGCAAAGTTAGTTATTTCAGTAAAGTGGTAGAGTCATCTTGATGATGACCTGTTGAGAGTGTTGGAGAGGAAATGGATTTTGTATTAAATTAATAAAATAATGGTTTTTTGTATTATAATGTATTCTGAATGACTTTTCTCTATATGTGACATGCTACTATATTTAAAATATTAAATTAAAAACTAAAACAAATAAAACCTTTTTTGTTGTAAACAAAGAGAATCAGTTTACCTGATGGAGTTTCGATCATGGAGCATGATTACCGTCGCATATGGATGTGTGCAACCCGGGGGTATCAATTAACTAAAAAGAATAATTTTGATGGAGTTTGATTTTTCTCTAATTATTTAAAAGTAATTTTGGTTAGAAACAGCAAAGTTTTTCTACACTAAAGCAGAGGGGAAAAAAAGACAAGTGGTGCTCTTTAGAAAAAAATACTCCGTTTTCATTAGTACTCTTTAACTACATAAAAAATGTTGCTTTGTGTTATTTTAAATCTAAAAATTATTTGTTTTATTTTTTATCTGTTTCTTTTCCTCAACAGGAATTTGGTGATAGCATTAAAAGAGCTAAGCATTCGTGGTGATTTCCGTACCACAGTGGAGTACCTCATTACACTGTTAGAAACACCTGCTTTCCAAGACAACAATATTGATACTAGCTGGTTGGATGCATTGATCGCTGAAAGGGTAAGACAAGTTGAATAGATCAAATTCTTTAAGTAGTTACAGCATTTAGAGTATTTATGGGTGTTTGGAATACTTTTGAGTACTCAATCTGCTCAAAGTATATTGAGCAGATTGAGTACTCACAGCAATTCGATTATTCAAGATAATTTAAATAATTTGATACTTTGAGTAGATTGAGATTGAGTATAGTTACAGAAGTTCCAGTATCTATGGTAGTTTGAAGTAGTTTGATTATTTTAAGTAATTCAAGTCAACGGTTTGTGCTGACACACAAGCTGGTTCTATAGATGATAATCTGAATAGATTTCAAATTATTATTGATAACGCAAGTAATTAAAAAAAATGTTTTTTTTAATAATACAGGTCCAATCTGAAAAACCGGACATAATGCTCGGTGTGATATGTGGATCGATTCTGATAGCTGACAACATCATCACAGCCAACTTCCAGGAGTTCAAGAGTGCCCTTGAAAAGTAAGCACATCATTCGCACTTATATGTATGTTATGTACTTAGTAATTACTAGCTTAATATAATAGTGCCCATAAATGTCCCACTGCTGGGCTCAGGCCTTCCTTCATAAGGAACGGATAGTATACTCGCCAGGCTTGTGCAAGGCGGCGTGTTAGGTTAGTAAGTAATTATGTATAGTGCACACAAAACTTAAATGTACTTAAAGGGAAATGAACTCTATGACTTTATGCATGTTTAGTTGAATGCTGTAATGTATCAAAACATCACTTTAAAAAAAAATAGCATTTACCTCTTGATATGAAACCATTCACATTTAGCCTTAAAATAGAATTATACGCACTCTGGTTTATATAAAAAAATCAAAAATTTTCTAGAGGTCAAATTCAAGGATCCAGTCAGTTATCGAACTGTGTAGAAGTGGAACTAATCCATAGCGGCCATAAATACAAAGTATCAGTAACCAAATCGGGACCCACATCCTACTTCCTGGCTATGAATGGCAGCTTCAAGGAATTGGAGGTTCATAAAATGACTGATGGAGGTGAGTAGACCGGAATACCGATTATATCTAGAAGACGACCAGTTCTTGTTTTTATTGCTTCAAAGACTGACAGCTGCTCCACGTAATGGAAAGTGGTTTCTGTCGCCTATCGATAAAATCACAACACCACCAAGGATGGTCCCAACGCATTGCTAGCTTCTAATGCTGGTGAGCACCAACATTTAACCGACGGTTATAATAAAATAATCAGTGTCTATGCATACATTTTTAGTGATTATTTTATTTTAACCATCTGTTAAAATTCGGTGTACACCAGCCTTAGAACGGGATAAAGGGACAGAGATAAGAGAGATGGGTGGTAGGGGTATATAAAGCTAGAATAAGGGTGGGGGAAATGGGCCTTCGGTAAAAGTACCGGTATTCGATGGTGAGAGCGCCATACAAGGCACGGTGACCTCAAAGTTGACCATTTCACGCCGATGTATTGAGAGAGGCCACATTCCACAAGAGGCTCACAACGACCACGTTCACGACCGCTATTTCTCCCGTTCCATTTGCTTGCTGACTGTTGTATCGTCTATAGACTAGTGGAACGGATTATGGGGCGTTGATGTCATAAACGACGAAATATACTAATGTCATTGGTTGATTTGAATATCGCGCCTTTTTTAATGTCAATCGATAGTCAACGCCCATTTCGACCCACCCCTTGACATGGGTTTTTGTGAGCGCTGTGTGATCGAAAATGACGACTTCATTAGTGACGTTTTCGCCACGACCATAACGACTGTAGTCGCCATGTGGAATGGCAGACGAAATATATTGAGCGTTGTGAGCTACAAACAGATCAAGTGAGACACTATTTATAAGCATAAGGAACGTCGCAGCCGCATAGATTTTGTACGAGCGCGCCTACTTATGACGTCATAAGTAGGTATACGTCAAACGAGTCAAATAGCGCATTAACTAATTATTGTTTGAAAAATCATTGAAATGATTTCTAATTTGATGTTATATTAACGCCTGTTCTTTCATATTGTTGCGAGTGCGGGACTCGAATTAAAATGCCGTTAGAATTAATATACAATTTATTAGAACTATACAAACACGCATAACACAGGTACAAATATAACTGGACCCAACCAGTAAAAACTGCACGATTCAATAACACGCGCAAACTCCGTCAATATATAGCTTATTAAATGTACACGTCTTGATTGTGTCGTAATCGTCGCTTGACCGCCTCACCCCTCCGTTTGGGCATTGTTTTATACTAAACCGTACAATACGACAATCGACCGCGTGAACTGAATTACTAAGAAAACGTAATCTGCACACCTGCGGCCATAAACGAGTATAGTAACAATAGGATGTTTTTTCTTAATTACAAATTTTAAACGCAAATTAAACAAAAGAAGTCCAAATGCGGGAAAGGTAATAAATCAGGTGTACATTCACTTTGTCGGCGTGTAACAATATTATGTAAAATTTTGTTAGTATTTATTATGAACATAGATTCGTATCCTTATTGTATAGAAGCATAAGTGAGAACAAGTAGTTTGAGATAAATAAACTTTATACAAATACAAACAAATATGATGCCTCAATAAAAGCTCTATTTCAACCAAAATAATCAGGGAACCATAAAAATATTTTAAAAATATTATCTTAAAACAGGTACGCTGCTCTCATTAGACGGTGCGTCTTGCACGACATACTTAAGAGACGAAGTAGACAAGTATCGCATCGTGATCGGGAATCAGACCGTGGTCTTTGAAAAGGAGAAAGACCCTTCGAAGTTACGAGCGCCATCTGCTGGAAAGTTGATTAACACCCTCATAGAGGATGGAGGCCATGTCGATAAAGGACAGCCCTATGCTGAGATTGAGGTGAGTAAACCGAAAAGACTAAGGCTGGTGTGCACCGACTTTTAACCGATGGTTAAAATAAAATATTCGCTAAAAATGTATGCATAAACAGTAATTATTTTATTTTAACCGTCGGTTAAATGTTGGTGCACACCAGCATTAGTAGAGTGATTAAACACCAGAAGTGTGATTGAGAATATAAGTACATGTATCTAATATAGTTAGGTATTTTTGAGGTGGGTAGACCGGAGAAACTCAGTAGAAAGAGTAAACATGATAATAGCAATTGTATCTATTTCTTACTTATTTTCAATTGTAATCTTCATTACTCTATAAAACATGTATATATATTTTTTACTAAATAAGATTTATTGAAATGTAAAAATAATACAATTTCAGTATTGTAGTGGATTTTTTTATTATGCGCCCAAAAAGACCACAGACCTGATAAAATAAAAATAATTTTATACTTAAACTAAATCACCAGGTGATGAAAATGGTGATGACGCTATCATCGCCGGAGTCTGGAAAGATCACGTGGAATCTAAGGCCTGGTGCAGTTTTGGAAATGGGCTCCTTGATCGGGACGCTTGGTGGGTATTTTTCGAATAACTGGGGGTGTTTTTTACACTCTTTATTTAGCAGATACAGACGCTCATTGCTCGTTTAAGCGCCATTTTGCTCGATTTTTGAACTTACGATCACCACTGAGCATTCTCAATTTTACTCCCATATAAGATGGTCTTCCTTAGTTCTACTCTCCATAGTGTAATTTCTGATCATATTAATAATAATAATAAAGCCTCAGCAATGAAGTCTTACTTATGTTTTTTTACTAATTCCGCCTAATATATATTTTATTCAAGGTCACCAGCTTTCCTTTGAATAAGGCCTCCGCCAACTGTTTCCACTCGTCTCTGTTTTTTGTGAGCCTTGACCTGGTGCTCACACGACCACTTTCAGGTCGTCCACCCATCTTTTTTGTTGTCTGCTTCTACTTCCTTTCCCGTCTCGTGGATATCATTCTGTTACCGCCGTTGTCCGTTTTTTAGTAATATTCCTCATCAAATTCTAATTACCAATTTGTATTTATTAAGCTCCATCTAGTTCCATTCCATTGTTTCTATATCAACATGAAGTTCGGTGAGATGACAATGGTGTCTATTTTCTCCAGAACTCGATGACCCGTCGCTGGTAACGACAGCTCAGCCGTACAAGGGTCAGTTCTCGTTGGAGGATTCTCCGCAAGTTTCGGAGAAGTTGAACCACGCTCATAACAAATACAGGGCTATATTGGAGAATACATTGGCTGGTAAGTGCATTTTAATTTCATGTTAAAAATGCTTCTTTTATATAGTTCTACTAGCTGTCCCAGCAGACGTTGTTCTGCTCTGAAGAAATAAAATTTAGAACCCGATTGCAACGCCATCTACAGGGTCCATTGAGATGTAAGCTATCCTATCTTTTAAGTTGGATCAAACTGCATATGGTGTGCAAATTTGATTGAAATCGGTTCAGTAGTTTTGGAGTTTATCGGCAACATACATCGTGACACAAGATTTTTTATATATATATATATAAGATGAATAAAGTGAAATATACAAATGTGATATTTTTTATTTTAGAGCAATTTTTAATATATCGTAATCATTTCGGTAAAAATGGAACACTTCTAAATTTTGTATATCTTTAAACCAAACAGGGTGGGTCAAGCAAAGACTGACTGAAAGAAGTTGACTGATTTTTACATGTTTTTTTAGGTTATTGCCTCCCCGAGCCCTACAACACTCCGCGTTTACGAGAGGTTGTGGAGAAGTTCATGCTGAGCCTAAGAGACCCATCGCTGCCTTTGTTAGAATTGCAAGAAGTAAGTAGCCAGTTTTTTTTCTGATAAATATAATATATTTATTTTCAAGTATGTTTGGTCATATGTATTGTCAATTCTACTTTCTCGTAACTTTCACCAAAAACTAATATTAACCACTTTTCTACTGGCCGGTTCCTATATCTTACTGACCGTTTAGTTCTCTCATTATTGGTTTGAAATTTGGCATAATCTCCATACAAGTTATGTCAAATTTCCACCGATGGTAAGTTAAGTGAACAATTAACAATATATTATAGGCAACTCCTTAGTGACCTTATCTAATAAGGTCAAGATTGTTTTGTCCACAAAGTGAAACTACTAATGGAATGCTGTCAAATAAAAAATGAATTATATTGTTTTCTAGCAAAATTGCGCTGGAAGCTACGATAGGAACTTTCAATAAGTAATTTATAAAGACGAAAACAATCTTTTTAAATTCAATGTCTATTCCAGGTGTTGTCATCAACATCCGGCCGCATTCCAGTGGCTGTTGAGAAGAAAGTGAGGAAACTGATGGCTTTATATGAAAGGAATATTACAAGTGTATTGGCCCAATTTCCGAGTCAACAAATCGCCAGTGTCATAGATCAGTGAGTGGTTAATTATATGTACAGTATTTATTGGTATACCATAGCTGCTTTGTTCAAGACGGTGCCAGTTTACATTGTCTGCTCGTCTTTCCGTTTGTTATTGTATCGTAGTCATTATTCTCAGAAATTTAAGGTGCTTAATAACTAAGCCTTCAAACTTAGAGTAACTCGGTCTGAATAAAACCAAAAGATTTTAATTCTTCAAACGTAAGTTGAAATGTTTAGTGCTATTTTTCTATAACAAAATGTAAGAGACAGTAGACTTTATCTTACGTGTTGTTATCTATAATCTACTATGTAAACTATGCATGTTTTTTTAGATTTCTTGTCTGTTTGTTTGGAATTCACTTAAAAACTACTGGGTCGATTTCGATGCGCTGATTGACTGCAAATTCTTAGACTTAAAATCTGCGCGTGAATTTTACCAGCAGCGGTTTGTAGGTTTTGGAATGTGTAAAAATTAGCTTATTCCGACACAATTTTTAATTAAAAATTAGTGAATTTGTGTACAGGAGAATTCCGCGGCGCAGATCTATCTGCAGCGCCAGCGGATCAATAGTATTATCACATAACCTAAGTAATGAGATTGTATTTTGTTAAAGCCATGCAGCATCCCTGGCGAAGAGAGCTGACAGAGATGTGTTCTTTATGAGCACACAAGCCCTTGTCGTGTTGGTGCAACGGTATAGGTGAGTTAATAGAAAAACACTAAATAAAGACCCATAACCTATTACAGAGGTGTGAGGTGGCGAAATGACTTGTAGGAAGTGCTTTCGCACATCCTTACATTATTTTTATGCTTTCGAAAATTGAATTACCTATATTGTATATGTATGATTTTAGGAATGGTATACGAGGCAGAATGAAAGCTGCTGTGCACGATTTGTTGAAGCAATACTACCAAGTTGAAAGTAACTTCCAATTGGGTGAGTCTGAATTTTCAAAATACTTTGAGAACTTGAGTATTTGTTTGTTTGACAATGACAATCAATCGATAAAAATGTGCGATTACTCGTAATAAGCTTCCCATTATAACTAAACTCAAACTACTGAACAGCTTTGCCACGGGTTTGAAACCCAACTGCTATCCGAGCCGACCATGTTTAGCATGGTATCCGAAGAGAAAAACCTATTTTATAAAACATACATACATATACATACAAGATAACGAGAATTCCAAAAATACCTTTTGCATATGGTTAAAATATTGCAAATAAAGCTTGTTTACTCCGCGAATATTCTAAAGAATTACTTAAATTCTTTAGCATTTTCGTAAAAAATGAACAGTTAATACTAATATTATAAATGCAAAAGTGCTTTTCTGTGTGTTACGATTTCATTGAAAAACTAGGGTAAAATATTATTTTCTTAAGTTTTCGCGACTTGTACACATAATAAAACTAACCAGACGCTACTACGCTAACTAATAAACAGACGCTTTTCAGTGGCCGTGGTCACGGAAGACCAGTCTTTCGTGACCACGGCCACTGAAAAGCGGCCGAAACGTCGGATAAACCAAAATAAAATAAATTACCGCGCTTAAAACCGTTAAAACGTAGTTTTATTAGGGTAAAATAAATTTACTAAAAGTTTGCCAATATGTAATCTCAGTACAAAGAATTAACATGCGATAATTTTCGGATAATAATCAATTCCAATTTCCGCTTGCGCTCCTTGTCATACAACAATACATTATTTCTTTCGAATTATCTTTAATAGGTTCATACGACAAGTGCGTGGTAACGTTGAGAGAACGGTATAAAGACGACATGCAAGTTGTGTCCAACATTATCTTCTCGCACAATCAAGTTGCAAAGAAGAATTTATTGGTAAGTGCTATTTAGCAAATTTATTTATTTCATATTTATTTACTCGGACAGAATATTCGGACTTTTCTAAAGATTCGGTAGAATGGGTAGTCGCGGTATGAAAAGGTTCGCCACCTTTCTTGCATGTGTACAAGAAACAGTACCTACCGCCATTTTAATAAATGTTACGTTTTTTTTGTTGAATTTGAATCTCTACTTATTTAGTAATTTCCATGTTCATGCATACAAAATCGCTATTATTTGATGCTCATTTATTTATTATTATTATTTTATGTGCATGTAAGATTTTGTCTTCACAGACTGATATAGACGCTGGTCCAAAAGTCTTTAAAAAAAAATGAGAATCGAAAAAGTAAAATAACTCCTTGAAAAGGGTATAGAAATTAAAACGCTCAGTGAGAAGTGTTATCATGATTTTATTTACCAGGTAACTCTGCTCATCGACCATCTTTGGTCCAACGAGCCGGGATTAACGGACGAATTGGCGGCGACTCTGAACGAACTGACTTCGTTACACAGAGCCGAGCATAGTAGGGTCGCTTTGAGAGCTAGACAGGTATGTATATTTATTACGTTTTACGTTTCTTACGTCAAGTTACGTTTATGCTCTGGCTCAACCTGCGTTAGTGAGTAGTGGTTTTTGAAGTGATAACTTCTTATGGGAGGGTAAACCGCTTCGTTACGTAACGCGTTACGTTGCCACTCTGTCTGGCTTCCCTTTCACTCACGCATGCGGCAGCGGTAGGCAAGCATCCCCCCCCTCTCTCTCTCTCTCTCTCTCTCTCTCACCCTCACCTCTCGCGCTCTAACCCACAGCGCTAGCCGTATTTCGGTAATTCGATTAAATAATGATACTAATAATTTACATACACAAAATTCCAATGTTCATATTCAAGAATTGTAACTAAGAATAAAATATATTTTATAATCAATAAGAGATATAATTAATAAATAACCTTTTCTTACATTGTACAGTGTGTATTAATAAACATAAAATGTTAGTAATAACCTAAGCTTTTCTTAAGTTAAACACTTAAGAAAAGCTTAGTTTATTACTATATTTAATTGTTCAACTTAGATTAATTTAAGTTATCAGTTCTATCGGGCGTCCCAAGACGCACACTTTTTTTATGTCACGAGTGCAGCAGACAGGCAGACGGACCACTTGATGGAAAGCGGTTACCATCGTCTATGGACATTTGCAACACCAAAAGTGATACCAATGTTCTGCCGTTCTCTATAAAGAAGTCTGGAAGCTGGTCGCTAATGCTGGTATACACCTCATGTTTGTTACGGCGGCATACTCTAGACCAGGGGAGGTAGCCATCCAGATGGGCAAATGGCCCTACCACCCAGCGCAGGAAATTGTATTATATCTCCGTTCCGTTAAAAATAACGCATTAACGATTATCTATAGTGCTGTATAATGTATATATATGAGTTGTCAGTCGGTGATTAACGTCAGTAACAATATGGCATCTTGAATAACGCATTAAACCCTTGGCAACCTCTGCGTGACTCAGCGTGACATAGTCACTAACACTAGTGTTGGAGATGCAGTGGACTGTTAGTGGTGGTTGCTGGTTCTGGTCTCTGAAGGATGCCGAAATAAAACGATGAGATATTTGCTACGGGCGGCTTCCAACTTCGTTGGCGTGGTCGGCGGGAGGGAGCTTCTTTCTTGTTGCCTAGCGGGAACTGCTGCTTGTCACGAACTACGATCGGGCCTGCCAAGGCGCCCCATATTTATACAATGCCGCCTCCGCCGACCCCCGCTTCGTTGTAACACCCCCTTTGGTTTATTTATTTAATTGCACTTTACATAAGCCTTATTTTACCTTATCGCTATTACAATATTTACAACATCATAGATCCTAGCCTATCCTGTGGGTTCCTACATACATATGACCCATAGTCTCGAAACGCGGGACATTGTTATGGGCACATTCTTCGCCCCCCGCTTCATGAGTATAAATATAAAGCGTCGAGCGCGCGAGCGATTACCTCAATGCATAACCATGCGCTGTTGCGCGCGGACCTCTGCCTGCACTAACATTATGGCCTACTCGCTATGCAGTAGTGCAGGCATACCTCACGGATCTGGGGCTCCGGTTGTGTTCTGCATTCCCGAAGCCCCGTTTCCGCTATTTGGGTCCCGGGCTCCAGGCGGCGTTCTGCGCGCCTGGAACCCGGTTCCCTTATTTACTTCGAGTCCAGGGCTACAGGCGGCGTTCTGCACGCCCATAGCCCGGTCTCATTTACCAGGATCTATTTGGGTCGTTAATGAAACGCAAAACATTAAACATTTATTTTTCAGCAAGCTTAAGGCTATTATGACAATACTTATTTATACTATAATATCACTAATTAATTAAATTAAGTTTAAACAAAATAAAACAATATACGGTTTATATGAAATATTATAAGACTATATGCATCTCTGTCCGACCCGTCTCTTTCTTGCGTTTAACGGCCGTATACATGTTATCTACGAGGCTTAGCAAATTACACCTATGCTCTTATCACCTGTGTAGACGGGTCGGCGAGTTTCTATGATGCAATTCCGTCGTCAACAACTAGCATTTTTCCAGTTGCAGTAAAGGTACTACCGATTTATTTTTGCATAATAAATTGCTTAAAAAAAATGACATTAACTCTTGGAATATTTTAATGGCATTTTTATACCTTTATTATTATTCTTTTGAAGTTTTTAATGTTCTCTCCATCAGGTATTGATAGCGGCCCACCAACCCGCCTACGAGCTTCGTCACAATCAGATGGAGTCTATTTTCCTCTCCGCGGTGGACATGTATGGACATGACTTCCATCCGGAGAATCTTCAGAAGCTGATACTATCAGAGACGTCTATATTCGACATATTGCACGATTTCTTCTATCATAGCAATGCTGCGGTGAGTCTTTTATGTGTTTTCTTCATAAATGACACATGATTTTTAATAATTATTATCTTTAATTATTATTTGAATACATTATATAAACGATAAAGAGAGCAAACTAGACACAACAATATCTCTATACAAATTATTTTTAGTTTTCTTGTCTGTTTGGTGGTTTGTATGAACAAACAAAAAAAATCATTGAAATTAATTTCAACCTTTTTTTCATTGATCAATAGAAAATTTAATGTTAAAAAATGTGTGACATTTGTATCCCAGATATTTCCCAGGAGCGTTTTGCATTTGGTGGATGCATAAAAAATAGATTATTCCAACACAGTTTTCACTAAAATGATTATTACGTTCTTTTTGAAATGCTGCGATACTTTTGTCCCGGGAAATCCGGCAAGAATTTTTACGCGTCAAACGTGGGGGAAATCGTGGGCATGATCCTAGTTGTAAACAATTGAAAGAAAAGTCTGATCGTGTCGTCGATTTATGAGTCAAAAATAAGGTTAGAATATTACATTGCATTATGATGCTTATAACATATTTTTGAAAATTTTAATGTTGATAGAACTATTTAATGTTATAATGCATATTTTGTTGCACAATAAAATTTCTTGAAAATAAATTACATGTTCTTTTATCTACTTATCAGCATTAGTAGAAATTTAAGCTCGGTTTGCGTCTGGCGCCTATTTGCTTGAAGATTCTAAAGTTTAAATATAGACTATTACTTGAAACTAGCTGGCTAATACAGGCAGTGCAATGTAATATTTAAAAAACATGAATATATTTCTGCCTGTTAAGAAATAAAATGAACTGCAGCATTTAGGATCATTTTACCAATAAAAAGATACATAGTGAACAAGCCAACTATAAAGGGTTTATAAATGCCATTTGATAAAATTTGCGTAGTATAATGTTTATAAAAATGTTACAGTCCAACATGCCTTTTTCTAAATTGTACATACGAGTATACTATATATGTGACGAAATTTCCCCTTAGGTGTGTAATGCTGCGCTGGAAGTGTATGTCCGCCGGGCTTACACGTCGTACGACATAACCTGCCTCCAGCACCTGGCTTTGTCCGGGGAGCTTGGGGTAGTGCACTTCCAGTTTGTATTGCCAACCGGACATCCTAACAGGTAAGCTAATTTATTTTATATTTTATTTTACACGTACATGTACGCACACACACAAACAAACACAAAAATACATCCCCACACACACTAACGCGCGCGGCTTTATGAAAATCTCTTTAAGCAATGCTTAGTCACCTCTTGTCTAAAATCTTAAGCTCCTAATCGTTGCTTAAATTTCTCACTTATTTTGAGCTAGCTTATATCTTCTCTTATTTTAAAAGGTATACAGATAACCGAAATCTGAAACATAGGTTGTACCCAAAATAATCGATTAAAGAGCAATTTTTATTGTAAAAACTACAATTTTTGTATCTCGTCATCTTGACAGCTGACATTGTATTTCTAACTTTGGCACCAATCAGAATCAGATGTTTGAAATAGAAACGGCCATCTTGCTTTCTATCAATTGCTATTAGCTAATAGTAATCAAAGCAGTTTCTCCTTCTGAGATTATTAGTATCGATATTTCAGGATCCCTCTCAGTCAGTCCGAGATTGAGCTGGCCTCCAGTCAGGACCGGGAAGGTATACCGGCTGAACTCTGCACAGCGGCAATGAGGAAATGCCATCATCGTACTGGTGCATTGGCAGCCTTCGCCTCCTTCGACCAGTTCGTCCAATATGCGGACGAGCTGCTGGATTTGGTGCATGATTTCGCAAGCGAGGCATCTGTCAGGCGAGAGGTCAGTTTTTATGCGGTCCTCAATTCCAAATACGATTAAGGGCCAATTTTTCAATTATCAGATAAAAGTTATCCATCGAATAAATTATAACCTGTGAATACAAAAAGCCTTTCAACTGTTTTATTCATGCAATGGATATTTTTAATTTTTCCATCTTATAACTTCATTCTATGAGAATAACTTTTATATGGTGATTGAAAATCGGTCGTAAATAATGGAATAGAATATACTTAATTGTACAATAAAATCATTGAAATGATACACAAAAACAGCTTAGAATTAGGTACTAATGGCGGTCTTATCGCTGACAGCGATCTCTTCCAGACAACCTTGGGATGGAGAGAATAATCCGTTAATAGTCTGCTTTGGGAATCAATATAGAATCTTTCCAGATTTTAAATGAATAAATGAATAAAAACTCTTTATTGTTCACCATAATTTAAACCTAGACATTTAATAATAATGACATTCAATAATATGGTTGATTTGTGATTATTTTTGTACATAGAGTGTAGATCATCATCACATGATCATTTACAATGATTGGTGTTATATATTCATTTAATTTCAGTAAAATAAAAATCTATTTTGTTTGAAATAAACTTCATTAGTATTTTTTTAACCAAAATGAGATTGAAAAAAAACCCCATTTTTTTATAATAATTAAGATCAAATTTTTTTTTTTTTTATTTTTTTTTTATTTATCAAAACAACAAAATGATTACAGCTCTTTGATTTAAACATAGCATTGAAAACCTCTGGGGTTTATATTAATGCTATGGGTGTCTACGTCCGTAGCATTTTACAATTATAGCATTATGTGTCATTTAAATAGTGCGTTTTAAGTTTATATTTAATATTTGTTGATGTAATGCTTTCCCTAAACTCGACAGGTAAGTCATTTAACAAGCGCGGAACTATATATTCAGTTGTGCGCTTGCCGTACATGTTGTTTGCCCGACTCGTGACGAACCGGTTTTGGGCCATGGCTCGCGTATATACAGAGTGTTTTATTAGTGTTTGTAGGTCTTGGTTAAAAAATTGCTCTTTGAGCATCATTTTTTTAAACTGGTTTTCTATGGGTAAAACTTTACAATGTTTAAAGAGACCTTTTTCATCATTACAATATTGGTTTTTTATTGTTGGTGAAACTAATTGTTTAAGTATTTTTAGTTGAAGATTATAAATTTTTTTAATATAAGTATTATACGTACGACCGTAGCTGGTTAGGCCATACTGTATAAATGATTCGCCTAAGGCATTATAGAGCATTAATTTGGTTTTATGAGGTAAGCGTTTTTTTAAAATAATTATATTAGCCAAAAATTGCCTTAATTTATTGCAGACGTGTTCAATATGCTTGGCCCAGTTTAGGTTATTATCAATCATAAAACCAAGATAGGTATGGGTATCTACAACATCTATTTGTGGGCAAGCACATGTCGTGGTCGTTTTATGCAGGCAGTGATGTTCATGCGCAATTAGGTTTTTTAAAGATGGACATGACTTGTAGGGCGATTTTATAATCATCAGTTTAGTTTTACTAGAATTTAGTACTAAACCGGCATCATGACACCATCTAGTTAGCACATTGAGATCAAATTGCAATCGCTCATAAGCTTTGAGTAAGTCTTTATCTCCAGCTACCAAGCATGTGTCATCAGCAAATTGATAGCAAGTACTGTTTTTAATACAGTTTTTCATGTCGTTTACATAAGATAAAAAATGAAGGGGGCCCAGTACAGATCCTTGAGCCGTGCCTATAGTCGTTAAAAATGGATCACTAAAGGACTTGTTTACTTTTACCTTGAATTGACGATTGTGAAGATAATTTTGGCACAAAGTAAGCAATTTACCTCGGACACCACATTGTTCTAATTTTTTGATTATTTGCTTATGCTCTAAGGTATCAAAAGCACGAGAGAAGTCAATAAATAAGGCTAGGACATATTCTTTTTTATTTAAATGTTTATTGATTTCATCAGTAAATTTAGATAAGAGACTATATGTACCTTTACCTGCTTGAAATCCAAATTGGTTGTTGTATATAATATTGTGTGTCTTAAAGTACTTATGGATCTGCTCGCATATGTACTTTTCAATAATTTTATCAATTGATGAGAGCAATGTAATAGGCCGATAGTTTAAATAATCATCACGTTTCCCTTTTTTATATATTGGTCTTACGCAGCCTATTTTTAAATCGTCGGGATAAATTCCAAAGTCAAAAGCACAGTTAATTAAGTTGGCAATTGCCATTGATATGTCTTTCCCTACCACCTTTATGTCACTTACTTTAATATCATCTAGTCCTGGTGATTTTTGCACCTTCAAATTTTTTATGATTTCATGAATTTTATCGCAAGATGCTTTTTTGAAAAGCATACTATGATCTACAGAAGTACTGTATGTGTCCGAATTTAATAACTTGTTAGTGCAGTTAGGTGTAATATTTTTTACAGACTTATCAAAGCTAGAAGCAAAGTTATTTGCAATTTCCTTGTCCGTAAGCCCTTGTTTATGAAATGCCATAATTATTGCATCAACAATAGATAGTGTTATCCTTCCTAGCATTTGGTTAATAATTTGGTATACCTTTTTTAGCATTCCCGAAATTATCTTTAATATTTTTAACGTAATAGTTGTTTCTTTTAAATTCTAATATCTTGTGGACCTTATTACGAGTTTTATTATATTCTAATCTTAGACTAGGATCACAAGAGTTATTTTTCCAAGCTCGAAATAATTTATCGCGTTTTTCACAGAGTCGTGTTAGGTTTTCATCAATCCAAGGTACCTTAAGTCGTTTGGTTTGTTTGTCAAGGTTGTAAGTTTTTTTAGAAATTGCCATTTTATTTGCGTGTTCAAATGAAGTATTGATAAACTGGAGAATATCATTCGGAGAACTCATGTCATTGGTTTGGGCCCAATTCACATTTCGTAACTCCTTATATAAAATATTAGTATTAATTATATTTTTCGTAACACTCTGTATATACTTGGATGGAGATTCGTCAATGCAGGCAAACAAAATAGCCCGGTGGTCGGCCAGTACGACATCTAACACAGCTGAATACGGATGCAATGTGGGGAATCGCGCAAATATGTGGTCTATACATGATTTAGTCACCGTGTTACATCTTGTTTCGATTCTCGTAAATTGTGATATTCCACACATTAATCCGTGTTGACTAAGTATATCTAGGTATGAGTTTTTGAATGGTGAATCGACTTTTAGGTCGATATTCATATCACCTATAAGGAGAAGATTGTGTTTTGTTTCCACACCAGTGATATACTTATCCAGCTCAGCAGAAAATATGTATTTGTTTGTCGATGGCGGTTTATAAATTGCACACACAACTACATTTCCCGTTACCTCTGTTAATTTAATAGTGATAGTTAAATTTTCAAATGTTTTTGTATTATAATCGGATAAAGTAATGTTATCTTCATCAAATGAAATTATGACTGATATTTCACTAGGATCTGGCAGCATTACAAGAGGGTAGCGAAAGTCGAGACAGTACGAGCATCAACGTGGGAATGGATTACAAACCGCCAGACGCTGACGACGTGGTGAGTTCTTTATTCGGAAAACATGCAATAATTACTATCACAAACGGCTCATTGGGAAATCCCACAATGTGGTCGAATCCAGATAACTGAAATGAATGTTGAAACTGATGCTTTATCCCTCGAACTACATAGAAATTGTATCATAATAAAAGAGACGATAAAATTTTCTTGGTTTTGGCGCTGTAATTTTGATGGCAGCTTGTGGAAAAAAATATGAATACTTCCCCTGGGCCGATTTCTACTTTTACTATAGGGACCGTTTTGTTATCAAATAGAAATAATTCAGCCAAATTTTCGGCTTTTTATCTTAAGTATTTTTTGAGATTTTTTGAAAAACCTATTTTTCCGTTTTTTTTAACTCATAGAGATTTTTTTACTAGTACTTGGGAGCAAAACGCATGAAACAATATTTTTGTTGTAATACCCGGATGAAAAGACGATTTTTTAAAAATAAAATAAAACCAAAATATTTTTTATATCGAGTTTTTGAAATATATCTATCACCCTTTTTTTCACAATAGGTGTTTTACAATCCTTTCTACTCATGGTTTTTTTCAATTTTTTTGAAGTTGTATAAAATTAATACTTACATACAAAAACCGATGAATATGAGGATTTTATAACAAAAAACAAAGAAATATAATAAAACTACGTTTTAACGGTTTTAAGCGCAGTAATTTGTTTGATTTTGGTTTATCCATCGTCCGTGACCACGGCCACTGAAAGGCGGCCGAAACGTCGAAATAACTAAATAGTTTTATTATGTATACAAGTCGCGAAAACTTAAGAAAATATTATAAAGAAATATAATTTCAAATACGGGTTACATTATTGTTAATATCTGCAGCCATTGGAGCCAATCCATATCCTGATGATAGGCGTCCGCGACAACGGCGAGAGTGACGACAGCGCCGTCTCGCGCCGGTTCGGGAACTTCTGTCGCGCGCATCGCCACGAGTTGCACCATAAGCGCATACGGCGGATCACATTCATGTCGCTTATCAAGTGAGTACATTATTTTTTTTTGGTTTATGGCTTGGCAGCTAGGCCTTTAAGTCAGATCGTAGACTAAAATATAGTTTCTTCATTTTCTTAAGTCTATGTATTTGCTCAGCTGAATTGTAGGTTATCAACTGAAGCCATTCAACGGAATTCTTGTGACAACTCAAAAGGCCACATTTGACTATACAGTTCACATTTCTCACAAAACACATCATTACTACTCCGAAACTATCAATATCCTATTGTTCATTTTAGAATAATTTAGTTCCCGCCAAAAACTCAAGTGAGTATTAAATACTACTGCTATAGAAGAAGATTACTACAGCAAAGTTCTATGTGTATTTAATTTACATTTTATTTTTAAAACGATTAAAACGTAGTTTTGTTATGTATAACTACTCGCGAAAACCTAAGAAAATATCACATTGTGGACGTTACAGTTGTATTTTGTGCAACAACTTCAAAGACATATTTAAATTATGTTATTGTCATTTTATTTCTTATACTATATGTTTATCATTTTATTTTAAACATATTATTAAGAAAGAATCTGATTTTGTTAAAAAAAACAAAAGTCGTAAATCGCGAACAACGAAGTCTAATCCATCTATGGTTTAGAATCTTTTCTGTGTTGATCTTTGTACTGGACAGTGGTTGCTGGTGGCTCCTTTTTCATGCGCCTACTTTGGTTCTGTTTTGTGTTCAAGGCGTCAATTCCCGAAGTTCTTCACGTACCGTGCCCGGAATGACTTCGCCGAGGACACGATCTACCGTCACCTGGAGCCTGCTTCGGCGTTCCAGCTGGAGCTGTACAGGATGAGAAGCTACGAGCTGGAAGCGCTGCCTACCAGCAACCAGAAGATGCATCTGTACCTCGGCAAGGCGAAGGTAAGATGCACAAACAGACGCACAACCCTAACAGTATAGCATATACATCTGAGGCCCAATTCTGCTGTTAGTATCTTGTCAAAATCTCGAGACACTATTGTCTCAATCGTAGGTTTGCTTGGGTTATGTATTCGTGGCATGCCAGTCTGATATGAATAAGCGAAACCTCGCGAAATGAATGATAAAATTTTGTAACTTTTCAATATATTTTTCGGCTAAAGCCACTTCTGCTAGTGGTAATAAAATAATCCGCTATTATTCCGATGATATTGAGAAAATATTGTTGACTTAGTAAAATATGAATTTTTAACATTATAGCAATGGAGTAGTACTTTGAATGTATTCACAACGCCAAGATATAGAAATAGCAATCGAGTCGCTGCTCGTGTAAAAGAATAAATTCTTCCTGGCCCTTAAAAATTGTATCGGAGCACAGCAAAAATGATTTATTGTTTCACCACCAGGTAAAGAAAGGTCAGGAGGTGACCGACTACAGGTTCTTCATCCGCTCGATCATCAGACACCAGGATCTAATCACCAAGGAGGCGAGCTTCGAGTATTTGCAGAACGAAGGCGAAAGGTATCTTCATTACAAAACGCTATATAAAATATACATGGGCTAAGAACAAACGCTAAAATAATTACCACATATCCAATAAAAATATAAAAGAAACTAATCGATTCTTCGAATACATTTGAATTGAATTCTTTTGTGTTTTGATGTAGAAAGGCCACTAGAAATTTAATATTAATCATTACTTATTATTTAAAACATGTTTTTAAACCAAATCAATCAAAACATTAAATTGATTGAAGTTGATTGTCACTATCTAAAAGTATATCGCAAAAAACAATATGTTCCGGGTTCTCCGGGTTCGATTCCTGCTGTAGTATATTTCGAAAACGTATTTTCTCTGTTATTTACTATGGTCTGGGTTTCTGGAAACGGCCCCAGAGTAGTCCGTGGTATATCGCCTATAACACGAGGGTAACTTGCTTAATTTTGGGGTATACATACGTGTGTTTGTCTGCCGTTTATTATTATTTGTATTTTCTATCAACGATAAAGTAAATGATGGATATTAAGATATAGAGACACGGTATTATTATGAGGCTTTAAATGTTCAGGGTATTACTGGAAGCGATGGACGAGTTAGAAGTGGCATTTTCACACCCGTTGGCGAAGCGAACCGATTGTAACCACATCTTCTTGAATTTTGGACCTACGGTCATCATGGATCCAGCTAAGGTAAGTTTAGCTGCTAGGTACACCAGATAAAACAATATTTATTTACAAGCATCTCGTAATGTAAAAGTTTTGGCACTGGTCACTCTATCTCCGATGCCTTATACGACAGATTGCAAATGCCCATCCCCAGGCGACAATAACCTAAACATTTTTACGCGATGAACCTATACTTGTAGATGGTCCCTCGGTGTGTCAGCACATGATACAACAATGATTTCCTGTAATATGGCTATGTACACAAATTTACCCTAAATATTAGTCTCATAGCTGTTAAGTGAACTCTTCTTCTTGGGGAAAGTTTGAGGAAGAAGAAGATTAAGTTGGTATGTGCATATAATGAGGGATGAAAGGTCATGTGACAAAAAAATGTGAAACTGTAAGATTGGATTACAAATGTAAAGGCGGACCAAAAAATGATGGATGGATTGTGAAACGTAGGAAGTCTTCAATGAAGCACCTTTTTTGTTTGATAAATGCGTATATTTTAAGACTAGCTTCTGCGACTTCGTCCGCGTGGTGCAGTTTTTTAACTCTTTAATTTTTCGGGATCAAAAGTATCCTATACGTTGACCAGGGATATAAGCTACCATCATACAAAATTTCATTTAAATCGGTCCAGTCGTTTCGGAGATTAGGCGGCATAAACAGACAAACAGAGAAACAAAAAAAAACGCTTGTCCAAGGCGGCTTTGCAGGTTTGACACATCGGCTATCTCGATGTGCAGGTTGCATCGTAATGTTTTGCTTCACCGTTGTTAGCACGTGGTCATTGTAACAATGTGCATGTTAGGTCAGAAAACTGCCGAAGTGCTACATGCGTTCCGGCCAAGATTGAACCCGCGCCCTTTGAAAAGTTTAAGACGCGTGCGCTAGCCATTACTCTACCAGGACTTCTAATTGTATTATCCTATATTATGTTTCTTATTGGAACAAAATTGTTTACTTTCGGATTTGTTTGTATTGAATAAAACTACTCCTACTTTCATGTGTGTTTAACTGCATTTATCCATTTTTGTCTTTTATCACACAATCATGACAAGTAAGTACTATTCGTGGGAACGTAATAGAATTTTACACCATTAGCCTTTTTTTCTTTTTCTTTGAAGTGTTTAAGAGCATCCAGAAATGCAACAATAAATTGAAGACATGAGTGGATGAAGGTGATAAGTCGCATAATTCCAATTCTGAGTAAATCGAGATCAAAGTTTTAATTTTATTTTAAACTGAACTGAACTTAACACCTTTGCAACTCTTTATTTTTTTTAAATATGCCTTATATCTATGGTCTAAGGTCTGTAGTCATTTGGTATCGACTTATAAGCTTCATCTACGCAAAAAAAAAAGCAAAAAACCGAATATGCGACATATCACCTTCATCCACTCACGTCTTCAATTATTACTTTGAAAAATTTAACATGTTTTTTTATGACAATGATTGTGATTTATACATACGTGAAATTATCTAAATATATTATTTAGATAATTAAAATCCAATTTATTAACTTATCATAGTTTAAACTGATATCTACTTATTCCAAAAACTTTTACAACTGGAAAATTTTCTTAACGACGACAAACTCTTAGCTCGTCAGTTTCGTAAGTTCGCTTTTTAACCAATGCAAATGTGAATCATGCCTAAATAAAAATATGATGTAATGCCTTAACTATGTCAGCTTCTTTGCTATTTTACTGAGTTTTTTGGCAATAGTACTAGTGACAACACATCGTATAAATGTAGCTGAATTGTTTTCATTGTAGGTACATAATCATGTGTGATGACTAGTTTGATCTCTACATAACGACGATTTTCCTGAATATATTTGTACAGGACGATATCTATACTATAATAAATCTGTAAATGGTTTCAGTTTGTACAATGCGTTTAGAAATGTGAAAAATATCAGGGGGGGGGGGGACTAGTGAGAACCAGCAGATTTCGAAAATACTATTTTTAATTTTTTTGTCTGTCTGTCAGAGCATCATCATCACGTAAAAACTAGTGAACAGATTTAAATGAAACTCAACATAGGCTAGGGATGTCATTTCCGTGGGATAAATGAAAATTGTGAAAAAGATGGCACTTCGATCGATCTTTTTTGGAAACGACTGAACGTATATGAATATGACTCGACAAATTGCTATCTTATAATCCAAATTAAAGCTTAGGATACTTTTTGGCTCTCTATCAAGTTTCACGTGAATCCGTTTCAGTAGTTTTCACATAATGCTCCAAAAAGACAGACAGATAGACAAACAAAATGTAATATTGCATTTTGGAATTAGCTGGTACATCTTAGCCTCGCTCATTTTTTACATTTTGAAACGCATTGTACAAACTCTAACCATTTCCAGAATTAATAGTAAAATCTCATTAGAAATCCATCATTCATCTTTCATAAATAATGGATTATAGATAAAATATATGTATACAAAACCCAATTAGGCGTTTGTGTAAGTAAAATAGAGGCCTCTACTCAGGGTTTTTCACGTCGGGAAAATGATAATTTATATTAAATATAACAACAGGCATGCTACAAGAGATTTATGTAAGTATATAGTGATTTATTTTAATTTTAAAGTTAACAAAATCTTGCTATTGGATTATATTTAAGACAGAAAACCTTTATAGAATAATAACAAGTTTAAATTAATGCAAACAATTCACACCTTAGTGTTAATTACGAGAATTATCCAGATAAAGTTATTTAAGACATAGGCTTTATTTTCCATCCAAAGTAATTTGGTTTATCAATAATATTCCCATTGTGACCCCAAACAACACGATCTCCATAGAGGTCTTTTTCTACTGCTAACTTTAATCCTTGCTGGTACTCATAATTTATAATAAAGAACAACATATCACCATTGTATCTTAAAGGTTCTAATGCCCATTTGTGTCTCTTTTCACCAGAACCATCTGATCCGTAACATTTTCGGTCGCCGTCGGAATCGACATTTGTATCTAATTTCAAAAACATCGAATGTTCATTATTTCGTATTTTGAAAACGACATGGTTATTATCTGTTTGGGGAATACATTTCCAAGTAACTCTTTTGGATGATTTATCGCTACTGTCACCCCAAGCTACCCGGTCCTTATCACCGTTAACGTTAGCATCAAGTTTCATAGCCTGGCTGTAATAATTGCTGATAATTTTTATGTCGTCAGTTCCTAAGATATGTTGAAATTCTGATGGAAACCAATCTTTAACGATATCTTGAGCTCCCCCAACCCACAGTTTGTATACAAATGTCATTGTCTTTTGATTATTACCGTCGAGTAACCTTTCAATGATTTCATGGACAACTTTTCCCTGATTGGCGTTTCTCAGTTCTATACATAATTTCACAGCATTATCATACTGGGCGCTTGTGATGTTATTATAAAGTGTTTCTTTGAATTCAGTTATATTCACAAACGCCAAATGACTATCAAATAATGTTAAACCTTGTAATTTTTTTGGCTATTCGAAACCTGGACAGCATATAATATTTTTCCGATTCAGTGTCTCATCGAGATTTTTGGCGTCTGCTGAAGTTCTGTTGATATTATAGATGACCACCAGTCCCAGTTCATCGACTATCATACGGGCGATATCGCGTGCGCAGCTTTTATTGATCGGAGCACCCATTAAAGTCACAATTCGCACAGATTCGTCTTTAATATAACCACCCGTTTCGCAATCTGTATAATTAACAACGGCAATTCTGTTCGGAATTTTACGATTTATGATATTCTCATCACCGTTACTCACTAGTTGATACGCATGATTAACATTGTAGCAATCTGGAAAACCACTGATCCCTTCCGGAACTACAATACGACCTTCCCCCCAGTAATCGACGTGCTCTATAGTGCCAGCTTTTGGTATGCGAATCAAATCATAGTCACCAACGAATGGGCACTCAGAATATGGATATTCTAAATCTTTATTAACCTCATAATTTGGTCGTTTTGCCTTTTTCCACTCGCTCGGAGTTGAAGCGAATGATTGTTGCATGATATTAAGGTTGTGGTTGGTGTTTCCTGAAAAATATGTTGATATTAAAATAAGAAAAAGTACGTAGCTAGTTTTACCAATAAAGTATTTTTAAATAGGCTTACTAGCTACTTTTTCCTAACTACAGGGGAATTGAGTGAATGAATTTAAACTCTTAGGCACCGCCTTGCCTCCAGAATGTGTAAAGTAATTACCACCGGGTGGTCTGGAAAGCTAAAAAAGTTCGCATAATTATGAACTGAAATTCATAGAATGGCAGCGGGGCGGCGTGACTGCGGCACCTTGACCGTTCTGTCTACACAAGTGCTAATTGTTCGCTAACTTCTTTTTCTAGCAACCAGTGACAAAGAGATATTAAAAAAAATAACAAAAATACATTAGTGGTGTATAAAACAGACTTAACTATAAAATACAAATGGGAGCGTTTATATTAAATTCAAAATCTCTATTATTGGATTTTTTCAAAGACAGATTTCATCTGAAATTTATGTAGAACGATTGTTTCGGAATCAAGGATTATTGTAATTATTGGTCCTTTTCCAACTACGAAATCGCCTCTGCCTACGGGCGCAGAGAAAGCGACTCCTTCGAATCTTATTCTATCTCCAAACGAATACAAGTCCCATCATTAAACTTAACACGTATTCGTTGTGTATGGTAAGCTACACTTTGAAACAAAAAATATATTTTTAATACTGTAGTATATAATCCGGTTCGAAAACTCCTTTCTATGCGAAAATTTTCGAAATTGTATTGTAATTCTAAGGGTGTAATTCTAATTCTAAGATATTGTTTATCGACTTTTAAAAAATATTTAAAAGTCCATAAACAATATCTTTATCTATAGTTTTATAATAATAATTAATAATGCATACTTGGGAGGCAAACAGATAAGATTGTATATCCCTGAAGCTAAGCAAGTTACTTTTCTGTTGTTTTTGTTATACAACGGACCGTTCCGGGACCGATTCACACACACACACAGATGATAGTAAATAACGAAAAGTTTATTTACAAAAAAAAATCATCCCTAGAGTCAGCGTTCCAGTGAGCTAAGCCTTTGCAAATGCTTAATCTACTCGACCACATGAACAGATTAAGAAGCTCCCTTTTTAAAATCAGTTTCAAAGCTATAATATTCTGTTTAGTTAATAAATGTGTTAAATACGGGTTCGGGTTTTAATTGGAGTACCTATTTGTTGATCATCACTAATTAAATGACAATGGTCAATGGGAAGAACTCAAAATGCACTCACCAACAAATTTTGCGTAAATGTAAATTTGCTGGCTATTTAAACGTCTCGAGTGTAACCTTGTGTACGTTCGTCTCGCACCTCGTGCAGTAATTTTTTAAATACTGTTTGTCTCTTTTCATCAATATGGCTAAAATTGAAATGGATCTATAATTGGCAGTGTTACTCTTTGACCCTGTACGTGGATTAGGTATAATACATATTTATACTCGATAACTCCAATTTCAAAAATCAGACTAAGTGGAAGTTAGTCAAACGTCTTACTTGTAGTTCCCCAAACTCGAAGCCATACAATCAAAAAGGAATGTCCGGTGTGATTATTGTATTATTTCTGCCTAGTAAATGTGCAATGAACGAATTTATTCATCAAACTTTCTAAGTCAAACAGCTGTGTACCATAAGGTAATGACTACGAAGTTACGTTGAAAGATGTAATGATGTCGAGGATCGCGTATTCGGTTCGTTATTATTTGCTATTGAAGAAATAGTTGATAAAGCATCTACAAATTCTTTACAGCAAAAGAAGATAACAGATTTTTTTAGAATGTGAAATTGATTCCAATAAACATGTACCTACTATAAAACTTAAATCGAATTTTTATTCACATTTTTGACTCCTCGAAAAATATGCTCAAAAATAGCACCTTATTAAGTCGAAGTTTCAGCCATCAAATACTTCATATCTTGAACTCCTTGTTTGAGTCGAAGACTCAATAAGGCGAAGTTTTTGCATGTCCCTTGACTATATCTATATATTAATACGTGATGAAAAAAGCAAAAATTAAAGTCTTAAATTAATTTCATATAAGTAAAACCGAAAACTCATATATGTATACAGTCAGTGTCATTAGGTATGAATCAATAAAAGTATAAATAACGTGACAGTGTGTTGTACAACGCATGTAACAAAAATAGTTCTGACCAGCATTTCAAAAATACCTACAACTATTAGAAAGTTCTGAAACGTACATACCTACCTACTGAACGGTACGGAACTACCTACTGAGATTCAGAGCTTACAAATAAAATCGTTAATTTATATTAAGTTACTTATTCGTTGCAATTTATAAACAAATACGTCGTCGTCATGAAAACGCGAACGAAGTTGGTACTTGTTTTACATTACTAGTGTCTGCCCCCGCGTGGTAACATCGACCATAGTAATTATTTAAATAATAAGTTTGAACATTATTAAGGTTCTGTTGGATGCGTGTGTGTCAAATATACGGCAGTGTATGTTATTTTATTTTTTATTGGTTTATGCATTTTTTTTTAATTATTAGCGTTATGCACTCCTCCATATACTATCCTACTAATATTATAAACGCGAAAGTTTGTATGTATAGATCTATCTTTGTTGCTCTTTCACACAAAAACTACCAATATAGCTTACACATTAGAATAATACATGGGCCATTATTTATTCAGATATAGTGTGAATTATACAAAATATAACGATTTTCTATCACACACACAACACGCGGGTGAAATCACGGGACGCATTTAGTAAACTATAGGTGTGCGAAATTTCATACTCCTCCTTCCGCGCAATTTTCATAAAAAGTGGTACAAAATTTTTTGCTATACAAAGTATGTAACAAATCGTTGCTAGAGGGAAGCGTGCCCAGAAGGCTGACTGTAATGCCACGCTTCTATATATATAGAATCGGGATATACTATATATATACTTTCCCCATAAATTTCGTCGTCTCTCTGATTGATACACACGAATAAAAGTAATTTGCACGCATTTAAATAGGCCAACTGAACAAAGTTGAATGGATACCTTTCCTATAACAACAGTTTGAGCTAGTTAGTTATAATTAAAAAAAATAGGGAATGGACAAAAAATAAATAAGTGTACTCACAGACGATTTCACCGAAACTGTAATGGCTGCACGCCAGTCCTGTAATTTATAGGTATATACGTAGGCGGCAGTACAGGATAGTATGCGTATCGTGCCTTATGCTAAAATTTCTGAAACCGTTTTCCCTCTGTTTTTGATATAGATGTGAGGGAGATGGATATGTAGGCGATGTTATCTTTTTTTATTGTACATTTTATTGGGTAGCTATTTGCTGGTGCGTCGAACGGATAGTATTTTCTCGAGGCAAATTATTTTTGGCGTCCTGTGTATATGGTGAGTAGCGTTGACATAAAACAAAATAGTGTCGAGTTGAATATTATTGTTTATCAATATTGTCTACAATTGTTATAGAAAGAACAACATTTGAAGGCGTCTTTGAAGTTCGTACATGTCATTACGCAGAACAAAGTATAAGATTCATGAAGTGATACATACATAATTATATGGAGAGTGATGCGCTCCCTTTTGAGCGCTATCTGAACTCGCATAGTATCAAATAGAATGAAAGACTAAAAGTCAAAAGCTCTGTTTACCTATATATCATCGAAGTGATTATCAAGTACCTAATTGATTGGGATGCACCCACCTAAATTATAATTAGGAAAATATAATATTTTATATATAAAATTCTCGTGTCACAATGTTAGTTCCGATTCTCAAGAAATTTTGTGTGCATATTGGGTAGGTCTGAGAGTCGGACAACATCTATTTTTTATCCCCCTTAATGTTAAGGGTAGTCCATCCCTAAATTTTATTTTTAATTTTCAGATATTTTTTTGTTTTTTTTTATACTCCAGCATTAAAAAAAACATACAACCCTAAATTTTCAACCCTCTACGGTCAACCCCTATTTTTTATTTGTTAAATATCGATTGAAGCTTTTCCGGGCAGGACGACGTCTGCCGGGACAGCTAGTAATATATAATATCAGCCCATATCGGGCCCCCCTTTATAGGACTGTACGGACAGTATACCCGCCACGTTTGTCCAAGGCGGCCTGGCAGGTTTGACACATCGGTTATCTCGATGTGCAGGTTGCATCACGATGTTTTCCTTTACCGTTGTTAGCACGTGGTAAGTGTAACAATGGAGTTTTTTGATACTCAAAAAGCAATTTTGTTGGCAAGGAATAAGGAAGTTAGAAACGCGTTATTCTAAATGCGCAATGCATTGGAAGAAGATTACGTAGAAAAGTAAGGAGTTTTGTTTAAATTTTTGCATTTTTTAATATTGCTTCCAAAAACTTTTTGATCCACCCACGTATCTACTATATGTGAGTATGTATTTGAAGATTGTAAGAAAAGTAATTTCAATTAAACTGTGTCCTATAGTAGATAATGAACATTTTAGAGTTTTGATTAGAAGTAAATCATTTAACAGTAGCACATTAAGAACAATAGCAACCTCCAAACGAATATTGATTTTGCTTTTGTGTCTATTAATAATATATGTGCTGGATCATTGTAGGTTAAATATATTTCTACCAAAACATAAAAAAGAATTAGTGTTTTGTCATTTTAACTAGATAGAAATATTGAGTAAACATTTTATTCCTCAAAATGGTTTTTCAAGATGCAGTTTATAAAGAAGCAGAATCGTATAGTGTTATTCTAGAGATGCCGAAATTTTTCTACTAGTTTATTATGGTACACATTGTTTATGTTGACGGTCCTATCGGGCTAGTTTTTTGTACGAATGTGGGCGGCGGTAAGAACAGAACTTGCGGGCGGCTAAGCGTCACTGCCACACACACATCTTTTCACACTCGTTAGCATGCTCCCCCGCCGCTCGCAAACCATGGGAGTGTTACAACTTGCTCGGCCTATTGGAGAGCGCAGGAGATCTTAGTTGGAAGTGGGAGTGGTGTTCTTACGCACACTTGCGCGCGACTTACAATTCTGAAATTAAATTAAAGATGATGCAAGATCTTTGTTCGCATATTCGCAAAATTCGAACCAATATGATATCATCATGTTCGGCTATATATGTTTGATTGTCATAGACATTTTTCTCAGAAATTTAGTTCTTTAAGGATGAAATTTAGTAAGAATATGTAGTCTAATTGCCGCTACATTATGCTGTAGTATAGTAGTAAAAAAAGCAAATTAGATGTTCCGCCATGCTACACATGTGACTGAGAGTTAAAAAAGAAACTTGGAAAATCACGATGGTATTTAACGATGACTTTGTGCAGATATATTTTAAAAAAAGTTGTGTGTGTGTGCACTTCACACGTAGTAGAAGTGAACACACATTTCATATATATTATATCGTTACATGCCCGGTCCCTATATTTTACCGACGATTGTCTATAATAGTAACCAATTGATTTTGAAGCTATCAAAAACCGACGAAAATGACGAATATGATTAAAATGACCAAATTAACCAGAACGACCAAAATTACGAAAATGACATCACAAAAAACAAAACCTATCCTAGTTTCGGGGTATACTCTTACATAAATCTATCCCAAACTCTATCTCTTTTCCCGAATGAAAAATATCCTTAGTCCTTCCGTTCTAAATATTGAACTTACATATACATCAAGTTTCAGCCAAAGCGGTCCAATAGTTTTCCGTGAAAGCATTACAGGCAAACAGAAAAGTATACTTTATCCCGGAAAATATCCCATGTTTCGGGATAAAAGTATACTATGTTCATCCTTGGCATCAATAAAGTATATATACTGAGTTAATTTTACTATGCATGTATCCTGTTTTGTTAAAACAAGAAAATATTGAAAATGTAGTATTTTTATGTTCCCCTTAGTGACAGCGACTTCAAAATTTAGAAAATATTTATTTTTTCTTTGTTAGTTACCCCTGAACCCTGTTTCTTTTTTGCCAGAAAGTTTTCATATTACGTGATCTCCAAATGCTTTTCAAACTCATAGTTAGGTTCTTTACTCCGTTTATCTGTTTTCATCATTTTTAACCCAATAATGAAATCTATCTAAGTTAGGAAAGTAAATAAATTTTACGCCATTTGTATTTTGACAGTTTTATTTTCACATTCAATGTATTACGAGATATATATACAAATCTCTTTATAAAAAAAACTACCTGTTCCGGCAGACGTTGTCCTGCCCTGAAAAAAATCTGATTTCAGCTCCGCTTACCGGGTCTAATTGTGAATCTAAACCATCCCTGGATCTACAAATACATTTTTTTATATTATTTTGGTAGGGATCCCAATTTTTTTCTAGTAATAAATATAGTCTATATCATATCTATATTCAATATATAATATTGAAATCGGTTCTGTAGTTTTGGAGTTTATTCGTTAAAAAGTAGAAAAATACAAACCTTTCCTCTTTATACTATTAGTACAGATATAAATATTCATTAAAATTATACTCTCTGTTACGCAATAAACACTTATCAAACAAATCAAGCTAGTTTTTCAAATATTGTACAATCGTATATGTACCGACAAAGCCTATTTTATATAGAATCATGTTAAAGAAACACAAAGCTGTCTTGTCAGTTTTTATAGCAAATTACCAATTTCTTACACGCTACAATGATAACCTTTGCCTCAATATTAGGGCATTAATATCTTATATAATATTTTTTTTTAATTACCAGTATACAATTCTCACCCTACAACAAATTTACAAGATAAGGTTCTTTAAGACATCGACTTTATTATCCACCCAAAGTAATTCGGATTTTCAACAATATTTCCCTTGTGACCCCACACAACACGATCTCCATAGCCATCTCTTTCAACTGCCAATTTTAATCCTTGTTGGTACTCATAATTTATAATAAACAACAACACATCTCCATTGTATCTTAAAGGTTCCAGTGCCCATTTGTGTCTCTTTTCACCAGAACCATCTGATCCGTAACATTTGCGGTCTCCGACGGAATCGACACTTGCATCTAATTTCAAAAACATTGAATGTTCATTATTTTTTATTTTGAAAACGACATTATTGTTATCTATTTGGGGAATAAATTTCCAACTGACTCTTATAGATGTTTTATCGTTACTGTCACCCCAAGCCACCCTGTCCTTATCACCATCAACGCATAATTTGGGCGTTTTGCCTTTTTCCACTCGCTCGGACTTGAAGCAGTCGGTTGCTGCATAATAAAGCGTATTCATTAATTGCGTTTCCTGTAAAATAAATGCTTATGTTAAATTAAGAAAAAGTATGTGGCTGTTTCTTCAATAGGCTTATTATATATCTGTATTCTACGAATCTCAACAATAATATTACGAATGTTACTCAATAATGACCGTAGTCATAATATTTGTAGGTCAAGAGTTACGAGTCCAAGGTCAATCAACCACCAGTGAAATTAAGATTAGACTATTTTGTACCTATAATGAGTCGAATACAAAATGAATTATCGACAAAACAAACATAAACTATAACACACTGGTGAATTGAAAATATTTTATTTTTCTTAGTCTGTTAAAAATATCTTTATCTGTAGTTTTAGAATAATAATAAATGGCATATCATCACACTTATTGTATATTGTCAAGCTAAACTAGTTACTTTCCTGTTATGGATAATAATATACAACTGACAATACCGGGACTGATTCAGACACCCGGACTTTTTTATTTTATTAACCACTAGTTATTTTTTTTAATTGACTTTAGTATTATATCTATGCAAGAACGGAGAAAGAATATAAGGCAGGCCGGCCTGTGTAAGAAGCAACAAAACAACCCACAGCCAGGTGGTAGAGCATTTGCCAGACTGGATACATTGACGTAGTAATATTGCTACATCAATGACTGGATAGCTTATTTTATATCTGGAGTACAGCAAACAGGTTGACGTTCCGCCTGGTGGAAAGCTGATTATCGTCGCCTATGCACGTTTGAAACATCAGAGATGTCACCAACGCGGCGCCGGCCGCGAAGAAATTTTATGACACCCTTTTAGAAAAACTCCATATCGTAGCGCTGTGGGAAAACCTCGGCTGGGAGCTCATTCCACATCCCCACGGCAAGCAAGATAAACGTTCTACAGAATCACATGACCGAAGCAGCTCAAGTGGGGGGTGAACTCTCAACCGATAGCGAGCGGTGCGATGGTAAAAAGAGTCCAAAGGCACCCTTTTAAACAGTTTTTCGGAACACTCCTCGTTATACAGTCGGTAGAATACGCAGAGCACAAGCACATTCTCTCGTTAGGCCAAGCGTATCTAGACCGCCTGTGAGTATGGGATCATCAACCTACCAAAGCTTCCACCCCTGGTCTAAAGTATGTCGCCATAACAACCTTGAGTTGTGTTCCGGCAATACTGACTAGGTTCCAGTCTACCTTAAGAGAGCAGCAGCGCATTTGTAGCGCCTTTGCTGTTGCAAATGTCCATAGGCGATGGTAACCGCTTTCCATTAAGTGGGCCGTCTGCTTGTCTGCCGGACTCCTGCAATAAAAAATAAATTAAATAACAGAGTTGGTTTACGAAGTTTAACATCCCAGGAGTCGAACTCGGCAATCTCAACTTAAGGGACATAGAAAAGGGAGACCCTTTTAGAAGTCGAATAAAGAAAGTTTTGTATTAGTCCATAAATATATTAAAAGGGCGGTAGTTTACGTTGGAGAACCTATTTATTGGCCATCACTAATGAGGTTCTTTAATTAGGTAAAAATTTACAAAAAGCAAATTAAGTAACAAAGTGCACTCACCAACAATTTTGCCAAATGTGTCCGTGGCGGGCTAGACCTTCAATGTTTATAAACCGTCTGGAGCGTAAAGTGTGTGCGTTCCTATCGCAATATTGGACAGTATTTTTTTAAATACTATTTTGTCTCTTTTCCTCTAATATGGGTGCGAGTGAAATGGATCTATAATTGGAAGTTACTTATTTTTCTTTCCTGTGCGTGTTGGGTACCTATTGTTACACGTGCCAGTGTGCGAATCCCGATAGTCTAATTTTTACTGATTATCTTGGCCTCCGGTTCAGTGTCAGTAGCGCTGACAATATAATAATATACTGTTAGGTTGTTATCTATATTCTTCTTTATAAAAAGTGAAAATGTAATCGTTACTTCCAAAAATAAGTTACTATAATCAGTATTATAATCCCGAATTATCCTATAAAAGGTAATAATAATAATATACTTGTATATCATTTACTTCATTGTTTATTATATTTTTAAAGTAAGATTATAAGATCAACGTTATTTTCTAGTATAGTTCATGATCTAGTAATCAATTCGTTTGTTATTCACCGTGCTTTTGCTAATCGTGCTAGAACCCTGGTAAATTCATAAACACATGACGTGAAGGTAAAAAGAAGCGTCAGGCTATTCGGATTGAATTTTGAACATTTCCCCGAAATAATATTATTTCGGTCACTTTCGCCTAAATATCTTAAACCTATTAGTTTCAACAATAATTTTTTATCAGTGTTAGCATTTCGTCACGTTTTCTAAACAACACATAGTGACCTGTTGACGGTGTTGGATTTACACTAGGGGCAGTCGTGGCTAGTGCCTAGGGCGGCAAATTTTCTAGGGCGGCAAAATTTGGAAAATGAGAAAAAAAATCTATTCAATATATAATTAACTAATTCTTTTAAATACACATTTTATCTTTCAAGAAATATAATTTAAGTATTATGTATCAAATAAATAAAAATTCTATTATAATATAGGAAATTTAAGTAAAAACTTTAATTTATTTATTTCCATAAAGGTTTGTAAAAATTAAAGTTGATATTTTTATTTTCTGGAATTGATAAATACATGTAGTTTTTTAGAAGAATTAAAAATATTTTCAAATTATGTATGTCTTTTTGATAACAGAAACTTTCATTGATTAATGAATTTTTCTAAAATTGGAGAATTATCCAATAACATATAATATATTATTATAAATATAATATATATTAATAATATATATTTATTTATTATGTATTATACATAATATATAATAAATTACCTGCAATCAATTAATTATTCTAATTCTTAAAAAATAAGATATCAAAACTATTAAAATAAAATTTAAGTCATAGGGCGGCATTTTCTTCAGTGCCCCAGGGCGGCACAAATTTAAATCCGGCCCTGCCTGTTGACAACATTAACTTGATAACACCGAGTTTTTGGCATTTTAACACTATGTATAACCTGCCTCTAGTAAATTTTAAGTAGGTGGATACATTAATAGGTTAGAATTTTAGAATTTAGAAGAATTTTAGACTTGTGTTAAAAGCCTTGCAGAGATTTGTGTAAGAACGTACCGAAGGTACCAAATATTAACTATTTGGGCAGAGTTTCCCCTTATTGTCCAGCCTTTGGTGTGACTATTCACACCACACAGTAAGCAATGAACACCGTCTACACGCCTCACCGCCTTTTTATATGAAAATACTACGAAACTACCCTACAAAATAATAATATTACAATATTGCTAGAAATACCAATTATATCATAGTGTTGTTAGGATCATATTATTATCTATGACGATTGTCTATGTTATATTAATATACTCTATGGTTCTCATAACCGCTGTGATGCACATCGCGTAACACTTGATTGAAAATAAATAAATTCGTACAAAGTGATTTCAATCAAAATTAAACTTATAATTCCTGATGTCTCTTAGACGTGTTTTTTTAATTCAATTTACGCATTGTAATTAAGCAGATGCACTGCTTACTGATGTATTTTAGAGGAATAAGTTTATTTTAGTTTTATTTGATATCTATTTAATTAGGCCGCTTCGATCGATACCTAATTTTAATCAACCAAAATCGAATAAATTACCGCGCTCAAAACCGTTAAAACGTAGTTTTATTATATATAGGTACAAGTCGCGAAAACTTAGAAAATATTACCTAATTTTATTTATTTTTATCACATTGTAAGATTTACTTGTTCCTAACTAGAATAAATGGCCATGAGTACCTATATAGACGGCAATTTTCATATTACGGTTATGACAGATATGACTTCTATTAATTTCAGTCAAAATAGTGCAAGTTGGTATTTAGTTTTTCTTTGCGCCGAAATTCTGTTAAACCAAATGTAAAACGAATTTCGGCCCATCATAATTATATTAAACCAAAACATAAATAACTTTTATTAATTATCATAATTATTATACGAGAAGTTATACAACAACGCCATCGTCATTATTAGTTATATTCTATGACATAAATTTATAAACCATTTTACTTATTGGCTCCAGTTGGCTTGTTACATACTAGACACAAAATTTAATTCTAAATTCATAAAGTGAAACCAATGATTTATGTCCCTAAAAATTTCCCAGACAAAATAATTTTGTTCCCTAAATTACGTAAAAATCCGCAAACTGAAGACCTTTATACTTGTTCAACTCGCACACTGCACCTCGTTAGAAAGCGCCTCCGTCGCCCGCGGACCATGGGAGTGACAGATACGGACCGTCCGTCGTCTTTGTATTTTAGTTGTTTTTCTCAGAAACTAGTTGCTTTACAATACATTACATGAAAGCCCAAAGCTGGCTGGCTGCCATACAAGTGACTGTTTCATAAAATATTTTTAACTGCATAGTCGTCTGGGGTGTCATAATTCAGAAGGCATGGAAAAACATAACAGTGTTATTTAATCATTTTTAATGCACTCAGTGGTTAGACTACCTCCCGCCTCCCAAAGCCAACGTTGTCTCCGCTTACTAACTTTTAAACTATAAAATGGATACTTTTAAAAAAGAATTGTGTTAAATACTTTCAAAAGAAATTATTGTATCAATATCCCTTCAGTAGTTCTTGATATATTCCCGATTAAAGGATTCTTTGGTACCGTAGCCAAAAAATGAAAATAGTTCCAGGCTTGTCACCTCTATGAAATTATTCGTTTGCTGACTGCCAAGCACATATCGAATTTATTTATATATTATCGAATGTATCTGATGTTTTCAGATCGAAGAGTCAGTACTCGGCATGGTGATGCGCTACGGTCCAAGATTATGGAAACTAAGGGTCCTACAAGCGGAGATTAGGTTCACGCTGCGCGTCGGTCCAGGGGCCGGCACGAAGAATGTCCGTCTGTGCTTGGCCAACGGATCCGGATATTCCCTGGACGTTTACACTTATGAAGAGGTGTCGGATCCCAGGACAGGAGTGGTGAGTGTCATTTTTTTTAATACGGCTGACGAAACATTATGATATGTATATCCCGAGCTAAGCAAGTTAAATTTCACACCTATGTTATGGGTATAATATACAACATACTGCACTAGGGCCGTCCCAGACTTCATAACATCAACACATAATGTCTCACTACTGGACACATCAGTACGTACTAATATTGCACATTAAATGGTACATGTTTCTCAACTAGCATTTGTATCCACGTCGTGTAGATAAGACGCGGGTGCTTTGCCACTGAGCTACCTCGACGATATATAACAATACATAAAATTCAAACCCTTTATTCATAATACTTATACAAGTTTATCGGCTCGTTAAAACAAGTTAAAAAGTATTTTCTCAAGTTTTCGCGACTATTGTATATTACATATAAGTCGTGCGCAGTTCTTAGTACTACTTAGACGACCGCGGGTCGCGTTTGAAGGAAGCGGGAGGGGTTATCATCGGCAAACCTTCTGCTCACGATTTATAAGTAAATCTACGTTTTAACGATATTTTAATGTTTTTTTTTTCAAAATTAAAATTGAATTAAATCCGCTCTTAAAACCTGTAAACCGTACTGTAAGAAACGTTATAACACATTATTATTGCGATAATAAAAAACACTAACGCGACTGACTACACCATTTCTGTGCTCGCTAAATGAAAATAGTTCGTATATACTTAGTATCTTGAAGTTGTAATTTAATAAAATTAACTTTTTTCCGTCAGATAATGTTCCAATCGTACGGCCCTAAGCAAGGGCCCATGCACGGACTGCCGATCTCCACTCCGTACGTCACGAAGGATTATTTACAACAGAAGAGATTCTTGGTGAGTAAATTAATAAAAGGCAAAAAAACAAAAAATATAATAAATAAAATCAAATACGCAACTGAGTGTAATTTTGTTCCTACAGGCAACATCACAGGGCACAACATACGTGTACGACCTTCCGGACATGTTCAGGCAAGTGGTAGAACGGAGATGGAGGGAGTGCATCGAAGATGGCAGTGTCGATGGTAAGTATGTAAAAATATATCAAAAAGTAATACTTACAAGGAGAGAGCTACTACTCTTCATCACGGATTTTGATCTTTTTTTATTAAGTTAGCAGATAGGCAGGCGGCTCACTTGATGGAAAGCAGTTACCATCGCCTATGGACATTTGCAACACCAAAGGTGCTACAAATGCGCTGCTGCACTCTTAACGGAGACTGGAACCTCTAATGACTGAACACAACTCAAGGTTGCTATGGCGACATACTCTAGACCAGGGGTGGAAGCCATCCAGTCAGATAAATGCCCTACCACCTGGCCAAAACAGCACATGCAGCAGGTTTACATAGAAATAGAAGTAGCCGAAGTGTGAACTCCAGTTTGCCAAGCTTTTATAAAACTGAATTTTTGGCGCCCCTCTATAGTGAATATCACCCCGACAAATTAATGTGAAAGAATAAAAGTTTAATTTTTGATGTACAAAGCCTTTTTGTTTGCTCTTTAATTAACAATATTTTGCTGAAAAGTCTGCAACCCCAATTTTTATCTTTATCTTCGTCTTTTGTCTATAAATAAAACAAAATATTTATCACTTCGGTGAATTGCGACCTGAATATTATAAAAATTGGGAAAGATCCAAAAAAAGGGTGGGGTATAGTTATGGGTACTTTTATTTATTATGAACAGATCCGAACTTTTTTAATATAGGTTAGAAGGCTAAAGCTTCCGTCTTAGCCTTCATGGTTATTTTTTTCACCCAAAACTCACTTTATATCTCAAATAATAAAAAATGTCTGCCAACCGCCGCTTCGGAAAAATGCAAAACAGTGAGCATCAAAATACGTTGTTATTATAATAATTTTGAAATATCATATTAGAAATAGTTTGGTGTTTAAACAATAATTATAATGTATTGTATTGATAACTTGCTACGTCTGAACAAAGCTCAGGCGGCATAAAGTATTTCAATTGATTTGACTCAATTTCCATATTCCAAAGAGATGACCAATGTTTTCGTTATTTTTTTACAGAATCGTATTTTTTTAACAAAAACAAATCCGACACTAAAAAGCAAAAAATAAATATTTTCTATGACATCTTGAAGACGGTGCAATTTGCAATTTTGTTTCTTCGCACCGACTTCAGTATTTTATACAAGATTTATGCTTTTTAGTCGCTTTTGTTGTTGTTAACAAAAATAAATTCGACGTTTTCGTTGCAGAAATACTTTAATAGCTTTAGGAAGCGTGTTATAAGTTTGCATTCGGAAGCGTCTAAGCGCTCGATACCCTTCGACCCTGGGACCCACTTATCAGGTCCTGACTGTGAGAATGGGATCATTTCAGGAGTATGCTCTTTCGAATAAAATAAATAATTGAAAATCGGTTTACAATTGAGTGAGAAACTGCGACAAACATACAGTGGAATTAAGAACTTCTTCCTTTTGGAGTCTGTTAAAAATGAATTTGATCCTAAGCCTAACAGTATCGATACGTTGTATGCAGGCCCGCCTCCGGATAATGTCATGTCTTCGGTGGAATTGGTGGTGGAGGCGGACGGCGACAGGGGTATTGTTGAAGTCACCAGGCTGCCCGGACAAAATAACGTGAGTGTGATACTTAATTATAATAGAATACTACTAGTATTATAAATGAGAAAAAAATTGAGATTGAATGGACTTTTATGCAAAAACTACTGAACGAATTTTAGTGGTTCCATCACTATTTTTTGAAGTAAAATTTCTTTAGAATCGTTGTGGCTCGAAACTCGATGAAACGAAAAAGCAACACTAAAAAAAGATAAACACATATCTAATCTATAGGACTAAGCCTGCGAGAGAATACGAGTTTTATATTGTGCAGCACAGGTTAGAGAGTCAATAAGACCGATGATTAAACGTAGGTCCAATTTGGAAAAGTGGCCGAAACTTCGGAATAACCAAAATCAAATAAAGCACCGCGCTTAAAACCGTTCAAACATAGTTTTGTTATAATTTGAAACAATATAACAACAAGTATCAAACAGAAGTAAGTGTAAATATTAGAGCGTGTATAAATTTTATGTAAATAATTTGATGTTGGTCAGTCCGTTTTTATCATAATGAATGGACAGACAAGCTAATGCACGAACTCATCTTTATATATTGTTGCGGATTATGGGCTCTATCCCTTTCTAGGTTGGCATGGTGGCGTGGCGTTTAACTCTATACACGCCGGAGTGCCCCGATGGCCGGGACATCATCGTGATCGCGAACGACCTCACATACTACATGGGATCTTTTGGACCTCAAGAGGATTGGGTCTATTACAGGGCATCGCAGTACGCCAGGGAGCTCAAAATACCCAGGGTGAGTGAAATCGAATCACATCTGTAATCAAACAATACAATATTTACAACACTTACAAACAGCCAGAGATATAACAACAGCAAGTCAATCTCTTGATACCGCTAAACGCGCACAATTAGTAATGTTTCTTATCCCTATTAACACTCAAATGAGATCCACTCTCTCAACCGAACTTATTTTTTACCACAATGTCGGAATAAAATGCTAGATGCTTACATTGTAAAAGTAAAATTCAATTAGACCAACAGATTTTTTAAAGGCACGATTCAAAAAATGGTATAATACTTTATTTTTAAAATTATTTGAAATAATTATTTTGTTTGTATTTAAAATTCTTGTAAGTTGAAGTATTGTTATGAATTAGCGGGCACGAATTAAAGTGCCGTTAGATTTATTATAGAGTTTATTAGAACTATACAAACAGGTATAACATAGCTACAAATATAACCAAACCCAATAATTCCAAACATAATGCTGAAGGTAGTAATTCAATAAAACGTGCAAAGTCTGTCACTATTAGATTCCAGAATGTACACACGTCACGCCCGTATCGTAGTCGTTGCCCAACTGTCTCCTCTCTCCATCAGGCCGTCGTTTTATGCTCCACAAATGCAAATGTGCCCGCCCGGCAACGTTGCCTCAGTTTTGTATAATAGCTTGTAACACCTGGCTATTGATGCTAATAAGCGAGTACAATAGAGCAATAGGCTGTACTCCACTAGAAACGTGAGCCAATAAATAAGTGAACAAAAGAAGACGATCATAAAAGGATTACAATTAGTTCAAATGCCAACAGTAATAAAATGTGCTCCTACAAATCTGTACGTGGAATTTGTCTTTGTCGGCGCCTAGGTTGTAACAATATTATTGCGCCGCAAACTGCACGTGTACACTTCGCAGAATAGACCACTGCTAGTGAGAAACATTCTAAGGAATGCCACCACGTTGATTAAACAACTTTAATCCGCTCTACTGTTACTGCCTGCAGGTGATATTCGGGGAATTCTCCTTATTGTTCTTTACATCTTTACAATGTCAGTATTTCTATTCGGATAATTTATTCTTGCGTCACAGATATACATCAGCGTGAACTCCGGCGCCCGTATCGGAGTTGCGGAGGAAGTGAAGGCCGAGTTCAATGTCGCTTGGGTGGACGCCGAGAGGCCGGAGAGGGGCTTCCGCTATTTGTACCTCACTCCGGAGGCCTATTCGAGACTCGGGCCTCTGGGTTCTGTCAAAAGTCAGCTAATAGAGGACGAAGGCGAGAGCCGGTATAAGATCACCGATATCATTGGTAAGTTAAAAGAACGTTAAACTTGAAGACTGCTGGTTATAAGAGTAAAGGTTGACCAAAAAGATATGGATGGACTGTATGAAGGCTGATATGATAATTTGGAGTATAACAGAGGATGTATGCTATATTAGAATTGATTAAGAGAAGGTGAACAAAAGAAGACCACCCCAGGTATGCAATTTCAGAAACTAACACATGGCTATTATTAAATACAATAAAGCACAAAAATGTCATAAACTAACAAACATGCCTTATATAAAAAAATTTTTAGCTTATTGGGAGTGATATTTTGTTTCTAGTTTTAAATTCTTTGACAAGTAAAACACATTGGCAAAAACCTGTAATAAGTCCTGGTAGGGTAAAATAGTGATATTCCCAGATTCGCACTACGAACGTAACAAGTGTCTAAATAATAGCGATATCATAAGACATGTCCTACACTTACCAGTATATCCAGACACGTGTCAATTTCACAATGGGATTCACCAAAAATAAAGCCCAAGGACATAAACATTGATTTATAAAATCTTTTAATTGACATCTGACTTGTTAACAGTAATCACCCTTTTTGTGTTTATTATTTTGTTAGACTTTATGTCAACAGGATTTTTCGCTTTTATTTCTTTCTATTACGCTAAATTTTTGAGAAATATATGTGTAATATTTAAAATACTAATTTAATAGGTAAAGAAGATGGGCTAGGAGTGGAATGCCTTCGGGATGCAGGACTTATTGCCGGTGAAACGGCTCAAGCTTACGAAGATATAGTCACCATATCCGTAGTGACCTGCAGGGCCATAGGAATCGGCTCGTACGTCGTACGGTAAGTGGAATTACTACTGCAGTGTTGTACTGAAGTTTTGTCCATTGCAGAAGAATAACCAACAAGTAAAATAACTGTCTTAAATCCTAAATAAGATTATTTTAATGCCAAAATATTAATTTCAATAAATTTGATTGATGTATAGAAACATACGTGTTTACATGTTCACAAACAAACGCTTGAGATATATTTGGCTGCGTCTACGTGTGTGTTTGTAACGAATCTGAATTGAAAGCAACAGAATTTAAATCGGAAACATCCGAATTTGAACCGGAATCATCCGAATCTGAACTGGAAGCATCCGAATCTCAATCAGAAACATCCGAATCTGAACCGGAGGCATCCGAATCTCAATCAAAAGCATCTGAATCTGAAACGGAGGCATCCGAATCTCAATCGGAAGCATCCGAATCTGAACCGGAGGAATCCAAATGTCAATCTGAAGCATCCGAATCTGAGTAGGAAGCATTCGACTCTAAATTAGAAGCATCCGCTTTCAATATATTTGCTATTTGAACTTCTTGACATTTTTGGTTATAGCACGAGAACTTTAAAACCTTTTTTATTGTCCCAGGCTGGGTCACCGAGTGATTCAAGTTGAATCTTCATATATAATTTTAACCGGTTACGCCGCTTTGAACAAAGTGCTTGGTCGTGCCGTATACGCAAGCAACAACCAGTTGGGCGGAGTCCAGATAATGCACTACAATGGCGTCTCTCACGCCGTGGCTCCGACTGATTTGGACGCTATCAGGACAGCCGTCAGGTGGCTGTCATACGTACCTAAAGTAAGTATCGTCAGCTATAAAAACCTTGCATATTATGGGAACTCATTATAGTTATTGCCACAGTATGAATGTGTAAGCCGGGTAAAGAAGTTTTGAAAATAGGTACAAATGTCACTCCTGTTTCTGCGACAGTCTTCATGTCCGTGACGTTAAGGTCGTCCATTAATCACATAAGGCCCCGAAAGGGGGAGAGGGATATATCACAAGGGGAATCGGGGTGGGGTGTCGTCAGATATACGTAATCTGAAACTTCAGTACGTCAGGTAACACCAGATGATTAATGGACGACTCCATACAGGACAAACTACAAGAGCGTCGTCTATTACTAGTCCGATTACGTTTTAAAAAGACAGGCTAATTATTAAAGGAACAAACATCCATCCAAGTCCTGGTAGAAGGAGCAGGCTCAAGAAATGCTAAATTAATCACGATTTTTATTTGATACTTAAGGATGTCTATAGAATGTAACTCGAATGAAATTAAATGAAATCAACAAAACTGAAAGCTATTAACAATTAATATATTTAGTTGGTAATATACTTTTTTTTACTAATATAATGTTATAAAACATATTTCAATTATTATTTTCCTCTAATTAACGAAATAACATTATTTTTAATAAGCCATATAAGTGACGAATTCCCAAAAACAAATACATCATAATGCGTCTTGTTTTTATTTTTAGTGTTGCTACCAAACAGTTGTCGCAGTTCATTAACTCAGTGGGATCCAGGAAAAAACTATATACATATTTATTCCAAAATCTTACATTATTTATGTATTTATTCTAAAACAATACTGCATAATTGTACAAATATATATAGAAAACAAAAACGATTACAAAGTCGTATAATTTCGAATCGATTTCTCGTGATAATCCATTAACGATTTGGAGATTACAACCCCTAAATATGTTGTAATGAGAACTGTCATATCGGGCTGTTTATTTTATGATTATAGTAGCGTAATGCTAAATTATTGTGCTTTATAACATGCGTTTTCTAGGACAAGTTGAGCACAGTCCCGATCCTCCGCCCCGCCGATCCGATAGATCGTCCCGTGGAATGGGTCCCGCCGAGAGCTGCGCACGACCCGCGACTGATGCTGACCGGTGACGGCGCTAGGACAGGCTTCTTCGATATCGGCTCCTTCGACGAGATCATGAGGCCGTGGGCGCAGACTGTCATCGCTGGTGAGTTCTGGTCCTTCGAAGACCGGATTTTTAATAGAAGTTTCAATTGTAGCATCACATATTTTGTTGCAAGGAATTATTTAAAAGTTATACGTAAGTAAGAAAACTCGTATTTTTCTATTTTGGACAAGGCTTCGCATGGTCTTTGGTTTTAGCCAGTACTATATTTTTAACGAGATAATATTCTTCAAGTAAAAAGGCACCAAGGAAAATCCAGACCCATTTATCTTCTTATCCTGTATCTAACCTGCATATGTTACGTATACCATCATCGCCATTATCATCTAAATTCATTCATGGGGTTGTCTGGAAGAGATCGCTTTTAGCAATAAAACCGCCCCTTGTGATATGATTTTAGATATAGTTTTATAAATAAATAAGTTTTACAACTAGATATAATTTTAGTCTCTTAATTCATATTTGTATTGGTGTACAATACAGAGTTACCTATCTTCACCAAATGGTATAAGGTATTTGTTTGAAATCTACCTTTAGCATTGTAGTAACCACAAAAGTTATTGTGCTCATAAAAAAACATATTATTTTCCTTAAGGTCGTGCCCGCCTCGGTGGTATACCTGTGGGTGTGGTAGCCGTGGAGACGAGAACTGTCGAGTTGACTTTACCAGCCGATCCGGCCAACTTTGACTCTGAGTCGAAAACGCTGCAACAAGCTGGACAGGTGAGTCAATTCACGACCTTTTTTGATGACATGCCATTTTAGTAAACTTCAGTCAACCTGTGTTTTTCGATTTACCATGGAAAATGAATACTGGGAATGTTAATTGTACAATAAAAAAAATAATCTTGAAATATCCGAAACCTTTAAGACTAAATCGCCTCGTCTTTCGTTTAGGTATGGTTCCCAGACTCTGCGTACAAGACGGCACAAGCTATAAATGACTTCTCTCGCGAGGGTCTCCCCATTATGATATTTGCCAACTGGAGAGGATTCAGCGGAGGGCAGAAAGGTAAGATAATTAATATAAAATATAGAGTAGGTAATTGGTGAGCAATCGATCTGATAATAAGTGGCTTTCGCCGCCAAATCCCTCTGCAACTCTGTCCACTGATGTGCCAATAGATATAGTTTGGAAAATGAAATTGCGTCTCCAAGTTTGCGCCCAAAACTAATCTTTATCCAAACGTGCTTTATCAAATGTACTCTACGTTTTACACTTTACATCTTACTGTAGTCTGCGAAGCAATATCCATACTAAGAATAATATTATAAATGCTTGGGTAACTTTGGTTGTTATTTTTAATGGTGAAACAAATAATAATGTAAGTTCATATAAGATAGATTGAATCCGATTCAAGTTATAGGCTACTTTTTATGTCAAATAAAATACAATTTTAAAGGTGTAAATTAAGAGATGAAAATTTTTATAGGAAGCCAACATCCTAAAGATAGAATCTAAAAATTTGTAATCAGGCTTTTGTAAAATGATCAAGTTATTTTTTTTTATTCGCCCTTGAAGTTCGTACAAGTCATTGCACAGAACACATTTAGAACATTACGTGGTGAGACGTATAGAGTTGAGACGGGAGGAATATGACGGTATATTTCGCACTACATACTGTTGGGTGAAATGAATGTTATAACACTAGAATGGAGTAAACGGGCAAATTTTATAAGGTTTCTTTAGACGCTCTCTTCACTATGTATTAATATAAATGCAATAAAATTACGGGTAATATCTCGCTTCTCTACAGACATGTACGAACAAATCTTGAAGTTCGGTGCTGAGATAGTGCGGGCACTGCGCGGCGCGACGGCGCCTGTCTTGGTGTACATTCCACCAGGTGCCGAACTGAGGGGAGGGGCTTGGGCCGTCGTGGACCCAAGCGTGAACTCGCTCAAAATGGAAATGTACGCCGATCCCGAAGCCAGGTGAGGGTGCAACGAAACCTTAGCCATATTTATTATTTCTGAATATTTGTTATTTCTGTGAGTATACGTTTTTTCATATCTGTTACTATATTCACATAGATATTTAATTTTGTAGAGGGGGCGTCCTTGAAGCTGAGGGCATAGTGGAAGTGAAGTATAAACAAAGAGATATCTTGAAGACGATGCATAGACTAGACCCGACATTACTGAGACAAGGGGCCAGAATATCTGGTGAGTTATTTTTATGCATGTAAAAAATTAAAATTATTTTTTACACTATATTATTTTGCACACAATATTAAGATGTTTTAATAACTTTATTTTGTAGCTTGTAATTTTATAATTATTATTTTTATATTTATTTGTAATTGATGTACACATAGATTAATACTTTTAATGAAAATTGGTTAAAACCAATATTTTACGGTAGTTTATAACATATGAGCTATTAACAATGTTATTTGCACTTTTTAAGATTTCATAGCCATATCTATTGACGTATAATCTATTTACAGAACTGAAAGAACAAATCAAGGAGATATCGAAGAACTTCGACCGACGAGGGTCGATAGACGAAGTCCTAATCAAGACAGACGCCGGCAGACAGGGTTAGTTGTGATTAAGGTGTTTTGTCAATGTCCGCTTAGTATATTAGGGACGATATCCTTCGGGACTTGAAGATGGAGTTCTTTTGTTATGAGGCCTGTGACAAGCTAAATCAAGTAGGAAATGTCAGTAAATTGTAATGCTATCAAACCCAAGTGAGAAATTGAGATTAAAAAATAAAATCGAAGTTTATGCTATTGAAGTCATATGGATAGTTTTCAGGGAAAATATACCGAAGATTATGCAGGCATAGCCTCGAGGACAACCTCTATTCAAAATAAAACTGACGCTTACACTAGCGAAGCTAGATAGTCTGTCTGTCCGTCTGCCCTTCTGAAACAAAAATATATTTGTTTCTCTGTTTGTTATGCATTTACTGAGAAACTTTTTGACCAGTTTGGCTGAAATTCGGTATAATATGTAATTTTAATACCGAGGGTGGACAAGGGATAGTTTTGTATCCCGGATGGGATAGATTTATATAAAGGTGGTCCCAGTAAGTAAATTAGGTTTTGTTTTTTTTTGTTATTTGACATTTCCGTCATTTCGCCCATATTGGACATTTTCGTCATTTTCGTCATCTTGGTCATCTTGGTTATTTTGGGATTTTTGGTTATTTTTGTAATTTATGTAGTATACAGATAAAAGGGGGATAGATGAATAAAACTAGAACGGGTTGAAATAGAGGACGAAAGTTTGTATGAGAATGTCATTTCTCAAATTAATAGATATTATATCCGATATGTCTATCTGTTAAGCTTTCACGGAAAACTACTAAGAATACTGGATCGGTTTTGGTGTATTTTTTTTAATGTAGTTTTAATACCGAAAATGGACATACAAGTATATATACTTTTCATCCCGGAAGATGGGAAAGTTTGCGATATAAAATGAAGGGAATCTGCTTTCTAAAAATGTAATACACTGTAACATGTATTAACGTTTGTTCTTGAAACAAGACACAAGTACTAGACGCCGACGAAACTGGTAAACTCTAGTTGTATATATTCCATTCCACAGCCGAAGGTCGCGTGCGCGAGTTGGAGAGCGAACTCCTGGCCGCCGAGAAAGCCGCCAAGGCGAGGGAGAAGGAGCTCAGTCCTATCTACCATGAGGTGAACACTAAATACAATAAACAGATTGATAACACTTAGTTCACTTAGCTCACCAAAATTAATAATTACATAAATGCATATCTTTTTTTGTTCAATATTGACCTAAGTAAATTAAATAGGCATTTTATGTAATTTTCGTATTTCGTTCGTTGTATTTCTTTTTTTTTATAATTAACTGTTTGCGCAAATTTTTATTTTTATTATATATATATTATTTTATAGTGGAAACTTGTTTAATATATGTATTCATTTTGTGTTTTATATTTAAGAATATTAATTATTGTATGTTTCCCAATCAAATCAAATAAAATAAATAAATATTTACAATGAGGTAAAAAATATTACAATATTTGAAAAAACAACTAGCGACCGTAGTATTTAAACGGATGTCTTCCAGGCAACGTAATAATGTATTGGGACACTTAAAAATTAGGACTAAAGAATTTAAATACAATTATATTATATTTAAAATACCTAAATATTTGCATATTTATGTGTATATATTATATATACAATTTTCTTTGTGCATATAGTATGTGGCGGCTGTTTGTATGTTGCTCAAACCAGAAGTATAATTTACCTTGGAGATTATTATTTGATTATTTTCCTATTACAAAAATATTTTTGTGATTGTAACATTTGCTATATAGTCTCAGCTCAACGGCCACAAACATTAACATTTCGATATTTTTTAGATCGCAGTGCAATTTGCAGAGCTACACGACACAGCCGAAAGAATGTTAGAGAAAGGATGTATATTTGTAAGTATTCTTCAAAAAATACTCATTTTATAACTAATTCTTAAAATAATCAACTCTGACAAACGCACACACAGATCTACACCAGAATGATATCGTGAGAGTTTAGTTTATTTACAGATGTATTATATATAGTATAGATAGATTAAGAGATTTTAATATTTTATTTTAATTTTGTAGCCACCCAATGACGACAGTAATATTATTGTAGGGCTACAAAGTTGTAAATATTGTTACGAGTTTCAGGACTCGAATTAAAATGCCGTTATGATTACTGTAGAATTTATTAGAACTATGCAAACAAGTATAACACAGGTACAAATATAACTGAACACAACCAGTCCAAACGTAATGCACAATTCAATAACACGCGCAAAGTCCGCCACTAAATAGGTTACCGAATGACTTGCTTCGCTCCTGCTTATCGGTCGACTTCTCATATCTCAATTGGGGCATTGCTTTATACTGTGCCGATGCAATATGTCTGCCCGGCCGCGTGGACCAAATTTCTTAAAATCCGTTTGTATTTTAAATCCGAAACACCTGGCAGTGATCACAATACAACAGTAGGCCGTAAAAGATTACAATACAAAATGGAATGTTTTTTAATAACATTTTTAAAACAAAGTAAACAAAAGAAGTCCAAATGCCGAAAGGTAATAAAATGTGTTTATGCAGGTTTGAATTTGTCTTTGTCGGTCGTAAAAATATTTAAAAAATTAATATCTTTAATATCTTCGGATGATCTGACTGTTTGCCGATCAATGGGTGGGGTAAGAACAATGGTAAAGTTTGCCCTAATAGACTGTATGGGTTTTCAGGACATAATCCCATGGAAGGATTCCCGTCGTCAGTTGTACTGGCGTCTGAAACGTTTACTCCGTCAGAACGAGCAAGAGAGGAGGGTTCAGGACGCCGTCAAGGCCAGCGGAAGTATGGAGCAAGGGCCAGCCGCTGCAACTTTGAGGAGGTGGTTCACCGAGGATCGGGGGGAGACGCTGGTAAATTGGGACAAATGGAGTTTTTTTTTTGCTTATCGTAGCATAATACAGTAATACATTTCTTATAGCGTATGTAAGATATAAAGACACATAAAAGCTTCATTCATTTATTAATGCTTCTATCGTAACCGAAACACAACTGCCCCTACTCTACTAGCCGGCTCCACTTTATTCGCATAATATTTTAATAGAAAAACCTGCGTAAAAGCTATAAACACAATAACGAAAATTCACCTACTGTCGTCTCCACACCGAGGGTTCACACGCAGAACAATAAAACCGTTATTTAATTCACGTGGCAGCATTGTAAAAAAATTGCATAGAGTAGGATAACGAATCCCTGAATTAGCTAATACTATTACACTCTTCTAGTATTATGTAAAATTATGTCCAAGTATCAATTATTATCCCCGCTAATTGCTGATGCGCTGGAACCTTGTCAATTAACATTCACGTGACGTCATCCGTAACTAGATATGTACGCGTACTAGCGGCCAGTGATGCTAACAGTACTGAGTGTTCGGCTACGGTTACGTCATCAAAATGGCGGCCAGGCGCAATAGCAATTTGCGGGGATAATACCTTTCAAATTTTGCAGACACAAACACACGGAAGTTGAATTCTTACATATATAAAGATTAGTGAATATTTTTTATATATAAAAAAATATAAGTATATTGATTTAAAAAATTGAATTTAAAATTCAGTCTCACCAATGGGAGCATGACAACGAGGCTGTGTGCAAATGGCTGGAAGCTCAAGCGATTGACGACAATTCCGTGCTTGAGAGGAATCTCAGGTCGATCAAACAAGATTCGGTGTTGCAAGCCGTCAATACACTTGTTATGGTGAGTGTTGCTAGGTTTGAACTCCAGTTTTGCCAGCATCAGCGATCAATTTTAACCAAATTTTGTTCTCAAAATAGCCTGGTTTTCAGATCTCACTCATGTCAGGTATAGTCCGACTCTTTGCCAGATTTAGACCTCATTTTTGGCAGCTTCAGACCTCAATGATTTTAGATTCAGTATTTAATACACCTTCATACCTGATTTTAACTGAATTACTCATTCAATAATAAACCAAGTGAATTTCAGATCATGTGAATTCAGTTTTTTGCGGATTTTGATAAATACATCCTTTAAAATCGATATAATTATTAATTATAGAAGACATGCACCTTTTTAATTTAATTTTAAAAATGAATGTGACCATAATTGTATATTCATGATCTGGTGAATTTGACGACGTTGCAAGGGTTGCCAAAACTGCTACAGAACCCTAATAATTTATTTTAACTATTAAAGCTATTGGATGAGACCATCGTTTGCACTTTTAAACATTATTATTTTATTTTCCAGGAACTTACGCCATCTCAACGTTCGGAGTTTATAAGGAAACTATCTGCATTAGAAATGGAGCAATAATTAGGAAATTAAGATAATGTTTAACTTATTTTAATTAAACAATAATAGCGAATGAAAATGGGGAAACGGACCGTGAGGCCCACAGAAAAATTTTACCCAACCGAACAAAGTTTTGAATGAATGCATATCCATTCGTACACTTCGTATTGATATGGTATTCTAATTGAAACAGAAACAATATTTTTGTTTCTCTTAAAAAGTCTATGAACATTCCTACCTTACTTTCCATAATTTAGAATCCAAAAATAATGTCGCTATTCGAGGAATATTTAATAAATCAAAATTGTAAAAAATAGGGTAATTGTATATATTATATTATTCATAATAGTTAAACTAGAGTTATAGGCTCATTAAATAAGTGTTAATAAAAAGTGTTATTTATATTTGCATTCAGAGTTTGTTACCTATTGAGCCTACATATAAATATTGTATAACTATTTTGAATAAGGACATGTTATATTTAGAAAGATTAACAATTTACTCTTGCTAAATAGGGATAGAGATAAAATAGGCACTTCGACATAGTCTTATTTTCAAATCTCTCTGAAAAAGGTCACTAATTAGTAGAAGAATGGGAAAAGAGTATTGCGAATGATAGTCACCAAGTAAACAATAACATTTTTAAAGACGCACTATTCTAGAGGGTGCCGAAGGTTCTTCTTTTTATTTATTATTAACTGTCTCGACAGATGTCGTCCTGCCTGGAAAAGCTTCAATCGATAAGCTGACAGCAGCGCCATCTACCGGGTCCAATTATAAACCAACTCGGAAACCTTCTTTGGCTCACGCACAACAACTTTTCTAAAGATCATCAAATGTATAGTTTACGATTCTATAAAGGACATACAGACAAACATCCATTTTTATATATCAAGATTTTTAAACCATTCAAAAATTTTATAACTATAAGTTCGCTTGTGGCAGTAGTTGTTTCACTTAGGAATTCGAAGAAACGCCTTGAAGTATCTATAATTTATCCTCCTTGAGTAGCGCTTGGATGCTTGTCCCGGGAAATACCGGTTCACAACTTAGCAACAACAGAGTTATTGACTTCATTAACAACTCTGAAAATAGTTGTGCTATTTATATTAATATAACCTTATTATTTGTTGACTTATATTGAATTTAATTATTAATATCCTAGGCCGCAGCGTCAGCATATTGTTGTACGGTACTGTACAATTTTGTTCAATTCAAATTATGGTTAATTTAGAAAATTAGTATAAATAAGATATTAAATTATAATGCTTATATCAAAATTCAAGAAAGGAAAGACTTGTAGCATCTTTAGAAATGTATGGAATGGACTTGTTGAGTGAAGTGATAAGTGAGTGTACTGTAGTGTGTGTAACTGTTATTAAACACATGATTGTAGTAAATGGTCGATTATCATTAGAGTAGTCTTTTTCCATAATTAACCCCTGTTTACATTATGCTTACTTCCACGGCAGCAAGGAGGAAATTAGCGAGTGAAGTGGGCAACGCGAGTATGCCATGTTCGACATAATTATGTTGAGTATACTTGCTCGCGCCGCCCATTTGGCACTTTCCTGCTGACTCCCGTGGAAGTGAGCATAATATAAAGCATTAGACTAATGTATCATTCTACAAAAAGGTAATTTCTATTCGTTTTTGTAAAATGGGTAGTTTTTGTTGTTGCATAAATGTGATTTTTTTTATTTATTTATTCCAATGTTTAGTCTATCGGGCTTGTGGTTATTTAAAAAGAGTTTGGTTAATGTTTTGTAAAAATATATTAAAATTAATAAAGAAATAATTTATGCATTTTATTTTGAAGAATTCCCTGCTATATCTTCGGAATCTTATGAAAATACAAGTCTTCCTTGAAACTATACTCAACTCAGCGCAAAAAGAATGCTTAAAATTTATTTAAAAAGAAAAAAGTTATATATATAAAAATACATACATTTCGCACCTATGTGAAAATAAGAAATACTGCTCTCTATCGACTAAAGATCGAACATATCAAAAATTAGAACCAACACACTTCACAGACAGTAAAAAATAATGTATTGTGTGAACAATAGATGTCGTAACCTGTCGTACTTTTAGTTAATTTATGACTGAATGTATGATGTTAATTTATAACGCCGTCCCTTCCTTTTGCGAGCACATAATGGTCACCAAGGAGGAGGCGGAACAAGAGCGCGCACGTTGCTTCGTTACCGCCAAAGGAGGTCGCGCCGGCGTCAAATGGCAGAATTCGACTTCGGACGCCGTGAGTGGCCAGCGTGGGTAGACCTCTGAGGAAGGATGCTCACCCGCCAATAATGCGACAAGAGGAGGGTGCGTCGTGTTACGCTCGCGCTAATCTCTCCTCCCGTGGAACGAAACGATAGAGGAGGACCCCGGCAGTAAAAGTGAGCCTAGAGGCTCCCGCCTGCCAGGGCATGGGGAATTGGTCAAGCTTCCGCTTTCCCGTAGCCCTGACATAAGGTAAAGAAAGCATCACCGGTGGATTTTAGTGGGTATGCATAATTATTATTCTGGTAGCAATAGTACTTCTTCGGGAGTGCTGGTACCCCAACATAACGAATCCAACACGCATCCACTGCATTTACCCCGCGGCGGTTAGTAACTAATGTTGTTGTGATTGTTATTCCTTAGTCTATAATATCATAAACTTTTACATTCCTTGTCTGTAGATTGAAGTTATAAAAAAACCTGCTGGAATAGACTATATAAAAGAAGGAGAAATTTTCAATTTTTTGCTTTCTTGTCTGTTTGTTCAGGATTCCCAAAACATCACTGGGCGGATTTCAACAGCAAATTCTTAAAGATAAAATCTACGCTACTTTTCATTCTTGGACGCCCCGAGAAATTTTCTGGAAATTATTTAAAATAATAAGGAATATCTGGCGATTACAAATAAAATACCGAATTCCAATGTGATTTTTTTCACTGATCGATAGCAAATTTTGTATAATAAAATGCGTAATTTTTTTATCTCAGAAATCCCTCCGGATCTTTTCCGGGAGCGGTTTGTAGTTGTTCGGGTGCATAAAAATTAGCTTATTCCTTTCACTAAAACGGTAGCTGCTAGCTTACATTCTTTTATAAATGCTGTGATACTTTGTGACCCGGGAATCCCGCGGGAATTTCAAGTCAAGCATGGACGAAGTCGCGGGCATAACATAGTATTAGTTTTCAATTGTATCTGCTTTGATCTATGGTATGGAAATATACAAGTTCGACCCAGGAAATACTATAATCACTTCACTGATACGCACTTCACAATTTTTATCGTACCATTTGCTTCAGGCGGTAACAAAACTCTTTGTAAAATTTCCATTTCATATACGGATATCTGTAACAAATTAATTCCGCCTAACCTGGTAATTGTTCAAAACAGATATTTAAAGTTGTATTTGTTTTACGATACCTACTTCAAATTTCATAAATTCATAAGGGCGCTTCACATTTCCGCGAAAACTTCACATGTGGCACAAGAGGGCTTATTCTCAAACGATTTTCGTCCTGTGTGGTCGTTGAATCTACCCGAAAATTTGAAATAAGTTTAAAAAAGAATTTAGAACTACAGTAACAGTCTTTAAGTAACAAAATAACACACAATGCACTTTAATATATATTGATATATAAAAAACAAACGTTTGAGAGATGGAGAGTATAAACTAGGGTTGTAACGGAACTTCGCTTCCGCCTCCGTTACTGCGGAAGTTCCGCAAGAAATCGTACCTCCGCCTCCGCATCCGTGTAATTTTTGCGGAGTCATAACGGAGGTTTATTTACGAACCATACGCAAACAGCGACGCTCGCGACGAATCAGCCGACCGGCCGCGCGCAGCAAATGAACAAAAATTAACGCGTGCGCGGCGGGAACGCGGTTGGGGTGGGGCGGGGTTCTTGCAAACGTCATTTGTCAATTGAATGATACGCTACAGGAATCAACCTGCCGAATTGCTTAGACGCGTTACACGTACGTACGAAGTTTTACCGACGCGATGTAATGTATAAACCATAAACTACTATTTTTCTACATCCAATTTCACTTCCACCTCCGCCTCCGTTAACCTCCGCATCCGCGGAGGTAAAGCCCGTCGCCTCCGCATCCGCCTCCGCCTCCGTTAAGAAGGCCTCCGTTACAACCCTAGTATAAACCCTTGATGCCTGCGCTCTTTTTCGCCAATCATGGATTGCGCGAGATTGTGGAGCGCCTATAACTAAATGTAATAAAATAAACACGTGTGATTAGTTTCTTTGTTGCCTCTTTGCGATCTTGAATACGAAAGCAATTTTCATGAAATTTGGTATATAAGTACTTTGAGGGTGTTAACTAAGTAACAAATTCCGTTCGCTCAGCGACCCAAAATGTGTCTTGGCTTCCGAGAACAGTTTCCTAACAGCAGGGTTTTTTCCACGAGTGGGGTGTTAACACTGCACAACCACCAAAATGTTGGAAGACCACACCTGTCGTTGGTCAGAGAGTCCATCGGACTTAGCCGGAATCGTAGCTAGGGTGTACTACCGACCACTCCTCGATCCATCGCTCGGGGCATGATCCTCTACATCATCATCATCCTAGCGTTAAATCCCGGTTGCGTTCGGAGCGTTCACTCCGACGCCCAGGGTCCGCTTTCCTTCTTTTTCTACTCCACTTCGCGCGGTCTTCGGCATCCCCCGTTTTGAGACCATTGGCACGCATGTTATCCTTCACGACGTCAAGGCAACATTTCTTGGGCCTTCCCCTCCCACATAATTAGCCGGTCTCCGTAAAACGTGGCCGCATCAACGTAAGCGACACTCTTGTAGTTTGTCTGCTGTGTCACGGACATGAAGACTGCCACGGATGCGGGAGTTCCTGACACGTTCTTTCCGCGTCACTCCACACATCCAACGCAGCATATTCATCTCCGTGACACGCAGCTCTTGCTTGTGTCGCTCGAGCACAGGCCACGCTTCACTGCCATACAAAAGGACAGGTCTAATGATAGATTTATAGACCTGCCCTTTTAATTTGACCGGCATTTTGGGGTCACAAATGACACCAGTCACCTCACGCCACTTGGCCCAAGCTGCAGTAATACGGGCCTTGAAGTCGAGGTCGATATCCCCGGACGCACTAAGGACAGATCCCAAGTACTTGAACTGACCCGTGCGCTCGACCGTATCTTCGCCTATGCGCACGGATGTGGGATCTGTAGTGTTGCAGGCCAAGTACTCAGTCTTCGCCACATTGAGTTTCAGACCGCCGTTCTCTAGCAACCCCTTCCACGCATTTACGCGTCGCACCTGGCGCCCCCTGTCCGAATCTGCCAGCGCGATATCATCAGCATACATGAGCAACCATGGAGGTTGCATGGAGCTTTTTAAGTGGCACGTTTTGCGGCCCTGTATGCGTCGCGATCTTCAGGAGATCTGGACGCTTGCCACTTTTTGAAAAGGGTTTTCTTCACCCTAACCTCCCTCTGGACTGTGTCGTTTCACCACCAAGTCTCCTTGTCACACTTGCGTCCACCCTTAGACACACCCAGCACTGCCTTTGCCGCTTTTATTTTATCTTATCTTGAGGGCCAGCGCGAGGGTAATATACATTAATTATATTAATTTATCAAAAGTTTTCAATTTGTGAAAAAAACTGGTTTTTAATTAATGTTTTAAGTGGTTAAGAACCTTAACACGAGAAACTTTCATGCCGCGTGAAACAGAATGGCATCTATACCTTTTTTAGGTATTTACTAATTATTATTGCTCAGTAGTTAACGGACTAAACAGACAAATTATGTATTATTTTTTGAGTATATATTACAATGTTTTTTTTATCTTACTGTTACTTTTTGTTTATTTATCATAAAGACTACTGTTGCAGTCTCATTGGTGTTAAACCTATTTTTCCCATAGAACAGAATTTTGAATGTGATTATTATTTTTATATGTCAAATTTTTTGTAAGTTTTGTCGAGTGAAAATTATTGAGAGATAAACACGTTTAAATATCCATTGTCGTATTTATTAAGTAAATATATATGGTAATAATACAAAAGCAGGATATTTCTATTAAAGTTATTGCATCTCTCGTTCAACGACCACAACAGAATGGCGACCGTGAGTATTTTAAAGAAACAAAGAACCATAAGTCACAAGCTATTTTCTTTGAGTTACAATAGTTGTATAGAAAAGCTTAGCAAGAGAGATTTACATGAGATTCGTGTATTTCTCACTATTTTAAACGATAAAGCTAGGCAAATGTTTGATATAGAGGAAGAGTTTAAAAATGCTATTTTCAATTTAGACCTCTCGGAGGAGGAAACATTAAAAGAACTAGATTTAGAAAGCTTCTGTCAAAGAGAAACGGAATATATTTTGTTAAAGGCGCATTGTGAGAAATTCTTATGCACAGAGTCACATGAGCTTCGTGAATTTGCGAATGCTAGTTCACCATCAAATTGTATAAGTTTAGATGTTGAACACCAGAGTACCAAGAATTACAAGGAATATGGAAATATCTTAACGGAATCTTTAAATGATGATACCATTGAACAGGTAGAAGGTGATGATAATAGTTACTTCTTAGCTCAACATTCCATCATTAAAGAAGCGAGTCTAACGACAAGAATGAGACCAGTTTTTGATGCTTCAGCAATAGATGCATATGGCAAGTACCTTAATGCTAATTCGGAACCTAGCATCAATTTATTGGAAATGATAATCAAACTTTTACATGACTGTCGTATACGCGAATATGGTGTAAGAGCCCATATTAAGAGAGGATTTTGGCAGATAAGTTTGGCGGATTCAGATCTGAAATATCTAAAATTGTTATGGAGGGCGAATGAAGATCCACGTGAGTTGATTGCTTTCCCTGGCTCACCGTGGTGGGGAGGGTGGTGCAAACGGTTGTTTCGCATGCTAAAGGAAATTTTGCGACGATTGCTTGAAAAACTTAGAAGTGGCCTCAGATGCATTTTGCCACGAGTGTGTTTTGAAAGGAAATAATTATTTACACATCCCAATAATCGGAGTTGTATTCATAATGACATCTGAGAAGCGTTCACTTTAGCCACTAGGAGTAGTCCAGGAACTTATAGAGGCAAAGACGATGTATACATGCAGTTGTTGTTGAAGACACAAGACGAAGAGTACAAATATTTAGTTAATTTTTTGTGCACGTTAGAAGTTATTTAGTAGATTTAATTATTATTTAAGGGGCAGGTTTAAACCTATCTTTGATTTGGTTCCTACTTTTATTTTTTATGTTCGCAATCGAAACTGCTCGTATTTTGCCAACAAATATTTTGATGTGAGTAACTTTTGCCATTTGCTGTGTGGAGGATGTTGCAGTCTCATTGGTGTTAAACCTATTTTTCCCATAGAACAGAATTTTGAATGTGATTATTATTTTTATATGTCAAATTTTTTGTAAGTTTTGTCGAGTGAAAATTATTGAGAGATACACACGTTTTAATATCCATTGTCGTGTTTATTTAGTTTACATATATTTAAATAACACAAAAGCAGGATATTTCTTTATATAAATTATTATATCTCTCGTTCAACGACCACAACAACTACATTTCCTATTATCGTAATATAAACTTGAAAGTATACGCGCAAGCGTACCCGGAATAAAACATTAATGTTTGAAATTACGACGAAGAAGAAAAAGAGACAAAAATATTTTATTTTTTAATACGAATAAATGTAAAGTACTTCACAAGCCATCAAAATCGTGAGTACTTGCGACTTTTTAAGTTAGTTGTATTATACAATCGAATAATAAACTTAAATGCAAGCATTCGATTTTGCTACTTATATTAAAAAGGTAAGGAATACATTTCAGAAAAGTACTTTGACGGCTAATGTCGACCGCCATTTTCAATGATGGCTGCCAAGACGCGACATCTATAGTCTATGATTATGCACTAGTGTCACCGTGATCGTAGTGGAGAACGTGTGTTCTTATCTTTATTTGTAACATTGTACAAAAAAATATGACACGAAAAATAGCTTTACACATTCATAATTCAATTTTACGTGTCGCGCGATAGTCCAAACGTGTGTGTATACTGTTTTATAATCGTATACTAAATAGTGTATTGTTTTTATTAAAATTATTGCATTAAACACGCCGCCTTCAGTATTTCGGTATGGTTTGAACCTAGTTGAATCGATTTTTACGTGTTATTAAATGAAATTACGAAGGTGCTCGCGAGTGATATTGTTACATAAAGAACCTGTTCTCAAACACTCCCGTTATACAGCACCGTGATATGGCTTTGGTGGTTGGCTTATAATCGATATAAGATAATAAAAAATGCATATTTACCCCATGGTTTCATAAACGATCGGGTCAATACAGGCCGGCTGGCCGCGATTATTCGAATGTTGTTTTTATTGGTGTTTTCATACTTCAGTGCGACCGACTTGATCATCAGCGACAGCGATGCCTATTACAAAGTAAATAGTTTTCTACGATACAAGGTTCGTAATTTAAACTTTTGTCTATTATAATAACGTACATTGCACGCTAAACATATGTCCTTGTCGTCATTCTTAAAATTTTAAATAATGTATATAATACTGTGACTTGAGACATCCAGCTGAAATTAAAATTCATTTATCATTTGTTTTCTTTATTTAGCTTGGATTTGTTTATTGTGTAAACATGTCCTTGTTTTTAACCAACCATTTGACATCTTACCCTATAAGATATGAGGTTTATAGGCTCAGGATGTTATTTAGTTTAAATGTTATATTTTTCAATAAGTATAATTCAATTTCACTTATAGGTTTTTATGGTCACTATTTATTTTCTTTATAATTTACTATTTATGATTATTGCATTACACACCACCTATCTATTAATCTAAAAAAATATTTATTATTTTTACTAGTTGTAATAAATTTTATAGTCTGTCTATGATGATTGATGGCACTTATTATTTATACAAAAATTACATTATTTCATGTTGTTCACAGTTCTTTTGTCTTGTGAATTTTTTTAGTTCATTATAAAATTCAATGATACAGATTGCTTTTTGTGGGTGCTGAGGCCAAAAAAATAAAAAAATAAATAATAAACATGTGGTAACTGAATGTAATTGGTCCGACAGACAGACATAATATAATAAAAACATATGTTTTTATTATAATCTGTTGTGTTTGTGTGTATATTTTGTATATAAAATAAATTATGATTACCAATGCAAGACACACACAAGAAAAAACAGTTTTTAATAAATGCTACCGATAGTTATGCCAAACTCTGTCTAGGCAGGTTCCGATAAATTCAACAAATATTTCCCTAGGAGATCCAAGCCCTATCTAAATCCCAAATGCTCATTTCCTGGAATAATTCTTGGAAACAATCCAGTCAATCAATTTTGTGTTGAACTTCAACTTTACTTATGCCAGTCCTGTGGTTCTTCATATTCCTTAATCTCCCCAAAAACATTTTGAGGAGGATTGCCATTATTAGCTTAAAATTACGCCATGTATGTGTATGTACGCCTCCAGAATTTTTGCTAAAATTAGGGTACAAGATCATTCTGTGAATATGGCATTGACAAAGGAACATTAGAGTGTTTTTTTCTGTCCAAATATATCTCAAGCCCTTATAGGTACAATATTCTCCTTGACCCTTCCCTGTCCCAGTAATATTAACTTCTTACTAATTTTATTATATGCTAAATTTGCATATATCTTATGTAGAGTTTTAAAGAAGTTAGTCTAATAGGACCATTTGTTTTGACTTGTCCTCAGATTTCCGAAACAAGAATAACAACCATCCAAAATCTTTCTTTGCTACCTTTAATTTAGTTTATTTTATCACCTGTTGCTTTTAATCTGATGTTGGCAAAATCAATGCCAAGGGCTTTGAAACTGGCACCAACAAGAATGAAATAGAATAAAATACTATTAAACTATATTTAACAGTTTCAAGTGGGGTATGGAATTTATTGGATTTTTATTATTTGATTTAACCAATTTTTAGTAGCCTTGATCATAGAAGACAAAGAACTTCCATCTCTTCTCTTATCATGGCTTCTGAAAAGTGGCTGAAATATTGGAAAAATAAAAAACAAATAAATTATCATGCTCAAAACTGTTAAAAAATAGTTTTATTATGTATAGTAGTTACAAAACTTAAGAACAAAAACATGCAGGAACAGAAAAGAATATTAATTCTCACAGTTGGACGGCCTGTGATATGAGCCAACAAAATAACCCACAGCTAGGTGGCAGGGAATTTACCCAACTGGATGGCTACCACACCTAGATTTTCCTTCAAGGCCGGCAGCACATTGTTAGCACCTCTGGTATTGCTAATATCCATAGGCATAGGATAGTAACCACTTTCCATCACAGTTGGGCTGTTTGCTGTGATTCAGCAATAAAAAACATATAATACTATTTTTAAAATTACTGACTAATAATCAATACAAGGTTAGAATCTGAAGTGTATGGAGTCAGCATTAACCTAGATTGGTAGTATGCCGCTGGACCACATAGTTTGTGTCAGCGGCTGTAATACTACCAATAGGTATAACAAGCTTAATATTTATTTTATCTACTATAGATCTACCTTTACCCTGCATATATCACAAAATATCCCATCTCCCAGCATGAAAAATATTATTTTATGATATTAAAACTACATTTAAACAAAATTATAGCAAAATTGATCCAGATCTCTTAGTAGTTTTTCCGGGGAAGCTTAACCCACAGACATTGTGTTATTATCCATTTTTTTTATAGATGATATTTTATATCTACAAAATTGAAAAATAATTGGTCTCCCATACATCGCCACTCCTAATCCTCCTATTTTTGCCATGGGTTGTCTGAAAGAGATTGCTTTTTAGCAATAAGATTTTCTGTAATGGTGTACAATAAAGTGTTATCTATCTATCAAAGTACATCCTCTATTTCAACCTGTTAAAGTTTTATTTACCTATCCCCTGTCTATACATTTGTAAACTATATAAATGACAAAAGTTACCACAATGAGTAATATTACCTAAATTAATAAAATGACGGTTTTATTTTAATTAATATGTTTGCGAGTGTTTTGTGTTTATGTATGTATTTCTACTCACTGAACAGTTCTGTCTGTATGTTCTTCTTGTAACCACTGTAAGGCTGGTATGCACCGACATTTAACCAATGGTTAAAATTAAATCATTGCTAAAAATATATGGGTAAGCATTGATTATTGTATTTTAACCACCGGTTAAATGTAGGTGCACACCAGCCTAATTCTGCTGTATTTAGCAGCTGTTGCTGCTCACATGCCCATTTTTTTATGTTAAAGGAGTAAATGTATTATGAAAGAATGACTAAACAGATATACAATGCAGAAGTCGCGGAAGGCCATGAAACACCTTCCATGATCAAATTGATCATGTGCTAGCAGAAGGTGATGTCAGGAGCCTTAAGAACAGACGAGCGTCCATGACAAGAGCTATGAATGTCAAAGAAGCAAGTGAGGTGTGTAAGAATAAGCCTGTATGGCGCTCTGTTGTTCATGCCTACCCGCAAGGGACCTGGCGTGAAGTATGTATGTAAAGGAGTAAACTCCGGTTGTGTGCCGGAACTTTTATTTTTTATTTTTCACACCACTACTATGGTAGCCTATTTTATTTGCTTAAACCAAGGAGCTTTTCTGGAAGAGATTGTTTTAAGCGAGAAGAGTGCTATTTGTAATTAATTTATAATATTTTATCTGTGTTGCCCATAGTCATTTCCATGCCTTTCTTCACAACTTATAGCTATAACAAATTTTAATGGTTTTATCTGCATTTCAGTGAAAATTGAATTCTTATAGAAAATATTTTTATGTCTGTCCATCTGTATGTACGTTCGAGTATTTTTCTGAAACTATTTGAGAGGTATGTGTATGCCCTTGTATTGCTACACATTGGTGTTAAAACTGTTAAAGTACCAAAATTAGGGGTGGCACTTGTTAATGTTACTCATTGAAATTATTAAAGTTTTATTAAAATCAATAAGTGACGAAAATAAATCCAGAATTTAAAGAACTGTCACCTCCATCTAATTTTGAGTATAAGTATTACAAATTCAAGTTTATATAATGCTCGTGTCACCCCCCCCCTCAACCCGTTCCACCCCTCACCACTCACGCCCCCCCACCGTCTGCGTCTTTTCAGCTCCATCCTATCGCCATATTTCTTCATTATCATTACTTATTCTAATATTTTTAGAGTAGCACTTAGTTACAGTCTATACCATCTGAATATTTTGACATTGTAGTTGATAACGAAGTTAATTGTTTTTACGTTTTTTTTTAAATATGTATTTACCTAATCGTGTTACTGATAAACATTGAATAAAGAATAAACTCATGCTTAATCATAAAAAAAAATAAAAAAAAAAACAAAAAATTCTTTTGAACTAAATAAATAGTAGCTACTTTTCGAAATATGGGGTGCATAATTATATATTTTTTTGGATATACCCCTTTTTTATATTGTATCATTTGTGTTGTATGTTTCCATAATAATTTATTTATATTTGGTATTTAAAAATATTTCAAACTATATGAATGGTTCTGGCCTATGGCTCGGGTAATCAACATATTTCCAGGGACCGACGGTATAGTTAGAACCGTAGAGTTGAGGGCACAGAATGGTAACATTCATAGAATATCAAATTACAAAGGTTTGTTTACTGCCTATTGATGTTAATTAATTAATTCATGTTTCCTTTAGTTTCTTATTTCTTCCCTGGGAATATGTAGGAAACCTATATAGAAACTGGCTGCATGGAAGCCTAAATATTTTATAATAATAAAACAAATTGTCTAATAATTGTGAGTTAGTTGCTATCAAAGAGTATATTGAATATATGGAGAGTTGCTATTGAACTGTTGATGAGAAATATTATCTGGTATTCAATTAATACAAACTGTAGTCCAATGAAGTGCAGTTTTTAATTTCATACATGTACGCGCATACACCAGCTAAATACAGTCTGCTGAAATACAGCTTTTAAACATAAACATAAATATTATTATAATTTAAATTCTCTTATTTTAATTTTTAATGTCTACGCAAACGTGATATTTTGATAACATCATGAGGATATAAATTGTGTAAATATATACATACGTATATAAGGTATAAAACGGCTTAGACTATGTATACATAAATGCTTTGCAAAAAGCTCTCTGTTTACCAAGTCATATGAGTCATATGACAGAGGTCACTTTTACGCGTCGGTGGTCCAAGGTATAGGCTCCTGAGGGAGGGGTGACAAGAAGTATTTGATATCTTTAAAAATCAAAATGACTTTTATATTTAAGCCTATAGTTGGCGAAATGTTCGGTTCAAGTCGTCAAAATTGTTTATTTGAACGATGTAGTGGAAATTTGTGAAAATAAAATAACACTGTAAAGGTTGAAAATATTTTCAATGAAACTTGACCTGTACTAGGTTTATTATGTGGAATAGTTTTTGATATATGGGATAGATTAAAACCTCGTCTTTACGGTTTCTAAAGCCAGATCAAAAAGCAACGACGAGTGTGTCTCGTCTGTACTTAACCTTTATGCGTGGCCCGATACGCAATTAAATCGTTTTTCATTTAATGTGCGGTTTCAGTCTTCCATGCATATCTATGTAGGTAATATTTGATTGCAAATCTTCGTACACCACTTTTTTGAACGTATCGAGCGCACGAAGCAGCATTGGAGCAAGTTAAAGTTTTTATGGAGAATAAGATTTGTATTAATATGTATTTAAAGTACATTAAATAGATAACATTGATTACGTTCAGATTGATAATACAGAAGAGAAAAAATATTGTTTATTTGAATGTTAAATGAAGTAAGTAAAGGCGAGATAATCAGGTAGGTCACGTAATCACGACCATTTGTCCGTACAGGCTATCAGTTTCGCATCTGTCGTGAACTCGACAAATGCCAATTAATTTGTAAAATCTCTGATGAAAAATGGTTGCAGTCGCCCACCGCTTCATCTATAGATATTTACAACAACAGAGATGGTACCAATAATTATGCTGCCGGTCTTTAATACATTTTATGACACTTAAAAACCCGTATGGGAGCCCTTTGGCAAGTTTTGCCTAGAGCTCGTGCGACATTCCTAAAGTGCGCAAGAGATACGTTCTTGCCTACGGGAGTTTAGCGTATTGATTTAGGTAGCATTTATTTTAAAGCTCACGTTTCACCTGCGATAATGATATAGTTATTGGCTGTGGCCAAATGCGTCTTATAGCATTAAAAATAACGCCGTTAACAAATAGCTGCATTAGTTTATATCAAACGATATCTGTTAATATTTATCATTATTCACAATGAATAAAAATATGGCATCACAAGTAACACATCAAACCCATCGCAACATAGCGTGAAACGGTCAATAACTATTACATTATTAAATAACTAATTATATCTTGTAACTCGTGCCACGTTTAAAGCTGCACTGTCAACAGCTCTAGCCGGCTTTCGGCGTCGGCGGTACGTACCTTCAGCTCTTTGTGACGCCCGAAGGCAAAGAAAACTACTAAGTTTAGTTTTCACTTGATGAGGCACCTTTGTGTAAACGCCAACGTAGTTTACGTCTAGTCGGTGGAAATAAACGGTTTATAAATTAAATACAATAAAGGTAATTTAATCCTCAGAGCAGCAGTTGAAGTTATAGAAACCGGCCTCTGTAACAAAAAGATAAAATGTACATGTACATACGTATAATAATACATCCTTGAATATTTATATCATTATTAACAAATTATGTAGTATGCATTGGAACTTTTCAACCTGCGTCCGCCTTTATTATCCGCAACGCAGAAGAGTTTTTCCCGACACCTACCACATGGGTGTGTTGAATTTCGGTGTGAATAGGTACGTTCTAGGTATGAGTATTCCACTACATACCATAATATTATCTTCGCCTAGTATCAGACGAGATCATGGTCAAACGCGAACCTGTATCTACTACAATCTTTTTTTGGGCAATATAATTTTCTATCCGTATCGCTGCTAATATCTTAAGAAGCGTATAAGTCTGCTTGCATTTATTGACGTATAAGTCTGCTTGCATTTATTGACATTCAACACGGCGGTTAGGACATTTTTATAGACATACGCTTTTATGATATTCAATTTGATGGCGGATGCAGAACTTAGGGTTGCCAACATTTTTTGGGCTTATATGTATTAATTAAGCATATCATGTATTGTTTATTTGCTTAAAAATAATCAATGAGGATTTTTCATGTGATTAATTTTTTTTTCAACAAAAGCAAAACCGACTTCACTAAAAACCGAAAACTTAATATTTAATCGACTTCGTTATAAAACATCTCAAAGTCGATGTCAAGTAAAACATGAAAATGACTATATTTTGTAAATTTACTGTTCTTTTATGTTTTACTTGGCATCTCCTTCGAGATGTAGAAGAAGTCGATAAACATTTGTTTTTACTTTTTAGTTGCGCAATACTGTAATAGCTTTAGAAATAAAAGCACGCGTATACGATTTTGCCATCTCACTCTTCGGTGTACATGCTTTTCAGCAAGGGTTGCTTTCGATTTCTCTGGGATCAGCTCATCAGATCCTGACTTGGTGAGCATGGAACTGCCCCGGAGCATACATACTTACGAATAAAGAAAAATAATTTCAAAATCGATTCACAATTGATGGAGAAATCACGCAACATACATATAAAAAATCAAGCACCTCTAGAAAATGTAATACCTACATGCGTATACAAGCTTTTTTCCAAGAATTTAGGCGCACGGCGTTCTAAAAGAAACATTTTGAAAATCGGTCCACAATTGACGGAAAAATTGAGTAACGAACAAAACATACAGACGAATTGAGAACCTCCTCCTTTTTGACGTCGTTGACGTTAAAAACTAAATAGTAGATCTATAGTCTAATAACAGACTATATCAATGAACAGATCAATGACAAAGCCAAATGGTAGACAAATAGGTTGGCTGTATTGTCACGCTGGATGGCATTTGGTGATACGTCGCGCGAAGTATGAACCAATCCTCTGGTCGTGAATTTCTTCAGTTCATTCTCAAAACAGTGAGTGGTCTATGCCTTTACCCGCTTAGCTCACTTGTACGCAGAGCCAGGTTTGATTCCTGGCATAGTCAATTGTAAATAACCTTTTCGTGTTGTCATAGTCTAACTGTAACTGTTTGGATTCGGCTCCAAAATGGTTCCCGTTACTCATAACAGATACATAACTTGCTTTCTTGTAGGTGTAAATTATTTGTTTGTCTGGCGATTATTATAATACTTATTAATTACGTATCGTATTATATCGACGAAATGTTCATTGTTCATCCACATTTACTTAAACTTCCACTCTCAACTACGCAACGGTTCTCTAGAACGTTTGTTCCGCTTAACAATGGTCTGGAGGAAACTTCCCGCCAAGGTTTTCCGTCTGCGCTATGACATGTGGTTGTTTAAGGCGTTATAAAATTTCTCAAAGGCCGGCAACGCCCATTGTGTTGCAAACGTCCATAGGCCTACAGTAAGCACATTCCATCAAGTGGGTCGTCTGCCTATTTGCCTGCCATAGGCAATATAAAAAAATACGATTGACAACCCTAGAGTTCCTGGCAGAAGTTAATAAAAGCTTATACTGGCACAGATTTTGGACATTTAAATTTTATCCGCCGATGGAGATTGTCAATATAATCTATTCGTATTTATATATTTTGTTTAAGTGCTGATTTATAATAAATAAAGTATAACTCACAATATTTTCTTAAGTTTTCGCGACTTGTACACATAATAAAACTACGTTTTAACGGTTTTGAGCGCGGCAATTTTGGTTGGATAAACCAAAAACAAATAAATTACCGCGCTTAAAACCGTTAAAACGTAGTTTTATTATATAACTCCCAATTTTACGAAATTAATAAACTGGGTAAGTGATCGACAGTCCGCGCACAACGAGGAGTTCCCGAGAGATGACAAATGTCCTCTTTTTGACTGCCATGAAATGCATGATGATGATGCATTCAATCGAAAATAGACCATGTCACAATAACTACTGCACGGATATTATTTAAACGATTTTGGCTTCTTTCACGAATTTGGGAAGTAATACAGCACCATCAAATATTGACTTCACTAAAAAGTAATTTAAAATGTCAATGTGTTAAAATTTGACCAATGGTAGCCTAAATGAATGATGTAAAATTAAAATTAATACAACCCTTAGTTATGGCGGCTATCCCTAATCTTGACTACGATTGTACTGCATAACTTTGTAACGTTACGACGATTGCATAGGGGTTCTGTTTTTACCAAAATGGTTACGGAACTCTTAAAACCGAGCAAGTAGCGGGTAACGGCCAGTGTTATAGTGAGATACACGGACTGACACGAATCTCTTAAAAAAGGAAAATAGGTTAACAGTATAGCGTAATATCTGCACGGACTAAGCGAGAACAATACGGGTATGTTACCTCATAAATCGTACCATAAAGAATATGCCTCATAAAGATTTTATAAGCCATTTGATGCACGCACATGCTCGCCTATTTATAACCGAAAATAAGTACCCGATGTCTTGTTATTTGTTGAGTTTTTTGTCATTTTATGGAGTTGACGAGATTTATTAAAGTTTTAGTACGTTTCAAAGCTCACTATGCGACTTATATTATTATACGCAAAACTTAAATGCGTCCCAAGTGAAGTTGGCTACTTGAAGAATTTTTGCAAATCAAGTGTTAACATTTTTTACACCTGACGGTGACGATGTGTAATGCGAAAGAGATGCTATGCTAGTGCAGATAGCGGTTAAGCGAGAGCGTAATATTATTTGTAATGATTTTCTGCATAACGTATACAAACTTCAAGGACGCATTAAGTTTTGCTTGTACTATAGCATGACAGATAGTAGATAATATTCAAGTCACGCGTGGATTTTTATATGTGGACAAAAAATAATATACCATAAGGTAATATAATTTTCCATAGGGGTACTTAGTTGATAGATCTTCACTTGTAACGAACTTCGTCCACTTTCTTTAATCTATTCATAAATGGGCATTAATATGCGTTTTGCATAGAGCGATCTTTTAATACGATAGTTCGATTCGCACACGGCCACGTGTTTTGGCCTTACTTTTATATCTATCAATTTTTTTATTTAACCATTTACTAGCTTTGTTAATACAACTAGTCATAAATCAATCGTACCAAATCAGACCAGCTCAAGTGGATATCAATGCAACAGTAATTCATTGATAGTTTCAATAAACCATGACCAAGCCATATCAGACTGATTGAAACACAATGCGACGATTAAGAGTGCTGCTATTATGGGTGTTACGTTATTGCGTGGTGTTTATTTATCTTAGGTACTATTTTATTTATATTTTAAAGGTTTCGATACTTAAATATATCGTATCAGTCCACATGCACTATGAATGTCTCTATAATGGTAACAAACTTTCAAAGATTTCTTTGATTATGTATTTTTTCTTATTTCACTCATTTCACGGCACTACAGATCTAAAAGTAAGTAAATTGGAAACAACGTATAACTCGAAAACCTATTTAAAAGAGCGCATTAAAGTTATTTGCGTTGGAAGTTTTTAAATTCTACACTGGTAGAATGTACAAAAATCGTTTTTCAGTATTTTCCATCTCCCAGTTCAAATTTAAGACGGACTTGGGAGCTTACAACTCATCCCCTATTGACTTTATTAAATAAATAAGTTATTAAGTAATATCGATTTTTTCCAATAAAAATGATTTGATTTGCATATTATGAGGGGGTTGTCTGGAAGAGATCGCTTCTTAGCGATAAGACCGCCCATTGTGCACATATAGAATGTTTTTAGGCTATAGGTTCATCTGTGTTTTCTGTAATGGTGTACAATAAAGTGTTATCTATCAATTATGAGGGAATAATCGTCACGAGTCAATAACATATTACTTAAATAATATCCGCGGGATTCCCAGGATAAAAAGTAACGCAGATTTTAAGTCTAAGAATTGGCTGTCGATCAGCGATAACCGCATCGAAATCGGCCCAGTAGTGTTTACGTGAAGCCCGAACAAACTGACAAGAAATATAAAAATATTGCGTCGTGTTCTCCATGGTTTATATAGTGTATTCGTGTTGTTTTGTTGAAATAGCTTCAATGTATAGACAGAGCATCATTAGAATTTTATAATATTATAAATATTTAGGGTTAAATATTGGCTAATCTCGGCCACGCATTGCTGTGGCTCAGTGTGTATATATGTTATGTGTGTGTCATATATTAATGATTAAGGGAGTCAATCCATTGACTACTTTCTAGTTTTGCGGGCACAAATAAACGGAAACTGATTTTTTGTATATAGAATCAAAAGTACCTATATAAAACTATACAATTCTATTTGAATGCAACGTTATGTAAAAAAATCAAGTCAAATGCATTGACTGATTTTCAAAGTTTGACATAAACACATGGAAGCTGAATCCCTATTGTTAATGTTATAAATGCGAACGTAGACAGAGTTACTGTTACGCTGCCACGGAAAAACTACTGGACCGATCTGGCCTAGGGTACTTTCACCCTGGAAGAGTGATAGATTTATGTAAAGGTATCTCAGAAAGTAGGATAGATTTCGTTTTTTTTGTGACGTCATTTTCGTCAGACGACGAAAATAGGTTGAAAATAGGTGATGATAGTTTTTATGGGAGACCAATTATTTTCAAGTTTTTATGAATATAAATATTGATCATGTATAAAAAAGCGATAGTAACTGAGTCTGTCTACCTGTTAACCTTTCACGGCAAAACTACTAAAAGTGCTGGATCGGTTTTGCTATTTATTTGCATGTAGTTGTAATACCGAAAATAGACATACATACTTTTCATGCCAGGAGATGGGATAATTTGCGATATATAATGAAGTAAATTTTCCGGGAGCAAACAGCACTAACACAAAATTTAATTAATGGTTGCTCTTTAAGCAAGAGGTACGCTTTTCATAAATAATAATAAAAACTTATAAAATTGCTACATTTTGCATTTGCCGACTGAAACACTGCACGACCCCATGACCTTTTACTTTTTTAAGCGCTGTAAGCAGAAAAAATCTTACCACCGCTCAACGCTAGTCGAGTGGACTAGTGTTGTCACCTGGACTAAAGAAATTAATATCGATGAAAGTTATCTCTTTGTCTCGGGCTTGTGTTGAAATATAATATTTATCTACTCTTGCTGTAACCAAGGATGTTAGGAGCCTTAAGAACAGACGAGCGTGCATGACAAGAGCTATGAATGTCAAAGAAGCAAGTGAGGTGTGTAAGAATGGGCCTGTGTGGCGCTCTGTTGTTCGTGCCTACCCCGCAAGGGACCTGGCGTGAAGTTATGTATGTATGTATGTATGCTGTAACCAACCAAAATAAAAACTCTGTTCGAATGCAAGCCATGATATCACAATTTTAATGACAAGTTTTAATTACTCGTAAGAATGCGATTATAATATTCTGATTTTGTTTGTGCTTTACAGCTTGGTATCATGAATATTTTATTGTATATGTACAAAACTTGTATAATACTACAAGAATTGTGAAAACGTTTTATTTATATGATACATGTTTTATAAGATATAAACGTCTCTCGTTTCTTTCACCTTCTCCCAATTATTTAGGCCGGCACAATATGTCTTTACCTTCCATAGTCCTCTATTTTGACATACGTCCTGTCACATGGTCTAAATATTCCGCCTAGTTAACTGGAACAGAGAGCTCCTTGACTTATAAATTTAAATGAATTTTCTTACTTTATAAGTATACTATAATACAATGGTTCGTTTATTTGAGATCGAGCCCAGAGATGTTATGCTGTTGTACATTACCCATAACTCAAATGTAAGTTACTTAGCTTGAGAATACATACCTACATACAATGTGTGTATTTGTCTGCGGGCTTTGATGTGGCAAAATGAAATTTACTTTTTAATTCATGGACGTATTACACTCATCGATATCGACCATCGTCTGATGAAGTATGTCACATCCCTACATCGTTCACCTGTATAATTCGAGGGTGCCTGAAGTGAGCCCTCGACTGCGACCCCTTTGGCCTGTCTCCTTTATTCACCACTGGCGTTTAACTACAGCACACAGAACTGTGCCACAAAACGAGTGTTGTACACTAAAAGCGGTTAGCAGCGCGCCGCACCAGTAATTTATTGACTTCAAATTAATATAAAGCATTTTAAATTCAGCACAAAAACCTTCTCGTTTGTTTTATTGCACAAAGCTGAGAAACGTTTTTTTTTCAATTCTGGAGGATAGCAAGCACGCGGACAACCCATCATGGAAAGCGGTTACTTTCGCCTTACATTGTATTTTTTTTAGTATTCCGTTGATGTTTTGTGAAAACACGGAATATTTAATTTATGTAGTTTTTATGTATCCTTAGGGCATTGCTATGCTAACTATAGTATCGAATGAGAAGACCATCCTCTGATCTCTTCTGAGAAGACGCCGTAAATTAACATTACAAGTATAGGCGTGGCCGGTTCAAAGGCAAACGGAGTAGGCGCGACAAAATAAACAGAACGCCAGAGGTGGAAATAATTTATTTGAGGTTGTGAGTGTTTTAATTATACGAACCTCTTTTAGGGTTCTGTAGTTATTTTGCACAGAATTGCCTGTATACAATTCTCATGCCTGTCCGTCCCTCTATAATAAATTCGCAGATAAACACCTGCATATACAGTGTAAACTCTATATAACGACACTGAAGGGACTGCACATTTTATGGCTTTATAGAGAGTTGTCGTTAAATGGAAAGATGACTGTTATTTTTGTCTGACGTGTTTTGCTGCACCAGTAATTTTGTTTTTTTTTCATATCTTGATATAATGCTATATAGAGTGTATTATTGTATGGAAGACAAGCTAAAGCAACCGAAGCCGAGTGATTTCGACGCTTAGGGGAGTTTGTCGTTAAATCGAGTGACGTTACCTAGAATTTTACACTCTAAGCTGATTAGAATAAGATTCATTAGAAGAATAATGCATATTCGTATCCTGACAAAGAGCGACTCCTAAGTGATATTGATCGCTTAGGTATTTTTTAAGTTGTATACCCAATACCCATTTTGGCAAAAATGGATCCCTTGTATAATCGTTATATTCTTACGATTCTTTCTCTGAAACTACTGGGTTTGTTTGTGTTAAATTTGGCAATAAAGCCTATTCTATATTTCGCTTATTATGATGTTATTAAAAATGGGAAAAAATACAGGTGGTCGCCATACTGAGAGGTTTTTCAAGGGTTCCATTCTTGGCGATATGAATATGGAACCCTAACAATTCGAATAAATTAAACAAATCACTCGAACAATAAAACCACAGAAACGTCTTTTCAAAACAAATAATTGAAGGTAATGAGTCTCCATTCATTTCTTAACTCCTTGCACAAAGGGAGCCGCACACTCTAAAGCGCGCGAAAAGAAAACAAAATGGCCGCGCATTAATCATTACGATGACAGTTGCAGCCGGCTCTTTGACATTTCTGAGCTTTTGCTTGGCACTATTTATATGATTTTTAGGGATCTATAGGCATTTGACTAAAAACCGTATGTTTCATCATGTCCACCCCCGTCTTTGTGTGTCATAATAATTTTTCCCGGTAACTACTGAGTGTACATGGATATACATACATACATACATAACTTCACGCCAGGTCCCTTGCGGGGTAGGCACGAACAACAGAACGCCATTTAGGCTTTTCTTACACACCTCACTTGCTTCTTTGACATTCATAGTTCTTGTCATGATGGATGGATGGATGGATGGATGAATAAATGGATAAAATCCGATAAGAGTGTGTAATCTATACAGCGTTGCACAATAATATAGTAAGACTAAGTAACAAGAAGAAAAAAAATTGTGACAGATAATTTGTTAACTGTTTTCAAATTTAGCACTGTATCAAAAATAAAATGTAATCGTTTTATTCCCGATTGCTAGTAAACTTAAATTACTTGTATGGAGTTTATGTCAAATTTTAATCAGTACTATATATAGTACGAACAAAACTTATATGCGTCCTTGAAGTTTGTGCGCTTTATTGCGTAGAACACAGTACATGAAGTTCACTGACAGGGCGCAGAAGGCAGTATTGGGCTCGTGCTCGGCCGAGTGCCGTCTGTTTCGCACATCGCACCGTAAAGGCGTAATAAACGTTAATATTGGTCTGTATCTGCAGAAACTCACGCAACTACCTTTACTCGAAGCGCATTTAAGTTTTGCGCGTACTTTTAGGCAAAAAAAATGGTTAGGAGATATACAGAACGGACTATCATACGTAAAGCAAAAACACAGCAAAAACTTTGTAGCCTATTTTACGGAAATTGCGCGGACGGAGGAGTATAAAATTTCGTACACTTATAGTTTATATAGAGAAGGAGTGCAGAATGCTAATATTTTTTAAATTATGCATAAAAATACATTAAATCAATAAAAAAATATTACACACGCTACCAAGTATTTGAAACACATACGCACATATATACTTATTTGTTTATTGTTAAAGTAAATTAACAGTACAGCCATATAAAATGTCTCAACGGAACAAGGTTCTTTGTTAAAACTTGTAAGTTATTTCATCTCTTTTATACACATTTTTCAGTATGAAAATTATTTTATGTTCTTTAAAGAAAACTCTTGAAAGGTCGAGAAATGTCGCGAAACAGCCCCGGGTTGAACTCTAATTATGAACAAATACAAGGCGTCATGTATGTCTAAAATATATGATTCCTTTGGGCTGTGTATACATTCCTGTATGAGCATCGTTAGTGGGATCTTGTAAAATCATTTTGTTATTTATTTTTTCAAGTATGTATCGAAAAAATTGTGAAAGTAATCAGAAAGATGCAATTTAAAATCATTTTCAAGGGATATGGGTTCAAAAACGTTCTGTCGTGTGTGTGCGTATGTTTGTGTTTGGGTGTGTGTGTATTTTGTTTTGAATACTTTTTAGGACTCCTTAGCCAAATGACTAAAACTATTAATTCCTTGGAACTTTGGCCGATTTTGTTTCTAAAAAAGATAAGGACAGTAGGGCATACTCGGGGCATACGTAGGTAGCAACGTGTTCAGTTTGCCCTGTAATTATTTTCCTTCGCAGATCATTTCAGTACAATACATATACGGGCTCTGCAATTAATTACATTACTTGTTTCAATGTCTATCAACTTAAGGAACATCTAAAGTTACATATTAAAGCAGAAAAGACAAATGAAGTGGTGGTCATAGCTGTCCAAAATGAAAATTTAACTTAAGTTATTGAAATTAATAATTAAACACTATGAGTAGAAGACTGATTGTGAACCTATGTCATCGAAATCTATGAGGAAGGCATAGAAGGCTTGCTGACTTACCTCGCTGAGTCACCATATTTAAATAAGTTAAAATATAATTTAATACTTAAAAGCAATTAAATGAAAAACAAAATTTGATTTTAAAAGACTTTTAATAATAGTAAAAAACTAATAAACATGCGACTTTTCTAAGGAGACAACGAAAACTGTCGTTAAAAATAAATTAAAAGAAGCGAAGGGCCAAAGTTCATAATTCAAGTAATTACAAGATTAATTATGAAACTTTTTCATCTTGTAATATTTTAATTTTCGTCTCAAAAGAATCGCTAGATTCTCACCTCCTTGGGGTTGCCAGGTTTCTTAAACAACTTATTCTCTATAAATTAAATTAAAATATTTTAACACACTTGTAGCAGCTTGACCTATAATTATTTATATTGATACGATTGATTCCATTACATTGGTAATGAAATCTTTCAGCCTATTTTTTACAGCTATTCATACGTTTGATTAATTTGAACATATGCACATGTATTAAGTAACGATGAGATTGTGTTCATTCCACTGCTTGTCTTACTATAAAATTATAGTTAATTTTCCTGCTCCATTTGGGATTATATTAATGTTAGTGCATGTGTGTGTCTCGTTTTAGTATTAAAAATAACGCCGTCAATGAATTGCTATAGGTATAATATACATAAGTTCTGTTTATGTTTAACATCATTAACTATTAATAATGTCGCATCATAATAACGCTTTTTTGTATTATATAACATCTACATGAAACTATGTACTCGTAGAAAACTCAGAAGAGACAAAGTTCAACTGTTTTTATTTTTTTTGCAACCTAGCAATCTTATCCGTATTGTCAGATTGTTTTTCATGTCTTCAGGGCATTCATTTTCTAGCTAATTCATTATAATTAATGAACAAATTCAATTATTCTTTTTTCTTTGTTACCAAAGCTAATGTATATTTTTACTAAAAGACTTTCACGTTAATTTGTATTTTTCTTTACTTCAACTACTTTAAAATGTAATCATTTTAAAGTAAGCAAGTATTTCAGGTATACAATTGAAGACGTGAGTGGATGAAGGTGATATGTCGCATATTCGGTTTTTTGCTTTTTTTTGCGTATATGAATGTTATAAGTCGATACCAAATGACTACAAACCTTAGACCGTAGATATAAGGCATATTTAAAAAATAAAAAGTTGCTAAATGTGTTAAGTTCAGTTCAGTTTCAAATAAACGTAAAACTTTTATCTCGATTTACTCAGAATTGGAATTATGCGACTTATCACCTTCATCCACTTATGTCTTCAATTATATTATGACTATCTAACGTTTTCGCTTGAGCTGTTTAATTTTTTCGAATATAAATTAAAAATGATATTCTGTGGTATACATAACCGGTGTGCTATTATAATAAAGCTGGTAAAGGTTAAAAATACTTTAAAGGAAATTTGATTCGAGCAAGATCCGTTGGATAGTTTTTTAGATAATTTATGTAATATTTTCGATCTGTATAGTCCGTTGCTCAAACAACGAGATTAATCCACGTGGGACACATCTATGGGACAGCTCGTTGCATGTATTCTATCAAGCATTAACCCAATTTATTTAGAGTTTCGTAGTTAAATGACAGGAACACTTAGTTATGAGCTCCCTACATTTACTCTGAACTCTACGATATGGGGTTTATTTAAAGGATTTTGTTATTGCGACGCTTGTGAACGAGTAGTCGCCACACACTATTGAAAGTCTTTGCTTTCGTGTGGAAATGTTCGTGTTACGTAGTGTTTCGTAGGGGCGAAACTAACGCGTTATTTGCCTTCAGGACAAGATAGAAGGGATGGGATGGGATGTAGAGGAAAGAAGATGGAATAGGGTACGGGGGAAGTGAGCTTTTATTATTGCTGGAGTACATCAGACAGGCATATGGCCCAACTGTGATGGAAACTAGTTACCGTCGCCTATAAACATTTCCATCTCTAAAAGTGTTACCAATGTGCTGCTGGACTCGTAGATGGCCACTAATGCCGGACACAATTAAAGGTTGTTATGGTGGCATGCTTTAGACCATGGGTGATGGCCATCCAGACGTGCAAAAGACATACCACCTGACGAACGGAACTCTCACTCATCGTACGAAAGACGATTAGATCAAGACGCCGATATTCTGTGAGAGCATGGTATCACACCGATAGAGTCGGAGCAGCATATAGCTGTATCACGAGAAAGGTCTTGGTACGGTTCTACCTATCTATGTATTATAACGCCTCTGGTGTTGTAACTATCCATAGGTGGTAACGATTTCTCATCAGGTACGCTTTTAGTCTGGCGGATGAACATGTAACGAAAACTATAATGTGCGTGATACGACACGCACTTGGTCGATTGTTTGTCTTGTCAACAAGTGCATTAGCCACTGACTTATATAAAGGTGTCCAAAGAGCATGCCAGTAACTCGATATTAAACTAATGCACCCCATAATTAGATAATGTGTTGGGTACAATGTGTCCGCTAATAGAAGCATATTCTTTGTTGTTACACAAAGGTACATGACCTCCACGTCATATTTGAGAGGTTAATCTAAGCTGAGAAGAGTATCCTTTTTATACTAACAAGAGGGAATATGTTTGTTATTATTTGATTGCACGACAAATGTTTATTAATTTTATGGTAATAGTAATTACGTTTATATACTTCTTGTAGGAAAATGTGTCGAATAGGTACATTCTGTACGCTAATAGAGATATATTCTTTGTTGTTACATAAAGGTACATGACCTACTCGTACATTTGAGAGATTAATCTAAGCTGAAAATACTGTATTCATTTTATATTCTACTATAATAACAGGCAACTTATTTCATTTTTAAAGAGATGTTTAACAATTTTATGAAATTTCCATTAGAAAGCTGTAGGAAAAAAATCACGTATAATGAAAGCCTTATACGGTTTGTTATATCAAATTATCCACGGTGTTGCAAAAATCACAATAATTTATGTTACTTCATAATTTTATTCTTTAAATGTTACTTAACCCGCCCTTTGTACACGATTACAATAATACTGGTTCGTAAGTTTTTCTGTAATGGTGTACAATAAACTGTTATCTATCTAACCAAATACGTATTTTTTTATAGAATATACGACCTTCAATTTACTGTTACTAGTTTAGTTTAAAGATTATATGTCTGAAAAATAAAGGTAGTGAAAATTGACCTGTGACACCATGTAATCATGGGGGTTCAGTTTCTTAAAATTATGTTTTACTAGACAATTCTCGTTTCTATAGTATTCTTCAGACACTGTAGACAGATTTATTCAGACGTACTTTTAAATTGGTTTAAATATTTCTTTGCTTTCAAAATTAAAAATCACTTAACTATTTGCAATTATATGCATATTTTTTGTTTCAGGAAAACGGGCTACAATCCGCGAATGTTTCCTCAAATCATTAAAATCAATTTAAAACTTAGAACTTTAAATTATATATTAATTATCATAAGATCAGTATTATGTGATAAAGAGTGTCCAGTGTAGTGTTTTATTAATTAATTATTAAATTAATATATAGTTTTTTTCTTGGCGGCCATTTTTTGTACAATGGCGGCCATTTTGAATTTCAAAGTGAAGTTGGGAGCGATATATGCCCACATCGGATTGCTGCTCACTTTAGCTGTCTACTCGTCATATGGTAAGCTTTAAAAACTTTTTGTTCCTTTAAAAAAATATTATTTTACGGTTTGTACATGTAACAGTGGCGCATTTAGGCTGGCAACTGCTCTAGGCCCCGTTGGAAGTGGCGCCCTTTTTAGGGTTCCGTAGACATTTTACCAGGAAGGGTATCCTTATGTAATTTTGAATTTGAATTATTTTAAAATTTTTGCTCTCAAAATTTTGGTGTCCTGAATATTTTGCCGCCCTATGCCCGGCCTTACGGGTCTATACATAAATCCAGCACTGATATGTAGCCAGTGTTAAGTGTCTAAAAAGAAATAGTCTAAATTTAATATATCTTCAAGCAATAGCCTAAACCCCTAACGAAGTATTTCTTGCGGCGGCCCGAAAAGGTACTTTACACTAAACAGTTATGATTTTAAGCACAAATACAAAATTTTAACCTATGTTGTGTACTATGTTTTGGAAAACCTTAGCTATTAGTCAAAGATGCTTTTGCTTGAAGACTATTCTAAAACTTATATTTATCGATATTTAATACATTGCTTAGATACGCAAATCGTGTAGAGAAATATTTTAAAGAAGAATAAAAGTTCCAGCATCTCTCTAAGCGAGAAAAATAACCTAAAAATCTAAACCATTTAAATTTCTCTTACAACACAATAATCGTCTTCAACACTTTTCTCCAATAACGCAGGTCTCAGTCATTACTCACTATTACCTGCCTTATTAAATACAAATTAACTCAATAACACGTAAATTATTACCAAAAAAATCCATTTTAAACGTAACCCATTACAATGCGGGCCGATAATGTCGGCCACACAGATTTGATAGTGATGGGAAAAGGCGAGAGTTATTTTCTGAGTGAGAAAAATATAACTAAAATACATTTTTTTAAAGTAAATTAATATTAAATTGCTCAATTGATTTTACGTTCTGGAAACAGTTTATTATTATAATTATTTAATGATAGTGTATAAGTTCTTTGCACGTAGAATGTATAGTCACGGAATGAAAATGTTCGACACCTTAAAGTCGCCTTTTGCTTGCACGGGTACAAGAAACAATACTACCAACATTTCAATAAATGTTACATTTATAAATTAAAGAAACATTTAAAAAGAAAATTCCAATGTTGACAATGACAGACGCTGAGATTAATAATAAGAAACAAAGAGGATATAATCACTACGACATAAATATTAAAACCAATAAAAAAATTACATGTCTGAACAATATTCTTAGACAAGATAGAAAATCAAATAAGTTTGATCTAAGTAATAACAAAGTAATTTTTAACTTTATTGACAAATAGTTAAAGCTCATTTTCTGTAACTTAGTTTCAGAACAACATACGGTCACATGTGCTCGCGGAACGTTAAATGAGTCAATATGAAAAGTGGCGGAAAATTTTCATACGACAACTCAACACAACTGTTTACAACTCTTGGAAATAAAGCTATTAAAATGAATTATAGCAGTATTGAAATATGCGTCGCATAATTAACCCTCTTCAAGAAGTAGTTTTAACATGGAAGAAGAGAGTACTGATAATCAGTCTCAGTGCTTCAACGTGTTCAACGCATGTTTCACTGCCTTTGCTAGAAGACAGTAGTATCTGCTGTAGCAAGTACATGTATTTGTTTTCGCCGATCATAGGAAGTTAGCTTTTAGAGGGTCCGCCCTATAAAAATGCTAGAAAATCCAGATTGAATTGCCAATGGTCTTTAAAACTTTTTTCGGTTTAATAGAAATTCTAAAAAGTTACACGCCATCTTCCCAACACTATATTGTACATAATAATAAATTCTTTAGACGCTTGTAGCCGTCGTGTGGTAATAAAATAAATTGGACATCCCTACGAACAACGTGTAACACGTGACTGGTGAAGAACGCCAATTTGTGGACAATCATCTTATTATTATTGTTGTATAGAGTTTTAAATTACTTATATTCCGTCTCCGTTAAATATATTCGAATAATGAAACATAATAATGAAAAAATAATAAATTTCGCTGAGATGCTTTTTCTCTCTACCTCACTAAAAAGTGGTCCCGGGTTCGATCTTGGAAAATTTAAGACAATATTCTTTCACAAATAATTAGTCAGAGACATATTTTTTTAAATATTCTTTAAGTATGATTTTAGCCAGTGTATAATTAATATTCGTTTTATCTTAAATTTTAGAGTTTATGTTAAAATCAGGCATCAATTTTATTGGTTTAATTAATTGATAAATGTTATTTGATTCTAATACATCTAATAAAATATAGGTATAGATAAATATAAAAACTAAACACACTAAAAATCACGAAATACATCGAGTCACATGGAAGTTGGTTATACGTCCGCCCTGACATTCACCATCATTTTATGTAACGTTTAACCTTTATTCAGTTACATTACATTATCATTACATTTAAGTAACATCGTAAACAAGTAAAAGATTTTCCTTTAAAAACAATACTCAAACTCCATTGCAACCTCTACACCGTTACACTGTTATGCAATGTGAATGCATCAATTCCTGTGGTGTTACGGATGTTTGAGGTTTGCTAATACATTCCAAACTTAACCCTGTAGTACTTAAATCTGGCCACATGTACCCGGTGGAGGCATCCACAATTAGAATTTACCGCAACCCTTCAGTCGCCGCAATTATCCGAGTAATTAAGCGTGTGCGAGCCGGAGGAAAGTTTTGTGGGGTACAAAGAAGGGAGTACTAAATTACCGGGGTTTAGTATAGGTCCAATGTGAACTTCATTAATTCTAGGAAAGGAATTGTGTAACATATTTTAAAAACTACAGAAAGTGTAAGAATAATCAATGAACTAAAATAAAAGTCCATGTGTTACTGGGAGTTTCTTTTCGTTTCTTCTACTTAAAACAGTGATAACAAGCTGCGATTCGGTGTATATAAAATAGTAAGTAGACTTCTTTCTAACTTGTAATATATATGACATTGCAATAAACGTCCCTTAAAGAGTTATTTAAAATTTGATATGTTTGCTCTCTAAAATGTATTAGTTTAATAGACGTTGCTATGTATAATATTATGATTTCTGTTGCTACATTGTCAATATCTGTTTTTAATGGTTTAGGAATTTTAATGACTCTTGCTTTTAAAAAATTATAACGTTTTGACCCATTAACTTTTTTCACACATATGTGTGTGTGTGTGTGTGCGCGTGTTTGTGCGCGTGCGTGTGTGTGTGTTACACATACCTACTATTACTATATACGTATTTAGATATAACTTTGTTGCTTATTTTTTCATTACTTATCACTGTATCATATCTGCTTCATCCACTCATTATTTTTTTATAATGATTCTAAACGAAACGATATTAGGGAGCGTCCATAAATTACGTGAGGTGTTTAAGGGGGGGAGGGGGTGATTCAAATCTCATCTAATCTTACGTTGGAGAGAGGGGGGGTCTCGGCAAATATCACGCAATTTTTTTTCTGATTGAAACAAAAAAAAATTATACTATTTTGGTCCATTTAATCCAGATTGTACTACATGCTTAAGATTTAATCTTAAGCGTAATCGTAATACGATTAAGATCATTTACTAATTCTTTCGAAAGAAAATAATTTCATTCATACTTCAACGTTATACATTTACTCACGGTTTGTCACAAGACGAGCTAATGAGTTTCTTTGTGCAAGTGCCAATGGCTTAGAGTGGCTAGATCAGAACGAAGTTGAAGGAGCAGATGATTTTACTGAAAATCATATGGACATGTTGGTTCCAATAGTCTCTCTTGAGACCGTGCATGATTCTCCATGGACTGAATTAGAGTAGGTATTCTTTTTTTAATCACAGTAGTTACGATTTAATTATTCTATTGTTAAATTTTTATTACACTTATAATTAAACTCTCAGCAATATTGATTACTAGTCTTAACTAGTCGTAAATAAAAGCACGAAGCAAATTTGTTTTTTTCTTTTTACAATAACAATCCAACGCGTTTACGTAACTCACATTTTGAAAAATCTCACATGAGATTGGGGGATGGGGGAGGGGTTGAATAAAATCTCACGACATCTCACCAGGGGGGGAGGGAGGGGCAGAAAATTAAAAAAAAACACCTCACGTAATTTATGGACGCCCCCTTAGGCTCAACGAAAATAAACCATTTAGCAACTCTCATGTTTCAACGAGTAGTGACGAGGATACCTAATGCCTACCATTATACCGCTCTGAGGGATAATTCTACCAAAACTATTACGTTGGGTTGAAATATTTTTTTTAGGATTTCATAATCACTATCTACCTGCTTGTAGTCTAATGTGATTGCCTGTGGACGCCGTAAAGTTTGACGGTGTATACTTTTAGAATTTTGTAGGTTTTCGTTAAAAACAGGACTCTTGTTTTCGTTACGTCCGGTCGTCCGCGTGTGCGTTTGTCTGGCTTTGTATGTTATAATTATTTTCAGAAAGTATTGGGTATGTATGGTTGAAATATGACAAAAACGTACGTTTATATGGCACTAGACAATGAAGTTAACAAGTGTTATCGCCATATTGACGCCCTCTATGGTTGAGCGGGATAAATCAGAGCCGGCCGAACTCACGCAGAGGCTCCGGGTTCGATTCCTGGCATGGTAAATTTCGGAAACGAAGTTTCTGTTATTTACTTTGACCTGGGTGACTGGGATCGGTCTCAGAGTGGTCCGTTGTATATTACCATAACACAAGTCAAGAGCTTGAATATAAAATGTGTGTGTTTTCTGTCATATTTTTTTAATATGTATAAATATCTAACAGAGTATAAAACTCTTTGCAGTGTTCCCATATAATATGGTGGCATGTGGGTGTCATTAGTCAGATCTTGAAAAATCTTAAAGATTAGTTAATAGGTAACGTCTGACAAAGTATTCCCAAAGTTGTAGATTGTGCTATAAATTATAATCTGATTATGAAAACTTCCGAAAAATTTAAAGTGTTGCAACTTCAAAAATAACTAATTTGCATATTGTTATAATTATCACCTACTGACAGTTCAGGAACGTTGTAATGAACCCTGCACATCTAGATAACCAATGTGAGAAATCTGTCAATAAGTCTTGAACAAATATGACAAGTATACAGTGTTTTCTTCTGGGAGGCCCAAGCCCAAGAGTGGGATGTTATATGTATATTTTTACCTACGAAGTCGCGGATACAGCTAGTGTCATCTATAAATAAGGATTAACGTTATAGTATTTGGTCCTATAAGTGAAGTCCGCGCCACGGAAGAAGTGTCACCGACACAGCGCTGCGATGGCCGTACTTAATCTTGCCAGAGTAATTATTTTCAAATCCGTAAATTTGTTTCGGTAATTACTGAATAATAAATACAAAATATTCCGTAATTAAAGCTGTAAATTTATTCCGGAACCATTGCGGACTGCCACCTTAGTTCCTTTATTTTCCATGGGACTACTTCCATAGCGCGTGCTTTTATATCCTCAGCATCCCGTACTTCTCATCCGACGGTACCCACGACCCAGTTCGAGTCAGTTCGGATCGCGTCACCTCTAGAGTTAGACATTTCTTAATATCCTACATTTTTAATCATAAAAATGTATTCCTTGATGTAGGTGTATATAATAAATAATTATTTTTAAAACGAATATATTTTTATCCGGAACAAAAGTACGTAACAACTACACCTCAAACCAGTACGTTCAAATATTTAAATTTAGAAGTGACACACCACTATGACAGATGGCGCCAATGTCGTTTTTATGTCACGTCTTGTGGCTTATTCCGGTATTGTATGATAGGTAAAAAGTTTGACAGTAACAGCTGGGTTTTTTTAATGTTGTCGACGGTGTCTTCTTGGCAACAGCGCCGTAGATAATTTAGATTCTTGAACTGCATTTAATAATGTAACGCTTCACTGATTAATGTTTTTTTGCTAACTGTAGAACCCATCTAATTAAGTCGATGTTAAGAATTCTGGAGCTAGGAACTTATAATTTTAAAGGATTGTAAATCGTTTTATTTGCTTTGCTTAAATTTATGTAACGTAACAAAATAGGTACAACTATGATTTAAAAGAGTTCCAAAGCCATTTTAGAAACATATTTTCGCAAATTGGTCACTTTTATAAAAACAAACTTCTACATGTGTGCTTTTCATGTCCTTAACCTTAGTAGTTCCTGAAATGATAAAATGTAGCATACGAACATTGGAGTAAGAAGGACAGACAAAATTGATGTAATTGCTCGTACGGAACTCGCTTCAAGTCCCTTGCAGTTGTATTTTGTAAACACTTTGTAGCAGGAACCATTGATTTCAAAGCATTGCTAAGAAGCCACCCATATTTATATGTATTTACTCTATGGTACTAACTCAGGACCCCAGTCCATGATCCGGCCACTGCAGTCAGCGGCCTAATAGCTGAAACGTGCTCCGCGCCTCTATTTGAATATAGAACGCGGCTCTATGGCTAACATTTAACTAATCTACTCTATTGGGTCTGTTTTTCACATATAGTGCTAAGCGAGCGCAATAGATAGATATTTTTGAAGCGAAACTTGTATATAGACGGAGGGTATTAGGATTTTTTATGAAGTTAGGGCGGCGTGGAGGGGTGGAAGGTATATCTCGTGGTGAGATGCGACATAATTTTAGAGTAGACTATGGATGATTTTTTGAGTTCCAGATTTAATTCAGTTTTTTGTTTTATTATTTATATTTAAAAATATTTGTGACATTGTAATCACATTGAAAAAATAATTTTGCTAATGTATTACACACACATATATATATATATATTAGGGTGATCCAAAAAAAAATTATTTTTTTTCCAAACAGTCTCAAAAGTTTCTTTTGGGTGTAAAAAAATTCATGTGAAAAGATGAGCCCTTAATATTAATATTAATTTAATTCCCATAAGAATAACACGGGAAAATTTTTTTTTTGCCTTCTGATTTTTGTACCGTTCAAACGACTGGTTGACTGATAAATCGCTGTTCCAGAGAATTGTACGCTCTACAAAAAAGGTCTGATAACAGTTTTTGATAGAGATTAGAGTAAATTGTGTTTTGATTAATATATATTATATTTTTTCTATATTTCTACATATAAAAACTATTTTTTTTAATTAAAATATCATTCGCTTAGCTTCATTTATACATCACAACCCTTACGTCACTTCGAAAATATTTCACAAATCCCACCTTATCCGTCGGCTTGCAGTTCCCGCCATCTGTCATCGAGTTTGACAGCCGACAGTGAAACGATTTAAAAATAGAACGCGCGAACGAGACGAAAGCGATCGTGAATGAGCCGCGTATTTTCTTTTTTTTGTTATCGATTTTTTTTATACAAATTAGGGATGTTTTGTGCTATCGTGCTATTTGTGCTTCTAGTAATCGAATGTATTATATAGTTCGAGTGTGAATTCGAGTACTTAGTGGAAATTTGAAGACTAATGTTCATACTCATCCGAGCTTTCATCATTTCATTAATTCGTTCCTTTTAGATTTTCAAGGTCAGTTGCAAACCAGTCAATGCCATAAAGTAATTTTTTGTATAAAGTTATTCGAGTAAACTTGTAAAATTTAAGCTCGGTTCGACTGTGGCGATGTTAAGCTCAACTGGCGACGTAGTGTAGCCGGGTCGAGACCTGGTCTCCGGTAACCCGCACCCAAGACGCCCGATCCTAGGGGCACTACTATTGAGTACATGCTTGGAGATGTTGTGATGGGGTCGTGCCTCTGATGTATCCCATAGTCGCACGAAGACGTGAGGGGATAATAGTAGGTTAAGTGAGTAATACGGTGGCCGGTGACGCACAACTCCTTCCTCAGAGAAAGTGTGTGCAGAGCTGGCCGTCGGGAGCTCCCCTAGGCCTGTGGGCATACGCATTGCAATGCATTCGCTCGCCGTTATAAAAAATATTCTGATTAGACGCTGTTATGCGAGTGCACTCGGATTGCCTGTTGTCACGATTCGAATAGCTATCCTAGCGTAGTCGGATAGTGTCAACGGGACCTTAAACCCCACAACTTTAAAAGAACAACATTACAAGCTTTAAACTGTCTTAGTTTTGTATTACTAATATTCATTTTCATTCATAAACAGATTTATTACAAAGCTTTAAAGTCTAAAATGGTGGTTAAAATATTATTTTTCGAATGATAAAGGACATTTACCCGCCGTTTATGATAATAAGATAAAATGAATCGAAAAGTTTAAAATGCTATACGAAACGGATAGCGAATGGCGTGGAATAGATTGCGTTTATTTATAAATAATAATAAATCGGCAAACAAATACACACATCGTATATTCCCAAGCTAAGCAAGTTACACTTATGTTATGGGTTATAAATGTACAACGGATAACTTTGGGCCGTTGGGCCTGATACCAGACACATAGACTAAAGTGTATGTAAACAGTTTAATAAATATTATAATATACAACGTTATTAGTACCTATACGCAATATACGAAATACCTGCATGAAATTATATCCCTATAATCACGAGCCTACTTTACATAAAATTTGCTAATTTAGACATTTACAAGACATTGAGAGTAATCCTATTTTGCTGTACTCGTCCATTGTTTTCAGTAATTGGGTAGATTACACAAAATAATAAATTTTAAAGTTATTTATTTCACTGAAAAAGAACACCCGCTGGTATTACTGCCTCTCGACTTATTTATAAAATATCATTTTTAATTACTATTTAAACATACTACTACTACAATTAAAAGGATTGATTTGTTATATCTTACGCGAAGTTCCACTCGTACAAAACTAGGGGTTTGCGACTTTTTGCAAGATGATCCAATTGTTATGGTGCGAGGTCAAAACTCTTGGTATTATAAATAGCAGCTTATTAGATTGTAACGCTGTGTACAAATTATATATATCAAGACTAGTCTTGCAGTGCACACGGTTAGTCGGGTACACTGTACAATGTACACAAAGCATGTATTTTAGAATACTTTACGACCAAAGTCGACTCTATGGTTTCTGTCGCATTGATTCATTACCTAAAGCGGGGTTCCGTCGAATTTATGACGCTCCACTGGCATCCTTTTAAGACTATTTAAGTAAGTCTACGAAAAATATCGACAGGAAATAAACATTTGTATTAAGCTGTGATATTTTTAGTCATTAAATCATTACACTATGTATTAGAAAGCTTTAGTTAGTTTGGCCAAAAGGGACCCTTATACGATGAACATATATGTCGTATAAGCACCTTACCGTAATTTTTCTCGATAACTACTTTTTTGAAGTGAAACTTCTATATAACGATTTTTCGCTCACGAAAAAGCGTCACGGCCGCGTGTTCTATTTCTTACATTTTTAAACTCGTGATATCTTTCGAATGGAATTTCAGAATTAAATAATAAGTTATATAAAGGTATTGAAGCAGTCTTGGATATGAAGTAATTTATTTTGATAAGGATGAATAGCAAGATACAAATAATGAGTCGCGACACTTTTTGTAAATAATTATGTGTTCTGCATAGTCGTAGTACATTATTTTATTCATTCATCAATAGTTTTCACATCGCACGCGATTTTAGGTATTTTTTACACCTTGGTTACATTATTCGAGTTTTAGTAAGGATCCCTAACTTTTTGTAAACATAATATTATATTGGTTATAATATTGGCTGTATTATATTGGTTTTAATTGGGAAAACGAATGGCAACGGACAAGTGGCAAAACCTCACCGGTGCACCGTACTATTAAAGCGGCTTACTCCGAAGGATGCCTGCTCGGTAACTACTTGATCTAAGTATCTAGATTTTTCCTAAAAATGAAATTGTGAAGAAGAAGGTTTTTTATTGTATATATTTAAATGGCATATCATTAGTTAAATTTTTCAAAATCGTAATGATTTTCTTAGTTATTTTTTTCAAATTTAAATAAATGACCATATATTATCCTTCTAGTAGTACTTCACGATATTATTTTTGTGAACCATAATGTGGGTTGTTTTATGAATATGGGTATAAATATACATAACACACAGATAGCGTGTGTGAATTACATCAACCACTCTTTTATCCCAGTGGCAAACGCCGTGAGATTTTTATTGAAATATATAATTTATTTCCCATATAATACTATTTTATATGAATAAGAACGCACCAGCTGTGAAAGTCCCTAGACTGGAAATATTCATTGATGTGTGAATTATTTACTTGTAAAACGACTTCACGACCGCGGTGTATCAGACAGATATTGCTTATGGTTAGAGCGATGATAGAATTCAAATTTATATTGAATAAATAAATGAAAAAACTCAACCGCTCTGTTGTTTAACATAATGCTAAGATAAAATAACTTTTCTTCTTTTTCATCTTTCTTCAGTCTTAAAATTTGTATAAATTGGATATCACATTATTAGCCCTCATGTAGACGCCACCGCCCTGCTATTCTGTGAATTTCTGTGTATAAAATATAAACTTTGTGCATCCTCCCATACAGTCGTACGCTTGATAACAAAAGTGCGGCGGCGCAGTTTCGCCTAGTATACACCACTAGTTTAAAGGCCGTGTAGTTTACACGCGCTATTACAGTCCGCGCAAAACTTAATGCGGCTTGATTTTGAATGAAATTAGCTCTGGGACTTTGCGCAATACCAGTCAACTGCTAACATTTCCTACACCTGGCATGTAGTTAGGTTAGTATGAAAAGTTGCTATACAAGTCTGGATACTATCCACACGCACACACACACGTCTTGTCGTTTTAGCTGTGTGTATCACTTTGTACACTTTATAATTATGTTTTGCGCAATGATGTGTACGAATTTCAAAAACGCATTTCAGGCTTGATTCTTTATTGTATACAAAAGTTACATAGAAAATTATAGAATAGTGGTGATTTGCAAATGTGAGTTACCAGTTATCTAGTTATATTATCCTAGCGTTAAATCTTGGATTACGTTTGAAACGCTTCAATTTTCAATCCAAGACCTGTGACAAGGTCGTCCTTTTCTCAGCCCGGGGTCTGCTTCGCAGTCGGGAGTCCGCTTTCTTTTTCTTGTCTGTTTTCACGCGGTCGGCGGCATCCCTGTTTATGAGACCGTAATAATTATCCCTCGTGGCCACAAGCCAGCATTCCTTGGGCCTGCCTCATCCACCAGGTATTGGCGGAGACATGGCTAAACTTATATTCCCCACGTAACTATCCGGTTTCCGTAAGTATTAATCTAGCTAGGAATCGAAACACAACTAAATGATGACAACATAAAATATGATCTATAATAAATTTATTGTGATCGATACTTTTGTATTAATAAAATTCCGTAATATTATCAGTAGAAATGTAAAATTATGATGATAACTCGTATTATGATTAGAACATATTTTTTTATCTACATACACTGCTATGAATGTGCTCATGTGAATAACGCAATTCGTTGGTCAGACCCTAGAACCTCTTAAGAATACTCTCATAGCCTTTTATATACAGACAATTATTTATAGTAGCTCCCAAACGTTGTCTAAATTTGGACACGGTTCAGTTTTAAATTTCCATTAACAAAAGCCTGTTCCGAATACAAACCCTTTTGGCCCATCAATAAATAGTTACTAATTTAGCCAGTTGACTAAAAAATAAAAAGAGGCAGAGGCACGCCCGCATACTGCCGACAGGGTTGACAGCGCGGCACTTATTTCAGTGTTGCCATCAATTATGTGGCGGACGGTCGTGCGTAATTTGCTAAGACGTACAGCCCGTCTGATTATTTATGCCCCGCTCATTGCTGTCGACATTCTTAGACGGTTTGTGTTTTTTAGGGTTCTTTTGTTCATCGAATATAGGTAAATTTTGTAGAATTTCTTTGATTATTGTTAATATTGTTGTGGATTAAAATTAAGTAGCTTAGTGGCTAAAGGCTTCTTACGTCTTTATTTCATAGAAGTTTTATTTCAGAGACGTCTTAAATTCAAAGACGTAGTTGGTAATCCTGGCCAGGGATTATGCGTCGCTTAATAATGTACATTATCTATTCTATTCTATAATATTATAAAACTCGAAACTATGCCGTGTCTACATCAAAGTTATTTATTTACGTTTATGGCTTGGCAACTAGGCCTTTAAGCCAGATCTTAGTTTACAATTTAGTTTCTTCATTTTCTTACGCCTATGTGTAGCACAGCTGAACTATATACAGGTAATCAGCTAGTGCCATTCAACGGAGTTCTTGTGACAACTCAAAGGGCCACATTTGACTATACAGTTCACATTTCTCACAAAATACAAATTTTTAGAAAATAAAACTGCACAGCACCACATCTTTCAGTTCCCTCCAAAAGATCCTCAAAGTCATTTAAAAATCAACTGGAATGGACTATATAAACAATAGAGAACACGATGTAATATTTTTTAGATTTCTTGTCTGTTGGTTCGGGATTCATGTAAAACTACTGAGCCGATTTCGACAAGATTTTCGCTGATCGATAGTAAATTCCCGGATTTTTTTGCAGTACTTCATATCCCGAAAATCTTACAGGAATTTTCTTGACTGAGGTTTAAAGTGCTATGTCTGAATTTTTTTACTGATCGTTAAAATCTTTAAGACAGTTGTAGTTGTGTATGCCTTCTTTAGTAACATTACTTATCCCGAGTTTTTACGGGAATTTTCGGGATTCATGTATTTTAATTTAAAAAATCATTTCCTTGCTGAAAATAACCTTTGATTTTATATTTAGCAAAATCACTGCAATCTTTGTTACCTGTTCAACGTGGACTAACTCGCGGGCAAATGCTAGTTATTGATACAATAACTACGTGTTAACAGCGAAGGCAAATATTATGAAGAAATCTACACATAAGAATTGGCCATATATGAAACCCGCCAATCTGTTTTGAATAAGGGTGGTAGATATGCTGTTCCCTAAAATTGAAGGGGTCTGAGCCCAGCAATGGGAATATATATATTTATGATTGTTAAGTGTAGAGTTAGTATAATCACGATGAATAATCTGTTGCGAGAAACCGTAATTTTAATTTCATTGTTTGAAATTATTGTAATTTCAGAAAATTAAATTTTCTAATACCTCATTGTAATTATATTACTGAGTAAGCAGCCAAGACACATTTAACTTAATACTACAGAGTATCTAATATGAAATAAGAATGTTTTTGTATATTATATTATTTTGTATATTATATAATTTCTCGCGTGTCAATGGTGAAACATATACTCCAGCATAATTAATAGTAGGTACGTAGGTTTCCTACAGATAAATGAATTTGATTATAATTTTTGATACCTTGTTAGAAATTAAGCCAACTCCAAATCCAATTGTTCTGATAAATTATAATTGTTCTAATGACTTTTAATAATTGCAGATATGACTGCTTGAAAAAGTTAATGTAATTTTTTTAAAGTTTGTTTTATTGTTTTTATGTCGAATTGAGGTCTTAATGCGCATAACAACCATCTTCTTCACGTCCACTGCTCGATGTAAGCTTTCTCAAGTTGGCGCCACTAACCACATACGATCCATTTAAGACCTTAAAACAAGTCTATTTGAGAGCTTGATTTTAGAAAAAAATATATTGTTATCAATTGCTCTAATGTTTGCCATTTGTATCATGTTCCTTCATCCATTCATTAAGTCAGTTGTCTTCGACTAAATTATTATATTATGGCATATTTATACGAAACCTCCTATATATATAACCAAGTTCTTCTTTGCCCGCACCTCTAATTATTATTTCCGAACGTTTTGTTTTGACAGCCGATAAATGGCGCGAAGTTTTAGCGGGAATTAGTTTTGACGGCGAAATTTTTGAGGTCTAAATTAAGTTTTTACTTTTTTATATTGAAAGAGGCAGCTGAAAAGGAGTGATTTTACTTCGAAATAAGTAATTTTAAAAGCAAAAATATTTTAAATCTGCCATATTTGAGCATTTTCATTCTTTCACTTGCGTACTTATCGTATCCATCTCCCAATTATAATTATTGTAGCAAATTTAAAATTAATAATAAATCAGTAGATACATACACAAGCGTCGTAATTATTTCCAAGCTAATTAGGTTTGCTTGTGTAAGTTATAGTTAAGGGACGACTCTGGTGTCGATCTCAGATATCCAGACTCAGTAAATAACTAAATATAATAAGTTACTTTTCACAATTCACTCTGCAGGAAGTCAATCCTCAGTCCTTTGCACTAGTGAGCAGACTTGACACTTTTATATGGGTTTCGTTTTTGCTATAAAGCCAAAATAGCTACTGAGCCCTAAGAAATCTTCTTTTTTTGTCATGTACAAGATAGGCTAAATGTAATCCACTTCTATAAGTAGTGTTACTACTTAGTAGTAGTATACCACGTAATAAGTAAAGGATTAAAATATATATTTTTAACAGGAACTATTAATATTTCATTGATATTTCCTCTTATACGTTGAATGCGTTGATTTCTTCATAACAATTTGTAACTGAACACATGTGGAGCATGTGGATAGAACCAAAGTGGAGTGGAGCTCATTTATGTATACAAAAATTTGGTCAGAGAAGCAATGTTCTGTATGGATGGAGAATTTCTAATGTTTTGTTGTTTCGCTGTACATATAATCTCTTAAATAGTTTCTAAACAAAAATACTGTCACATACACCACAGGCACACTGGTGGATGAACATAAGTATAACCTCAAAAAGTTATTAGTAACATTTTTATAATTTTTGAACACCAGTATATTATGATACCCTACAAGTCTTTGTACACAACAAATGCAGCCTGACAACAACATTTTAATAACAGACTTATATTAATATTTTATTAATTGAAACAACAGTTCTATGTAGCTCAACAGATCATTTATAGCGTTGTTAATTTTCATTGAAACTTAACCTTGTACAAGTAAAATAAATCAAAATAAACTTCAACCATAAATAGCGACTCCATTAATATCTGTCAATTAAAACGCGTTGACGTTTTTAAAGGGCACAGATAAATAATTAGTTGAGGATGCGTTGTATCTCACAGTAGTCAGATTTCGATGAAAAATTGATCTTAATTACCCCTTTTAAGTTCTCAGTGAGAGAGACAATAATACTCAACCAAGTGCGTGTCGTCAATCCACGCAAGATGAACGATTCCGTAGAAGTGACCCTTGACTCCTGTTTTAATCATTTAGTTACGGATGAAGTTGTTTAAAAAGAACTTAATTGAAAATACCCCGTAACTTAATAACTATCTAACTACTTAATTGAAACATAGAATTTATCAGAGTTTTCCATTTTATAGTTCAAAATGTAGAGATTTTATTAAAAACATGACTTTGCAAGACCATTGGTTTTCAGTTACATGTATGACGGCGATTCCTAATTTTTACTATTTTCCGTATTTCACGACATCATTGTTTGGCAGTGGACTCTAATTTTGTATAGGCAAGATATTTATTAATATTAAAGAAAATGGCTATGATATAGGCAGACGACGCATGCACGAAAATTTTGTAAAGGTATGGACCATAATGATATCGTTTTTCATGTTTTCGTGACTTCTGAACACAAATAAAATGATATATTATAGATTTTAAGTTCCTATTTTTGTTTGATTGTACTTTGCTATTAACGATAGTCAGCCAGACAGTCAGGTATTCCTATCCCATTAAAACAAAAGTGTAACACTTGGTTTGCGAACTGGCTCCAAGATCCCGTCCACGTCTTGCTATGGGTGGGGCAGAGTGATCTACTGGTTGTCCATAGGGTTGGCAGCTCTGAAAATGCTATTATAATAAGTGAACTTATAGTCTGTTTGAAATAAAGTGTTCTGGGGAAAATTACGTATATGGAGAAATAAACATTGTGATTCTAATGAAAATTAGTATTATAATAACAGGATTAAATATATCTTTATGTAATTGAAATAAATATAAATTAGGTAGGAAAGTTTACTAGGACGCGACAAATTTCGTTTAATGGATGCGGCAGCCATACCATCTCCTATTTCAAATAGAACTTGGTGATAGTTTATTCAAATTTTATCAGTTCGAGATGAAGAGAAAAGAATAATGGATTTTTATACCATGGATTGTAAATTTAAACCCGATCGCCATTTACTGTTCAAATATCGAATTACACATTGGATAGGGATTCGTGATCCATAGGGAACATGTATGACGTATAAGTAGCAAGCACAATCGTCGACACAAAAGACACAGAGAGCGGACAAAATAAAATTATCATCAATGTAGACAATCTCACGCGACGATTCAGTAATATTATTTTTGTTATGATAATTAATTAGGTAAATGCTTGGCAATCCGCGCACAACGAAGAGTTCCGTAGAATTGATAGTTAACTAGAACATTAACTAGATACGTTAACTGTTTTTGGCATGTCGTTTCTTGCCTCGGTTACGATACCTTTAAAACATTGAATCAATAATACTCTAACACTCAAGATAGCCACTAAACGCCAATGAATGGCCAACTAAGCTGCAAAAGTAGCCAACCCAAAACCCGTGTGACCATCGGACGCCGTAGATTGGCCAATGAGCTGCTGAGAAGCCATCGCTATGCGGGGAAGGCTCCAGAGGCTCGAAATTCAGTTACCGGTGAGTGATTACTTACTGACTAGCATCCGGGACAGAGGGTAAAACTTTAAGGCCCGAACCCACTCAATGGCTCAAATGACCACATAGAGGAAGAATACTGGATTGAAAATATTCTTAACCTCAAAAACTACTCAACACGATTTCTTGAATTCAGTTTATATTTATAGCAATTTTGGGCTACACTAGGTAAACACTACTCTTGATTTGTAATATGTAGAAAGTAAACAAAAACCTGATTAGGTAAACAAACGAAAATGTTTAGCTCAAATTTATGTAAATTATATATAGTAATAAATTAATAACGTAAAGTAAATTAAAAGTATATATAATGTTACAAAATTGTTGACCTTTTTTAATTACAATTATGCCGCGATTTGACAGTGGCTGTATAAAAGAAATTGTCTGTATGTGCAGTTCATACGCAGCAGAAGTGAAACAACAGTGTGACAAGGGGGTGGGAGAAATTCTAAATTTCGTGATGCCACATTTTATATATTATAACGTTATTTATATTAAAGCTTTAAAACACGAAATTTGAAGTAGTAACGGAAAGCTTCGAAACATCACCAACTCTATCTGTATGAGCATATTGTTTAAATGATTATATAATACCATATATAAATAATATCAGCCCATAAGTGTCCCACTGCTGGGCTCGGGCCTCCTTTTATAGGTGGGAACGGACAGTATACCCGCCACGCTTGTGCAAGGCGGCTTCGCAGATTTGACACATCGATTATCTCGATGTGCAGGTTTTCCTTCACCGTTGTTAACACCTGATAATTGTGACAATTTTCACATTAGATCAGAAAACTGACTAAGTGGTGCATGCGTTTCGGCCAGGATCGCCCTTTGAGTTTGGGACGCGTGACCTAGCCATTACACTACGACGACTTTTACGTTTAAATGATTAAATATAATTTATTCTATGTCATTATATATATTATATAGATTAATGTGTTTATTTCTTTTTATTATCGCTTTTTCGTTTCATGGAGTTTCAAATCATACCGGTTCTAAAGAAGTTTCCCTTCAAAAATTTGGACATGGCTTGCATAGTTTTTAAATATTTTGAAAGCAGGGTAAACCATTTCTCAAGGACGAAAATACTGCTTTCATCTCTCTGATCAGGTAACTTCAAGCTTAATTTCCGACTATGAGAACTGAAAAATAAAATTTCAACCCCCAGTTACATGTTTATCGGGACACTACTACTTCTTACTTATTTTTTATAGTTTTATGTAGCGGTATATATTGCTAAATTTCATCCACGTAGGCATAGTATTTTCCGCGAAAAATGGCTAACATATAAAGACAGACGGAAAGACCGACTGATGCATGAATGGATTTGATGAATCTGTTTGCTAGAAATCTTAGGGAGTCCTACAGTCAGTATAATACTCATTTCATCAGTCAAAAAAAACCAGGCCAGTGCCAGTCAAGATCCATCGACTGACAGATGGTCAAATATCCGTAATCTCTAATAACCACATGACTGACTGATTGATCAGTCTCGGTCAAATCAAGATTGATTAAATATTGAGCAGTGATGGTTTACAGATTATTAAAACCGTCAAAAGTTACCATTACAATTCTATTCGATTCGATTGTCAATTTGAGTTTTTTGAATTTGAGTTACGGACTCGGAACGCTCTTGGTAACCCTAGTCGGTTACCACCCAGCGATATATCAAGGGAAGCCGCACCCGCTGTGTCTTTATCAGGACAATCCCATGTAAGTCGAATTTTTATTGCGATCGAGACTCCGATTTTAAATGCCGTCTTTCCACAACGCTGTGTAGCACAACACATTTAGTAATGAACATTTATGATACTCTGTAGGTAAATTGAGATTGTCTTTTCTTTCACCTATTTAATCATTTGGCGTCAGCGCAATGTGTCTCTTTCTTCCATACTCTTCTTTTCGATATACACTATGTCCTCCGTCTCAGCATAAATACACTACGCGTTACATTATGGACTCACAGCGACCACTTTCACGACCGCGATTAATCCCGTTCCACTTGCTTGCCGGCGTTACAATCGTAAACCCAGGTGGAACAGCTATTCGGCCCACCTCTTGAGATGGGTCGTTGTGAGCGTTGCGTGATCGAAAATGATGACGTAATTAGTGACGTTTTCGCCACGACCACAACGATCGAGGTCGCCTTGTGGAACGGCTAACTGAGCATTTTAGGTGTTGTGAGCTACTACTGGAACGCCCTGATAAAGTCATCCTTCACACAAGTCAACCATCTTTTTCGATCTACCTTTACTTTTATATCCATCAGTCCTCGTGTTTGACGCATGATTGTCATCTCTCATTTATAATATATCTATTTCACCTTTATCGTCTTTCTTTCATATTTTAAATTTCGGACGCTTCAGGTTCTTGTCTCACTTTTTTGACGTTATTATTTAAATATTTTTTCTACTCTGATTCATAAGAAACATTAAAGTCAGATTTTCAGTTTTTAACTGATTTGATATTCAAATTTTGATATTCAAATTCTGCCTGTCTCTAAATCAGGGTGGTGCAATAAAAAAATACAGTCTGAATCTTCGGTTAGGCTATACCTGCTTTGTTACCCACACTCTAAATAAGTATAGACGTTTTAAAAGCTTTTCAGAATTACCTATTTTACTGAGCGATTGTCCTCTGTAACAGTAGTTCATATACAAATTAAACACTCTCAGTTTAGGAATGTATTTGCTTAATTATTGAATAGTATTAAATAAATCGGCCAAGTCTGTGTCGGTCCTAGCAAAATGATAATTTCGGTAGAGATGGCGAAGTCTACTGATTTTGTCATCTTGCTACGGAAGTAAGCATTTATCTTAAAACTACCATAAGGTTAGTGAGATAACTCACACACTACATTTTCTACCAATTATCGTTGAATGTATTGTTTTGTTTTTTGCCACTTTGTTTTTGCAGAATTTGAGTTCAAAAAAGGTTATCATCGTGTTCTTTAAGTTCAAGATAGATAGCTCTTTATTGTTTACTAAATAAAATTTATCTTATCAATTAAAACAACACATGACATTTATGCCGTCTTATTCATTAAAAGCGAAAAGCATTCCAAATTGAAGATAGCTTTAAAACTTGAGTATTTATGAGTGCTCAAAACTGATGATACACCAATCGTGCTAAGCTACATTTCAAAAGAAAATTGTTTATAATAACATCCTATGATAAGTAAGTTTTTACTAAGGCGAAATCGAACAGTTTGACTAGGAAAATGTGTAGGTAGGTACATAAGAAAATTACGGACACACTCTGCTAACCTAAACTCAACACATAAATTAGACAAATCCAATTCCTGGGGCTATCGTTTACAGGGGAAGTTTTAATGGTTCGCTTACACTTGCGAGTTGTCGCTGCGATTGAAAAGCTGACAGTTGTATATCTACAATAAATTGGGTGAGTACTTCATGCTACGTGCTCTAGAAACTAGATTATTTTTGAAGATTTTCCGTTTCATAGTTTGAAAATTAAGGAGGAGAGACACAATTTTTACTAGTTTAGCCAATTATACATCTCTACCTATGCCCTCACAACATTGTTTTAAGATTTATATATAACCACCCTTAATTTTTGCTTCCGCAGTTTCACTACCTAACTTTGTGATGTCACACAGACGCAATAAGACGTTTTTTCCCTTGGCGCTGAGACATGGGATTCTTTCAGAAGGGCATTGTAACATTTCTTAGAGGTCAGCAACTTGTTGGCGACGCCTCTGGTGTAGCAAACGTCCATTGGCGACGGTAACCACTTTCCATCAGGTGAGCCGTCTGCTTGTTTGCCTGCTTCAGGAAATAAGAATAAATATATAAAAAGGATATAAAATGATACACGTAAACAAATGTTCAAGCTCTTAATACTAAGGGGAGATGAGTAGTTAGGTAACTCGTCAGCAAACTACTATTCTCTCCTTAGTATTCCAGAGGTCTATAGGCGACGATGACCACTTATCGTTAGGTGGATCCAAGAAATATTGTGTCGCAGATGTTACACAGTCATTGTATAATACAATTTTATACCGCAAAATTATTCCTACGATTTTTGCAAATAATTTTATATAATTTTTGATAACTATAAAAATAAGTAGGACAAAAAGTCGCAACCCGGTGCGACACGGTCGCAACGGCACAACGTACCTTGCAGGCGAGACAATAAATGTGAACAGCCGCAGTTGATTGTGTAGGGGACAAACACATTCTTTCATTAGAACGCGTTTAGTCAGCTCATTTGTTGGTTTAAAGACGAATGAGGACGGACAGAATGAGCGACTCCATTAAGGCATGAAAGAAAATTACTGTGGATGATAATTGCTCAGTAAAAAACTATACCTATGGCTCTCAAGTTCTATGTGATTAGCTACCGCCACAGGTAATCGGGAACTTGATTGGGTATTGGATTAAGGAGATATGTAACACTTTGATGAGATTTTATATTCTTAAAGTAGTCTATTCAGTCCCTCCGTCGATCCATCTATTACTATAAACACAACACAAGAAGAAAAACAATAAGAAATCATTAACTGCATTTTTATTCTAAGTAATAAAAGTAATAATTAGTTAAATTTTTGGTATTAATTTAATTACTTATAAGATTAACACGTAAAGTCTAACGTATATGAAAATGAGAGATTTGTGAGTAATATATAATAAATAATCCGTAAATAGCTCTACAGTAAAAAATTATAATTGTCCCATATGATGTTCTTCCATAACAGGTTCGATATAGTTAGAGCCAACAATTATATTATCGATTTCCCTTCCTTCCCTTCCCTTTGGCCGACGTTCAGACGTTGTGAAAGCACTCAGGAATATTATAACGTGAACATAATACGCCTTTTATATCTGATTAGAAGTGAATAATTAATAAGCTCCGATGCCTGGCGCCGCGCGCCGGGCACGGCGTGTCTAAGAGAATTTTCAATGCTACTTACGTGTCTATTAACTTTTTTAATAGAGAAAACGTCTTTAATTCTGTTTTTGATATTTTTTTTGCATAAAGCCGTCCTAACAGTCAGCTTTATATGTATATCTTACAATGTGTTCATTTATACAAGTAATAACAATATTCTACACATTGTAATAGAAAATATGAGACCAATAAGGACTTTGTAAAAGATTTTTTGAAAAGAAAGAAGGAAAATACAACTAAAACATAAAAGAACAAAAAAGACTAAGAAAGATTAAAATAAAAATTTACATTAAGCCCGGACAGTCAAGTTCGTCTGGATTTTTTATCGATATTCTACCAATGGTTAATCTAAAGTCTAAACTAAAGGAATCGACAGTAAGACACAGCACAGCATAAATTGATTTCGATTAATTCAAATTTCAACTTATTTTTTATTTATTGCATGAGTTTAGCAGACTGGCCGACGGCTCTCTTGGTGGAAAGCGATTACCATCGTCTACGGACGTATGAAACACCAAAGGTGCTACAAATGTACATTATGCGTTTAAAATCAAGTATACTAAAACTTACTACGTGTACACTGATTTAAGGAGAAGAAACAGCAACAAACTCCCAGCTCCACGTCTAGTCAGGATTTATATATGTAGTAACTGATATGTACTGTGGACACACAGATCCAATCTGTGTGCGGCCAACAGATGTCTGTTGATGATTCCTCCACCAAGTCCTGGTAGAAGGGGTAAACTCAAGAAAAGCTGGTCTGACGTGACGGATGATATGTCTACCAATGGTCCTACGATAAGGGATGACGAAGACCGCGCTAATGGGAGAAGAAAAAGTTGGAATGTGGCCTCCGAAGGGGACGCTTCTAATGAAGCCGGGATTAAGCACTAGAAAGACGATTAAGAATCAAGAAGCTAATGAACTCTATAACTAAAGCAACACCTAAACTAAGCTAAAAACAATTCAATGGCAACATAAAGACAAAAGGAAGCTTGTAGAAATTCTGCTAACAAACCCGCTAGAGTTTGAGTTTTAATTGACTACAGCCAGTTATAACTAGATGAAAACATCCACTGCTTGGTGCCGCAGAGTTACTCTCTATACATGCTAAGTTTGGCTTGGTTTGAGCGAATTTGTTGTTTAATGATGTAGGACTAGCGATTGGCGCATCTGAGATATATTAAACAAACGAACGAATATACTACTGTGCTTTATAAAAGAATTGTTAGTAAGACATAGATACAACAACCCAATCGGAATCGTAACCATCGGTTGCTAGTGAAAAAGGTAGATTATGTTTAATTGATCTATAAGCTAACTTTCTATGGTTTCATTAAAAGCCGTTAAACAGTTTTTGCCTGAAAAAGTTACTCATCCGTCCTAACAGTTTCTAATTTATAATTTGAATAGGAATATAGTTTGTAGAAACATGTTAAATTTAAAAATCTTATTTAATAAACGTACGATATACTTAAAATTTCTGACGCATATTATAAGTATTATGTTTAGTGAGAATGTGATAAAAACATGATTTCATAGGTAAAACATTATCTGATAACGAATTTCCTTAGAGATAAGATATTTAAGCTGTCACTCACTTCATACTACATTTTTAAGGTTTTTGTAACTATATGTAAAAAAAAACTTCGTTTAAAAAAATCGTCTTCAAAAGCTAAAAAGTATAAAGTAACTTATTTCAAAAGCTATTTTTAATGATAATATCTTATTTTTGATATCTATTATATATTTTATACTTTTTGAGGAACGTTTTTAAAAACGATTTTTTTATTAGTTACTTTTTAGTGTCTAGCTATGGGTAAGCCTACGAAAGGTGCCGCGCGCCTTATAAAATATAAAAATATTCCGGTCCCAAGAAACGGGAATGGAAAAAAAATCATAAATGAAAACGACTGGGCCAAACTGTTTAGGGGACCAAGTGGCGACTATTCCGCATCGAACTAAAAATAATCACGTAAATCTCAAATTAATCGGTGTACATACATAAAAATACCGATCAAGATGAGAATCTCCTTTTGGAACTCGGTTAAAAATGGTATTTTCTATCCCGAGAATTTCCCGGGAGCCATTTGCAGTTGTTCAGGTGCGTGAAATTTAGCTAATCCGACACAGTTATCACTAAGATGATATCTAATATTATTTTTCAAATGCTGTGTTATTTTGTGTCCAGGAATCCGGCGGGAATTTCAAGTTAAGCGTAAACGAAGTCGCTGGCATATAATTATAAGGCCTAGTAACTATAACAAAAAAATAGTTAAAAAAAGACAGAAGAACGAGTCATGGCAGCATGTGGTCTATAGGATATGCGAAGTTATTTTTTATACTACTCGTCTGTCATCCATGGTGTTATTTCCCCATGAAGCAAGTGACCGCTGTAGGGTCACTGACCGTTCCAGTGTTATTATTTTCTCCTACCCTTAATTTATTGGAAAACCTCTAACCACCGCCCCCGTAAAATCTTAAAATATTCACCGCAAACAGAAGAAAAAAATGCGAACTTTCATCAAAACAAAAGGAAGTAATAACGGTTCGACGTCTGAGAAACACGCACAGAAAATTGGGTGAGTGCAGTTCGCGCATAAGGAAAGGTTCCGTAGCGGTGACAGATGCCCATTTTTTGTGATAACAATTCTACATTTCAGAAATACAAGTCATTTCCATATTCTTACAATTAAAAAAAATATATAACTTGAAAATTAAATTATTAGAAATTAATTACTAGCCTACTAGTACTAGTTAATATGTGAAGATGTTGTAGGTATAAAATTATAAAAAAATATTTAATCGAAAATCCACGTATATAGTGATTCTTCACGACATCTCCTATAATAATACCTATAGATTGAAATTGACATGGACCTTCCTTTCGCCAAGTAGAGGTCAGCTAAGAACGGATTTTACGGCACGTGAAGCGGGCTATCAGCTAGTATACAATAATTCTTATATATAATTCATTTCGCCTACATCCGTCAATATATTATAGTTCAAAATAAACAACTTAAGTATCACTTTCAATTTTTCACTGTTTTAGTCCTAAAAATATTATTATCAGTTTTATTTCGATTCAAAATGGACTTATGTTTATCATCGGTCTTATTGACTGATTAATCTGTGCTACGCAATGTAAATCTCGTATCTCATTCTCTCGTAGGCTTAGTCCTGTAGATTTATGTGTTTATCTCTTTTTCGTTTCATGGATTCAAATCACAATGATTCTAAAGAAATTTACCTTTTTTGGAAATAATTAGATATTTTTAAGATCTACCACCAACTTGATTTTTGGTTAGGAATTTACTATCTCATAATTAAAAAATTATAAGGGTAAACATAATTTTACGACACGGTAATATTTCGATACATATTGACTTTAAAAAAGTCACTAAGAAACATTGTATATTTTTTTCAAGATCTGACTAACAGTATCCCATTCGACTGTGTATACTAAAATCTAACATTATCTGCAACTAACCCTTAATCTTTTTCGCGATTTCAATACAAAACGTTATAAAAAAATTGTTCTTTCCTGGGAAATTTTATCTACCTAGACGATGTTACTTCTCGAGATAAGGAAAGGCAAGTAAACGATTTCACAAGGGTTCTACGGAACGCTAAAAAATCGGTATGAGAGCGAAAAGGGACAAAGAACAAATATTTGTATACTAATTATAATTTCCGAACGTTGAGTTAGCATTTCATTAAGGGAGCGAATCAACACAGGCGGAGGAAAAAACAATTCAATCACAATGGCTACTGTGTGATGTGTATAATATGTCTGTATTGGTTTAAATTTTAACTGTACTTTAATTTTTTGCTGTGCAGTTTTTTTCTTTTTTATTCTAAATTATTATAATATTTGCTGGGAAAATATTGTCACCTGTTATTAGGCGGAATGTTCTGAAAATTAAAACAAGGTGGTCGTAGTAGTAGATCTTAAAAAATAATTCAAGAAGAAATGTTTGAAGTTTGAATTGTTACACCTCAAAAAAAAAGATTCCGACGAATTGAGAACCTCCTCCTTTTTTGAAGTCAGTTAAAAAAACTTTAACGAAATTAGTTTATATAGTTCCGTGAGGTGATTTTTAAAATAGTTTTTTTGTAAAAAAATAAGATTCCGTAACCAAAATGCAAAAACAATGAGCATTTTTAACCTCTACGGAACTGACACACATTTCGGTGTTTTTTTAAATGTTATACGTATAATGTACATACTCATAGTGAAATCAAGCCATTTCTCAATATAATTCATACATAAATATGAATTGATTTTTAGATTTTTGAAAGCCAATTTTAAAATAACCGTTTGATATTCTTTGTGAAAACCTTTGGTGTCGGATAGAACTTTGTAAAACATGGAAGGGATACGTATTTTTGCTTTAGAGTTCTGTAGTGATTTAGGTCAAATCAGAACCCTTATCAAATTGTCATATTGTCTTTCCATTATTTATAAATTCAATGTACGTCCCTTAAGGGAGCAGCAGCGCATTTATTTGTATCACCTTTGGTATTGCAAATATCCATATGCAATGTTAACCGCTTTCCATCAAGGGCTCCGTTTGCCTGTCTGCTGAACTCCTACAATAAAAAAAAAGAAATTTTGCTTCAAATCATTGGGTACATTTGTAAGAATGATACTTGGCAATAAGTAGTATTTTTAACCTTAATACTATAATATATCCAAAATAAAATTTATAGCAAGCTACCGAATTATATATATGTAACTAAGGGCTAATATTAATTAAAATTATAATCATTGTTTAATTAATTAATTATAATTAGTATTAATTTGTATCTATGGTAAATCAAATTACCGTATAGTTATTCGATACACTAGATTTTCAACACAGACATGATTCTTGCGAACTTCTTGAACTTCACACGTTTGTTGCCTCAAAGTGATCGCTACAATTAGACATCTTATCCATTCTCATATTGTACCGTTGGGCAAAGTTTAATAGCATTTAATCAGTAGTTTACTAAATTAATGTGTAATGTGTATAGAAACATGGGAAAAACTGCTGTTTAACGCTATAATTTCATAAAAATATTGGCGAATCCGTTCCTCACTACTTAATGGATCTTACATTGCCTGCGCAAAAACAAGAAATGAATACTTAATAAGTCAAAGGGAGAAAAATAATCGGCACACCAAATTCATAATGCTGGATTGCTCAGATTGAAAATTAAGAAAAATATCTGCGGAGACAGGGAAAGGCTTTTCGTGTCATACATTTATGGAATATAAGTCACTTTAATTGAAGGATATTTTTGCTTCAATTTTTAGATTGCATCACAATTTTAGCAAAAACGGAACCATTGTATATTATATAAATCTGTATGTTTTTGTATGACAGTTTTTTTTTCACGGAAAATTATATGAATGAAATGCAATTTTTTTTTGAATACTAGTAACTTAATGACTTTCACTTAAGTTAAGATGGGGCGAAGTTTGGAAGTTGTCAAAATAGTAAAAAGGATTAAAATTATATATCACCAAAAATACTAACAACGAAAACTGGTTTGATAACAATATCCATTGAATAGTTTTGAGGTATTTTTTTATTAAATGCTTTTTCTACGCTTCCGTATCTAAATAACGAAAACAGTGGAGGTTTGCCACCTCTGCGGAAGCCTGATAGTTTGTGGACAGCAAAGCAATTGCCCAATTATTTAGAAATCTAAATGTCGCTCAACATTGATTGTATTTCTTTAATCAAAATTGACTGTATCCCCCCCCCCCCCCGGTCAGTTATCTAATGGAGTTATCGTGTATTTGCTTAATATATATGAGTGGCCACCCTACCTATAAGTTCTGTTCGTCTATAATCGAACGTGCGTACAACCCAGTCCTTGTTTCCCAGGATTATCCGGCGAATTCATGCGTTAACCGATTGTATTGCTTAGTGATGGGACGGTGTATCGATATCGATAAGTAACGGAACTTATCTGCTATTGTTGGATTATATCTTACTCGTTATAATAATCGTCATATTCATTTGAATCTGTCTATTAGAGCAGGTATCGAATAGATCAAAGGACCACATTATATCGAGCCTTTTATGGAAGAACATACATAAAATTTTGTAGGAGGGCTACTAGTAAAAATAATTATTAATACACTACTCCTAGATCTCTGATTTTTAGTATGTTTATAATTTTGGTTATTTGTATTAGAATCGAAATAATTTCAGTGATATGTTACAATAAAAAAGTAAAATACTTAATGTTTATGATAGACTCAATATGTATACATTGTTTTAGCTAGGAAAAGCTTGCCAATTATAACTCTGTATATTGCCAGAATATTCGTCGTTGTAACGATAATGTATTATATTTTGCTAAGACAGTTCAACTTACCGATAATTAAATTGTTATTTAACCAACACTAGTTTTGCCGCCTCAGGCGCAATTCCGTTGTTGTATGCACGCTGCCTTATGCCTTTTGTTGTTCGGATGTGTACATGCCTTAACCGCGTATTATGGGATACGGTATTGAAAGGGCATGTAGTTTTGTTCTCATGAAGCTATGATTGATCTTCTGTATGTTTGATATTGGTGATCTTTTTGCTCATTATTACGATGATGTGCTGAATATCATTATTGTATCTTCATACTAAATAACGTCAACTTAAATGTTAAATCTCTTGGACTTATTATTTTTTTTGGTAAAAATAGAACCTGTATGTTTTCCATGTCCCTCTGTTCGTTTGCATGACTTCGGATATAATATTATTTCACAATCATATTTCTTTGTAAACTACCGGTCTATATAGATAAAATTGGACAAAAAAGCTTATTCTACGTGCAGGTTTTTAACCTTGTAATGAAATTACGCAAAATGCATAGATTAAAGGGCTAGCCTGCATACAAGTAAATGAGGAAGAATATTATCGTACATACATAGTTGCGTGGAGCATCGATTGCTTTGAGAGTTTGTTTACTCAACTTGTGAACGTATCGCCTTTTTGCATGCGAGGGTGAAAGAGTGGCAACTCAATCCATCCTGGCTCCTCCCGGAATTTTTCCGGCTTCTCAGCATTGACGAAGACCTCTCGGAAGTTACTTTATGTGTCCAGATACTTCGATCTACAGTTTTCTACTTTAAACACTACCGTATTAACTCAATACCTTAGACAACTCAAAGCAGCCAAATTTATTGATGATGCACCCCAGCAGATGTGCGGCTGTGTCTTCTGCCTCTGGCAAAAACAATGGAAATGAATATAATTATATCTAAATTGAATCGTGTAGATTACTTATTGAAAGTCATGAATCTACCAACGCTTCCAAAATAAATTTTAGTTATTCTTAAAAGAGAAAAGTTTCAGTTTCCGGACTATTTTCATTCTCAAAATTGTCATTCCATTGTATTACTATCAATGGGTTCAGGACTTACCATAGAAATGGGCTAATTATCATATGCAATGTTTGAAAGGCTTCAATATAATATTTCACCGCTTTTTGCTCACTATTATGCTGGTCTAGTAACTAAATATTACATTGCCTAGGAATCCTTAGTAGTACTAGATTTTGTTGATGTGGTGGTTTTTAAGTATCTTTGATGTGTGTTCGTCACCACTATCGACACGCACTTGGTCGATCTTTTACTTTTTATTTCGAATTTACTGATGGTCAGCGCGTGAAGTCACGAAGCTATCGCCAGAGCTCCTACATACGGTAATCATAATTTGAATCTTTCGGTTGCTACTGGCAACGATTTGGTGCTAGAGTCTATAATAATATATCTAATAGTTTTCTTTTATATATATAGTTGTTATGTTTATAACTAGGATATGCCTACGACTTCGTCCACGCTCGGCTCCAAATTTCCGGGACACATGTTGCAGCATTTAAAAAAGAATGTAAGCAATCGTTTTAGTAAAAACTGCCGAAATAAGATATTTTTTGCACCCGAACATCTACAAACCGCTCCCGGGAAAATTCCCGCGGGATTCCCGGGATAAAAAAATAGCGTATATTTTATTACATTAAATATGCTATCGATGAGTAAAAAATGACATTTTTTATTTGGGTCTTCAGTCTTAAATCATTCCCAGAAATATTCCCAAGGTAAAAAGTAGCGCAGATTTTAAGTGTAAGAATTTGCTGTCAATCAGCGAAAATCGATATAAATCGGCCCAATAACTATTTGTTGTGTAGTTGTTACGTGAATCCCGTAAGAATAAGAGAACAATGTTCTCCATCGTCTATATTGTCTTCTCCAGTTGTTTTTTTTATTAGCTTCAATGTGCGTGCTTGAATGAAATAGCGTTCTGTACACGGCATGTTTAGAATTTCATAATATTATATACATACTAGATTTTTTAAACCCTGGACATCAGCTCTATTGTGCGTGCATATAAACTTAATTGGGTTTTTTTATATACCTATATAACTATACTATACTACTAACTATAATATATAACCTTCAGTAAAAACTAATCTAACTGATGCTGAAATCCGCTTAATAATAATCCGTTGTGTGATTTAGGGGGATTAGGGGATAAACAGATAGATAAACATACGGAAAGCGACTATCTTTATAATATGTAAAGATAAAGAAATTGTTTTTGTCTCTTGATATCATAAAAGATTTCAGTTTATTTCACTTGTCTGTATTAGTATTAGAAGAAAACATATTTTAACGAAAAAATCTACTCCACACTAAAATCAAGAGAGAAAAAATATTTACCAGTCTTCTTTCTACAACATCTAGAACTCGGTGCCAAGTAAAACATAAAAGAACAACAACAAATTTACAAAAATAGTAATGTTTATGTTTGACACCGACTTCTAGATATTGTTGAAAGAAGTCGGTTAAATATTTATTTTTTGGTTTTTATTGTGAAGTCGGTTTTATTTTTGTTAATTTTTTATTACTTTTTTCTTACGCTAGTACTTCAATAGCATTAGTAATAATATATTAAGCACCTGTTGGAATTATGCAACTGGCATGCGTGTACAAATTTGCCATCCCACTTTCGGTGTAAATGCTCTTCAACTAGGATGGTTCTCGATTTACTTGGAATCCACTCATCAGGTCCTGATATGGTGATGATGGGACCAATTCAGGAATATAAACTTTCGATTAAAAAACAAATTTTGAAAATCGGTTCACAATTGACGGAGAAATCGAGGGTAACGAATATGCAAAAAAAGAACAGATCAACTGAGAATTTCCTCTCTTTGAAGTTGGTTAAAAACGAACTGCTCACTAATAACCATTTCCCCATCGGACCCTTTGAATAAACAAAGGTTGCCGCCAAAATGAAAGTTTTTGGCACGGCGATCGAATTCGTGACCTTTGCGATGAGGAGAGGCTTAGCCACTCAGCCCCTGTTTACACTTGCCTAGGGAAATCTTAACGGATGCGCTTTTCACTAGTTTGATGAGAAATAAATAGTATACCGAAAAATATAATCGAAATCGGACAATTATGCGTTACAGTCCAATGAAGGGTGCCGTACATACAGGTGACAGATGTTACAGTCTTCATAATTTGGCTCGGGTACATTAAAATAGTATTTACTCTAAAATAACCCGTATTATAATACCATTTAATCAACGCTTAATGTTCAAACCTATTAAGTATACAACTTTGCTTCCACCGTTTTTGTCTAGATGGCGTAGCGACCAATAGACGTAGACTACATATATTATAGACAACTTACAACACCGTTTAGTATCTTTTGTGCATAACCTGATAGCACCAGTAGTTTATTTGTGGATAGACCATACAGTTATTCTCGAATAAACTATCAACTGATGAGACGAATTCTCGTCATTTGCGGAAAGTGTCAATTTATTTTTAATATTAAAAAAACTTGCGTCTGACATTCACCGAATGCTCTCAGACGCTTATGGTGAAGCTGCTATGAGTGAAAGAACATGTCGTGAGTGGTTTCAACGCTCCAGGAGAGGTGATTTTTGCGTAGAACACCAGCATAGGAAGATCAAAAAGTGTTTGAAATGAAGAATTAGAGCATTTGCTCAACGAAGGCTCGTGTCAGAGTTAAAAGGAGTTGGCAAGATACTCGTAATTACAAGTGATTATAATCAGCTTTTTATAATAAATCTTTGAATTAAAAAAAAACGGCGGAAGCAAAGGTGGTATTTATTATATTATTCTGAATATTTTCAAAAGACATGTGACTGGCATGCATTTGTCAGAATTATTTAGTTTAATACAAACTGTTCAGAACCCATAGCCCACAAACGCACAGACGAAAGAACTATGCTGTGCTAAAAGGTCGCGTAATAACTAAAATGTTAGATTACCGAGGCCATCATTTATGTATACAAAGATTACCAGCCATTTCCTATAATGATCTTTACGTTCATTATTTTGTCTTACTACTCATTAAAAATTGGCATAAACCCATACAAGTAATGAGTCTTTTCTACCTATGGTTAACTGTATAAATAGATAGGAATAGATAGGATTCATACGAACCTGGCTCAAAGCTGATTTATTATCTCTTTAATATAAATTAACTCATCAAAGGAAACCAAAAAATTCTCGACGACGCTAAAAGGTAACGGAAGCTGTAAAAATACCAACTAATGTCAAGTCGTCTTAAGAATTTAACAAAAAAACAGATAGGGCGATAAAATTATTTAAATGGGATGCTTTAGAAATGTTTCTTTTAGTAGTCTCATATTTAATTCCTTTCGATATTTTTCAGATTTCGACAGCTTAATGAAAGTGTATATTTTTTATGAAAGAAGAATATTTATTAATATTATTTAAATTAAAAAAATATTTAATTTGGACACCACGTTTAGCACATTCAATCTGTTTTATTCCTGCTACGAGTCGTCAGATCGCCCAATGTGCACATTTAGAATATTTATTAGGTTAAGTTTTCTGAAATGGTGTACAAGAAAGAAAGAGTCAATGTATCTATAATCTCTCATAATTGTCTTGATACGGAAACTTTTTTCGTTTCTAAAAGCAACATTTCTGACAAGTCTGTGATCTGCTTTGAAATATGATGTAAAGAAAGGTACAGGTGCTCGTAATATTTCTTTTGTTTCATATTAACAGTGATAGAAATAAGCGAAGTGTGAAAAAAATATATAAGTGTTCTATTTTCGGTAAGAAAAATAATTTACTCGTTTAAGACTAAGAATAAGTTTACAGACGATATCTTGCGGAATATGAAGCAAGAAGGATTCTTTCGAACCTCGACGATGTTTGCCAAAGAACCATTGATATGAGGTATATTTAAGTTTATATTATTGTTTTTAGTTCAATCTTATATTGCCAGCAATCCCTATTTTGGATCTCTCGTATAAAATGTGTGTGAAAATGTTGTACAATTATCATTGACCGGATTGGTTATGTTTCTGTTTGGTTTTTTAGCATCTGAAAGAATAAAATCACAATATGGGATCGATTGACATAAATGTACGATATAGTTTGAATTTTACGTAATAATTTCTTTTACTTTGAATTTTGGTCGCATCACATTATGTGAAGATACAATTTGGTTATGATTTTCTGTCATTACAGGAAACAACTGAACGTGTATTTCGCAGTATACCTAAAAACTACTGAAAAATTCGTGCCAACTTACTCTGTGTGAGTGATTACTTGAAAATTTCGACCATGACAATAAAGATTTATTGAAATAAAGTATAATTAAATAATACCTATCATTTTTATTTTCCGGGAATTTAGAATGAATAATAAAATGAACATACGCTTTAACACCAAGTAGCATTAAAATAAAGGTCCCTGGATAGTATTTTTGTAATATTCTATTATATTTATAGTCAAGGTCAGCGAATTATAATAAAGTAAAATTTTCCTAGTTATTTTATTTTAGCGCTAATCAAGTCTAAAATCTGTTAAAAATAATGCGGATATATTGCTACGTTTCACATGAGTTGCACTTTTTATAATTTACTTTGAATTTAAAGCAAAAATATTTACGTTATATTTGACGATATTTACCAAAGAACAGCCGACATTGTTGTTCTGTTTATTATCGCAAGGTAGGCTCTTGCAAACAAAATTATAGTCATTATTATTAAAATAAACAAAATAGGTTATGTTGAAAAAATGCATGCATGTCTAAATGAAGCAACCGGATCCTTGGACCATGTTTGTAATGTGGTGCCTCCTCCGGGGTGACGTTACAGATATAGGCCGTTTCACACAGATGTGGCGATGGGTGTAACGCGTTATTTGTGATCTAATTGGGCCACAATCAATATCTTTGACATTATCACAGGTGTGGCCCCCGGCATAAAAATTGGAGTTTTGGAAGTTTTTCCAATTTTATTGATGCCAGAAGTAGCCTGATGTCCAGATCACCGTGATATCAGATACATTTTGGTTATTGCCTCAATTTTCACATTCCGCGTATAAAATTTTATATCTACCCCAATATTTTTGAACCCGAAAGATAATAAATTAGGAGAAAAACACCTTTATATAGTGTGCCTTTAATCGTAAAACAATAGTGTTAATTGCATGCTTTTAACCACCTTTTAACGTAATCAATACTATGTATCGGAAAAAAACCATTTGAGCTTCTAATTTCGAATGAATTTATTACAAGAATGTCAGAGTAGTGTAAAGTTTAGAGGGTTCTGCATAGAAGGAACCTTTTATCTTTTAGTAGGCAACACGTGCATCTACGGCAACTTTTTTCCATGCGGTAGACCGGTTGCTAGTTTTCCTACAAACAAACATAAAAATAATAAAAGAAATATTTGACTGGTTCACGTTATGACTTTATTACACGCTGCTACAAAATCTTTGGTTGAGGTTGGGACATTTTATGAGATAATAAAAGGCGTTTTAGTTGATTTGACAGTTATCTAGCTTATTAGCAAAAGATTATTGTGTAATATACATTAATATACGGAAGAAAGTCGGTCCTTAAATAGTATAAAACATGGTGGTTTTCCGCGTTAATCTGTATATCCGTTAAGTACTACTAAACTACATAATAGATTTTTACTGCGGTTTTCCTCATCACTCAAGAATTACACATACACGCGCACACACACACGGACGCACGCACGCACACACGCACGCACGTACACACACACACACACACACACACACACACACACACACACACACACACACACACACACACACACACACACACACACACCCGCACACACACGCACGCACACACTCGCACACACACATACAATAGTTTTTGCTTGCGGCTTCCTCTGCGATATAACTATAAAAATTTAATTAAGTTTGTGTACGTACATATGTAAAATAAATCTACCCATTAATTGCAGTTGGCCTCCGGCCTAGTCGCGGGATTCTGATCGTATATATATATCGATATATATATATATATATATATATATATATATATATATATATATATATATATATACGCCATAATGCTTTATAGAAAACGTGCACGACAGACTCTGCCACCTCGCGGTAAATATCCGAATCTTATATATTACATGTAATCTATAACATAATAAATATGCTGGGGAGTAAAGTTTGTAAAATGAATTTAAAAACGAAAACATCTAGAGTAATCAGGACAAGCAGATTTAAAAAATAAGTTTTTCTCTCTGTCTGTTACAGCATCACGTGAATACTACTGAACGGATTTAAATGAAACTACACAGAGGTAGTTTATATAGTAAATAAAGTTTCGCTGGTACATGCTAGTATACGAAATAAATGTAAATATTGTGATAACTAATGACAAGTTGATTTTATTCACTCTGTCTGCTGTTTTGACTATTGAACTACCCACCTATATATATATATATATATATAGCTATGAATGTCAAAGAAGCAAGTGAGGTGTGTAAGAATGGGCCTGTGTGGCGCTCTGTTGTTCGTGCCTACCCCGCAAGGGACCTGGCGTGAAGTTATGTATGTATGTATGTATGTGTATATATATATATATGTATGTATTTATATATATATATATACTTTGTGCACGTTGCCCGTAGATAGCGGAACCCTATCCATTATGTAATTCGATATTTAAACAGTAAATGGCGGGTGTATTTAAATTTAGAATTCGTGGCATTCAATCGTTTCGTCGTCTCTAAAGAATAAAAATAGAACCTGAAGGTGTGTTCTAGAAAGCAGTCCCTTTTAAACACATGTTGATTAAGTTTAATTATGTTTGATACTTAAAATATAAAGCATGTTTTCACCCGTACGTCATGGTTATAGTGTTTAGGTTTCCGCAGGCAAATGTCAAAAATGGTGACGTTTCAAGCCACTGCAGAACCCATCAATGTTCATGATTCGACTACACACGTTTTGCAGGTTTTGATTGACCTCTTCACTAGGATAAATTGAGTTGATAGATATCAAACATGCTTAGTCACTACAGTCGTTACTGAATGTTTTGGTAACCTGATGTGATTTACTTTGCTTTTCATAGTGCTGCCATGGTATTATTTTGAATGTTTTGCAGTATTGCACTCTACTTTAAACCACTAGGTAAGTCAGAGAGCGGCAAACCGTTTTCTCAAAAGTTTACTAGATGTGACTTAAGCGCATTTGATGTGTATCGACTCAATTGAAGGTTGGTGGTTTCCTGAGGAAATTTATTTAACAAAATTGTGTGTGTGCAGTTCACACGCAATAGAGAAGAGAAACAAAGTGTGACAAGGGGTGGGAGGGATTCTAAATGTATATAGTATATTAATTATATGATACAGTTATAATATATTTAAGCTTTAAAAAGGAGTTTTGTAGTATTAACTAAACACTTTAAAACATTTCCAACTCTACCTGTATGAGCGTAGTGTTTAAATTATTAAATTTAATGTATTCTCTCTCATTCTGTTGCAGGCTAAGTCTTATAGATGTATATGTTTATCTTTTTTTAGTTTCACTTTTTCGTTTCATCAAGTTTTAAATCACTAAGGGTCTAAAAAAATTTACTTATAAAAGTGGAGTTGGTGGAATAGTGAATAGTAATATTGATTGACTTTTTGAAAAATTATGTTTCTGTCTTAATAAGCTCAGCTATTGAAATGTGCCTCTTCGACTGCTATAAGAAACTACTCTTGCGGTGCCTGCCAATGGCCTACCATCTGGCCGAGATGTTTGTTGGAAGATTAGTGTAGAACTTGAATATGAATAGAGAGATAAAAAAAACATGGAGTAAAAATTATTATATTTGTCGGATTCACTCCCGCCGGGGGCGAATCACACTCGAAGTATAATACAATAATAATCTAAAATGAGATAATCAAAGTTTATTACACAAGAATTATTACAATTACAATATTAAACACAGCACAATCATATGAATTATTAGGACAACTCTAAGCGCTGTCTCCACGCTTGTCAGGTGTCGAGCAGCAGTATGCCCTCAAGAATACTGCGATTATCGAACACTAATTATCGACCACAATGCGTCTCTTGTCCAACAGAGCTTCCGCTCTGGTAAACCGACGAACGTAGAATTATGGTTGTAGACTCGTAGACTGTCGGTTTAAGACTTCCCTTCTGCCCGAACACCGCGTATTTAAGGTCCTCGTAGCACGCCGCACTGACACCATCCGGTAATGCTTTGGCGCCACTTCAATAACACCAACCGTATAACTTCCGACTTCTGGTTACTCTATTTCCGATATTCGTTAACTTGATAAAAAATGTTTCTACGTTGACATCCGGTTACACGACTTCCGATTACCACATTTGAATACTACCGTCATATGGTAACTTTATAATGACAAATACTATTCCGACATATTTATTTGCCAACGCCAATACACATACACAAAATTAATGAAACGAATTATTTTTGAGTTGTTTGCCGAAATGTGGTTCATAACTCAGTATTTTGCTGCGCCGAAAAGTATTCCGAAACAGAGGGCTTACTCTTGTCGTTCTTTTTCGCTTTAGAGCATTTTTACACATATACATTTTCTATTGTATGTTCCATTTATTTTTTTGTTTTATATTGTAGTTTTAAAGAAATCTTAGTCCTTTTTTCTTTCTATTTAAAATGTCATTGACTCTTTCGGGGCTGGTCGGACGAAAAGCGTTTGAGATTAAAGCCTCGGCACCGATTTTTACTGTCCACATTGTTGTTTAAACAAATTACCTTGAGACCATTATAAGAAAAAAAAATTGTTACAGCGATAAGTTTTTAAACATCATATAAATATAAAAAGTAATATTAAGAAGAAAGAATAATACTAAAGAAGTAGACTTAAAAGAATATATTAAGAAGTTATTTTAACATTTATAATAAAGCAGATTAAATACTGTTTGTTAGTGAATACGTACATAGTTTCTTAACATCAAAGAAACTGTTTAAACACATAAATCTTATTCACAAAGCCTTTCAAGGAACAAGCTACAAACCTAACATGTTAAATTAATCATGTTATAATATTATTTGGATTATAATTATTAATGGAGTTAAATAATTACATTACTCTTGTTACTGATATAGGCCATATAATTTAGCGTGTCGTCGCTTACATTTAGTTTATAGATTGCGAATTTTAAATAGCTTTCCTTTGACTCTGGGCATTTAAACCTAAAAGATACCAAATTTAAAACAATGTTTTTATTTAACAACTTTTCGTGGAAGATATATTTAGGATGATACTCATTGAATTTTTTTAGCATTTTCAAATATCGATGGAGATAATTAATGATCAGTGGTCAAGGCCCACTTCAACCTACCTCTTCACATGGGTCGTTGTGAGTGCTGCATGATCGAAAATAATGACTTTTTCGCGGCGACCATAGCGACCGTGGTCGGTATGTGGAACAGCTGAAGGAGCATTTTGAGCGCTGTGAGCCACAAGAGGGAAGTGCCCTGAGAATCAACTACGACGTCATAATTTGAAAAAAATAATGTTGACATTTCCAACACTATTTCTATTTTTTTGCTATAATAAAACGATGTAAACATTTATTTAAAAATATAATAAAAGTATATGCCCTATTTTAATTTTTATAGTTTTAATCTAATGATATTAATTAATTTCAAAGAGGATGGATTTATAGTCTATTAATTTAAGGGCCGACGGAGCCGTATACAATCTTTCTCTATTATTGGCCAGCTGTTTTACATTCATTTGTTTGTTTTACCCGACATTAAACTATTTTTTTTTTAATAAAAGGCGAATAAAAACAAGCTCAAAACCGATAAAACGTAAGCTTTAATTCTGCAATAAAATGTTCATGAGAAACAGTTGAAACAGGCTTCTAGCTGACCGCAAAGGGATAAACGCACAACGCCGCGAGCTGTGCGTAGTGTGTTTGTTGGGCTTCATTGAAACACACGAGTCACAACCCCTGCCTTTGATCATAAGTTGACTGTGACAGGTCTGGAAACTCCTTGAGTTTTCAATTTTCATTTGATGTTAAACCCTTTATAGTTTAAACAATGTGTTTTACTGCTATGTATACCTACATCGGAAACTACGACCGTAGATGTAGATGACAAGATGTTTATACAATACAATACAATATTCTTTATTGTACACCAACATTACATAGAAAAAATACAAATACACAAAAAACTTACTTACTAAAAAATAAGTAAAAAGTAAGTAAACAATGAGCGGCTTTATTGCTAAAAGCAATCTCTTCCAGGCAACCTATGGATGGACAAGATCTTATTACATAGATAGCGTTGGCGTGCAGTTGATATAGATATTAATAATTATAATACATATATTATACATAAATATAAAAATATATACGTACATAAACATACGACGTGCTCCTTCACAAGTCTGTTAAAGGAATGGATAGATTTAACAGACCGAACATCTGCCGGCAGAGGAGTCCAGCGATGCACAGCCTGGACAAAGAAAGATCTTGCGTAAATCTTCGTAGTATGTATTGGTGTCCTAAGTCGCAACCTCTCTGACGTTCTCAAAGACCTCGAATCACTGTGAAAGAATTGAAAACGTTCTTTAAGATAAGAAGGGGTCCTAGGATCCAAACATTACGTTATAAAGAAGAGACAAAACATGAGCATTACGGCGAAGTCGAATAGTCGTTTATCTGTTATATATTTTATAAACATTATTCTTTTTTCAATATACAATATTTAATAAACTATAGTATTATAAACGGGTAGATTAAAGTAAACTTGGTTATATCTTATATTCTACCTACATACATACATTCGCGTAGGTCTATAAGTAGAATGGTACTGAGCTTAGGTCACCTTATCGTAAATCGTAGTCACAATATTCTTAGAAATTGCGCAGAAAGATTGACTGTAATGTAACATGAGTCCTCATACAACTTCATAATTCATAAAGCCACGTGTAACTAGTTTTGTACACAGTGTTATCGTAATTCAGTTACGTTGATTGCTTCCGGGAATGACTTTCCATTGCCACTCTCAAAGAGCTTATATGATGAATAATGATTCATTTTGCATTTTATCTCTCTGTATTAAAATATAAAAATGTGTGTAAATATATCCAGTATTCGTTGCAATTTAACTGGCTTTGAGTTACGTAGCAGTCCGACGAAACGAATTGTAAAATCATAGCACATAAAAATAGTTGATGGTTCGATCGAAACCAATTTTGGTTTCGATAATTTTTATAAGGTTATAATTTTTCGAAAAATTTCCATTCCTAAAGTCGAGGGCAGGACAAGCTATTTATGACTTGTGGAATAATAATATATAAATAATAAACCGGCAGACAGACAGACACATTATATATACCCAAATTAAGCAAGTTACGCCTGTGTGTTGGGTAATATACAACGGACTACTCTGGGGCCGATCCCAGACACCAGACCATAGTAAATAAGGGAGAAAATTATTTTCCGAAATTTACCATACCAGGAATCGACCCAGGAGCCTCTGCGTTGCAGTGAGGTAAACCAGCAAAGGCTTAGCCCGCTCAACCACAGAGGCAGTCAATATATTTTGACCTATTGTCTTAAAATATGGACCTACGTTAATATTTGTAAGATCTAACGATGTCGGAACGACTGTGGACCTCAGTTGCAGGTATATGTATGGCAGTTACCCCTAATTTCCTTATTTTCAAGACACACACATAGCGGCATTCTTTCATCCATATGGACCTAGTAGTTTCCGTGCAAAATGGCAACACAAAGACAGACGGCTATAACAGTTCTGGTTTTGTCAAAATGCTGCGGATCTCTATAAGCTCTATCTATCGGTTGAAATACAGATAATTGAAACGTACAACTTTAATAGATTCGCAATTACTCGGTCCTCTTAGGGTAAGACACTCGGTTCTCGCACACAGTGCCTGAATATAAAATTGTAAAACACACTTTATCAAGTAAGAGGTAGTGAGGCTGTAACGTTGAGACGGCGGGCTGGGGTGTGGTTTAAATTTTAAGATATGGCGATTTCAAGCGTTCCTTTAGAGAACGGTTTTTTTATACAGAAGTGCCGCAGACAGGCTAATGACCTTGGTGGAAAGTGGTTGCTATCGTCTATGGACATTGCACGATGAGAGGTGTTACGAATGTGCTGCGCGACTCCAAGGAATTTTATCACAACTTTTTTCAAAATCCCATATAGGAGAAAATCTCATATGAAAGTTTATTCGTTTAACGTTTACAAACCGTATCCTGATAAGCACATTAGTGAGAACGATTCATTAACTACTCCTGAAAAATAATGATACTTAAAGTAGAATGTATTCACGTACATGAACCGCGTTATTATTTAATGTAAAAAAGACGAATCGCAGAAAATGTATCCGTCGCAAACAAAAAATCTTTGACATGGCTGCAAACAAAAGATGATGAATGATGTTCTTAATACTGTTGTTTTGATAATATATAATAACGTTAATATTTTGTTTGTTTTGTTGATATTTTGTATACGGTATGTGTTTTGCTGAGTTTAGCTAGTGCAGTATAAATTAATGCAATGTACATAACGTGTACAAGGTACACCGCTCGCGTCCCATCACTTGGAACCTGGCCCAATATAGGAGTGCCAGTCCAAATACCCAGCTCTGCAAGGCGGGGGGAATTGTATTTTTTTCATGAAATTTGCGTTTAGAATATAAAATGAAGACGGTCCGATGATGAGAACGCCTCGGGGCTGTTTTTGCTTTGCCTAACTTTCCTCCCTCCATCTTTATACAATACGCCCGTTATCTAGTTAGGTTTTTTCTTTGTAATAATGTTTAAAAATCTTTTGTCGTATTTTGACTTCTGTGATTGCTCTTTATCATGCAGTTTACTGTGCGGTATCTTTTATGGAACTTTTTTACCGTTCTTCGTGTTATTAATTCCAATAAAGAGAAAGTATGTATAATTTTGTATAAAAGGTAGTGTATAATTTTTAGTACATACAAGCATAGGTATAATATACCTTAGAACGTCAGATACAAACAACATAATAATACTACTAATTAAAAAGTGAATTAAAGTAATATAGACAGCAATTAACGTGTGGGCTCCGAAGAATATTAAAGGGGAGGGGTTTTCAATCTGCTCGTTGTGTAATTTAAAAACGCCAAATTTTATGTGACGAAGAGTGCCAGAATTTCAAAGAAGAGTTTCAATACTAATATTTGTTAAAAGCAATCATAAACCTAAATTTACTGGGAATTTTTAACCAATATTAGCTGAGTTCAGTCACGCTTCGATGTTACTGGGTACTAAGAAGTCATGCTATCGACTACTACTCTTCAAGTCTTGCCAGAAACACAAGAAGGTTGAGCTTTTATATATAAATAAATATGATATTCTTTGAAACTGAAACTGCACAGCTAAACATCACCCTTCAAGTTACCACCAAAAGCTCTTAATAACATTTGTTCTTGCATCCAGTCGGAAAATAGATGGCTCAACCCTACACAGTGTGAAAGTGCGTCGTCTGTTATATGATACAGTAATTCCGCAACTTATTTCATTACGGCACGCACGTGATACGTGTATTAGTGATGTGCTACGTCGATATTTTGCTTATGATCGTGAAAGAATACTAGGAATGGCAAATCCCAGTGCTTAAGTGTTGCCTTGATTTATTTTAAATATGTTTTGTTTACTAGATGTCACTAGTATCTATAGTAATTTTTACCCGTGGTATAGCCATGCTGGAATATTCCAATACAGTTAGTTCAGTGCGATACCATTCTCTCGCAGAATATCAGCGTGAAGCGAATAGCCATGAGCTAGCTGTTTCGTGTGATGAGTGAGAGTCCGAACGGCCCACTTCTCCTCTAGCCTACTAAGTAACCTTCCAAATTACTTCTAATTCATTCTTTCTGTCTCATCCCTCCCATCCTACAAGATGGCAACTCGTTTGCCTCGCCATTCGTGTTGCAATCGCCTACGATAGGCGACGGTGACCACTTACCATGAGCTTTCTGTCTTTTTGCCAGCTTCGGAATAAAAAAAATACTTCAAAAAAGAAGTAGGATTTCAATTCGTCATGTAATTTTTTTTTGCACATTATGAATAGTACGCCGAAAAGTTATATGCTCCTCAATAAAAGTTAGTTGCTTAAGATTACGCAACTCCAATAAGAACTAGCGTTATGTCAATAAAGAGCTAGAACTTGTACCCGTGCAAGAACGGAGAAAGAACACAATTTCCTGCGGCCGAGCGGCTTGTTATAAGAGGCGACAAAACGACCCACAGCCAGGTAGGCGGTAGGGTATTTGCTCGTCCAGAAGACTACTACCACTAGTCTAGAGTATACCATAATAACCTTGAGTTGTTTTTCAGCATTAGTGACCAGGATCATACCATTAGTAGTACCTTTGGTGTTACAAAAGTCCAGAGGCGATGGTAACCGCTTTCCATCAGGTGGCCCATCTGCCTATCTGCTGAACTCAGCAAAAAAAAATTGAATGTCAGAGTGAGATAGAGGCAACAATTCACGTAAGTCACGACCTGTAAGTGGTCGTGACTTCGCTGAGCTATCAGTATGGCGTCAGTCCTGAATGATCTGAATTCCGCTTATTTCAACAAAATCTCAGGTTCTGCAGTGGGAGTTTGCATTATATTAGTAGTAAACAAATGTCATGGTAAATTTCATGGGAATGGGGTCTCAGAGACTAATAATCGAATCACTGTTGAATCGATCATGTTTATTTTTCTCCTCTCTAACTTACTCACGCTTCCATCGAGCATTGACGTGTCCTGAAATGAATAGAATATGTTTTGTTTCTAGGGTTCCGTTTAATCCCTTGTATTCTTAAGCTTTAATATTGAATAAAGTCTTTAAAAATCTTGCAAGTGCATATGATAGTTTACGAATTATTAGGGTTCAGTAATCACAGAATTACGGAAATATCCGATTGTATCGTTTAGAAATAAATGTTTGTAAATAACTTATATCGTTCAAAAATAAGAGGGCACATAACTAAATTAATTATTGTCTTTAAAAAGAAACATTCCTATGCAAGTAACTAAATGTAAAGGTACATGACGACAACATAAAGGGTTCCGTTTGTGCCAAACCAAATCGAAGGCTTTGGTTTCGCACAAACGGGACCGAACCGAACCCCAAGTCGTGGAGTTGGTAGAAAGTTTATTTTACTACATAAATATACTGAACCTCAGAACTATTCACCTATAAAAGATTTTCGCGCTACCTTTGGTGGTTTAGGGCTGTGACAAACTTTTTACATAACTCATTGCCGATTTACTATCACGGCCGTGGTGTTGAAAGTTTTTGGGTCCCCGCAAAATGAATAACATTAAAAGAATTTTTTTGGTGATTCATTTCTTTGATAAGTGTTTATTTGATCATTCTTTCATATTGACTTCAATCTCGATTACATCAAAACTTTGTCTCGGCATATAACTCTACATTTGTATGCTCTAAAGGAGCAAAACATGCGGTCCTGCTTGGGAGGTCACCGTAAAATATACCAACCAGTCTGATGGACATAGGTTACGTTCGCCTACCGTCGACATTTGCAACATAGGTGTCACTTGCGGCCTCAAAAGAATATATAATAATAACAGCCCAGAAAGGTTCCACTGCTGGGCACGGGCCTTCCACTTTTTATTAAAAACTCAGTTTTTATAATTTACTTAGATACAGAATAAAATATAATTACCTCCCTGCAACGATCTGCAACGTAATTTAATAACTATTTGTTTATAAATTAGCTTATTATTAATATGTCCTTGTATTTTTTTAAGTTAGATTAGATAGTAATTTATTTTGAAAAATAAACGGAAAATTTATGAAATTGCCATGTTCGTCCGTCTACCGTATATCACAGCCATGTTTTTTAAAAAACGAGTCTTTGCAAACAGCAGCAAACAGTTAAATTATGTATGGTTAATTGGCTGTACGTTATTATATATAACTATTTTAGAAATTTTTGTACTCAACAATACTTATCTGAATACATAAATCTATAATAATATTATAAAATTCTAAACATGCCGTGTCTGTACATTGAAGCTATTAAAAGAAACCCAACTAGAATAGATTGTATAAACGACGGGAAAACGATGCATTTTTTAAATTTCTTTTCTGTTTGTTTGGGGATCTCGTAAAAACTTTAGGCCAATTTCCATGTGGTTTTCGCTGTTTGATAGTAAATTCTTAGACTTAAAATCTACGCTACTTTTTATCCCGGTAATCCCGCGGGAATTTTCCTGAGAATTATTCAAAATGACCAGATTAAAAAAAAACTGAATTCCAATGCGATTTTTTCACTGATCGATAGCAAAATTTATGTAATAAAAGGTGTGATTTTTCTACCAGGAGCGGTTTGTAATTGTTCGGGTGTATAAAAATTAGCTTATTCCGACGCAGTTTTCACGAAAACGTTAGCATAGCTTACATTTCTTTATATACTGCGGCACTTTGTGTCCCGGGACTTTCAAGTCAAGCGTGGACGAAGTAGCGGGCGTATAAGCTATATAAATCTCATTTCATCATACATTTGGTGAACAACACCTACTGTTTGCTTACAAATGGAATCAATGTGAATCACTATAAATGCGCTAAAACAACAATTTAAGCGTAAAACAACTGCTTAGTAAGCAGGCACTTATTTAAAACAATTGTCCGATTGTAAATGTAAACATTATATTATATTATATTGTTTGCTTATGTATGTTGTTAGCATGCTTAGTGGTGTAAACTGGTTTTAGAAATGTAAGAATTTGATTTTTGGGTTACGTAGGTATTTAACAGCAATAGAACTCTTATGAAATCTTCATAGACGGACGTACGTCTTTATATATCCCTGTCATTGCTGTTGAAAATTCTAGGTTTATATGGATAAAACTTATTAAATATACCTAACTATAGTCGAATTATTTTCTCCGTGCAGTTTGGGTCATAAATAATTGGAGCGCTGAAGCGAATATTTCGCTCTCTCTTCCACTCACGGGCCTTATGGGCAGGCATATTATAGTGATACGCATTATTGTTGTCGATAAGCGTTATCGATAGTGTATTTAGTTTTGTCGTTTTGTGGGTTAGTGATATAAATGAAAGAAAAAAATAGATAAAACAACGTATTTATTAAAATAAGAATAATAACGATTTAAAATAAATTATTAATTAGGTATCTATGTATTAAAAAACTACAAGTACAAAAGATTAGAATGTAACAAGTTATATTAAAAATAAATATAAATACTTATATCTAAATTTAAAATTAACAGCAAAAAAGATGATAATGATTTTTATAAGAATGATAATCTTTCTTTGATAAAAATGAGTTTTTATCGATAATGGCGTTGCGCTCGCGCTCACCGCCATAGTGTCACTGAAACGCGTTACGGCCGCGTGGAGAGGCGGCATAATTCTAGAATAGGCTATGGATGCAGTTTTTGGTTCCGGATCAAAATCAGTTCACTTGTTTGATAAAATAAAATATGTTTGAATAAAAAATGCATTCAATAAAATGTAGCAAAAAATCGAAATGTGTGCTGGGACACATAGTAGAAGTGAAATTGCAATGGACAAGTGGGACAGCGAATCGCAACGCACAAGTGGAGAAACGAATAGTAACGAATAAGTGGAAAAACGAATCGCAACGGACAAGTGGCAAAACGAATCGCAACAAAATTTTAAGTTTTACGGGCAGATTGTTTTCAATCTGTGAACATAATGGCTTTCAACACAACCAAGCTAAATAAACATACACCATGCCTCCCGAGTTTCGCAGTTAATCGTAACTTTCCTAACAATTTATCAACAAAACCTCCTGGGAGTGTTGTAAGCCGTCCGGCGCACAATCACTTAAGCATAGCCGGGGCAACAGCGTATCACTTGCTTGGCCCATCAAATCGCTATTTGCATGTATAATTTGATAACTGGCAAAGCTTTGAGCAAATCTTGGATAAGTTCTTGAATTACACGTAACACACGTGGGCATATTGTGAACGGTTGCGTCGTTGTTTCATCACTATAGCCATGAAAGAGAAATTTTAGGAATGACGGTCGTCTGCACTTAAATATATATATGGCAAGTGATTTCTGTCCTTAAATATCTATTTATATGTATGTTATTTATTTGTAAAAACGTAACAAAAAGCAATGTCTTACTATTATTTACATATAAAAAGTATGGATTGTTTGTAACTAATAACTTAGTGATCCGTAAGAAATACTACAATCGTTTCTTTATCTAAAAATTAACTATTACTGTAATTATATGTACATAAATTAAGTTAATGTTAAATTATGAAATCTAATGCTAGGCGGTAGGACCGTTGTTTGTAGGAATCTGCCGAAAAGATTGACCGTATTGTTGAGTTCTTCCCTAATAATAATCCATATCAAACTAACCTACGACGAAGCGTGGCGGGGTTTAGATAGTAAACCAATAAGGGATGATTTATTTGACGGGATCGAGCCGTGGCCCATCAGAGTCTCGTACTGGTTCGGGCCATACAAATCCATGTATGGCCATATCCATGTACATACGACTGACTGTGGCTTGCGTCTGCGACGGTCCATTATTGCAAATCATCCATAAAATGCAGCGTAAATTTTGAAATTTAATGCCGTGTGTCCCATATTCTTAAATTGGAGGCAACCCAGAGCTGCCTCCGTGTACTGCTAAGTCGGTCGGGGCTACCTGACTATAATAATTCGATTACATATTACTTGACTGATGTACTTTGTAAAATAAATATGTTCGAAACATGCTGTAGTCGTGTTTTTGAAGTAGATGGGTATCTACCACGAACCTGTGCATTGAAAATGCATTTGATACATGCGAAGTGAATTTATTTGGTTGTTTAATACTTTTGGTTACATTTCATAATCCTAAATATGAGCTTAAACTTATTTAAAACTTATTTAAATATCAAAGTTTAAGTTTTTGATTTCATTCCACGGTTTACACAATATCTCACTTAAAATTACCGCGTTTTGACATCAATGATGTCAAACTAGGCTATTTAACCCACATTTGGGCACAAGATTACCGCTGAAATCAGGTCTTTGATGTTCACGATACATAGCATTCGCTGAAAACGAAATCGATTTAGATAGTATTATTATTATTGTTATTTTTCAGCTCCGACAGTCTAAGTGTAAAGGAAGCAGCGTATTAAGCTCTGACTCATTAGATGGCTATAAAAAGCGTTGTTTAGCGCGATGCAGTTGTTTGATCTCGCCTTAACGGTCTCTCAGGCGCTAATTAGCCCTATCCGTTGATTAGTGATGGCCGAGATATTTACATTCGGTTTTAACCCGAAGTTATAATAGCAGACTTTCACACCGCCGATATTTAGTTCATATCTATATCCGGCATGATGTATTGCATTTTTGTCGGGTGTGTTAAAGTAGTTTGGGCATAGGGAGAATAAATGCAGCGCGGATAGTAGAGTTGGTGCCCATAGACGGTGATCTACCCACTATGTTCATATTGCAGATATTTTGAAGCAAGTCCAAGTAAAAATAATCTCAATTATCTAATCGAATATCATTGTATGAAGCGATTAGCAAGTAATGAAAAGACTGTGTCAGAAGAAATGGCTAATGAATATATATAAGTATATTTTATAGTCAAACATCGAATTCTGACGCTCCTAGGTTTGTCTAGTCAAGCCTCAGGTATGACATAAAGTTTGTCAAAGGCCAAATAAATTACTGTTTTCTGCCTTTGAATAACGTATCTTTGTTTAACCTAGGAGAGACTAATTATACAGAAATTAAACATGTAACAAGTGTAGTGCGAATTGAAGTTTGACTGAGTCTGCCTAAGTTGCTTCTAGGATCGACTAGACAAAGTTCGAAACACATTAAATAACGTTCAAATTTGACTAAAAAGTTAGTACTTCTAGGTTTGACTAAAAATCTGTCAAAGGCCAAAATTAGATTTGTTTCGGGTTTTGTCGAAAGCCCTTGGTCAAACCTAGGATAAACCAAGTCATTCCGGGAAGAGATTGCATATCGACCTTTGACTAAAACATACTGTTTGTCATCGTAGCAAGTGGAGATATAACGGGTTTGTCTACAGCATGATAATGTATGTATGATAATATTACATGTGTTATATATCGAGGTATTTTAAAAATATAGATTTTACAATAACAATAAAAATACAAAGTGAAAAAAGAATAACTTGTCGCGCCTAGCGCGGAGCGGATACCTTTACAATAAGGATTTTTACTACGCGATTGTCATGCCTAGATATAGGTGCTACTGCCATAGGTACTCGTAGTACTCGTATTATCAAAACCGATATACCCGTTTTAACATAGTACTGATGATTTCATATTGCCTCATGGTTTGGGTTTAAGCCCATCACTAGTCAAACGTCAGCTGATTCACAGTTTACCGCTAACATGATTAATGCAATACTCAATACCTATTGTGCTGTTTTACGTAAATGAACAACACTGCTAACTCACCCGCTTATATTCACAAGATTTTGTACCAAATATTAAAGGAGTAAAAGGTAAAGTTAAAAACCACTCGTACAATATGTAATTTATATAGGTATGTAATTTGGGAGGTATTCGTGGACATGTCTTTAGAAATCATAGTGATGTTTATGTTTTGTAGTAATTTATTTACGTCAATAAATGGGTGACCTTAGATTTCTAACTCGTAAGAATTGTTTCCTCTAAATTGGAGATAGTGGCTGGTCTGTCGGCTTTTAGGGGATATTCGTCATCTTTACGGAACACTTTACTGTGCGTGGACTTCCACTTCACAGAATTTTTGAAATGACTACAAGTGTAGAGGAAAACGTCACCCTTCAAATTCCCGCCAAACACTCGATACGTAATTCAATAAATGAAATTACAGAACCCAACCAAATTCACACGGTATGATAAATTGATACACAAAACAGCTTAACAAATATGATAATATAAAAATTTAATATTTCCCCCGTGTACATTGTACACGTGGCGTCAATTACATTGGCCGCTGGTGAGGGGAGGTTCATATATCATTCTTGTAATAATAATGCAGGCCGGTGCGGTTTTGGGTTAACGATGGGCGAATCTGAGATGTCCAAATATTCGAAAGAATAGCAATTGACCCAAAATTAAAATCGAGTCAATAATTAAATAATATAAATAAAAATCACAATGGATTTTTTTAAAAACTGGCCATATTACATAATTCCCAGAAAAATTCCCGCGGGATTCCCAGGATAAAAAGTAGCGCAGATTTTAAGTCAAAAATTTGCTGTCGATCAACGAAAACCGCATCGAAATCGGCCTAATAGTTTTTACGTGACTCCAGAACAAACAGACAAGAAATTAATAAAAAATGCATCTGCTTCTCCATCGTTTATATAGTCTGTTCCAGTTGTTTTATTTATATAGCTTCAATGTTTAGAATAATAAGTCCATAAACGTCTAATTGCTGGGGTCGCACCTTTCACTATAGGGGATTGTTGTTTGACACAAACTTGTCATCTAGCTTTTTTCGTTTCAGGACCTCGTTATGGTGCCGTGAGAGACTTACTCGATTTTCAACATTGAATCATGTTATTCCTTTTTTTATTGCACGAGTTTAGCAAACAGGCAGACGGGCCACTTGATGGAAAGCGGCTACTATGGATATGGACATTTGTCACCACCAAAAGTGCTACTAATGTGCTCCTGCTCTCTAAAGGAGACTGGGACTCTAAAGTTTTTATGGCGGCATACTCTAGACCAGGGGTGGTAGCCATTCAAACGCGCAAATATACTACCACCTAGTATGGAGTGGAGTTTGAGATTTTTTGTTTCTCTTTACGACAGGCTGCCCGGCCGCAGGAAATTGTATTCTCCGTTCGTACATGGATAAAATTCCTCATTTAGCATCGCTAATAAGTGTGAAAGAAAGAAATTTCACAAATCATCTTTATCCTTAAGAAATTGTTAAAGCACGGTTTAACGTTTGTGCGGGGAAACTTATTATTATATAGCGAAAAACATTCTAGAAGACCGCACTGAATGGAAATAATGCGATTACTTCCAAGCGCTTTCAGAAGTTATACAGACAAAATATTTTTGTTAAACCAAACATTTGTTCAAACGTTGCTAGGGAGTTTTTTTGCGTCGCTTCTTTCCTTTAACAGAAATTAAAATCACTTTGGAGGCTGTGGTAGAATTTAGATTTTCGATAAGAAATTTGTAATATTTTAATTTAAATATATATATTTATTTTCATTTACAAAAATCTACAAATTTCCTTATTTTGTGTCTGTCTGTGTCTTGTTATTACAAGTTGTTTACCAGCTAGTTTATAGAGATCTCGTTCGCCTATCATTATCATCAACCTAGCGTTCAATTTCGGTTGTATCCGGAGCGACCGCTTCGATAGCCGAAGTCCACATGCCTACATCCTCATCTCATCTTCGTGTGTTTTTCGGCATCCCTCATTGTGGGATCATTAGCACCCTAACGACGATAAGCCAGCATTTCTTGGGCCTTCCTCTTCTACCGAACCAGCGGAGGCGACTTAATTAAACGCTAATCTTTTATGTTGGCTTCCTTTCTTTCTATGGTTGTTTTTTAGATCACTGATAATAGTCTAAGTCCATTCAGGGAGCTCTCATTATATTATCTAATATCTAGGCGTGTTGGTGGGCAGTAAATCAGCAAAGATATATGTATTGCGTAGACGTGTAGGTATGGGAAGTAGACTTAAGGGATATAGGGCCGGGTTTGTAGGTAAAATCTACACTCGTGGCGATTTCTAATATTTTTATCTGGACTTTTTGAAAATTATCTGTTAACAATTTTTTTCAGAAAACGTGTTTTACAATCCTTTCTACTACATGACTTTTCCAATTTTTTCGAAGTGGCGGAACAGTGTCAAAAAATTTAAAAACTGATTTTTTTCATAACCTTGTGTTCAAACGAAGTAAGTGATATTCTTTTCTCACAACTCATATCTCTCTCTCACAACAAATATCACGTCAACAAGACTAAAATATTAACTTTCTATACTTTTGTTAATTTTTTTAAATAATTTACATTTTATTTTAAACAACTATATATTTTTTGTATAAAATAATAATAATAATAACCGGCAGACAAACAAGTTTATATACCCAAGCTAAGCAAGTTACGCTTGCGTTATTGGTAATACTCAACGGACTACTCTGGGGCAATAACAAAGTTAGTTTCCGAAATTTACCATGCCAAGAATTGAACCGGACCCTCTACGTTTCAGCGAGTTCGGTCGGCTAAGACTTACATACCACAGAGGCCGTCACTCAAGCACAAAGGCCGTCTCATGGTATATGATTAAGAATAATTATTAGTGGTAATTATTACTGGTATTAAAAAGAAAATTAGTTTATTTATAAGGGAATCTTACAGATTACTTAATGAAAGTCATGCATGATTTACCGTCGCTTCCAAAGCAATTTTAGTTACTGTTAAAAAAGAACAAGCGGCACAACACACTCCCCAACGACATATTTTCATTTCATGAATATTTTATTCGTTTTTTTAATGTATTTTATACTAATACAACGTTGATTAAAGTATTTTTTATAAATAAATACTGCACGGGCTTGGTAGTGATCACATTATTCACATTTGGTGCGATCGTCTAAGAATCTTTAGTCTTTAACCTTGCCTTACTCATTTTTGTAACTTGGTTACCGAAAGCTCTTAAATGCGTATAGGGATTTAGTTGAAGAGGATTATACTTTGCCCCACGAAACTATTGTATACTGTATGTAGCCTACACGTGTTATTTAATTTGGCACCTAGTATTTTTATAATGTACATCACTTAATATGGGAAAATAGGAGATATTTTTCATAACATAATGGAGCGTTAGGTAAACTTCTAGGCGCTAAGAACCTCAGCCAGAAGGCCCAGCTTGCCATACACAACGCGGTGCTGGTACCTACGCTCACGCATGGAAGCGAGAGTTGGGTATGGAATAGAGAGCACGAAAGTAGAGTAAACGCGGTCGAGATGCGAGCACTGCGCAAAATCTGCGGAGTGACGCTCGCGGACCGCGTTCGTAATACCGAAGTAAGAAAGAGAGTTGGTCTTAAAGAGAGTGTCGGGGTGAAGGTAAGGAAAGGAATGCTCCGGTGGTTCGGGCATGTGGAAAGAATGTATGATGAAAGAATGACTAAACAGATATACAATGCAAAAGTGGATGGATGCAGAAGTCGCGGAAGGCCACGACACACCTTCCATGATCAAATTGATCGTGTACTAGCAGAAGGTGATGTCAGGAGCCTTAAGAACAGACGAGCGTGCATGACAAGAACTATGAATGTCAAAGAAGCAAATGAGGTGTGTAAGAATAAGCCTAAATGGCGCTCTTCAAAATATTTATTTCTATAGGCTATTATTGTATAGGATTGGGGTATATGAATATGATGATAGAAAATGATTGGGTGGTAATATTTGTTATGCTAGTGATTGATATGATAGTGATTATAATAGAAATCTAATATTTATAATGTTTTTCTATAATTGGTTTTAATGTATAAATATAGAGAATGAACTTGAATTTAAATTTTGTACATTACAATTCAATGGCTAAAGGAAATAAATAATTGAGAATTTCATCTCTGATCACATTTCACAACATTTATTAGGGCACGTGACGTCATGACTGGCAAGAAATCAATTACTTACTTGTTTACTGTGGTTTTAAATGTTCAGTTGAGTTTGAGCTATAAAATATTTTTAAAGCTAATTAGGGCTTGATTTTACGTAACAATATGAGACCACAATAGGGTTTTGCTGAAAATGTTTTTCATTTCGCTTTTTCTTCTTTTTTGTGACTTCTGCTTAGCAAAATTTCCAAGTATTAAAAAAAACAGCTAAAATATAACATAGAGTTACGGCCTAGACGCCGACAAAAACCAATTCACACCGGCATACCTTAAAAACACATTTTATTACCTTTCGGCATTGGACTTTTTTGTATAGTTTGTGTTTAATCTTGTGATTAGAAAACAGCCCATTGTGTATTGTAATCTTTTATGGAAGTCTTTAGCTAGGTGTGCCGGATTTAAAATAAACTGATTCTAGGAAAATCGGTCCACGCGGCCGGGCAGACATATTGCATCTGTGCAGTATAAAGCAATGCCCCGACTGAGGGACGCGGAAGTCGAGCGATAACCACGAGTTCACAAGACTTGTGTACATTCGAAAATGATTTAGTGACGGATTTTGCGCGTTTTATTGAATTACGTTTTGTAGAATTTAGTTCAATATAACTATCGAGTTGTTAATCCAAGACATTACAAAGTGATTCAATAAGGATAATATAGGTTAAATGTATTCTACCCATGATTCGTCTAGACAGCCTTCAATGGGTGATGTGCCCAGAAGGCCGGCTACGATTGTTAGCCGAATTACTTTGAATAAAAACTTTTAAATTTAAAATGATACCTAATAGGTAGGTATCAATAGGTAGTATTTCCTTTTAGTTCTATAGAACTAAAATATGGTTATGGGGTTCTGTAGTCATTATAAACCCAGTGATAGAAAAAAACTCGTTTTAGTCACTAAGTAGCTCGATATTCCAACAATAATAAAATAAATAAACTAATTGTAAGAATTCCTTTGAAATCGCCTCCGAGAACCTTGTAGGCGTCAAAACAATAACTTTGGTTAACTTTACAAAGATATATTGCTTCTATAACTCGGAAAGTAAATATCGGTATTATGGCTGTAGAAAACATAATATTTGTTGTTTGTTCAATTATATAATATATCTACTAAAGATAGGTTTAGAATCATCACCTACATAATAATGATTAGTCTAATCTAAATAGATGCTATTTATTTAGAGTTGAATTTTTCAAGTGGGCCCTGTACGTAAATCTAAAAATATGAGGTATAGTCTCAGGGCTAATTTTAATGAAATCTGAAGTGGTATCATTCGATTTTTTAAAAATCGATTACTTTAGTCAAGAACAGAGTCGGCTGATTTTGATAAATAAACATTTACTGTAATATTAGACGAACGAACTAATGTTCAAGAGTAAACCAAAGGCAAGGGTTGATTTTATTTACTTACATTGATTAGAAATTATAAGACCACACCTAATTTTATCCAATATAAAAATGATGTAACGAAATATAGGCAGCAGCCATCAATATTTGAATTATAATATGTCAATTTAGTCTATTATTATCAAAAAAGCCGTCAATTATACTATGTGATTATGTTTCATTTGTTTGTATGCACTTTGGGCTCAATCGCCAATACACTATCGTTTCAATCATAGGTTTGACTGATTTCGGTATTCCATTAATTCCACTTGAGTGTCAATGGAGTGTAAATGGCAAAAATGCAATGAAAGTAAATTACAACCAGATTACGATGCCTAAGTAATCATAAAGGATTATTTATAGAATTTTTGTCACTGACTCCGTCCGAAAGTTCGTCTCGAAGACGTTTCGTAACAGATTAACAAATTTCAATGAAAATCTAAAGGATTAAAACCGAAATTCTATGTTAATTTTTCGTGTTTGTTCCATTTTAGTATCTGCAGAGTTCAGAAGATATGAATATAACGTCAGTCCCATGCGAATAGAGTGGCGGATACAGCTATTCGTGAATATACAAAAAGCGCCGTCCGTCTGCCATCCGTCTGGCAGACAGGTCGAAAACAAGAAGTCATTAACCCGCTTCCTTTTTTTTGGAAAAAAATTAACTTGCTCCGTTTCACTCGCCGACAGCACAGAGTAGATAAAATTTTAGACGATTTATTTACAACGAGCGAATCCACAATTTAAAACTAGTGATGGCTTCATTCCATACCTTACGTTTTGTACGATAGAGTTCTATACTTGAGAGTTTTAGACAGTCGCTTCGAAAGAGGATAGGGTATAGATTTTTAAGTTTTGGGGTTGTTTGGGAAACCTATGTGGAAGAAGAGAAGAGGGAAAATACAAATGAAATTACTAAAATACGAGGCCGATAACAATCTTACCGCTTTTAATCTATTTTATATAATTACAGTCCATTTTCTTCTGAGTCTTGATAAGTGAAGTATAAATAAACCTTCAAAATGATAATAAAGAGCTGCGTGGAAATAACGATCGTTAACTGTTAAATTTTTATCATTTTGTTACGTTACAAATCTCTAAAATCCCATATCTTATAAACTGCTGAAATTTCAAATCAATGTTTATTACATAATAAATAAACACCGTGAATTAGTTCAGAAGTTTCTACCAAATAATTCAAATGACAGGAGGATATACTTATTTCTTTCTTGACTTTCTAAGCGCATGTTTCATCACCTATTGATTAAAATAAACATATTGTTATAATTTTTCAAGTTCTGTCTAGCGATACTTTATTACGCCTATATGCACCGATTATTTTCATCTCTCACTTTCATGTGTGACGTCCTTATGCTTAGTTAGCCTCGGAATCACAAATAACTATTATTTATTCTATAGACTTCGAACCGCCACACAAACCTGACCTAGCACAATGAATTAATAAAAAAATTGCCGTCGCATGCAACATCTATATTATTTAGTTGGTCTACGGCCGGCCGCAGTTAAATTGAGTTTAAAATTGGCGTGGTCGGCGCACATGAAGGGTATCGATTTCCATATGCGTACTACTTCTGGCACACTTCATGCTCACAGCACATTTACACACACTCTGTGTATGTGTACGTGCACGCTTGGGTGTGATTTGTTAATCCCCCTAGTGGTCATCCCTCCTTTTCTGATTTTATTGTAGATCAAAGATGTCAAATCTTATGTTAATTTTCTTCTTTCCAACTATAAGGTGCAAAATATTTTAAATATTGTAGCTGGTAGATCTTCAAAATTATATCGATGAAAACTAGTTAGAACAAGACGCGTTCGTATTTTTGAAATAATTTTTTTGGGTTAAAATAAAGAAAACAGAAATTTAACATGCGAATATGAGTTTGTTTGCAACGTACCTTGTGTTGCAAACGTACACAGACTACGGCAATCAGTTCCCATCAGGTGAAAATCAATGTATTTATTGCAAAATGGAATCTTACAGATTACACATTGACGCCATAAGTCTACCATCGCTTCGAAAGCAATTTTTGTTACTGTTAAAGTAAAAGAAGCTGCGCAATAAACTTCCCAACAACATAATACGTAGGTGGGCTGCCTGCTTGTTTTGGCCGCTTCAGGTAATAGAAAAAGTGTCCCAGACTTCCGCTACCCTCATCCTGCGCCCACCGGCGTCGTTAGCCCAAACATTTGTCTCATTTTATTAATAATATTTTCTTAAGACGAATCAATGATTGGCAAGATTTTCCGGTGGGTTGAAACTCCGTCGGTTGCCATGGAAATACGTCTTATTGGCAAGACCCCGCAAGCTCGCGACACCTACGTAAAACGAGCGCCTATTAACGCTGTTTACTTTCATATTTCTAAAATAAAATTAAATCCCTTTTAAATCCTATCGATTTCGTCCGAAAACGTTTAGGTGAACACTGAAGTCTTATAAAGTCGTCTTTCTCTCTTTTATGTTAGTCAATAACCAGAAGAACATAACTTTTAAAAATTGAATCAATTAATAAATTGCTTAATGAATCTTGTTTGAACCAATATGATAGCGGATTGTTCTTTATGCATAGTTCGGAAACTACGAGGTCTCTAATTATCTTGAAATTTTAGTAAAAGTATGTAATTTATATGGCATTTAACGTACCGTGAGCACATGTTACCTTTTCAAATTAAGTCACAAAACAGAATATTCCACAGAAAATTATGTATATTTGACAATAAAGTTTAAACTTACTTAGTTATTACTTAGATCAAAATTGTTTGATTTTCTATCTTGCTTAAGAAGATTGTTTAGACATATAAAACCTTTTTATTGGTTTTAATATTTTTGTTAAGCGCACTCTTTGCTTCTTTTTGTTAATCAGCGTCCGTCATTGTCAATTTGTCAACATTGAAATTTTCTTTTTTCACGTTTCTATATTAAAAAATTTACAAATGTGAAATTTATCAAAACGTTAGCAGTATTGTTTCTTGTACTCGTGCAAGCAACGACTTTAAGGTGACAAACGTTTTCGTTTCGCGTCTGTACCTAACTGAGGGTAGGATTTTTTCGCGAGTACCTGACATTACTGAGCAAATAAATACACTTTTCTTCCACTTTTATACAGGTAGAATTAGTAGTTTTGAAAAAAATATGGTTGGACATACTGCGTATATAGACAGACGGATATGAAGATTATATAAGGGTCCCATTTTTCCAAACTAGCTATGGAACGCCGAAAACGGATTCTCTGTTTGTTTAATACATTGTCAAGCAGTGCAGATGTGCAACTGTCATTAAGGTATTTTTTTGTTTGTGCCGTTAGCTTTTGCGACGGCTGGACCCTGAGGTCCTGATAAGCCTCTATATATAAAGCTCTCAAAACGCCCAATCGACTCTTGCAAGTAGTCTTAGGTCTAATGCCTACGTCGGATAATGGTTTATTATGACAATCCAGCTAGGAAACGAAGCCGGTTTTCTGAGCACCTTACCTATAAAAGCCGGTGACCTAGGCTCAGTATTCTATTCATAATAAAGGATTCTAAGTTAATACTATTGTATAACTAGAGTCTATTTCAAATAAGACGATATGGCTAACATATCCATAAAATGTAACATGTGTAGCGTTATCGTAAAATTTCCTACGAGATAAATATCAATTTTAATTATGTAAAGATATGTTTAATCTTGTTCTATTTAATAATAATCTTATACTTAGGATCGCTATTTACGTCATTTCTCCCATACGGCCCTATTTGAAAACGACTCTTATATTAATAACTTAGATGTAATTAAGTTTTCATCTTTGTATTACTTTACCTTATATCAATTCTTTTTCAGGTAAGGCTGAAACTGTAACTGGCTTTTGGAGTACAAGTCAACTCTCTGGTAGGTTAGGTGTATGTACTTTATTCAATACAACATTATTTTAGCCATTGAAATACTTTATTGTATAGAAAAGCCATTACATTCTACTCGTATAGCCTGAACATGTAAAGCCACTTGAGATATTTTAGTGCCAAACAATGTAAATTTGATTTATTACCTCAAAAATTGAAGTTATTTCTATTGTGAAATATTTTCCATTGTGCTGTAGGGCCAGTACAGTTCATACTTGATGACGTGTGACATTTTGATAAGATTTCGCAGAGATTTTGACAAAAAACACAATCAATATGAAATACTTCTGTCTGTCCGGTTGTCTTTGTACGTATGACCATACAATTTTTAAAGCTATTGGGTCTATGTATTACTTGAAATTGAGTAGGTACAGTTTCCGGCACGGGATCTTAAACGGTCGGCGGAATTTAAGGGATCGCTCTGCCCTTTGAGCGTCACCAATGTAATGTTATTTTTTATTGCTAAATTTTAGAAGACATGCAGAAGGCCCACTTGGTGGAAAGCGGTTACCATCGCCTATGAACATTTGCAACACCAAAGATGCTACAAATGCGTTGCTGCTCTTAAGGGAATCTCCCTTAAGAGCGCAGCAGTGCATTTGTCAGACAACTGGTCAGTAATCCTGGAACACAACTCCAGGTTATTATGGCATTAATCGGCATCGATTTATTTATCGACACATCAACAGTGTTACGGTCATTAATTATATACCTTTGGGGAAAGGGATAATACCTCAAACTTCGAAAAACAACCGACATTTGACTCGTGTGTAGGCCAAGGCCAACGCTCAATAATCGTACTGAGGACTACAATAAAATTTATATACCACGGAAAAATAAAAATGACAGTCATACATGTAACTAAGAGGTGAAATTATTTTATTGTAGTACAGTGGCGGAATAAAAAGGATCACCAGTTATCAAATTAATTCATTTAATATTCCGCCAGCACATGTCACCTTTTCAAACTGAGGCACAAAACCCTGTTCTTCTTTACCTTCTTCTTTACCTATATCAAATCAATTTTAAACATTTTTGTCTGTCTGGATATTCCGGCTAATCTCTGAAACGGCTGGACAGATTTTGACTGGACTTTCACTGGTAGATAGTTGATGTTATAAGTAGTAACTAAAGCCTTTTTAGGTAACCTTTTTTTAGGATTCCAAGAAAAAATCTACGCCGGCGAAGTAGCGTGCACTGGTAGAATTTTATAAACGTAAAATTTATTAAAATGTTAACAGCACTGTTTCTTGTACTTGTGAAAGCAAAAGTCGACTTTAAGGTAAGGAATATTTTAATTCTCTGAGTTTTGGTAGCAGTGAGATCTTCACTAAAAACGACGATTGTCAGTTAGTGACGTTTTATTCAAGGCCGTGGTTTTAAATTTAAATAATTTTTAGAGTCTTGTAGCCAATCTACAAAAAGCCTGCCATAGAACTTCTACTTCCAGTTCAGAAAATGGCATATAGCTGATGAGTTCTCCTATACAATTATAAATTTCGTTACAATAAGCGCGCCCACTATCTGTCGATCTAATCTAAAACAACACAAACACGAAAAACCATAATTTCCAAACCACCAAAATTAAACGTAATAAAAGAAAATTCCATAATAGTTAATCATTGGTGACATTCTGTACGGGTGTCATCCCTGTCGTTTTGTAGCAGGGTTGCCAACGTGCTCACGTTTCTTTTATTGTCGTAATTATAATAATTTCTATAGTATGAAGCCCTAACCGAGATTTAATGTCGTAACTAACTAACTCCGTTGGCTCAGCTTCTCAAAGTGGGTCCTGCCATCTGAAACGCCATTTTCCTCTGTCCTGCAGTGTTGTGCCAGATGTAGGCTTGAAGTTCGGTCAGGTCAGCTTCCACTCAAATTTACAAGTAATAACTATGACTATGATTTACTGTCGTTATCAATTTTATTAGATTTTACGGTTGCGTAGCGGTTTTGACAAATGATGATTTCGACTTGTGAAAACGTCATGGTTTTTTCGGAAATTGCTGGATCTGTGTGAATTATTTAATAATAGAATATGCAATGTATATGCTGCCACACAACGTATAGTGACATCGCCAATAATTAAAAATTAGACGTAACCGCCATACATATAGCAAAGATGGTCTTTTGCAGTGTACACACATAGTCGTGTGATGTATAGTATCGTCAGATCTTACATACATACATACATAATTCAGCAGTCTTGCGGTAGCACGAACAACAGAGGCATTTGCTTATTTTACACTATTTTTTTGATTCATAGTTTTGTCATCACGTCTTTTTTTTTACATCTTTGCTATCGATTTTGATATTTGTGTCTTCCGACTTCTGCATATTTTGCATTTATTTTTTTTTTTTCATATTCTTTCACATGCCGAACCCGAGCTTCTTCCTTACCTTCACCCCACTCTCTTCAGACCTCTCTTCTTACTTCGTATTACGACGGTCCGCGAGCGTCATCCGCAATTTGCGCATGCTCGCATCTCGACGCGTTACTCTACTTTCGTCTCTCTATCCATACCACTCTCGCTTCCATACGTGAGCGTAGTACAGCACGTTTGTATGCAGCTCTTCTGCTGAGTTTTAGCCTAGAATTTACCTACGCTCATTACATATTAATTCATTTTTTATATCAGGTGTACTTATCTCTGCTAAAGCAATGAATATACAATCATTCACTTGTTCAGATAATCATGAATTATCCTTATCGTCAGATCTTGATACAATTATAACTATATTCCTTAATGAGATGTTTGAAAGAAAGAAATTTTATTTTCTCTCACAACAATTTATAAATAATAAATAGCTGTTGTGTGAGACTGAAGGCTATTATAGATATTTGCAGATCTGTATCACTAGTGCTAAGTTTTTTAATTAATATAATATTATTACGTTTATTTATTTAAGTATATAGATGGAGAAATATTGCTTTCCTAAGTTGTAACATATACCTCCTTTAACTTAAACTACGGCATGGAAATTTTTGAAAAAAATTGGCGAATTTAATTAATGTGAATGAGATATGTTCAGCAGCTTTTGTGTTATCTGTTATTTTTGACTTCATAGTTTTTTTTTTTTTTTTTTTTTTTTTTTTTTTTTTTTTTTTTTTTTTTATTTTTGACTTCATAGTTTTTGGGGTATTGTTGTCAATTAAAAAATATTTGAAGTATACTTGGTCTGATGGCTGGTTTCTACGTATTAAGAATAAATAAAATTTCAACACCTTAATGCATATAAACGATGATTTTAGTACTAAGTTGCACTAAATTTAGTTAACACGTCTTTATCTATTTACGTAACACGTGTAAACAAGACTTATGACACAGGTGGTCGATTTTTATATTAGATATTATCCACCATTGTGTGACATTCGCGAAAATTGTATTATACTAATTTTAAAAATGCAACCCTATACCCAAGGGACAATGGGTGTCGAAGTAATGGGCAACTCTCACGCACCCATTTCCAATGGCAATTTTCCCCTTTGAGGGGCGTTTCTGGATGGACAATGTATTCGAGACCGTATAAATCTGAAAATTTATGTATTTAAATTGTCCGTATTAATATATAAGCGTGAAAGTAGAGGAATGAAGTGACTCTTAGAAAATTAATTACAGCTATAAAAATATATTAAAATAACAACAATATACATACATTGGGAAATATTTTTTCCTTACGGAGTCGTAAGCATGTTAGAATGTGATAGGTTTTTCTATTTTCTATAATTAAAAGTCGTCAGTATGCAATACAGCTTACAATGGAACGGCACAGAACAGCTGTATTCAGAGGTAGTTTCCGTTATGCAGCATCAAAGTGCTGGAATAACCTTCTTCCACCTATAAGAAACGCCTCATCTGTGTCACTTTTAGGGTCACACAAAAGGAATTCCTTTCTGAACACCATAATGCACAAAGTAACTTAAGGCATGATACAAGTGCTGAATGACCATTTTTACTAATTAATACCTTTGATAACATTAACAATAATCTGTTTATTTTATTTACTTGGTTTTTTGTTCACGAATCTCACTATGTTTATATATCTATGTATATATGTTTACTATTATTATTTCGATGTAAATATGTCTAATAACCGTTCATTTTTATAATTATTAAACTGTACCGATTTGTATATTATTTGTGTTGTATAGTCCTCCGTGACTCCACCTGCTGGTCCCAGGCGGAAGAACAGCGCTGGCCTTAGCAGCTAGCATTACGCTGAGTCTGGGTCCAATTTTAGGACTTATATTGATGCAGTTATTTTTTATTTTATTGTTAAAATATTATTTGTCCTAAATATAATAATTCTTTCTTTCTTCTTTTATGTATAGAAATGTTTATGACATTAACTCCATTTTTTAAATCAACAATATGGGGAACGATACATAGAAGATATAGGCACGCGCGGCTTTAGCATATGAGGTGCGCGTACTAAGTCAACTATGAACCGTCAGTGCATCAGACCGTCTGCTGAAATGCTTTAGCCAATAAGCCGCTTAACATTGGCTCAAGGCCCGTAGTGTGTTATGCGTTAATGTTATAATGGACCTGTTATATGAAAGATGAAATCGGGAGGCTGTCTGTTAGTCTGTGTTTAAGAGCCCGCCCTATCCCATCGCGTTATTTAATACACGGCTATCCTGATGTAGGCAAATTGACAAACTATATTGTACAGAATTAGCAGTTAAAATTTTGTTGCGATTCATTTTGTTAGTTGTCAGTTGAATATTTTCCACTTGTCCATTCCGATTCATTTTTCCACTTATCTGTTGCCATTCGTTTTTCCACTTGTCTGTTACTATTCGTTTTTTTATTGCATGAGTTCAGCAGTCAGGCAGACGGCCTACCTGATGGAAAGCGGTTACCATGGCCTATGGATACTTGTGCCACCAAAGGTGCCACTAGTACCGGAACACAACTCAAGATTCTTATGGCGGCGTACTCTAGACCAGGGGTTGTAGCTATCTAGGCGGACAAAGACCCTACCACCTGGCTGTGTGTATTTTTGTCGCCTCTTGCGACAGGCCGCCCGACCGCAGGAAATTGTATTTTTCTCCGTTCCTGCACTGATACTTACTATGGTCTGGGTGTCTGGGAACGGATGCAACTTGTCCGTGTTATAGTTTTGTTATATATCGACAAATAAATGCGCTCCTAGTTTATATTGAATCCTTTTGTTTACTTTGTGTTTAACTCGTGCAGTTTATACTAGTAGTATCTAGTTATATTTGTACCTATGTTATGCGCGTATGTATAGTTCTAATAAATTATATAGTAATTCCAACGGCATTTTAATTCGACTCCTGCGAAACTCCTAACAGTGTTATCCATAACTCAAGCGTAACTTACTTAGCTTAGGTGTGTACGATGCGGGTTATTTATATGTAAATGAACAGTACGTAAGGTGGACTCTTAAGCAGTAGCTTATAACTTTTGTTAGATTATCCTGCTTGACTCGGTTTACGGGTTTCCCCGTTCTGAGTGCATTTGTTGCATTTATCTTATAAGATAAATGAGGAAACTTCACTACTAACACTACCACGGTTCATGAACCGTGGTAGCTTAATGCGTGACGTTCTTAAGCCTATATAACTCGCGTTTATAAGGAGACATGGGGACCGATCCTGGCTGGGAAGCACACAATGCTTATGCAGTTTTGAGACCGAATGTAAAATAATATTGTTACAATTACCACGTGCCGCCACTGAACTTTAAATCCAGAGGTGTAATTTCAACGTGCTCGTTGATACGTGCAGGTCGTATAACTGATGTGTCAAACTCGCCAATCCACCTTGGACAAGCGTGATGGGAATACTGCTTCTCTCCCTTCTATAAATGGAGAGTCCCGAGCCCAGTTTTGGGACGTTACGGGCTGAACTATTTCGTTGGAAATAAAACTATTCTTAAAGTATAGCCATAGTTTATTGATTAAATTGGCCCCGCGGTCCAATAGCTTCTATAATAGGTTTTCGAATGTCTATATGTAATGGTACTACATAAGTTGAAACCTGATGAAGTCCGTCACCGATATATACGCAATATTCATTAATGTTTAATACAAACAGTGGTCGATCGTCATTCCGGCAGGCACCATTTATCACTCGCCTTTCGGGGGCCAGTGTAGTATTATGGGGGAGCCATATAATTTGGCAACGGGACATATTGTCGCACGGACGTTTTAAGTATATTTCTTACTATTATTGATGTACGTATGTCGTAGGTTTTCGTGAGTCTATGAAAGAAGAGTAGTAGGAGTATAATTTTTAAAGTAAAAAGTTTTTTAGATCGCTTTGGGCACTTTTGGGATGGTGACAAAGCACTGAACTCGAGTGACCATGCAAAGTTTTCAGTACTCACGTGTAGTCCTACAACAGACACTTGTTTTTTAAAATTAATAGTAAATAGTTTTAACGGTCTTAAGCCCGGTATTTTATTTGATTTTTATCCTGATGTTTCAGCCACTTTTCAATAGCCGTGATCACGGAAGACAAAGATGTCAAATGTTAATGAGTAATGTTTCTATATTACTCGTTGCCACTTCAATACTAAATATTTGAACCAAATTTTCAATGCAAGTAAATAGTTAAAAAACTTTGACACGTATGTGAGTTGTAACCTTGGTAATTATGTAGCAATCTAGACCGTCTGCCTCTTTGCGAGCTTAGTAATAAAAAAATTAATACATTTATCCATATACGTGACATGACATGAGTTGTTTAGTCTTGTTGCTCTTCCATTTGAGTGAAGTATCCCTACTTTGTAAAATTTCAGAGTAAAATCATGTAAACTGATAATATTTATAAACAATTTCATCTCATTCACGAATAATTAAGCATTCAACGAGCGTGAAATGATTATTTTAATTATATTAATTTTACATGACGTGGATCTGACAGTTCGAGTTAGTCATGCTGGCTGATTTCATCCTTTAGAGTAAATATAATTGAATACAACATATTTATTGAATACATTATGAATGGATTAACGGTGCAAATCGGCTAATTGCAACACAGTACTTGCTCATCAAAAAGTTCACAGAGGTCGTGAGCTCTTACTGTTATGCGGCTACGAAATCTATAATCACTCATTTAATTGAAGAAATCTCGAAACTACTGGAAGTATCTGGTTCTAACTGTGTAGTAAGTAAGAATTTTCCTCATACTTCACAAGTGCCCCTCCCCCCTCTAAAAGTTGGGGCACTTTTTAATATAGAATCACCAACAGAAAGTTCTTCATGGATAGTTTACCATGCTTGTGAGCCAAGCAGCCAATGCTCACACTAAATTGCAATAGCAATGGATGCATAACAGATAACTCTGGAGCCGATCCCGGGTATCAGACCATAGCAAAAAACGTATAGTTCGCTTCATAAATAGACCGCATCGGGAATCGAACCCGAGACCTCTGGCAAAAGCTTAGACCTCTTAAGCGCAGATCCAGTCAAAAATATTGAATAAATATTAGTTTAATTGTGTATGCTTAGATGGTTATTTTTTATTACATCAGTTCAGCAGGCAGGCAAAAGGCTCATCTAACGGAAAGCGGTTACCATCGCCTATGGACATTTGGAACACCAAAGGTGCCAGCAATGCGCTGTCGCTCTCTAAAGGGACCGGAACCTGGCCCCAAATGCCGGAACACTACTCAAAGTTGCGGCGGCATACTTGATTTGATACTCTGAACTAAAGATGAGACTGTGATGAGGAACCAGACTGATTAATACCCTAGTTAGTACTAGTTAAAGAAATTTAAACATTATTAAATAGCTGTATTTGTTCAGCAATCGTGATTATGTATTATTATTATGTATTAAATAGTGTATTTGATTACAAAAGTCGTGTGTTCTAAAGAAAAACAATATGCAGTATATGATAAAAAATACATATAGAGGTTTCTATAATCGAAAGCGTGATATAATGATGTGAAGTAACCACACCACGTGCATAAAAGCTTTTGAACGATGCGGCCATTCCATGTATGCAGTCCAGTTACTCATCACCTCCCAATCAATCTGATGACTGGCAGAACGTTCCTGAGCCCGGTTAAATTGTAGGGACAAGCTGTTACAATAGTGGCGCCATATGTCGACGCCTAGTTAGACACGCACTATGTGAAAGAGACGTTGCGTTTCTCTCACAATGTACGAGTGTGTTTTATTAGTTATTTATTATTTATTTTCTTTTAAGAAATGTATACCAATAAAATTGAACTGTTTGTCGTTGATTTCCAAGAATATTCGATGCTAAATAAAACTTACACTTAAATTTGAGATAAGATAATTTTTCAAAAATCGTATTCGAGGATTCTTTCAGACTGACAAGCAGACAACATAGACTAAATTTCAAAGTTAATTATCAAACTAAAACTTAATAGTCAGACCTCACAACAATTATTAGCAATGTAAATAATAATTAATTAATTGTATTTCCCCATTGTATCTCGATTGTAATTGTGTCTTCTTAAAATTTGATGAACCTTTTATTACTAATTGTTTGCCAGAAATTTCAAGTTTAAAATTCTTGTAAATATATATACTACAAACGCAAAAACTTCTCCAAGCTAATTTATCTATACTGTCGCTTCATTTTCATGAGCTAAACGCCTGAGGGCGTTCCATCAACATATTATTTTTAATGGCATAACAAAGCTATTGACTTAAGTTTTGATAAATGGGTATGACGAATGATATGTCGCAAACGACGTGTCGAATCCCCGCAGTGCGTCGAAGCTCCTTTGCTAACAAAGTTTTTGTAATCTCAAAAATGGGGTCAAAAATGCACAGTCACAGCATTTAACCGGATAATTGATTGAGTTGTTGCCTATTGTGATGCTTTATGACTCTTGCTGCAGCAGTAGGGGGGTTGTGTTGAGATACAATCTCAGTTTCAATACAGAGCTAGCCCTCTGTCATAGAAAAGTAATCGTATACATATATTCGAGTTGTTAGGATGACTGCAAACTATTCTTTTTTCTCCTTAGGCATCGCAATCATAAAGTATCATTTTAGAAGGTTTAGAACCTCTTAAGAAAGAGATAGTTAAGAATAGCTTGGATCTAATATTTTATAAGTAAAGCTTAAACAAGTACACAGAACAATAAACGGAATTGAAGTTTTAATGTTATATGTAGCGAGATAAGTGTTTAGTCGTTTTTTATGACACATTGCTACATTTTACTACAACAAAAAATAGTTTACTATAAAAAGCGCTCACTGTATGAAAATTAATCATAAACTGTGACATGAAAGCTTTTATTTTACAGTTACGGTATAACACATAAATCCGTGTTTCCGCGAAACGGACATTTGTTTTTTTTTAATAGGTTCGCGTGTCGGCATATTTTTATTTTTTACTTTATAACAAAGATATTAGTATTATCTATGCATGAAAATAATGTATCTATTTATTTGTTAGTTGGTTTTTTAAATAAATACATTAAACTTAGAAACGTAACAAATATTAAATGTAAGCGCAAGATGATTTAAACACTAGTATTGACTACACACTTCAGACATTATAATTAGTTTGTACAAATATCTAGACAATAATTTGCGAACGAGTTTATTGTATTTCTAACAAAAACACGTCTACTGTAGGTGTTACCATCAACCAATCAATCAATGAAGAAGATTATTATATCTTGTTTTTTAGTTACAGAGTATGTCAAATTTAGAAATAATGTATACACATTTTAAATAATTTTAAAGTTTTGCAATTACAAAAGTACTGTTGCAATAACAATCGGTCAGTAAAAAAATAATTCTGATAAGCTCCCAAATAATACATGACTTTTAGACGCCACAAGTCTTCTATATTTAATGTCACTTGACGTTTTACTGTTATAAATGTTTTATTACCAAAATCATTCGATAATGTAATCTTCACATGTTTATAAATATAGCAAAGAATGAGAGAATAACACGTGGACCATCTAGTTCTATAGGATATAAGAGCCATTCGCAGTTACATTTTATACTAGGTATTATTACTATTCCTAGCATTCCCCTTTCACGTGCTAGCCTCGTTCCCTGAGATACATGGTTATCATATTGTAATCAAATTAAAGGCATGGTTTTTATCAATATGCAGCAATAAAACCCAGACAAAATAGCATACATAAATAACTTCTATTTAAATTTATGTTTATCCCCCGTTAACCACGTCATAAATACAGAATACGGACACTTTTTCATTTACCAGTTTAGGTAGTTGTGCCGTCACGTATGTCAGGGTGTTAGTCGTAAAACGGGCGCCTGGCAGAACGACCGGCAACGACTAAGAAACGATAGCTAGGGTTGTCCTGTGTAAGTTATAAAAAAAAAGAAAATGAGTTTGTGTCGTAATTCTACTACTATTTTATTAATTTTATTTGAAAACTTTAAAGGTAAAATACTTTCAGTGAACTAGATTTAAGTTTTAAAATCCAGTCATACTTTGTTTTATAAGGACTACACGTGACAAGTGCATGTGTTATGTGATCTACATCTTACAAATTAGCATCTATAGAACACAGTAATGGTCATTAGGGAAGACTACTGACTTGTATGAGGCTACTGAAAAGTGACCGAAATATCGAATTAAAAATCAAATAAAATAGCTCGATTAAAACCGTTAAAACGTAATTTTATTACTTGAAATTTTATTCACATTCCAAATTAACTTCAATTTTGTGAACGAGTAGCTTAATTGCCAAGTATGTTATACCTAATGTTTTATTAGATGTACCTACTAGTCCCGCAAAAGTTAAGAAAATTGTCATATAGTATTAACTTGTAATGAAGTCTGTGAGAGAAATTTATGATAGAGGATTTTTATAGTTACACAACTAATACATGTACTAATTTGGTTCCGGCAGTTGTTACTTACCAATATTAAGTAAGTAATCGTCTTACATTGTTCCTTTTTCAAGATAATACGACTATAAATCGACATAATATTACTCACAGTAATAACTAAGCCTATACAATTTTATTTACCCTCAGTATAATCGAATACCAACCCTATGGCCGAAGGCAAATAGTAATTCATATTTTCCATATTTTTATGACGTCGCGGCCTCTGCAATATATCTAAGTGACCGTGCGTTTACAGGCTGCAAATAAAATTAAATGTTATACAGCTTTTTAACTTAAGGTCGACAACCCTGTGCCATTTGAGTTTTATCCTTCATTGATTTTGAAAATACTCTGTTGAACAATTCTATTTGCGGAGGGTGTACATTTTAAAACGGTAAGTAGTAATATACACATAAATAAAATCCTTCGCTGTGTGGGCTGTTTGACTTTGGAACTCTTTGCCCGTAGATGTCAGAAAAGCGTCACGTGCCATATTTAAAAAATCTGTCAACATCAGGAAAGAAAGAGATCGCTTTAAGCTGCCTTTTGTTTTGCCGGAAAATTATTTAATTATTCATTTTGTAATTTATTTATTTTGGTGAATAATAAAGTGTTTTCTATTCTATCCTTAGATCAACAAACAGACCACAATTATAGTGGTGCTGAAGTTCGATGGGCGGATCCCGCAAATCCTGGGATTAAGGGATTATAGGCCGGCGCCGATGCCATCTCGACACGTCCGAGACTAGAAATAAAAAAGACAAGGTGTAAAAACTACGCATACGGAGGGTACTTTGAAATTTTAATTTTGAAAATGAAAATTCTAATGTTCTTTTTTAAATCGTTACCATTGTTAATAGTAGGTAGAGTCTATGATGTGTTCAAACATATTGTACACTTGTTTAGAGCACTGTGCGGTTTTGGCAAAAAATATGTGTCTTTGTATGTCAATTTTTTTTTATAAACCACTGGGTGCATAATATGTGAAATTGTGGCTGTGGTTACACAATGGGGATTGTTCACAAAAATTACCTTCTGATTTTATACTTTTATTACGTAAAATAGGGTATTTTAAGATACTAATTTGAATATTTTTGTATTTTAAGCGTTAGTTTTTTTTATAATTTGATTTTAAAATTATTTCTCCGATGACGTCATAAGGGACAAGTTTACATTGATTTCTTTGCCTAGAAAACAAAAATAATAAAAGTATTTTTTATCTATATATAATCATAGTAATCTGTTCTACTATTTAAATGTCACTGTCATTACTCATCGCGTATCGTGATCATTTTAGTGTTTTTTGTCCCTAAGCTTATAATTTTTCGTGTTTAACCATTATTATTCTCTATAGTTATCGTTAATTTTTTTAAGTGGTCTTTAGGGAAACCCATGTTACAGAACTTAAATAATGTACAGCTAGAATTTTTTACACCTGAAGCAGGTAAACAGGCAGTCGGCCCCTGATTGTATTTAGTAAGGTCAAATAAAGGTCAAACGCATTTCTTACAAAATACAAAGATCGTACGTTTTTTGGGATTTTAACTAGACAGAAAATATTAGGAACACTATTCCTCGAAATGGTTTTTCAAATACGTAGATTGAAAAAAAGTGAACAATCCTAATTATGTAGTATAAGCGAGAAACAAATAAAAATTAGGGGTTGCTGCCATGCATGTTGTTACAATATGTTGTATATATTTTTTGCAGTATTTGAGATATCGTTACTAAGGTCTTCAAGATCTTAATGACGTCTCTTGTATACTTTTTCATTATTCACTCATTTGCCTTATTACTGATTATTGACATAAATTCAATATAAGTAATGTCAGTTTTCTATCAATGGGATGATAAGCAACATATAGAAATCCAGCTTTAATAGATTAGAACACTAATACTTTTCGATAGTAACAAGTATCAAGTCATAAGGTTTGAAATATTATCACAACTATATCGGTTGGCACTTTAAGTTGTAGGTATTATTAGATTGTACGTTTCTCCGATGAGTCTAAGCTAAGCAAAGCGTTTGCCCGCATAGCTCTCTAAAACACAAAAGCCCTAGATTAGATTTCTGTCTTAAATGAATTTTCCGTTTCTTACTGTGGTCTAGATAGATATGTCGGATCGGCCCCAGAGTTGACAGTTGTATATTACCCATAACACAGACTTAACTCGCTAGTTTGTGTATACACAATGTGTAAGTTTGTTTATCTGCCGATTAATTAGTCATTAATGTATATGTAGTCAAGGTGACGAAGTCCGTCAGTGGGAAAACTCCTACACCTCTCATTATTATCGTGTTTGATTAGCCACGACGACAAATCAGTCTGTGAAGCTAAGACACTATTGGATTCTGTCTTTAAATTGTGGTTGGCGTTAAATTCCGTTTCAAGAAGTTAAAAAAGGAGCCGTGTATGAACTTACCCTATTCGCGGACTTCCCCACCTTGACTACATACTTTAGTTAACATGAATGAATATGGGACAGTTTTAATATCGAAAGTCAGATTTTTTTGTAGGGAAGCGATTCCAAATTTTCACATATGGATTATTTGTATAGAATATTAAATATTTTCCTAAAGAAGTCAAATAAAAAACCTGGCAAGTGCGAGTCAGCCAACGCACAATAGAGGGTTCCATAGAGATGACAAATGTTTGCTATTTTCGCTATTCGTCTCACAAAAAAGCAATAAATCGACAAAATCTCATAAATGCTTATCGGATTTTGTTCGAACTAATTTTTTTTAATAATATTTTTCAACCCTTTGATTTTCCATTTCAAGAGTTAGAGAAGCCATTTATAGTCAGTTTCAATCATCAGTATATTACTCAGTTGTTTTAGGGGATTCGCGATTATGCAGGTTGGCAGTCTTTTCATGATTAAGATTGCAATAGTTTAGTAATTTAAGTAAATATCTATACCTACATATCTAATTTTTATCTTTTGGGTTAACAAGTTTTATTTTTTATATCTAAAAAACACGTGTACGCAAACGAGGCAAATTATCTTGCTAGAATTAATAATATGACCAAAAATAGGTTTTATTCATATGTTCAATTCAAGATTTTCAATTATCCGGAAGCCTGATTTTAATCAAGTTTCTACCGTACTTATGATTCTTCAAGATTTTACGTGATAATTATACCTAACACGTGTATGTACACTTGAGAAATTTCAAACCCTCAGATATATGTATGGCGGCCACCTCTAATCTTTACTTTTTCGCGACTTCACTACACCATAACCTAAGGGCATATACTTACATAGTTTTGTGTTTGGATTTCATCCAAAGGAGCGCAGTAGTTTCTGAAAGTGAGAACTGTGATATAACAAAGCCGACGGATATACGGATATGATGTCATAAGGGTTCCATTTTTACCAAAATGGCTCTGGACCCCTAAAAAACATGGCTCGATCCGAGCTATCTCTGAATTGAAGATTTGTCTCTGTCACGGAGTTACTCGCTATCGATAGTTGGTTATATATAATCAATCTTCATCGATTTACTATTAGAAAAAGTCACTGATTTGTCTATTGTAATCATGAAGAAGAATATGAAGTTAGGTTTCTTGAGCACTATCATTTGGATTTTTTTAAAGTTATTTTTTTTCTAGGCTGACAATACGTCGGCACATCTCTGCTGTTGCTAACGTCCAAATCTGACGGTAACTATTATCCGGCAGGTAAGTCGTTAGCCCTTATACTCCAGCAATATACTAGAAATGATATAATTATCACTGTCTTTCTAGCGTTAATTCCTGTTTGCATTCAAGGAATTCTGTTCCGGGTTCCCGCCCACTTTTCTACATTTCATTCATTCACTCCCCCCCTCACAAACAGACACACACACGCATAATATAAAACCATGAAATGAAAAAAATCTATATTTTCATTCCCTGTCCTAGGAAACAGAGCTTGCCTACATGGTAAAAAGCGGTCACCGTCGTTTGCTAACCTCTGTAACCAGCCCATATTGTAGTCCAGAGGAATAATCTTGGCGGGAAGCTGAATTCAGTTCAATGTTGTACGTGTAATAATTGTTCAAGAGAACCATTCCATAGATCAGCGTAGTAATAGACTAGCGGTGCGGTTGTGAAAATTAGGCGTTGGGTTCAAATCAAACAATTTCACAGAAGTTTTAATATTAAAATGTTCTGATTAATCCAGTGTATATCAATGCAATCGCAGACGAGAAACCGCTAGTAACCATTGCCCTTTGTTTGTTCTCTGTCTAGTTCAATTTTAATATAATCCCTGCATTCGGCCAGCCGCGGGGCATGCACTACGCTGACAGGTCAATTTGAACGGGAAACAATACAAACGGTGCATTGCAATTATTATTATATAACAATGCCGCATGAAGATACTAGAAATATTCCGAGCAATGGAATATATTGAAAATATGTTGAGCATTGGTTTCAGAATAGGGGAGCAGACAGTCAAAACAACTGAGATAATTTTTGTCATCTTACAAAACGTACCTTCTTATGACGTCGTAAGATATATAAGTAAAAGAAGTCAAATAGAGCAATTATAATTGTTGTTTAAACAGTAATTAAAATGATTTCTATCATGAAATTTTAAACATGTCCATTCCTGTTTTTTTAACATGGAAATAACGGTAGAATTTATCGTAATATAGTGTCCGCATCCCTATTGGATAAATGACACATGCTACGATAGCTCATAAAAATATTTTTTGATATTTTAAAATAAGCGGGCACTAAAATACCATACTATTAAAATCTTTTTACTATTAACATATCACACTAAAAACATTTCAATATCTGTTTAAATAACAATTAATACAATTTTTGATTCGTATAAGTTATGATGTCATAACTTGCTGTTCTTGTACATAGACTCTCTATGGGGCTTCAGCATTTATAGGATGATTACATGTTTCAATTGATTTGACTTTCAACGGAGCTTTTACAATGCTGCATGATATAGAGCAAGTATCCCACGAACTATAAAGGGTTTCATAAATGTGGGAAACATTTACTGTTTATATTATTTTTGCTATGGTAGCATAAGTATTGAATCGATAACACCGCATATTTCAAAAATACTCGGGAGAACTTATTCAAAGAAATTCGTCCGTCAAAAACAAATCGTGTAAAACCTTTATGGTACGATGCGTAGTCACTAAGTTATCCAAGTCCTCGTGTTATGAGGAGCATAATGAATATATGCTTCAATGAACACAAATTCATACAATAATAATACGACGAATGTGTTCAGAGAAATGGTTGTACCACTGAGCCAAGTTGGGAGAACGTGACATACATTTTTGTTTAAGCATTTTTTTAATATTCGTAAAGCGAATACTTATTGTTAATTATTGCATATTCCCAATTGTGTTATGGGTTCTTACAACGAAACAACTCTGGGGGTGATTCCTGACCCCCAAACCATAGCAGTAAAAGTATCATTTCAGGAATCGAATCCGAGGCCCAGCTTTAGTGAACTTAGACCACCTTAAAGCACTTAACCTCGGAGGCCGTCAAAATTTTGTTGAAAATAAGTATTTATTTTGTACAATAAAAAAATACAAAACTTAAAAAAAGTGCTTGTCGTTATTATCTATCTATACGGAAAAGCTTAGTGATCTATTTGTAATTATTTCTCTTGAAATTAATTACTTGTATTTTATGGAAAATTGACGTTTTTTTAATTAGAATATTTATGTTAATTTAATTTTAAATTTGGTTTCATTCGTTTTGTACACCACTATGTGGTAGAATGTACTGTGCATCTAAAATTGTGTAACACCTGTATAAACTACATTCTTGCAAATAAAAATATTGATTGATTGATAGATAATAGATAGAGGTACCTACAAGTCATTTATACATACTTATTAATATATAAATCGTTCATGTATGTTCAGTTGTGTATTTTTAAAGTTCAAGGTTTCAAAGAAGTTCAAATAAGACTAGCTTCTAGCTGTACTGAGCTTAAGCAAAAATGATTAAAATAAGTAAATCGTAAATAGGCAAAAACTATATGGAATATACATAAAAATATATGTGATATGTTAATAAAGAAGAGGTATGAAGGACCTCGTTTTTTTAATCGGTTAAAGCTACGTGAAGATGTGTACAAACTTAGCCCACATTTTCACATTCGATTTTCTATTAGAACAGCAAAGATTTTAGGGTAAGCATTGAAGGGGAACTGGTATAATGGAATAATTTTTTAATGTAAGTGCACAGGCAGACGCGGTTGATAGTATTAATCCCTTTTTTACATGAGCTAAATATATAATTGGGATTGGCTTGGAAATAGAATAAAATGTATATCCGTAAATTATAAACAATTGGCTGAAGAAAAAAATATATATATAAGAAATAAACCAAATTAATAAATACCTAATAAGATAGAAATTAATTCGCAACATTCTATTGCTGTTTTGCAAAACCATGATAATAAACAAATTATGAAATGCAACATGCAACGTAATTCGTTACAACGTAACGTAAACATTTCTGAAATAGGTCACAGGAATCGGCCGAGTTTGTTTCGCAAGCTTCATCTACGTGCACATGATTCGATTTTTACTGCAGTCCAAATCATTTCACAATCGATATTTATACGAAGATACGATTTAAGAATTATTTATTATATTTATACTAACGACAGCCTTGTCCTGAACCGCAGTATTTCAGGGGTTTGTCTCTTAAGGCGATTTTTCAATCATCAGATAAAAGTTATCAGTTAAATAAATTATAACCTGATTATTATTCAAAAATGAAACATCAAGTGTTTTATTCAAGCAACTGTCATTTTTATTTTTTCTATATTGTATGTATTTTATTCTTATGAATAACTTTTATCTGGTGAGTAAAAAACCGGCCGGCCCTCAGTTTTTTAGTGCAATTCGAAGTCATTTTAAATAATATTTATAAGAAGATGCGGTTCAGGAACAATATATTATTATGTTTATACTAACGACCGCCTTGTCGTGGACCGCATTATTCCTGATTTTGATAATCTTGATAATCCTTACCTTCCAAATGCTGCCAAGACGTCGTGTCGTGGAGGATGGTATGTGTGCCAATGGTCTTAAGAAATGCCAAAGACTTCAAAATGGGAAATAAAAAATAAGAAAAGATACGCTCGGAAAGAAGTCAGAATTTAACGCCGGGATGAGGAATTGAACACGCGAATGGAAACTTGAGAGAAAGTAGATATGTTGTGTGAAAATCATGACAGTTATAATGAAAAGAAGAATAATCATATTGTTACAACCTAGGCGGCGACAAAGACAAATTCCACGATGCTATTTGTAGAAGTATATTTATTACCCGTCAGCAAATGAACATTTGTCATTCTTTTATGATCGTCTTCTTTTTCTACGTATTTATTGGAATACGTTTCTAAAGAACAGCCTTTTGTTCTATTGTAATCGTTTAGGGCCGCTTTCGGCTGTAATTATTAGCCAGGTGTTACGGATTATAAAGGACAAGTTGATTCTCGGGAATTCGGTCCACGTTGCCGGGCGGGCACATTGCATTTGTACAGTATAAAACGATGGCCTTATTGAGGGAGGGGAGCAGTTCAGCGACAACTACGAGCAAGGCGTGACGTGTGTACGATCGGCATATAATAGTGACGGACTTTGCGAGTTTTATTGAATTACGACCTTCAGCATTACGTTTAGATTTGTTGTGTTCGGTTATATTCATACCTGTGTTATACGTGTTTGTATAGTACTAATAAACTACAATAATTCTCACGGCATTTTAATTCGAGTCCAGCTAAACTCGTAACAATATTTTTAATTTATAATTATGATATTTATGAAATTTGTTGTAGATAGTTTTAGAAAAACTATGATGAATAACTTTGTATCCATTAAAATGAAAGTATATGTGAACAAAGCCGTGGCATAATATTTATATGAAATTAGTAATATACCGTCAAATAATCAATGAGATGAAATGCCGTCCAATATTATGTTTTGAATGGGTCGCTTTATTTTTCTAACAATCATTTGGATCGGCTCCGGTAGCATATGTAATATAAGGCAAATATTAATACAAGAAATATTTATTCAGTATGTAGCAAAAATATGTTTTTCATTTCTCATATTCTGAAAGTACGGTTGGAGTTGCCTGCTCACAGAAATGAAAACAGTACTTTTCGTCCGGTGGAAACGATTTCCCTGCTGTCGAAATTTTTTAAAAACTATAGGAACCATAGATAATACAAGAGATTCCATGTCCCAACTTTTTTACAGCCAATCGCGACACAAATTGTAATTTTTTTAATACCTATAAATTATTTTTCACTACATTTTTATTTAATTTATATATTTAACAATCATCAGTGAGAAAAAAATACTGTCTAACAGAATGTCACAGAAATGGAAATTTACTTGAAGTTTCATTCATAGTCTTGAGGGACTATGGGTAGAATACAATACAAATAAGTTTTCTTACACTGTATACAATAGTATGTACTTTTATAATTGTTCAATGTATCAAAGTTCAGTGTTGCGTAATTATCACATATGTAGTATTTTATTTCGTGACATGTTAAATGAATTCATCAGATTTAGATGTGGATTTAACGCCTGATTTCATTAGAGAAGTAGTTGTTTATTTAAGTAATCAGTTTTTATTTACTTTCCTTTTATTTAGCATGAAAAGCAGAGTGTTAGTTTTAACTGACTGAAATTCGTTTAGTTTTGGATAATATGAAAAAAATTATACCAAGTAAAAGAAATTGTTAAAATCGATTTCATTATCGAATTATCGGTAATATTTTCTCGATTGGCTTCATCCGTTGACATTCGATTATTTCAGACGACCAGCCTCCGTTGGAGGGAAGTATTCGGGGCCCAATAAACGCATTATGAGATGAAGGGAGGGGGCTATGTTGTGTTCCTTTTATAAGTTCCATATTTAACCTTTTAGAAATAAGACAAGAATATATAAAGAAATAAACAAAACTTAACCTTGGGTAAACCTAATTAATTAATGTTAGTTAATTAGTTGTTAGTCCTTAAGACTAATGTAAACAGCCTTGCAAAGATTTGGGTAAGAAAATACCATATATACCAAATATTAACTATTTGGGCACAGTTTCCCCTTTATTGTTCAGCCTTTGGTGTCACTATTAACACCGCACAGTAAGCAATGAACACCGTCTACACGCCTCAGCGCCTTTTTATACGAAAATAATACGAAACTACCCTACAAAATATTAATATTACAACATTGCTATAAACAGCAATTATATCATAGTGTTGCCAGGATCATATTATTATCTATGACGATTGTCTATGTGATATTAATATACTCTACGATTGCTTTGATGGACATCGCGTAACACTGAGTAAAATTCTTCTACGTCTTCAGCCAATCAATATCCTCTACTGGACGTAGGCCTCCACAAATCTGCGCCACATATCCCGGTCCTCCGCCTTCCTCATCCAGACCCTATAAGAGTGAGTTACAATAAGGCGTTTTACTTTTACTTACAAAAATGTATGGTGAAGGAAAACATCGTGATAAAACCTTAACATCGAGATAACCAATGTGTGACACCCGCCAATCCGCCTTGGGCAAGTGGAGGTGGTACTGTCCGTTTCCCTATAAATGGGAGCTGAGCCCGGCAGCAAGACGATTATGAGCTGCTATTACCTATCTATATCCATATAGAGCTGCCTTATAACCCGAGTCAAATCTTAAGATACTTTTTACCTCAATAATTCACGTCGTTTTCGTAGAATAGTTGGATTAGTAATAAAGATGATACTGCAATCGCGATGTAGATAACCATCGCGGTAATTCGGTAACAAATACGTTGTCAGGTTGCCCGCATTTCATTCATATTACGCATTAGGTACTACAAATCAGGATAGCTGAGACATTCCTTTATGTTCTCCTGTACAGTTGTCTACATTATATTGACTTAGTTTTGTTTCTAAATGTAGTGAATTAAACAATAGACTATCAAGTTTCAGGTTTAAACAATTATTACAGAATATAACCTCCTTTAGCCAATATGTTACTTATCGTTGTTGGCGCCCGATTGACGAACGGAAGTAAACACACACTGGTCCAACCGGGCATGAAAAGAGTACACTTGCGCCGGTATGTACGCGCAATATCAAATACAATACTTACTATTGGAAACGCTTGTAGTTTATGGTTTGGCTATATAAGTTTTATCTATGGTTTGGCTCATATGCAACTTTAATTTTTATGTAAATAACATATAGCAACTACCAAATAATTGATTCAGAGATTAGTTGCTTTTTAGAAGGCCGTAACCATTTTGACAAGAATGTAACTCTTATGAAATGTCCGTCCGACCTTCTATTTTTACGCCGTGAAGCCACAAAGAATAGGTGTAGCCAATATATATTTAATCAATGGGGTACTTATCGTTGACCGAACCTAAAAAAAATATGGCAATGTTCCTTAATTACTTCTGTTTGAAGCCAATAAGTAGCGAGATATTCGCTGTCAACATCGTCAAATATTTTCTCCTCCCCTAACTTTGAATTATTACGAATAAACGCTTGTCACCTCTACGGAACCCTTTTATTTTTTGTTGCACAAACACGCGCTTAGCCGATTTTAAATAAGCAAACGTTAATCCGTTGATATTTAGATGTAAAAAATATAACTGAACGGAAAACATAATTCTTGTGAAATAAAACAAAACACGGGTTTCCTTGAAAAATAAATGTATTCGTTGTAAGGGGATTTCGAGTTCGCTGCCAAGTGGGGGTTTCATTTTGTTCGGACGAATCTACTGACCGTAACTGGAGGGAGAATTTAAAGCTACCTAGGTGTATATTTCAATGCATCATCAAGTCTTGTTTTATTTTGAAGTGTTGTGGAACGTATCTTGTGTATTTTGTTATACAAAAAGAAACTGACATGCGTGACAGTACATGAATTATGTAGGGTCCGGTAAAGATGAAAAATGTCCATTGTTTCCATCATTTGGTTGCGGAACCATAAAAAAGAGTTTAATTAGGAACAAGCCATACTTCAATAACTACGCAATGGATCTTGATCAATAACTCAATTTTCAACTAATTAATTTTCGTTACAGGTTTTTTTAAAGTTATGCCAGCTTGAATTTTTCAGAATGTTCTATTTAATAGTTCAGTTCAAGTAAGAAGAGAGGACAGAGAGAAAGCGACACAAATTTTACGACTTCGGTAACCAACATCTCCTCCACAAGTATTAACTTAAATAAAAAACACTTAAAGAAAATTGTCATGATTTATCAAGATCCGACTAACAATACCACATTCGACGAGATTTGAATAAGAAAACTTTATCCTTCATCTTAATTCGTACATGTATGATGGTACGTACAACTGACTTGTTGTTTCACAATTTTAAATTACGATATTAAGTGGCATTAAGAGTAGATACCCAGATCATAATCTGGGTATCTAGTCTTAATGCCGCTAATGCTTCCTGGTAAAACAACTGTGATGATAGACGAACAGATGGACGAAGATAAATAAACGTAAAGATTCCGTTTATTCCAAAATGGCTGCGAAAAGAATTCGTTATGTTAAACTGAATTTCGTTATGTTCAAACGTATTCGTTATGTTAAACTGACTAAACACGCCTGGCCATGCCAAGTCATATCCGATAAAAATTACCCATTTCCGTTCTAAAATCGAATCAACATCACTGACCGTATCGCGAATAAGATTTTAAAATAACCAAGGTGAGGGCTGCCATATTTTAATTTGGCAACGACCCTTCCTAATTTGAATCAACAAGCTGTGTTATTTTGCAATTTCGTCACGAATCGATTATTGATTCCATCGAGTTATTTAATACTAGCTGTGCACGCAACGTTCACGCGGGACGTTAACTTTATATTTGTTTAGTTTTACCATAATAATTAACTTTCTGTTTGCCACAACATCCATAAAACAGTATATTTTCTTTCTATCCTTTTAGTGAGTATATGTTTTTATCTCTACCTAAATTTATTTTCATTTACTTGGGTGTGTTAAATACTGACTGTGTAGTATGAGAGAACAAGATAAACAAATAGTGATAGTTTATATATAATAAGCACTTCGAGATGTGTTTAAGCTCATACCTATGTACTGTTTATATATACTCTCAATACACAGTAATTAATACAGGCAAAGGCGCTTTCCTTGTGCCGGCATGGCATCTCCTATGGCTAATTGACCAGAATTCCTATGCAATATTCTAGAAATTTGCGTTGGTAAGTCTACTGATGAATTTATAAATAAATAGAAAAACTGTCATTTTGCCCTTCATATAAAACCGCACACACAATTACATAAAAATAATTCATTAAGTAGTTATTGTAACTAAAATATCCTTCACAATTTCTAGTAGTATTGGGCTGCTTAATGTCGACAGCGAAAGACGTGCAGTGTCTATCGTCTAGAAGGCAAGGCCAAACTTGCCTCAAAAATGATGTGCTAAACCGGTACAAGCAGTTCTGCACTTGACGGCTAAGACTTGTGCTTTACAAACTGCAATTATATAAAATCGATTGGAATATACTTTACCGTACAATTTTAAAAGTAGCCTAACTTACTCTTTATAGCATCAGCTGTCTGACAGTGAAAGTCCCGTCAAAATCGGTCAATCGGTCCGGAACATCCAGACAGACAGACAAAAAATGCTAAAAATTCCATTTTCTTATGCCAGGGCTACGGTTATATGACCCAGCCTCTTCGTTAGCCTTTGCAGTTGTACGCCTGGCAAGGGCACTTCCACTGCGGGGAACTACTTTTCTATCTCTTTTCCATCTCGATGGCATATGTAGTATATAATAACTATTAATTATTCTGTAATATTTAATAGTACACTACCCTCTGACTATCTAGATTTTCTAGATTATCAGAATTTTTGTGTGGCTTTTTACAAGAATCTTCTGTTGGCTTATATATTTTTTATTTGCCTAGCGTTTCACGCTTTCACATTACATCTAGGAGTACTACAATAATAACAGTATTCTGTTTCTATTATAATCCCTCCAGAGTACTGAACGTGATGTTATGTTGTTTGTATGAAACAATTTCCCGATGCGCGATTGGCTAATGGCGGCCGGAAATGGCTCCGTCGATGACGTCAGAGGAACATCCGGTGCAGCCTCTGTGAATTAGGCTTCTGGAACAGTGTTTCTAGTTGTTAAAAATATATAGGAAATGGTTTATTTTTTGTAAAATTGTAGATAAAGCTCAGTAGGTAATATTATCTAGTTCAATACATGCAGTTTGATGCCAAGTAAAATTCTGTTGAGCTGTCAAATTACACTTAAAATCGTAGAAAATCACACTGCGAAAATTTTCACGAGTTAAATTCATTGCGATTTTAAAAATGACGCCACAATGTAATAACAAGTGACAGTTCAATGAAATATACTGTATTCTATAGCCAAAAAGATACGTTTCCAAATGTTGTAATTACTTTTTCAATATAATTTATGTATGTGGCCAATTCCGGAAATCTAATTATAGTGCGTCCTATATATAAAACGCTACTATTAAAATGCAAGATTTCGTAGTCAGTCACTTTTTAAAGCTTATAGCTCCAACGCACTTAGCATTGATTTTGCCTTCGTAGTCATTCAATACTTTTCGAGTTTTTCGGACACAAATGTGGGAGTTAATTTTTATATACTCAGATATATAGAACAGTCTTGTTTTAGCCCTCTTTTTTTAAACTACAGAGTAGAAAAATCTGAAATAATTAAAAAAATATTAGTGAAACTAAAAAAGTATTTGGAAGAAAATTCTGTATAAATAAGATTTATTGAATGGGTCTTTGTAGCCACGATCAAAAAAAAAATAAACCAAACAGTCGACATTGTTCAAGTCTACGGAAACTTACATGGTGCATGATATATACAAGAGTTTGACAGATTTCTATTTCTCTCTTCTTCGCTTTTCTTTGACGTTCTCCCGTTTTTTCTATTCTGACATACTACGTCCTTTGTAACAACACAAATATTCTTGTTATTCTTCACATTCCATTCAGATTTCCATTTATACCTCTCAAAATGTTCTAACTAGAGTATGCCACGCGGCTATCGTGTCAGACCCTTAGCAGTATTTTTTTTCGTACATATAATAATAACAAAGAATCGTAAGGCACATGGAATAGACAACTGCCCCTGCAAAATAAGAGGCAAGTCGAAGCCAACCTGATATGAAGTAATAATACAATGAATGACATGATGTTTATGACAAAAGTGGATATTTTTTAGTGAATTGCGCGATTGCAGCGCCATCCTATTTTGTTACGTGTATTTTAAAGAAACTACTTAATTAATCGGAATAAAATGTATTCTAAGTATCGACTCGAGTTATAAGCCAGCAATAGGTCGAATTTCATTCATAGTTCAGTACTTCCAAAAATTATGCGATCGCAGCGCCATCATTTTGCTATTTTCGTCTATCCCACGGAAACTGCGTCATTTATCTGGATAAAAAGTACCCTAAGTTACGTTATCTGTGATATAAGTAAGCTCCTTTTCGAATTTCATTAAATCCGTTCATTAGTTTTTATGTGATGCTTTAACACACAGACAGGCAGCAAAAATTCTAAAAATTGCATTTTCGGAATCTCCTGGTCCGAATTACCCCCCCCCCTGATTTTTTTTCACTTTCTTAATCGCAATGTACAAACTTGAACCATTAAAAATTTGTTATATCTATATAGAAGTATAATTATTTCACTGCCCATAGCTAGAGGGTCAATTCATATTTTGATGGCGAATCGGCATTACCATGCAGCATGGCAATGTAGTCAGACTTATGGTTACGCTTCCCTCTGCCAGTGATCTAGTTTATAGACTTCAATGAGATTATATACGCCTTTTTAATATTTATTTTAGAAATATTTATAAGTTCTTTTTCTTTAATGATATGTTAAAATGTCTCTTTTACAGGTAAGTTGCCGTTTTGGACGTGAACACGACTTGGTTCGTATTTTTATCGAGTTAAACATATTTTTGAACCAGTAGCGAGTCCGACTAAAGTAATGGCACATTCTGCCATTGGCACAGTTTCAACACAATAAATTGACATGTCTCATAAAGTTCACTGTTGTCTAGACGGTGCTCCAAATGATGGCCGGTCAGGTGTCGATTAGTAAAATCAGTTACATTATTAGAACAGAATTCAGGACACAAATCCCCTTTGTTTATAATATATATGGGAAGTAAAAATGATAAAAATCACGAACCATATGTTGTTTTATGTCTTTAAGGCATTTTTTTGTAAAAAAAACTATAAAAGATTGTGAAAGTCATCATTTTTTATTTTAGGTTGAACTTTAACTGCGAATAACTTTTAACTGAGTTGACTTAGCGAAAAAATATATCAGACCTTTTTGTAGGCCGTTCAATTCCTACAAAATTATGTATTTACTTTTACCACAGAATAACTCGTTGAGATACATCAACATTCGAAAAAAAATACCCGTGTTATTGAAATGGGAAATCGAAAAACACGATGTGACACCTCTGAAAATTAATATTAAGAGCTCAAACTTTACCAGAATTTTTCGTCATCTTGGACGATAATTTCGTGGTAGCTAAAAAAAATAATTAAAAGTTTTTTTTGGCCCACCCTAATATACATACATACTATTATTATACAAAAAGAGAAGGAATATATATGTATCAAGAATTTGTATTGTGGTTTGAAGAATAGATGGCGGGCGGTACCCTCTGCCTGGGAAAGCATAGTTAACATTATAATAACGTATACATTTTTGACTTAAAGACTGTTTTCGTTTTACACACACTATAAGTATAAACGAGAAGAAAAACGTAAGTTTCTGTGTTTCTAACGAGTCAGGAATATACTGCTGAACGGATTTGCATGCAATTCTTCAAATCAGTAGCATATATGTCATTGTCGTGGCCACGTGAACGAAGTTTAACTTGCACTTGCTACTTATTGATTTTCTAATAATCCCTTTCTATTCTTATTTATTATTTCTCATCTAAATACTTGTGCTCGTCTTTATTCTGCATTAAGATATATGTAAGAAAAACAAATATACAACTCTTACGTATCTACAGTGACGTATAGTCCAGTACATATTTACACGAAGTGCAATAACATTAGGGCGTGTACACAGTGGTCGAGTTTACGACTGTTGTGGGACCGATTGGCGTCTCGCCCCGTGTGTCTAACACTACGCCGCGTCGGCTAAACGCCTATAATTCCCGTATGTGCGTCGATCGTGTTATGTAGTTGGGATCGATTGTGAAATTGATCGTCGAAAGAGGAAATAAACTGAAAAAACATATTTAAATATCAGCCCATAAATTGTCCTACTGGTGGGCTTGGACCGTCCCATTTTTAAAGGAGACAATCCGTATATAAATATATAATATACAATTAAATTTTGCCACAGTAATCTTCGTCGAAACTATATCTATTATAACTTAAAGACTATTTGATACAATATATTTTTTCAATTTTTCGTTGAAAGCATTTTTGAGCCTTTTCAACCTTAATTTTTTTTCGGAATGTTCACATCTTAGTTCAACAGTAAGGGCGGGGGACGTTTTATGACTTTGGAAGCGAATATCTCCCCACATCGACTTCAATAAAAAGTCTGTAAGGAATATCATTATGATTTTTGACGACCTACCTATATATCTAACGAGACCCCACACTTTATATAAATACATTGAAAAATTATTCCTTTGTTAATATAATTAATAATTCACATCAAATTAGCATCTTATAGACTCGAGTTAATTATTCAAACATTAATCTAAGCTTGTAGACTACACCATCCTAACTGTTTTTAGACAATAAACCTCTTATTAATAATAAGATCTAAAGAATCATTAAAAATAGTTACCAAAAAGTGTTACTCACAATCGCATCATTAATGGATAGACTGAAGAAATTCTATAAGATTCAGCTAACAGTGGTGAATTGTTGATTCAACTCACCACTGTGAGCAAACTCACACAATCCACTTATGAACCCAAAAAATCGTCGATCGCAGCTTTCATTTTAGCCCAGGTAATCAAAAATGAGGGTATAGTTAGATGAGATAGATTCAGTAGTTTTTGAGTATAATGACCATGACATAGACTTAGGTAATTTAACGGACATGAAGATTCTATTAGGGTTCCATTTTTGCTAAAACGCAGCCGTCGGCGGTGACTAGTGTTGTGTGCGTGTCCGGCTGCCACTCGCGCGCTGTCAGTGATCAAGGGCCTCCCTTGGGTCGGCTATCCTCGCTGTTAATTTGTTTTCTCCCGAGCGCAAGATCGATAGTCGGCACGCGCGATACCACCGTCTCCACTGTACGCTACAACGCGATAAATAGATATGCCTTTATTTCTCGCCAAATTAATTTGTAATTAAAAGAAAAACATAATTACGTGAACAATGGGCGGTCTCAGTATGTAAGAGTATTTTGTTTTTACAATATAATATCCAACATTATATTTTTTACTTTTCCGGAATAACGAGTGGCCTGGAAGCTGCCTGTCTGAACCTGCTTTGTATTACTGTTTAACTTTATCCTGGCTAAAAATTTAGATTTTTCTATTGTTTATGACTATTTATAGGCAACTTGGCACAGTCCACTTGATGGTAAGTTGTTATACCGGTTTGACACTGAGGGAGCCGGTGTATTACTTATCTTATTGAAACTTTAAATATCTTATTACATCGTTTTTCAAGAGACCTGTATTGCGCTCTTGGGAAACCACGGGCAGGATAAACATAAATATTTTTAATCGATTTTCATCCGATTTTAAAGTATCGTTGTGGGCAACGAAAACACTCACCGTGCATCGTGTGTACGTGCTCTTAACCCTCTGTCGCTTGTAATTCAGTACGCAATACACAATTGTGTTAAACAACGACAGTGTTCCGCGTTCGATTCCTTGGCTATAACGATGTTTTAATGTTGTATGAGGGGTAATAATCGTTTTACGTACGTTTATAAGAACATTACATACGTAAGAAGCGTACTATGTTTAAGGCGAGGGTGTTTTGTCGTAATACCATCACGACGATAATGTCAATTGTTTGATGTGTGGTATTACCAGAATGTTTAAAGTGCGAAACGAATCGGTTGGTATATCTTTGTTTGATAGCATTATAGGTATGGGTGTGTATGTAGCAAACAGGGATGAAAATTATGTGACATAAATAATTTTAATCTGGAAGATTGATTAGCGAAGCGACAGCCATTAGAAAGCGCAATTGCAGGTTGAATCCTGCTTATTCGTTAAGATTTTCCTTAAAAGTGCTATTTATTTCCTAATCAGCGACATGATCTAAACCCGAGGGTCACTTATGTATACATCTATAAGCGCTATCGCTGTCGTCGGCTGGCGTCTAAATTGGCTGCTCAATATTTCGGCTATCGCAGTCAGACTGCCTAGTGCGCTGCCTGCAGTCAGTTCAGGGCCTTCTAAATTCAAAAATCTCTTGTATACAGAATACAATTTTCTTTTCACATTAATTTTAATCCCTGAATACGTGGCTTTTGATCTATGTAAATGAAAAAGATATATTTCCTGTTACATTATTAATTAATTCTCTGACCTTTAAGAAGTATCTGTACTCCCTCCCACTTATCGGTGTGGGAGTGTAGAAATTGTAATCTTTGTTATTTTACTAAATTGTCAAGTTATGTTCGTGTAATAAAGGAAACTGGTAAGCCTATTACGTCTTTAGCTTTTCGTGGAAATAATACAGGAAGTGAATTTTGTATGTGGTAAAGCTCGTATGCGAAAGATTATTGGGCGGATATTGTTGAAACTAATTTTCATAAAAATATTTTGGTTCAATTCAGGATTTGCCAATTCACAGGTCAAAAGTTAGAGAGGAAGGCAGCAGGGTACACATAATTGTTACAATTTTGGAAGGAAGTGTATGAAGTAATTATAAAAATAGAAGACTGAGAAGTCACACAAAATTATGTACATTGAAATTGGAAGCCGCACTTGTGGCGCGGCTACCTCTAAGTTTTATTTTTTGTTAAATTTTATTTTTATAGACCCGGTAGTTTTTGGGGAAAATCTGCTATTACATATACAAGGAGACAAACGGACTTGACGATGTTATAATGGCTCAGTTTTTGCCAAAATGACTACAGAACTCTATAAACTTATGTACCTACATATTGAGCACAAAAGCGTTTTCATTCAAAATTAATTATAAATTATTGGCACGTACAGACAGACAGGTACGAGTCTGATTAGCGAATGTGTACCGCTTATTAATATTCCAAATCTGTACGTTGGCAACACTGTACGGGTGGGTTCAGTTCGCTAATAAAATTTGTTAGGTTGGTATTATCGTTCTGGTATGTGAATTGGTTTGTTATGTTGTTTGTGAATTGTATTTTAAATTGACTTTACAATGAGAATCAGAGTGGCTTAGTTATACTTTTTTTTTCGAAAATGGAGTTTTTACCCTGAAGTATAATTTTTTCGATTACCAGCCGGGCCACAAAGCCTAAGTTTTAATTTTCACAATCATTTCGGCTCGGCAATGTATGTTTCCTCCTCCCATACTTTTCCATTCATACAACTTATCCATCCTTTACCAGTACTTTTGTAGCCATCAATTTTCCAAGTGAGTATTCTTGTCACAGAACTTTCATACCCTGTGATTACGGACATCGGGCGGACAGATCTTATAAGTGCACCGTTTTGCAAATTTTATAATATACGTATATAAAGTCAGGGGCGGATTATAACTTTTTTTTAAAATATGAAAGGCTTATCTCACTTAACCGCAAATGTAGTTAAAACCCTTTCAGACGTACGGTCTGGACACGTGCGGTTTCAACGGACCGTTACGAGTATTGATGGCTTATTAGGTTATGTTCACGCGATCTGTTAGGTGTTTATTTTTTTAAACAGAATTCTGTATTGATTCGACGTTTGAATGATGAATGATAGAGCCCAGAGCCTCTGATTTCCGAGTTTGCTGCTTAGGGCTTAGAAGCCAAGAGATAATTCGAACCGGTTAGTCTAAAGCCGATATGAATATATCTATCATAGACATCACAACAGTTTATTGTTCACCAAAAAAAAAAATACGAAAATGCACAGCAAGACAATAGTTACTTGGTAAAACAAAAGGCGACCTTATCGCTAAAAGCGATCTCTTACTGGTCGTAATTGGTAACCTTACTCAAAGGAAATTCTTGAATTATCCGTAATTATAATATAACGAAAAAAAGGAAAAAATGACATACACGGAAAGCGTATTATACTCTAATAAAGTATAGTAAACTAGAACATATATTATTGCGTAAGACTAACATAATGTTACATTACGTAGTACATAATTAATATCTTCTATCAATTTGAATGAATCAACCAAAGTGATCCATGTAAACATAAATTTGATTCATTCAATGCCATTGAATACCATCATATCCTTCGAGTTTTGTGCCTTCCAATCAAATTTTTGGGTGATCCGTCTAATATCAGCATAAGTACAAATGAGGTTTTTTCTTTTTGGAATTGATCTACCTTCTTCGCCTTTTGTTTGTTCTTCTTTTGAAGGTGAACCATGCTGGAATCATTATCCTGAGCGGTATGGTAACCAGCTCACACAGGACATCGGCGTTAAATCTTTAGCCACAACTTAATCGTGTCTCGTACGGTGAGTGAAAGTTCCAGTGGCCAACTTTCAACTCGCCAGTGTATATGCACCTTTACAACGGTATCTAAGACCACACGTCTGGGACTAACCTAATCATGGGTTCCGCATTTGAAGTGATAGATTCAATGCTCGGCTCTGTCTTATTTAATCAACGATACCACTTTAAAGGTTGTGACCCTTTCAGTATGTTTTGTAAAATGTATCAAGTTTTTTTTTTGTATTCTGCCAATTGTAAAGTTCATATACGTTACACCCCTCTGTAGGATACTGTAAATATTTTGGCCAAAACAGAACCCGTGTGAAATCGTCATGTCTGTCCTGGTCGTCACATAATTTGTCTGTCTCTCAATATATGCCACAGTCAAATTTCTTGGAATCTACCAGCTCAGTATCGATAAGTAGGAATGTGATTGAATTCTATATGCCGCTACATAATACAGCAGTGGTATCGCGAAGGGTTGGTCTGCCATACATATAACCGAAAGTAGAAAAAAATGATGTGGAGTATGGTATCGTTAGTCAGGTCTTGAAAAGTTATAAAAATGTTTTCTATAATTATTTTATTTTTTCAAGACACTATTTTTCCTTTCAAAAACGAATAGTGCCTTCCCCATTCTACATTTTTTTACTATAGGGTGTATTAGGTTATTTTTAAGCTATGGGATATTTCACATTAAATGATTTCTTAAGGGTTCCGTACCCACATAAAATACGTTCATCTCTCTTCTCTCTCTACACAGAAATCTTTACTGTGCGTGACGTGAGACGCACTTGACCACTTATTTCGGAATACGTTATTGGTGCATAATCAGTTACAATGAGGTCATCTTGCTTGGTACTGGCACCTCAGATGTTAAGATACTTTTGAATTCGTTTCTGGTACCACTTATATTAGACGTATCATTTCTCTCTTTCAGTTATAACAACGAATAAACCAAAGAAAATATAAACATTAAAGAACATAAATTGTTAAATGTCATTGAATATCCGTGTAGAAACGGCGAAAGAATACAATTTCCAGTGGTCATAAGAGGCTATAAAACAACCCACATCCAGGTGGTAGGGTTTATAATTAGGTTGCTTTCTTCCTTTAGAGAACGGCATTACATTTGGTGATACAAATGTCTATAGACGATGGTAACCGCTTTCCATCAGGTGGTCCAGGCCGTCTACCTGTCTGCTGAACCCGTGCAATAAATAAAATACCGCCGCGCCCCGTCAGTTCTATGCTTTTCAAGCAAATTGATTCTATTTACTTGATCCGCTTAGTATTAGCACTATTTTTTAATTCCTTCGTGTATGGCATACTACATAATTAAATATTAATAATCTTGATATTACTCATTTAAATACTCTGAACAGATCACTGCCGATGCTTATTTATCTATCTACTAATGGAATAAAGCTATCGACAATGCAAACAGAGTCACGTCGTCAGAGTTGACTGTAAGGTATTAAGTAAAAGTATTAAGCTCGTAAAACACGAAATCAAAAATGGCAGTATTAAAAACCAACATTTTCCTCAAAGTTTTCCAACTTTCCATATGTGGACGTTAGGGGTCCCTTGGGGTACTTTCACGCTGATACAAATGGAAAGACCCTGTAACATCCTCCGGGGAGACGCTTAGTGGTATACGTAAGAACGAAATGGACACAGCATCTGTGCCGGGTTTCTATATCTTACTATGCATTCTTTTGGCCTAACCATTAGTAGAAAATTGACATAATTCTTGTATGGAATTTATTTAAAATTTTAACCTGCAGAAAGAACGGATAGTCACGGAGAGCAAGATATTATACAAAAGGCTCTCTAGTTGCATACAGTAAGAAAGCAGGAGAGAATAAGATAGATTGCTTTAAGACCCCGTCTAATTTATTTTATTTTTGGTGTTTGTACCCACCAAGTTATCTTTTTTTTACGTTAGGCTTTTTTTGAGAGTAAATTTCATGTGTCATATTTGATTTGATTGTCATGCTTCATTGTTCCCGGCGACGTACTTGTAGTAGACCTTTCTGTGAGTCATCTGATGCATAGACTATAAACTATAATATATCTTGAGAAATCGGGGAGATTGACGCATGTCATGGGACCGCTAATATATAATAAACTACCGAGTAGGATAACGGAGTCACCATCCGTCAGCTTATTTAAAACACGGCTCAGGAAATGGTTAGTCGAGCACACCTTCTATAATCATGAGGAGTTCATATCCTATAATATGATATAATTTTATTTTTATTTATGACTATATAATTTTTATTTTATTATTAACTGATGTAGAAATTGACGTGAAACTTTGTTATGAATAAATGATTTCTGATTTCTTATCATTTCTTATATACCAATTTAATCGAAATTATTCGTTTCATGAAAATTACGCAGCATGTATTTAGATTTAAAAACTTTTGCTTGTATTTCACTTTTTCGTATAAATATGTGGGTTATATGGCTTATTTATTCCGCAATATAGTATTATTTGCAAATGATATAGGTACATTAAATTGATTAAAATCATCAGGGATTGATCAATGAATGAATGATTTGTGAAAAGTAAAATAAACCATCGGACAGAGTACAAGCATAAACAAAAAATAAAACTGAGAATCGGTCAAGTGCGTGTCGGACCACGTACAATAAGAGAACTATAGAAGTTATAACCAAACATTAAACACAGGTGAAATATTATTACTTGCATTGCAAGTAAGTGCACCCGCTAATTGCGCGCACTCTAGTACTCGGATCTACTTATAGGGAGATCTGCACCTACTTTTACATTGAACACTGCGCGCCCTTCCAAATCATTACACCTTTTACTTACTGTGGATAATTGCAACGTTGCATTTAATAGTTGTGTGTCTATACGAGTGTGTGGTGGTAAACTGCAGAATAATATGTAGGTATCTATATAAAGCTTGCGTTTAATTCGAATTTGGGATTATTTTGCTGGATAGTTTAATTTTCAAATAAATTAGGTATAATGTCTTGGTATTCCGCGTGCATTGGGTTTCGTAGATGTGACGAAAGTCCCTTATTTTTATGGTTTGGATACGAAACTATAAAAAATATACTTAATCAAAAGTATCCCATCATACCTATCTCAACAATTACTCAAAGGATATTGTTCAAATCAATTTTTGTTTTTTTCACTTAATAGTTCAAAAGTTAGAGGATCCAGTTTTCGCGACTTGGGAAGCTAATATGTCCCGGACTGTTTTTAACCAAGAATTACATTTGTGTTGAAAATCGCAGCTGTTTAGTGAAATGTGGCTTTTTTACCCCATTAACTCTCGATTGATGTCAGTCAAAGACCCGAATCCTGATTGGAAGGCTTCTGTTCCATAGGTCCGCTTTCTTCTAGTGCTTATTGTATATTCAAGAACAGTTGACATGGACTAGTATCATAAAAATACAGAACCCTATTCAGAAATAAGAATAAAAGGTTTATGAAATTATTGTTTAACGAATCGAAGCCTCCCGGATGAGTCGGCCTCAGTAGATTTAGGAGTTTGGAAGCTTATTTGACTTATTTCCTAATTTCAAACCACTAAAAACCGGATGCGAATCAAATAACCTCCCAAATATTAAATTTGAACTTTCTAATAAATAATTTTGAGTTGTTTCGAATCGCTACTTCCTCCACTCCAATGAAACAATTGTTTGGAGTGAATATCGTTTCTGATCTACCCACTTTTCCCGACATTTAGGCATCGAACAAATAAATGTAACTGACAAAAGTGGGACACCAAAGAGCCAGGAAGCGGATGTGGCCGAAATCGCGCGAATGGAGGAGCCCACGGTCCGATGCCGAAGCGATTTGTCAATAGTACTCTTTATTGCGACTAAACGGACTTGGTACTTGAGGTTCTGAGTTGCGTAACCTACATAAATATATATATTAATACGTGAAGCAAAAACGCAGCAAAAACTTTGTACCCCTTTTTACGAAAATTGCGCTTTCGGAGAAGTATGAAATTTCGTACACTTATAGTTTATATAGAGGAGTGCAAAATGCTAATATTTAAAAAAAATAAATTAAGATCAATAATAAAACATTACACGCACTGCCATGTATTTGACACACACACGCATATATATTCTTTTGTTTATTGTTCAAGTCAAATTAACAGTGTACCCTTGGCGAAATCTGTAATTATAGAAGTCTAGTCTTTGTCAGCAAACCTTAATAATGTTCAAACTTATAATTAAAATTATTCATTATAGTCGAATCTCGACCACGGGCGACCACTAGTAATAATAAATTGGTAGAGACGCTCTCGCTAGGATGCCGGGTGAAGAGTCCTATAGGTATAGAAGGCGGCAATCCTAGATACGGCACGAATGAAATTTTCCGTCATTTATTATGGTCTGGATATTGCGAATCGTCCCCAGAGTAGTCCGTTGTATATTACCGATAGCACAATCGTAATTTGCTTAGATCAAGAATATGTGTGTCTGATTGGCTGCAGATTTGTTTATTTTAACATTGACCCATTGACTTTATTGGAACCCGAAAGGTATTGAAGGTATTCATTTTTCGTCATTTAACTACACTATTGTGGTGCAGAAAATACTATTTCTTTACCAAATTTCATTCATAGGAGACCCACTAGTTCCGAACATGACTGTGATATGGAATGAGAGACTCAATATAACGAAAACATAAAATTTCTATATTTGCCAACATTTTTACGGATTCCTAAAATTATGAATTTTAATACCAAGCATCAAACACAATATTTCAAGTATATACGAGTCGTCAACAAGTTTTGATCGTCGCCAGTACGCGTCGTTAAGTGATTGGTTCTTATGCTCGATGGACAGACGGGCCGGACTACTTTTGTATATGTGTATTTCGTTTACAGAAGTACATTAGTGTAGCCCTAGCTGATCCATACTTCCACTCTTATTTACTAGCATTAGTCCGCGACTTCGTACATGTTGGAATAGAACATTTTGCTCAAAATCAATTTCCCTTGCTATGCCGTTTGGCAGTCCTTCATAGAAGTTGGTGCTTGCAAGCTACACTGTGATTTATTATTATGTATAATAATGCACTGTTTTAATTTTTACAAAATCACTCGATTTGATTCCTGGAAAGGCTAATTAATTTTTCAAAAATTTAATGATACGACTTTAGTTTTAATCAAATTCGGCCCCGAGACTCCTTGAAGTGTTTTTTGCTATTTCATATAGTCTACGATTTGGCCCAAAAGGCCTACTTTCTATGTACCTATAGATAGATGATATACAAATTGTACAACAAAAAATTCCTTCCAATCACAAAAATATTATCAGATCACCGAAACAAACCTAATTCTTCAAGTCTTTGTACTATTTATATAACAGTTATACAATAACTATTCTTATGAACCAGAAAATAGAGTGTAAATTTCACTGTAAAATTATCGTCACTTATTACCTTTTACAAAAATGTAGAGCCACAAACAAAGCCAAAGTCATTATATGAAATCCGTTATTTGGATACACGTCTAAACTGATGTATTGATCGTGTTACACCGGGCTTTTGTTTCTTCACCTATATTTGATTACTGACGGCGGCATTATGTTGTCGTCGTTTCCTATAATAATATATAATTAAGCATTTGGAACAATGGTTTGGAGTTTGGAGGTATGTTATATAGGTGTTTCCAACTTTGTAACGGAAGACCTCTGCAGACCTCTGCTCAATCTAAGAGTATACTTTTTTTGGGTACTGTAGTTATTTCGGCAATAGATTTCCTCTACTGATTGATAATACAGTAGTTACAGATAAGTTAAATTGATTAAAACTTATTTATAAATTAAGACCTTTCTTATCACAAATAAATTCGGTAACGCATTAAGAGGGTGTTTCCGGTTTTTACCCACTTTTTCTACCCAAAAATATTTTTTTCGGTTTCAACCCAAAATCTATTCCGTTTTCAACCTACAAAAATAAATATAATATTTTTTCCGTTTTCTACCCAAAAACCTTTCCGTTTTCAACCCATTACTAATTTTCATTGTTTTGAAGTACGGTCAGAAACTTTATTTGCTTTTAAATATTTATTCATTGCAAGATAAACAGCTCACAATATTAAAATGTTCAAGTTTACTCAATATTATTTCACGAACGACTTCTTAGATGCAAGTGTGTGTGACGTCACTGGATAATAATAACTTACACACACAAATAAAAAAACAAGTTTTCAAAAGATGTCGCTATCTCTGTCCCTCTCATAGGATCAAGGATAGAGTAAAAATGATAGCTATATTTGTAAAAAAATCGGCTAATCTGGCATGCCTTTTGTTTATTCTATGTTAGTTATTACGTAGCACAAGTCAAGAATACATGATTCTTAAATGATAGTTATCAGTGCAGTCAAAATGCAAAGTTCAAGTATTATTGGTAACATTCAAAACCGATTATTATTTAACCGTGTCGAAAAGAAACAACCAAGTTTTAGTGTATGGTGGAAGAGAAAACTAGGGGCAGTATTATTGTTAAAAGTGATCGTAATAGTAATTGTGTACCCAATCATGCCAAAGTATTGTTAAAAAATTTCAATGAATAATATAAAGGAACAGGCTCAATTTTCCCTTGGTCGTCCTATTCAACAAATCTACGAAGAAGAAGTATTAACAATGAAGGAAAGCGGTTTGGATATCTTAGAGCAAATTCCTAAATTCGCAAATGTGAAGACAGCGTTGTTCGATGCTCGGAATAGGAGTCAAAGCATCGCAAGAGATATATTTAAGGCCAAATTGAAGTTGAAATACCGAAAACCTTTAACAAGTTTTTATTGTATAATAATCTTTTTGACTTTATAATTTTTTAAATAAATATTTTTGATCAAATTTACTTTTTCTGCTGCCTCTACTTAATTTCGTGGGTAGAAACCGGAATTGAATTTTGTAATGGTTTAAAAACGGAATTGTTATTATTATTTTAGACTTGTGGGTAGAAAAAATGGGTAGAAAACGAAAACACCCCATTAAGACATTACTAATTGATCCGTCATTGAGCTGTCAGAAGTAAAATAAATGCTTAGAAAAGGTATAAGCTTAAATTAATATTTCATTATAATTATACTGACATTTTTACTATACATTAATATTGAACCAGTAATTTAAAAGAACAATGAATTGTGATATACAGACATGTTTTATAAGACTTTCGTTTTTGCCAAAATGTAATAAATAATAATAAAATAGAAAGCCTATAGTTGATACATATAAACTATCATAGAACTAGTTCCTTGTGGTGACTTGTTTATAGATCACTATCACTAATTTGTTATTATTATAATAGTGATTGTGAATAGCTGATAGTCCTCCAAAAATTATAAAATAAAATAAGGTTATATGAATGTCAAATTCTTCCGTGTAAGAAACCAATATCTATAAGAAACCCTTAAGACCTGTACAGGCGTTCAGAGCGCAGTACATAAAGATGCCTCGCTCCACAGCCTAGATATAAAGTTTATTGCACATTATTTCGGGGGAGCCTGGCACGGCTCGCGCTACGGCCGTAAAACATCGGCACGCTGCCGACATGAACGGTGTTGCCTGGTGCACTGCGACATATACACACAAATTTAAAAATCTGTCAGAATCCAGTAGTGTCTAATCGAACAAGATTTTATTAGCAATTTCCATCACAGCATTGCGACGGTATATAGTGTACAGCATATTGATTACTTCTAAATTTCATCCATGTCAATCCAGTAGTTTCAAAGAATACAAATATAGGCGGAACGGACATGAATAAAAAACGGAAGTTTTCGGTTTGCAGCAAAATGGCTTCCGAACGCATAAAAATCACATCTTGTGAATTTAGAGGCGCATATTGAATAAGCGAAATGTGCCCTCAACTTATTGCCGTGCCGGAATTTATATCCCACATCGCTAATTTTTAGTTCTACTTTTCTTTTGCAAAATTATACATTTTAAATAAATCGAAATTTTATACTTAGATTTTTTTTATTAAAGTCTAAAGAGTCTAAACCAATGAATAAAATTGAAGTTTCTATTTGCCATTTCAAAATAAATTCTAAACCAAATGAAATTGGCTATTTAATATTTATGCAATCCCTTAATAGTAAAGAACCGTATTCAGAATTTTCATGTCTCGATTCTGCTCGAAAGTTTGTTTCGAATAAAATTAAAGATTAGATAATTTAGAGGATAAAATAGGAATTTATCTTTAAATGTAGGTAATAATTAAATGTAAGTACATATTTAATATTGATATCTTGCAGCATTAAAAGGATATGAAAAATGAAATTAAAAGGAAATGAAGTCAAAGTTACTCGTGAACAAAGTGGAGGCCATAGCTAATTTTTAGAGAGAGAGAGAGAACACTTTATTGCGCACCAAAATATAAAAACCAATTACAAAAACAGACCATATTGACAATATTTTCTAGGCAATACAATAGGTGCCTTATTGCTCAAAGCGATCTCTTCCAGGCAACCTAAGGGAAAGAAATTTGAATCAGGAATTAATTTTGTTAATATAAAATAAACTAGCCGTCCCCGCCCGCTTCGCCCGGCGAATGACAAACAAACAAACAAATTGAGAAAACATGAAAAAATATATAGCCTATAACCATCTACGATTAATTCCGCGTCGAATGGTTGTGGTTTCATGCTGATCGGTCCAGTAGTTTTCGAGTTTACCTCGGACAAAGAAAACAAACTTTGCTTATATATATATATATATATATATATATATATATTATATATATATATATATATATATATATATATATATATATATATATATATATAAGATAAAATCATGTGTGTCTTAATTATATTCATGGTCACGTCCTTCTAAATACAAGAATTTCTATTTCCTGGCAACCCCGTAAACTTATACGGCCACATAGCCACGATGACACAACTAACCATAAAAAGGCCAACATGTATGTAAATGTTAGCAGAGGTTTTGAGCTTTTACAACCTGGGGATCTTTCCTTGTCTAGAAGGTTCTTCTATTGAAAAGTAGTAACGAAATGACCTACCTGAGAAAACGTAAATAAGTTTAAAAAAAGCACAAGCAATTTAAAAAGTATGTTTTAAATATTTTCTACAACAATTTCATACTTATTTGTTGTTTTATATAATTTTGATGTCGGCGCCAAGTAAAATGTAAACTTTTCATATACCTTATGAGCATAGATTTGTATAGTAGGTGCTGTCCACGTTGTTACTATTTGTTCAAAATAAAAAAACTTCGTTTAAAAAAACCGACTTCAAAAACTAAAAAGTATAAAATAACTTATTTCTAGAGCTATGTATTATTATTAATATAAATTATCTAAAACATCTCGAAGTCGGTGCTTAGTAATTTTCAAAATATAGTCATTTTATGTTTTACTTTGCGAACGAACGAACAAAAAAAGAACCACGTAAATCGGATCATAAATCTCGGAGTAATCGGTGAACACACATAAAAAAAGATCCCAACGAATTGAGAACCTCCTCTTTTTTTAAAGTCGATTAAAAAGTGCTAAGGTGGTTTGGAATTTTCGGAATATGTCCGTTTTCTAAAGCAACACAAAGCACCTTACCTTGAACTTGCCTGATGGACTTTATAACGAAAATGTAGCTTTATATATGATTTCTAATTTAAAGCGACATTGTATAATTTCAGTATACAAGTGTAAAAGTACAAAGGTATATATTAGTGATACCGCGTCAAGAAATCAGTAAGCAACCTACGAACTTCGCGTGCCAGCTTGCGGTTAGGCCAAACACGAAGAGTGACATTACTTATTTATTGACGAAGCAAAAATGATCAAATATGCACGCGGGAACCACAAAAACACATTACACCCCCCATTCGTTGGTTGATTGAACTTTTTCCAATACATCGTTTTTTTTACTGAATTTTTGTTTTGTTATTTACAATTCTGCGGATTTTTTTCTTTACGGAAGTAAGAAGTTTTAGTATAAATTGTTTATTTTCCAATGAATATAATAGATTCAATCAAAACGTTTCGTAGACAAACCTAACGTATTTGGTAAACAAGGAAAACGTAAAAGTAAGAATATTTAAAAAAAGGAGTGGAGGTAATAAACCATTTAATAGTCATTATTATAAGGACAAACAAGAATTAGATGCGTGCTTGAAGTTTGTAACATGTAATTGTGAAGAATACTTAAGCTTCATGAGGTGGTACATAAAGAGCTGAGGCAGGAAAGTGTTTAACTTACCTATCTATAGACCGCTAACCAAATTTGCGCCATATCTTTTTCACACTTACACTGTCAGGTGTAATAAACACTTGACTGGACCTGCCCTCTTGTGCGGCTAACTTCTCTCGAGGCAGATTGTTTAGCGCGTATTGTATTTAAAGTTTTGGACATAAACACATCTAGCTATTGTTAGTGCTGTATTTAACTTTGAGAACTATTTTTTTATTATAAGGGCCTCGTTACGCTTGTCCATCAATAAGAATTCGAGTGCCTAAATACGCCTTTCATCCGAGGTTAACATTCCGCTTTTCATTTCGAATATGAGGAGAGCAAATAAAAACTGATTAATTAAACAAACAGCTAACTACTTCTCTGATGAAATTAGGCGTACAAATCCATATTCAAATCTGATAAACTCATGATGACATAACATGATGTATGTCGAGTAAATTTCGTTTTCTGTGGCATTCTACTAGCCAGTATTTTTTGTCACTGATGATAATAAATATTTAGCTCATATTTATGTATGTAATCAAATAATAATTTAGTGAAAAGTGAATTATAAGTATGAAATCATGTTACAAAATTATTTTTATTTGTTAATTATATTTTTATGCACGATTTAACATTGGTTGTATATAAAGTTCAGTCATGGCTCGCATAGTTTTAAATTATTATAAATTATTTGACACCAGGGAAAATCGTTTGCCACGCACGAAAAGTATTGTTTTCATTCCTATGATTAGGTAACTTCAAGCGTACTTTCCGCGTATGAGACATGAAAATATATTTTACAAACAATTAATAATTATTCACCTTTTGGAATTACTCATTTCATTTTCGCGGCGTTTGAAGTCGAGAGCCTTAGGCCCTAGGACCATGTGAGTCTGAGGCACACAAGTGATATCTAAAGCTTGTGTGCCTCAGGCCCACATAGTCTAGAAAGTCTAGATAGACACAGCCAAACATGGAGTACATATCTCATGCGACAAAAGGCTGGACTATATTTCGGTCAACACATTAGCATTGCCGTTCTATGAGGAAACGCAGCCAGCCTTTTCGGAACGTTCCTCCTTGACAACGGTCTCGGACTAACTTTCCTACTTTAATAATGTTATTCTATGGATACTTGTTTATTTTTTAGATTTACTTTAAGCTGTATTTGTTAAGATTGATTACAGTAAAATATCAATTTTACAAGCTTAGTCATTTTAATGAAGCCTAGCAAATTAAACCTCTGAATTTTTATTATAAATGAACATTAAAACTTAATTACACTTTCACCCTCGCTTTTTTTCTATTAAATTGATAATCGCCACCCCGAACGACACTCTAATGTCGTCCTAGTCGTTTCTAATGTCTATTTAATTGCTACAGTGACTACGGCATGCAACACGGCAGTTTTTCATAATGACCAATTTGATATTAATACATGTAACACAGAAACCAAACGTATAATATAATTAACATTTGTAAGTGCTTGGCTGTACGCTCGAAACGAACGTTCAGGTGACAAAATCCGTGTTTTCTTAGCTACGGAACCATAAAAACGTAAAATAAAAAATATCTCATATCTGAAAAAATGCTTTCCAAGATCCAGATCTTGTTCAAACTCATTTTTGTCGAAAGTATTTTTGAGTTCCTGAGTTTTCCACAGAATTTCTTACTTCATAGTTTAAAGGTTAGACGGGGAGGTTACAATTTTTACGACTTGAATACCGCACCTCATCTAATACGTCCATGTGGCTCTTATAAAAACGGTGGATTATGGCTGAACTAGGCTCAAGAGTTTCGCCACTGGGGTGTCCTTAAAGAGCCGTACGTGGGGGTGTCACGGTCCAGTAACTCTACTAGATCCCGTGGCGCCCACTGTTGGGTAATGGGGCGCACGCCTAGGTTTGGTAGGTAGTCTGGCGGTCGTTTTCTCGCGACTACTTTTGCTTCGGCGCAGTCTGCCTAAAGAACCGACCGCTAAGAATCCCACATGCCCGCCCCTCTGTGTCCCTCTCACAGGCCCGAGAATTGTGTCTAAAGACATTCCCCTGCGTTATAAAAAAAAAGGCTCAGTAGTGTTAGAGAGAAATGATTCTGTCGTACAAAGATAAACAAAGTGACGGACTGATATAACAATTTCATAAATGTTCCGTTTTTGCCAAAATGACTATCCTACCCTAATAAGGTGTTAGTGTAATAATGCTTCTAAGTTAAAGGGGAAACCAGGTGATGGTTCTGTTTAGTAACTTAAGGGGACAGAAAACTCACTTAATTAACAACCACCTGCTAATTAAACTTGAAACTTAATTACTTTAGCCCTTTACGAGATTTATTTTTATTATATTTGAGTGAATTGAACAGACATGTTTAAACACGGCTGTATTCGAACTAAGTTCTATTTAAATACTTACCTCCTGGCCTGACGCATGCACCACTTAGGCAGTTTTCTGCCCTAATGTGCATTTTGTAACAAATAACAATTACCACGTACTAACAACGCTGAAGGAAAACATCGCGATGAAACCCGCACATCGAGATAACCGATGTGTTAAACCTGCGAAGCTGCCTTGGATAAGAAGGTATACAGGTCGTTTCCCTATAGCGGGAGTTCCGAGCAAAGCAGTGGGAGGTTTATAGGCTGTTACTATTATTGTATTGCTGTAAGAAAGGTGACCCAGGAGTTTGACTGGTGTGCTGCCCATGAGTCCCTCGTTTTGAGCGCGGTATGGGCGGGCGCGTTGTCGTGGTGAAGCAGCAGCCCGCGGAGCCTTGAGTTTGGGTACTTGTTGCTCACAACATGTATCGGGTAATATAATAATACGACTATATTACTGCATGCATATATTAAATTTAAAAAAAAACACGAGAGAGCGGGGGGAATTTTATTGCCTTGGCTTTTGTTTTACTTATTCGTGGCGGTACCGCCTTGAAGCGGCTGCAGGTCCAGGGGTGGTGCCGACGGGGCTGAGCTCGGTATGCTGGACAGCCGGGGATGACCTCACAAGCGCGAAGAGTAGTGGGGTGCTCCACAACCCAAGGTCCAAAGTAAAAAAAGGAAAAAAATCTGGAATGTACGTCCAGCGTGTTATTATTATGCCCAAAGCGCTTCCAAACGTCGGCCACCTCGGCAAGACAACAAAACAGGGCGAAAGTCCATATCTGGTGAGGTGGCCAAGCGGAAGGCAGAGGGAGTTAAAAAGTATTTAAAATGAGTGAAATGAGATTAAAGCTTTAATAATCTAAACATGAATAAAACAGAAGAATTAAATGATTAAAATCTAAGGAAAAGAAATAAAAATTAGCATACCTACATGCACAATTTAGTGAGGTGATATAACTATGAAGCATTCGTGGGTGAAAAAACTACAATTACAAGTTTATATTATTGGCTTCTACACTTACCCAAAACGTGGGTTATTAAACACAAATTACTTTAAATTAACTTTAAAAAGATATATAATATGATAGTAATCTAAATAATCTTAATAATGTTAACTTTATATCTCGTGTTGGTGGCTTGAAATTTTACAACGGAATGAATGCACCGAGCAACGATGTGCTGTGTCGCGAGCCGCTGACCGGTTTCTTAGACCACTTAATGTTAGCGAATCACTCGGCGATTCTCGCGTTTATATTTAATAATTATTTTTAAAATATATGTAGTATATATGTAAACTCGTGATCACAATTCCCAATCTTCTAGATCGCTTCACTTTCAACGCCTACGTTTATTCGTTTTGAAATACCGAAGCAGTCGACTGGCGCTTTGTTTCTGGATCGTATTGATAAATCCAAGACTGTAATGATGTCTTAAACACACCGAGACGAGCCTGCTTCAAATTTCTTTATGATATCACGACACCATACCACCCGGGCCTGCTTCTGAGCATCGGCGAAGTTGTGCAACACCCAGCGTGAACCTATCCTCCTCACGTGAAGATCTAGCACGTGTAGAATCTCGTGAAGGCTTCCCGATCCAATCTGCAGTACGTACTGAATCTCTTGATACGTAACTCGCCTATTGTCTTGGTTGAAAATTTTCACTGCTAGCATATTTTCTTCCGTAACAGCCGTCAAAGGGCGACCACTTCTTTCTCCATCCCCCAAAGTTAGTCGACCGCGCTTGAATTCGTTGTACCAACGATACAAAGTGCTTTAGAAGGGTCTTCATTGATGAATGCTATCTGAATTCTATCGTACGATTCGTCCAGTTTCAAGGGACACTTGAAATCCTTAAAAAATTATAGCTCGAAAATTTTCCCAACGCAGTTCAATTTGCAATTAGACACGATAATTTAAATTAGTTCGCAAGTCGCAAACAATGTTAGAAAAATTGAATCGTACCAAATTTTAGTTACAGATAATTCTATGTTAAAAATAGATTATAACTGGCCAGTCTCTCATACATAAAAAACTTTATTCGCAATACTCTCTGAGTGACCTGGTATAGTAAGAACAATATTTGTCCCATTTTGATAGATACGTGTGATAAGTAGTGATGGAATTTATTTTCTTAGTATCGATAAAAGTAATAGGTATCTAGTTTGTTTCGGAAACTTGAAGAGTTTATTCATAATATAAGAATTCTAAATATGCCGTGTCGGTACATTGAAGCTGTTTAAAAAGATAAAACAACTGCAATAGACTATATACACGACGGAGAACACGATGCATTTTTTATAGATTTCTTGTCTATTTGTTTGGGATACACATACAAACTACTAGGCCAATTTCGATATGGTTTCCACTGATCGACAACTAATTCTTAGACTCTAACTTGACTCCGCTTTTCATCCCGATTTTTTCTGGGAATTATTTATAATGGCTAGATTGCAGAAAAACGTTGAATTACAGTGTTATTATTTTACTAATCGATAGAAAACTTTGTAATAAAATGTAGGATACTTTCTCGGGAGTGGTTTGAAGGTATTTGGTATTTGGATGCATAATAATTGCTTATTCCAATACAGTTTCAACTAAAACGATAGCTTACTTACTTGTTTTTTAAATGCTGCAATATTCTTCGTCCCGGGAATCCCGCGGGAATATCAGTCAAGCATGGACAAATTCACTAATATATCCTAGTTTACAATAAAGAAATACAGAATTGTAAACTAAAGAAAACTTAACTTAATGTACATTCGTCTTCCGCCTATAAACCCTTAAGAGTAAGTAGATCATTGAGCCTATGTCTCCGTCTTCTGTGGGTAAGGTGTCCAGAAGGCTGGCTAGAACACATTGCTAGATCGCCATACTGATTCGTTGTCTGAGGTAGGAACACCATCCCTTTAACCACCTGAAGAATCGATTATGATCCTCATAATCTTCCTGAGATAAGGTTATAGAAATATATTTTTTAAAGTTTCCTCAATATTTTCGAGTTACAGGCCTCCAAAACTCTCGTCAAACGAAATTTGAGGTAAATAAAACACATATATGTATGTATTATTATGTAGTTTAAAATATCGTCTACGATAAAACAAAATATTCATAGTAGGTAAAATTGTTCCGACAATAAGTTGGCGGTAGTAGATTTACATCAGATTCACAATAAGATTCTCTTCTAGTCGTTATAAAGCTATAAATTTAATTAGTTTCTTTTTTTAATTTTAATTTTATTAATTTTATTTAAATTTAATTTTATTTAATTTTAATTAAATGATGTGTCGTATTTATAATTTATCGAGAAAATGCCCCTTACTATAAGCCAATGGCGTCCCGTATTTATGCTGGAATCCGGGACAAGAAAAACGTCTTTATAATGCACCTGGGAACCGCTTACGTCTTATGGACTGCAACCCGCCCGTACGATTTTAATACTTGATGTAAATTTTGTTTATTATTTTGATTATTTCGTATTAAAATATGTAATAAATATATCATAATCGGCAGAGAAACACACATTGTATATCCCATAGCTACGTAAGTTACGGTCATGGTTGACATTCAACCGAAATTTACGATACCAGGAATCGAAACCGGAGTTTTGCTTACACGGAGTTCAGCCGGCTAAGGCTTAGCCTGCTTAAGCACAGATTAATACATTTTACATACTAGTTCATGTTCATCGGTTTTAATATAAGTCATACTAATTCTCGTAGTATTAATAGTACACGAACGATTATTACTCATCCACTTCTACACCTGAGCCTTAATCTTGCGTAGATACATAAGAAAAGTAATGCTAAACATGGGTTGGCTATGGATGATTGCAACACTGGGTGCATCGATAATGTGTTTTTGGTTACTAAATTTACAACCCAAATTCATAACGCTTTTGTTAAAATAACCCCAATGAATTCGAGGTAATCAGCTTTATAATAAGGGGAAGATTTGCTTGCTACCTCAAGATCAGGCTCTTAGTGTCACATCGGAGGGCAAAAGCCCTTCAGTGACATGCTCGGGAGCCGGAATATTTCGGTGGCTCACGTTGACCAACCCCCAGTGGATACCACCGGAAGATGGCTATAGCGAACTTCGCGTTAGGTCCTTTATACGGATGAATGTTTTGCGGCGTCCGATAGTCATATCGTACATTAAGTGGCTATCTGTGCCGTCTGGTTGTATATCCAAGGAATCGGAATTTTTCTATTCTAGACCTTTCGACATCGACCTAAACTGGAGAGATAAGGTCACCCGTTGTTTAAAAAATCCACGATCTTTCTTTGTTTTTCTCTTAACAAGTATCAAAACCTTTCAATCTACCCCTTAAATAGACCCAGGTGTTCAGACTTACCTCGGAGACAATTACCAAGATATTAAATATAAAATTTATTTAATTCTATGTATTCCAGACGTTTATTTTATAACCATTTACCGCACTCCCTTTATAGTGTTACGTTAAGGCATTGGTTGCATTTTTTCTTTTTTTTCTCAATAGATAAGGATTTCCATGATCTTTATAATTATTATCTAATTAAGTTGTGTCATGAATATTCAAGATTCGTAAAATCTTCAAGTAATTAGGCACCAGACGAAATATTAAACTATGAAAACCCTCACTAGCCATACCAATTAGGTAAATATGAAACTAAAAACATGCAGCTTACTTCAAATTCGAATATTGTACCTTGAAATATAACTTTCGTTAAACAATTGAGAATTTATACAAGAACAATTATTGCAAAAAAGCATTATTAGGCCTACAGTTATTGTCGTTTTTAAATAAATATAAATCCGCTAAGTGCATGTCAAATTCGAGTACATCGAAATATGTATGTAGGAATAATGAACATCCACTGTTATTCCTACATACATACATATTATCACTTTCCCATGGGGGTATGCAGAGACTATAGATCTCCACTTGCGACGGATCATCTACTTTCAGTGACCTCTTTATACATGCATGTTTAGTTGAGATGCTTTTTACCTAACCTCGTTTTAACACTTCCGCTGTTATTAATTTGGCTGCGGAAATTTTAAAAACCATTTAATCGATAATACCCTACATTTCTAAAACTACTCAACAGAGTTTATTCAAGCAAATTGTAGTTGAAATAATTTTCAGCTCTTTTATTTTTTATAACTTAAATGTTCATAAATTGAGGCGAATACACAATTTTTATAACTTTCATAGCTAATAAATATCTCACCACCTAATTGACTTCGTTAAAAAGTAATCAAACAACATGGCTAGTTTTTCTTCAAATCTAAATAATGATTGGCTCACAATACTATGCATGCCGAAACAGAAATAAACAGGTATAATAACAGACGACGCACTCGAAAGAAAGTTGCCGCCTTCGCCAATACATTAATCATTAAACAACAACGCCAGGAACGTTGCTAACGCGTCGTCAGCCTAGAATTCCTATCGTGAAGTGAGCTAGTTCGAATTGTAAACGCATTGAATTACAAGATATAATAACACTATCCAATTGTAATCTTAACTTACTGTGAGCGAGGGAACTAAGTGGTTTCGATTGATTTACGACGAGCATTCGTACTGAAGTAACGTGGGAATGTGTGTGGATTGGATATTTTCCGTCCTCTCTTTGTGTTTAGCTTAACTTATCTCACCTCTTTATGTTTACCTTAACTTATCCTACCTCTTTGTATTTTGTGTATTTTTCATCTCATTCTATTATCGTATTATAAATCCTGTCGAAATATGTTCCACTAGAAGCAAGCAAACAGGCAGACGGCTCAGGGAACGTGGCTCGTCGCTTGTAGACGTTTACAACATTAGGGGCGGTTCCAACGTGTTGCCAGCCTTTAAGAATCAGACAGGCAAAATGGGATACCTAGAAGGGATGGGATATGACATTGGATTAGGGGTATAAGATAGAAAAATAGAATAAGGGTAGTGAGTGGGTCATCAAAACTCTTACTCATCACACGAAACACGTTTAGTACAAGGCTGACTATTTTTTTCAATAAGTGGTTGATTGTTGAGGGGTGAACGTAACGAGGGGAGGACCATTATAGGGGGAAAATCGTGGCCGGTGTGTGAGGATTCGCCGGGTTGGGGTGGTACTAGCACGTCTAGGTAGAACTAAAGATGCTATTTCCATATCCCAGTTAGGGATATCAACCAAACCCCTCGGTAGTCCGTCCTTCGCCCTCAATGTCAGGGTCACGGGCTTGTAGCATAGGCCCTCCGCTGGCCCTGCCGGGGAACTACTTTTGTCCCCGGCATCTTGTTCTCATTACGTGGGGCGGTCTGTAACGCGCCTCAAGGGAGGAGGGGTGAGCATGCGCGAAATACGCATCTCGCACCCCCCATCTCGACAGCATACACTACAAGGCTAACCTGACTCAACAGAAGGATTTTTGAGTAGATACGCATAAAATCAAAATGAGTTTAATAGGTTCTGAGTGATTTTAATTTGATTTTTTAGTTTTGCTCCTATTGGCATATTTATTCGTCCTAAGTCAATTAACCAACAAGTCATCTCAAGTATCGATAATTTGGCTTGAACAATTGTTATTTGACAGTCACAATTGTTTAATGGGATCCCACGTCTCTGAGTTCCGCTTTCTGACGATCTCAACAAGCCCTTGTGGTCCCGAGAGGTGTAATATTATATTGATTCATGATATACATTTTCCTTTCTTTCACCTTCTTTTATACATATACACTGCATATATTAATAATAAATTTTATTGATCTTTACTAAGTTATAATTTAAATATCTAAAAGTAAATATTAAAATAGGTCTGTCTAAATAAAGCTTATGTTCCAAATCACTGTCACAGTGAAATGCCTAGAAGTTTGGCAGCGATGCCACCCTGGATGACTATCTTGATTATTGATGCATATCTACCTGTAATTTCAAATCTATACTAATATCTTGAAAGTTTTAAATGTATTAATTAAAATGGGTCGATTTTTAGACCTTGTTGATCAAAATCGGTTTTCGTTTTATGTCAACCCCTGGGAAACTGATTTTGACCCTAGGGCCTCGATATCAACCAGTTTGGGAGTCCCTGGTTTAAAAGATATGAATATACAGCCCAAGCCCCGTTCTAACGAAGATCAACTAATCTTAAATAATATAACATCTAATTATTACGAAAATACCCTCAAGTAAATAAGTTGAACAACAACTTTGCAAAAACAATAACATCGGCGGCCATTTTGAGTGTCACGTAAACATCAGCCATATTGGAAGCTAAATTAAAAATGGCGGCAAAACATCGAGTGGTTTGTTTACATTTAATTAATTAGTGTTTTGTTCGCAAGATAAAATGTAATAATTCATTACGTAAAGTATGGAAGAAAAGGTATCACAACAAGAACATAATTGTAAAAGCCCATATAATATGCTTTTATAGAAGGTGCCAAGTCATTCTCTTGTTTCCTTCTGATAAAAAAAAACACCAATACACTTCTGGACCAGTTTTTTAAATTTGTTTCTATTATAGAACTAGTAGTTGTCAGCAGCTTATTTCGTGTAGATAAAATAGTCATAGTTTGAGTAATTAAAAAACCTTAAAACTGTAAAAGGGGCTATCCTCTTACACCCGCTAAGGATTAAGTTTAGATAGATCAACCAAATTGAATCAATTTGGTTAAAAACAGAACTTTCTTCAAACGTTCTGAACGTTCTTCAGCTACATTGAATGATTCAAGTTTATATGTTTATATGAATAACTGTGCTTGATTCATCCAAATTGAAAGTCAGAAATGTAATCAATTCACGAACAACACTATTCTATAAACGTTTTCAATAACCGAAAGAGAATTGATCTTGTCTGTTTCTTATATTTAAAACTAGCTGTCCCGGCAGACGTCGTCTTGCCCGGAAAAGCTTCAACCGATATGCCGACAGCAGCGCCACCTACCGGGTCCCATTGTGAACCAACTCAGAAATGTCTGGCTCATGCAAATCAACTTTGCTAAAGATCATCACATGATCAAATGTATAGTTTACGATTCTATGAAGGACATACGGACAAACATTCATTTTTAATAACAAAAAGAAAGAAGAAGAAACAGACGAGATCAATTCTCCTTGCATAAAAACCAAACTGTCCACGAAATTGATCCTGTAAAGATTTATTTTTCCTCGAAATAAAATATAATACAAAATTAATTAACTCCCACTTTCATAAAATATCATAAAATGGCTTCTATAAATGAAAAATTATTTGCTCGTAACGCCCTCTCGTTGCAAATGAAACAACTTGCGCACCTTTGTCCCGCTTCAACATATTGAATTTAACTACATAGGAGTAAGACAGATGTACATTGCTAGCGAGTTCATTAGACATTCTGAAAATGAAACTCAATCATATTATACACCGACGCGTTCAGTATGAGATGTGTTTATGCATTATAGGGACATTTTATTTTTTTAGCCAAAATACTTGAATTTTAAATTATTAAGTTTTTGTGTGTTGTCAGGAAATGGAGTGGTTATAAAATAAAAAGAAACACTAATATAATCAGAAATTGGTCCAGTGTGTGGATTGACACCTACTTGCGAGAGGTCCCATGGCCCACTTTCATTTCCTCCCTATCCCTATCCCTACTATGTCATGCCCTTTATCTAATCTGTCCCTTCTCATCCCCCCACCCTTTTTCGCATTCTAGTGGTTGGCAATGCGTTGGCGTCCACTCTGGTGTTATACATATTCATACACGACCGTAATCATTTCCTATCATGTCTATTTGCCCGCTTAAGTTAGTAAAAAAAGTCGCAACAGATGAAGTACTAATAATATAGGATATACATGGAAGTTTAGGAAAAAACAACCCCTTAATCATCCATGACTAGATTGGCGTTATAGGTCATTCTTTTCTCGGTTATTTTTGGCTAAATTAGTCAAATTTAAAAAATACGTATTAAATTTTTGGTTTAGAAAGTGAGTCAAATTGACTTGTGGATTTCCAGAAAAAAAATCTGCGCTATTTACGTGTATAACAGACATCTTTAAATCGAATCGATTATTTTCTCGTTTCACTACACTATTTCGGATCTTCTATGTTAGTTACATGTATGACGGCCACGCATGATTTTTATTTTTTTCTCGAATTCAATACATAACTTTATAGCGTCATACAAACTGTATATTACCATTTTTATAAATTTCATCTATAAATACTCAGTAGCTTCTGATAAAAGTGACCGTGATATACAAAGACACACGAACAGATATAACTTGCTGTAATTATGCCCAAATGGCCACGGGGCCGTAAAAAAAGAATCGTAAATGTGTCGTAATGTTGTCATCTCGTATAAAACCATCCTTACGCTCGGGAGATACGATTAAGAAAAGCTTTGACGACGCGACTCGATTATAAGCTAACTATTATAATAATAAAATAACATACGTCTGTTTGTTGAATACACTTCTATCAATTATATAATTTTTGTAGGGGGTAGGCAGAGACGATGGATGTCTACTTGCTTGGTATATATTTCACAAATAATATTTCATCTCTTTCATTGTGATTCACGTAAAAGCCATTGAATTTTTTGCAAAATTGCCTATGAAATCCTAAAAAGCCTAAGGACTTAAATAACCAACGGCCTCTGTGGTTGAGCGGGCTAAACCTTGGACGGCTTACCTCACTGCAATGCTGAGGCTCCGGCTTCGATTCCTGAAATTTCGGTAACGAATTTTCTTCCTTATTTACGATAGTCTGGGTGTCTGGGATTGGGTCCAAAGTGGTCCGTTTTACCCGTAACACAAGCGTAACTTACTTAATTTGGGAATATACAGTATGACTATTTGTCTGCCGAATAATAATTAATAAATATTTGATAATGAATCTTATCTTACAGTTTAATGGAATAAAAGCCACCACCTGTAAACAATAATTCACCTTAATATCCAAATGACGAATACAGCCTGAGCTTTCCTCCCCCTCCTCCTCCCCCCACCTAGTCATTCAAACCCGGTAAATAAATGCTTCCAAAACAATAATATGTTATAATTAATCATTGACGGCTATTTCGCAATTTATTAAGACATTAATTTACGCCCCCTTTGGAAGCCGAGATCATGTCAACTGTGTTGCCAGGTAAAGAAAAATCTTTTGTAACAAGAAGAGGTAATGAGCCTTGATAGCTTAGCGACTAAACATGCGAGTGACATGTCAATATATCGTGTATTCAAACTTGGCCGAGATACATAGACCTTCCAGGGCAGCTTTTTCAGCCCAATTTGCATATTGTACAGAATTACCACGTGCTAGCAGTGAAAGTTCTGCTGCAAATCAGCAAATATATAAACATTTTTTTTGTTACACATTCCACGCGATGACTGTAATGACAGGATTTACACTTACGTCTATATTGTAGTTGGTGTAAGCATTTTTTTTTAATTGTAGTATTATATTTGTTAAACTTTAATATAGCGAATAGAAATTCGCTATATTAAAGTTTCATAAAAATTTGTTCAGTGGTTTTTCCATGAAACAGTTACACACATCATCCACTTTTTTTCGTTTGTAATATTAAGATTTCGAATGTACCTTGGCAACACGAATACAAGTTGTCGCGCGCCAGGTGAATAAATGATGATATTCAATTATAATCAAAATTGGTAACAATTCATTTAACTCAGCATTTTGGAGGTAAACAATTTTATTTGTGACTGCTACACGCGCGGGCAGGCATTATTATATAATATAAAACAAAGTCGCTTTCCGCATCTGTCTGTATATCCGCTAACTTCTCAGAGATCACGCAAGAAATTTTTACGCGGTTTTCATCGCTTGGATAAATATTCACTAAAGGCTTTATTAACTTTGTATGTAAATAATTATTAATAGAGCTATTTTCGAGGAATTGACCAGCAGCGTAGTCACGGGGAAAAGTCTACTATGTATAAATTTATATAGACAAATAAAAATAAAGTGTCTGTTGGTAATGTCAAAATAATTTTTTTGAATAAATCATGGATAATTCTGACCAAGGGATACCGAAAACGGAATTTTTACAATTTTTGTTACTCTGTCTGAATGTTCCGGCTAGTGTCTAAAACGGCTGGGCCGATTTTGACGGGACTTTCACTGGTTGATAGCTGATGTTATAAGGAGTAACTTACGATACGTTTTTTTAGAGCTGCGCAAAAAAAAAACCACACGGACTAAATCGCGGACACACCTAGTTTATAATAACTAGCTGTATAAACAGCGAGGGTCCTTTTATAAGTACACCTTTCGTTCGTGACATCTCATTAGATTAGATTTCTGTTCTACGTACCTTTGACTAAAATTGGTCCTTGTAACATAACCGTCATATCATATACGACGAATCGTGCCGGTAAGAAGGATATAACTGACATCCTTATGTAGACTAGTATGAGGACTTGTATACCGATATTTAAAGTACGACGATTGCGGCATTTTTCTATGCAACCGTGGACATGTTACAGGCATTTATGAATGTACTAAATGTTACACTGATAAATGCCGAGGAAAAATGTATTTTGTATGCCACTACAAAATTCTGTAATGAAATCGTAGAAAAGTAAAGAGAGCAGAACGCTATACATGAATTCGAAGTTTTTTTTTTCAAGACTTGTTGTGTTAGATTATCAAATTTAAAAAAAACATGGCGAGACATTATCTCCCTGAGTCGTGAAAGTTGTATCCCGTCCCTCCTCTAACTTTTAAACTATTAGATACATATTTTTATTAATTCTCATTCATATAGACTTAGTTGTTTCCGAGAAGAAATTCTCTTATGTACAAAGAGATAGGAACAAATGGAAAGATGGACATGACGAAAGCATAAGGTTTCCAGTTGTCTAAATTGCAACAGAATCCATAGAGAGACGGACATATATTTATTCAATACGAATTTTACCTAAATATACATGAAATCAATATAAACCAACACAAAGAAAAAACTTGATCTCCAATAAATCTAATTAAATTATTATTATTTGTATTATATCCTACTTATAATCCCTTAGATTCAAAATGCTGAGCCTAGGTCACCGTCTTCTATGGGACGGGAGTCCAGAAGTCTACGTTAACTCTATTTCCTTTTTAAATTTCTAAGTACTCAGTATTAGGTTTATTGCTAGATTCCGCACATACATAGGTATAGATTAAAAATGATGAAAGGGTGTCACAAACGGCGGAAACAGCTAACACCCCATCCATATTGTTGGAACACCTGGCGTCGTGGCGATTTAAAACAAAAGGACCAAGAACAATGGTGACGAATGTCTAAACACCATTGTTTCGCTCAAGCTATGAGCGACAGGCGAATCTTAAAAATGTGGTCGGTTTCTATATCTTACTAAACATTCATTTGCCTTATTATCGGTTAAAATTTAATATTGTTACATACCGGCAAAGACCGCATGACTGCGCTTTGTAAAAAAAACGAATTCTTTTATTTACTTTGTGTTTAAACTTTAAAAACAGCTATTGTTATCGTAGTTATTTTATGGCTGTAATTAGTGTTCAACGACTTAATCCTTGTCTTTATTGCATTGCGCCGAAGCTTGCCAGATGTGCAAATTACTATTTCTCGAAAATTCACTGGTGTTTCCGAGTGCCGAACCGTACACTGGCGACTTGTACGCGGTCGATTTTTTTGTACTGTATAGTTAGTATAAAACAATGCCCAAACGGAGGGGTGGGGCAGTATATCGACGACTACGATACGATTAAGACGTGTAGTACTTTGGATTAACGACATAGTGACGGACTTGCGCGTGTTGAATAGCGTTGAATCGTGCAGTGTGAACTGGTTGCATCCAATTTTATTTTATACGTGTTTGTACAGTTCTAATAGACTCTATAGTAATTCCAACGGCATTTATTTTAATTCGAGTTCTGTAGCTCCTAACAATATTTTAAGCTCCATACAAATATAATATAAAAATTCAAGCGATGGTAAGGTTAGTGAATGAATGTATGATCTAGGAACCGGCCATCAGATCGGTTTATTTAGTCCTGCAGACAAATATTGTAATTTTCTTAACTTGGCTTTTCGAAAAACCATGACGAGGTCGACTATTATTTATATCTAAATAACAAGTATTTTTTATGGTTTGCAAGTTTCTTTATTATTTGGAAAAAAACATATTGAAATTATAAAACGCCAAAAGAAGGGCAGAATGACCTGTAGACAGATATGCTGTCTACAATTAAGGTGCTCTTAAGAAATAATATTTTGCTAGACGATTGTCATGCCTAGCATATTCCCATTCGATCTACGTACCGACATAATATATTCGTGGATTCATTCTCGATTATTTTTTTCATTTATAAAAAATGCTTATCGTCGCTTGATTATACCATTTCCGCCCCCTATTCAATGCCTAACAGCTGTAAATTAGACTTGAAAAAAGTATTAGAACAATACGTAATTGAGACCTAGGCGGTCTACGGTCTATGAATGTTAGACCAGTAATTAATAATAGGTGCTTCGGGTTCCTTTTAAATTATTTATATATTTTGTACTAGCTGTGAACGTGAACGTCGTTCACGCGACACTCGAATTTCGTATTCATGCATTTTAAACCTTAAATTGTCGCGTATCTACCGTTACCTACAATTTCAGTGGCAGATATGCGACGATATGTTTCCTGTTTTAATTTCTAAAATTTTCCTTGAAATCCGTTGAGTTGCATTTCAACCTACAGTTACATGTAGGATAGCACATAAGTTTTGGGGCTTCCTTCATCTGTCTGTCCCTCTTGTTTTTGCATTGCAAAGTAATTGTTTCGGAAACTACCGACTAGATAGATAAAATTTGATAGTCAAGTGAAGTCTGTATGGCATGTCTGTCTACAAAGAGTGGCATTTTCACAGTGTTGTTTAGTGACACTACAATATAACTGTAATTTTGGGATGGCATGTCATACTGGGCTGAAATACTAAAAATACGTCTCATTTAATTCTTATTTCGACGTTTCGGCCATTTTTCATTATCATTGACACTTGAGGTCTTGTATACACAGCTACTGATAAGTGGCCGAAACGTCGACATAAAAATAAAAATCTAGTAAAATATCGCGCATAAAGCCGTTAAAACGTAATTATGTGTACTACTCGCGAAAACTTAAAAAAATACTATGGCTTAAAATATAATGTTATTTGATGTACATGACACACAAAGATAGATGGACATGACGATTTCATAGTGGTTTCGTTTTTACCAAAATTAGTACAGAACCCAAAATGCACTTCGGTAAAAATGTAATATTATTTCAATGCTGGCACCCGAAAATATTTTTGTTACATATTATATAGGTCGTAAAGTAACTATTAAACAGAAGTTTAAGGCAATGCACTTTACCACCGCGGATATAAATACTTGCTCCCGTTTTTAAGGCTTTCTCTTCACGGTTATGGGACGGTTTGCCCATAAAACTATTGTCCTACATCGGAGCCGTGAACTAATGGCTATTTTACGGCCCGTCGCAGGATCGCGGTGTTAACGTTTTACGACTGTAGCCTGTTACAGTTGAGCAGAAAACATATCCCGCACCTAGTAGGAATCTTGTAGAAATTACTATGATATTACTAAACTATTGAATAATAATAATAAATATAGCCCTGAGTCAGTTCTCGAAAATGATCATTGCACGTTTTACTGGGATCGATCTATTAGCACAGACAACCACTGATGCCAATAAGCCTGACATTATGATAATAGATCGATATGCGAGACGTAAGATACTCGTTGGTATAAGTATTTATTCCACATAACTGTTATCTCGTAAATGCTGAAACTGATAAATTAACGAAATACGTAGACCTCACGCATGAGACTACTGACATGTGGCATATGGAGTCAACGATCATCGTACCGATAGTGTTGTCCGTTAACGGTTTAGCAGCGAAGAGCTTCGACCGACACCTAGAGAGGCTCTCGCTCGGTAAATGGGCGTTAAATAACATGAAATAATAATAATAATAATCGATCGAATATTTCAATAGTGCTGCGTTTGTATAGCTGGTAGCTTAGGCTTTATAATTACAATAAAAACTTTATAATTCAAATTAGTTATGAAATTTGTAGTGAAAAGTATTGTGCTCAAAATCTCCAGTTTGTGTTTTTGACATATAACATATAAAGATACTTACATACATATTGTCACCTCTGTATTCCGTAGGGATAGGGCAAAGGTGATGGATCTTCACTTGTTACTACCATTACTCTCTCCAAACACACAAGTTTATTTGAGGTGCTTTTTTCTTGGCCTGTCTTGGAAATATGTATGAGACTAGAATTTCTTTTAAATTTTGTTTGTTTTAGCTGCAACTCTATGAAACTTGATGTACATAATTAATTGTATATATTATGAAATACTTGTAGAACAAGGTTAAAAATAAATTGAAAAGACGAATTTGGCATAATACTGTAGAGTTTCTTGTCGCTTCTCCTTAAAACACCAAAAATACGTTGCGAAGTGGTGTATAGGTCTAGCAGGAAGTGGACTTAATTTTGACATATACCCATGCATGCTTTAATACAGAGGGTAGGGTATAGTTTTGGGACACATTTTATTTGAACAGCTCCGAACTTTTTAAATGTAGGTCCCGCCTTAGTCTTCGTGGTTATTTATTTTAAACCACCCAAAATTCACATTGTATCTCGAATAATAAATAGTGTCTCATATACGAGTATATTATAACACTTGCAATAACTTAGAAGGGTTTATGGTAATAAAAGAACAGTCGGGCGCCCTGGCGGCTCGCAACGTCGCAACGCTGCGACAGACTCAGCGTATGCTGGCCGTCAGGGCCGACCGTGGGTATCGCACGATATCCTTCGAAGCGGCCTCCCTACTAGCCGGCACTCTGCCGTGGGACCTGGAGGCCAGAACACTGGCCTCCTTGTACGTGTGGCGTAAGGAGAAGGAGGCCAGTATGGGCCGACCTGCGCCCCGTGAGATCGAGGGGCGCAGGGACGAGTTGCGCCAGGTCCAGGTAGCAGAGTGGGCGGACCGCCTACAAAACCCCAGCGCCGGCCTCGCCGTCATCCAAGCGGTGAGGCCGATCATGTCAGAATGGCTGCAGTGGCGTCACGGCACCCTAACGTTTCGCCTGACGCAGGTCCTCTCAGGGCACGGATGCTTCGGGAGGTACCTGTGTCAAATAGGGCGCGAATAATCGTCAGGGTGCCACCACTGCGTCGGCGGCGACGAAGACACGGCGCTGCACTCCCTTCAGGTGTGTCCAGCCTGGGACGAGCAGCGCCGAGATCTCGTCGCGGCCATCGGAGCGGATTTGTCCCTCCCGGCCGTGGTGAGGACCATAGTCGGGAGCGCCGACGCGTGGGACGCAGCCGCCTCCTTCTGCGAGACCGTCATGTCCGCGAAGGAGGCGGCGGAGCGGGAGAGGGAGCAGACCACCACGCTCCCCTCCCGCCAGAGCCGGCGGCGGCGTCGGAGGGTCGTTCAGGACGACCTCCAGCCGCCGTAGGCTACGGCCGTGCGGGCGACCGGCGGGGAAACCGGATCCGCCCGCACATTAAGGCCGGAGAGGAAGGACGTGCGCCGATCCGCGCGCCCCCTCTCACCTCGTCTCGGTGAGGAAGAGGAGCCGGAGAGACCCAGATCTCCGGCCACAAAATGGTGAGGCCAGCCATTTTGTGCCAAAAGGGGCCAAAAGGGGCCGGCCGCCGTCCGCCCGGGCTGGTGGTGAATGCGCGAGCGAGCCCACAGCCCGGACAAAGGACGCTCGGAATCGGACAGAGGATTTAGTGGGTATCCCTAACCGGGGTGTGGCAATAGCTCTCCACATCCCATCGCGGGGCGCTAGTGCCACCCCGATCTGGCGAATCCCACACACGGGCCGCGACCTTTCCCCGTCGCGCGGCCTATGGTCTTCAAACGGATTTCCCTGTATAAAAAAAAAGAACAGCAACTGGTCATAACACTTTATAATCAGAGAACCTTACGGTTTTAACATATGTTTGTTATATAACTTTGAACACTCGACAAGCCTTTTTACAACACCTCGCCATCCCTCCAACAATTTTACAGTATATGAAACTTAGCATATTGGCACAACCGATAGCGGATTGAAGTCATTGATAAACTATTTTAATTAAAGGGTTATGCATGACAAGAATTTAATACATTATTGTTTGGATATTGCAGATAATATTTTATATAATATATTGTATAAAATATTATACTTAAAGTTTTATATGCAATATAAAATAAGCCGAACACAGTATAAATCTATCGCGTCTGCCAACATGAAAATAAAATGTAGTGAATACCTTCCATATACAATTGAGAGGTTTGAATTATAATCTGTACACAATTATTATATTATAACTATACAACGGATAAATATTGTAACAAAATTATTGTAAATTATAGACAACTACTCTGTAAAAAACAAGCGCTAATTACCGATTAAATAAAAATATTGACATGGCCGATTGTATCGTTTAGAAATAAGACGGTACATAACAAAATCAATTGTTAACTTTAAAAAGAAACATGACAAGAACAACAATTATGCTACTTAATAACTGTAACAATATACCGCCCCCTATTCCTTGGAATTGCAATTTATATTGCAAGTGTCATAGTTTGTCCTCTGTCCTTTTCAGGAGGAGGCTGCACGTTCCCAGAAGGCTGGACCGGCAGCTGGTTCCAATCCGGCATCAACGGCCTCATCACAATAAATTCCACCCACATATACTCGAAAGGAGAGTGCTCGGAGACAGACTCGAACGACAAGTTCCTGTTATATGAAAGGTAAGACCTCTATTTTCTTTACTGTTTAATATTTTCGTTACAATTTGTTAAATTAATTAATTTGTTAAAACGCTGTCTGTTATGCACCTTAACTTTTGAGTAACTCTTCCGTAAGAGTTAAGACGTTGAAGAAATATTTTTATCAAAGTCCCTAATCAAATCTGCTTCCCTAAATCCCTAAATTATTTCGGTCTAATTGCCTTGAATTGACAAACACGACTAGTGATTTTGCAAGATTTGAACTCCCTCTTTTATTTTGCTTTCTACCAGTTACATTCTAGTTCCTCTGTCACACTGCAAATGATTGTGTGACTCGACACGCACTTGGCATATTAGTACGTAGTCATATTTTACTTTTCTGGGTTGGATATCGTGCCTCTGCCGATGTGGTAGCCACCCGGCCCGAAGGACCACCGACCTGTTAAAGGTAGGAGCAGGATAACTACAGCAGCGGACCGAGATATGTGGCGCACACTTGGGAAGGCAACGCCTACGTTCAGCAGTGGACTATAGTTATTGACTGATGACAATAACATTAATTATAAATTCATAATATGTGTGTTAATTTTTCTCGACGACTTGACGAATAGATTGATTGACCTTAATTCTTACATCCAACAATCTTTCAATTGAACATTCTTTTTTCATTATATTTTTGTCATTCTTCATTATATGCTCATAACAGTTTAATTTTCTTCTAAATTTGTCAGTTTTTCGAAAATGTTGTCTAACTGTATCATATTTATATTTTTCAGGAGCGAAGATTGTTACAGATGCATGGTGATACATGAAAAACACAAATATGTCTTGCAGTATAAAGAAAGTACGTATTTATTATTTATAACAATTTCAATTCTCTACATAGAATTTCTTGTTGTTAATACAGTTTTGGAATCAGTGGAAAACGAAAATGTAAATTCGTTTGGGTTCGCATCTGGAGCTAGGATCTGGGACTGCCTACGGAAAAGACTGGATGGGAACGGTTGTGGAATATCGAGTGGTATGATGCAATTTCACTGAGGCGTCACCCGGCTTTATGCCTCTAACAATCCCACCGATTTCTACTCTGTGCCGGCTGGTCAAATCAAATTACTAAGTTGGGGCTTGTCTTTAGCTTCAGGGAATCGACTACCGAGATGTCGCCACTCATCTCAAGCATCGACATAAACCTTCGTGCGGGTCAATTATTATTATTGCTAAATTCCTTTTCCGTCATTCCAGCGTACTGCTCAACAAAGGACTCCTTATCATCGATATGTGAGTCCATCACCGGCGATGCGCCCCTGTACTCTATGTTCAGGAAGGAGCCCAGGCCTGTCCCGCAGGCATGTCCCTTTCGTCCAGCGCCGTTCACCTTTACCTACAGTCGGTAAGTTCTAACTTAATTTCATGACTGCTCTAAGTAATTGTTATATGGTTACTCATAATATCTTTGTTTCTAATTATTGGGCGTCCGCACAGTGTATCTTTTTGCTCCATTACTCCGGTATTCTAGCATACATCAATCATACGATAAATAATCCTTCACACAATCTGAGGAAGATCTCTTATAAGAGGCTGGACGATGATGCCAAAACCTTATAAATTAGGACCATTGTACATTTAATTATGCCAAAGCACGGAACAATACTTTGTGCCCTTAGGTAGCTTTGTAACCCAATGTATTTTTGGGACAATTACCACCACCTACTGTCGGTGAAGAAATCATCGTCATGTAAACTGTACGAAATAACCGATGTGTCAAAAGCGCTAGATCGCCTTGAACAAGCGTGGCTAGTATACTGTGCGTTCCTCAAAAATATGGGTAGGTCTGAGGTCCAGAAGTATATACGATGTTTATACGCTTTTATTATTTCTGTTTGTATTTTACATTACCTGGTTTTATCATCTTACAGGGGGTCAGGTGATTGCGTGAACCCTCCATCTCGTGCAGAGTCGTGTACAGATGACTCCAGACTGCTGCTGCGGTATATGGCATGCCCCGACGTTCCGGGCACAGAGAGCAATGGTATGTGATGTTAGACTAGTTTTCAACTTGCTGCTTGACTACAAGCATAGAAAAAGAATGCTAAGAAAAACGTATGCGATGTCCAGTGGAAACTTTAATCAAATTCAAAAGTTTTTATTTCATCTTATTAAATTTTAATTTTTAACATGTTATTTTTAATATGTGTTTTTTCGTACACAGTATTTATTTAAAGAATATTGTAAATAAGATGAGATAAATATGTGTATAATAATAATATTAATAGTGTGTTTTTTATATAGTGTTTAAAGAAATCTGATTAGTTTGATATACATTTAATTTTCATTTGAAATAATAATTATTATCGTCAGACGAACACACACATTGTATATCCAAGCTAAGCGTTACGCTTTTGTTTTGGGCAATATACAACGGGTCACTCTGGGGCCGATCCCAGACACCCAGAATATAGTAAATATTGAAAATTCTCTGTGATACTGTTACGAGTTGCAGCACTCGAATTAAAATGCCGTTAGAATTACTATAGAGTTTTATTAGAACTATACAAACACGTATAACACAGGTACAAACAGTACACAACCAGACTTTTAAACGTAATGCATAATTCAATCACACGCACAAAGTCCGTCACTAACGTCTTGCTTCGCTTGTGGCTATTGCTAGACTGCTCATCCCTCCTTTGGGACATTGCTTTATACTGTACAAATACAGCATGTCTGCTCGACCGCATGGACTGAATTTTCAAGAATCACACATGACTACCATAAGAGATGGCACAATGGGCTGTTTTACCAATCACAAATTTTAAACACAAACAAACAAAAGAAGTCCAAATGCCGATAAGGTAATAAAATGCAGGTGTGAATTTGTCTTTTGTCGGCGTTCAGGTCGCAACAATATTATACAACGCATACTGTGCCCCTGGAGGTCTATCAGATGACATTGACAACTGACAGCTGTGATTTGCCACTCTAAAAAAATTATAAGTAATCCCATTCTCATCTAAAATTACATCGTTAGAATAATTATTGAAGTGTCTGCATACTTATATTTCTACACTTTGAATTTCAGTCGAGGAGCTCGTATGTCTGGCCACATGGAAAGAAGGTTCCACGAGATATCTGGTGGGACAAATATCCCAGGTCCAAAGAAGAATCCCAATACAATCTGACGAAGATACTTACAGGTACCCATTTATTAAATTAATATATTATTATGTCAAGTAAAAACTTTCGTGTCCCTTTTCTCTAATACGAAAAAACCGAATCCTTATAAAACCCGTCATTGTGTTCATTCGTTGGTCCGTCTGTGTCACAATCAATTTTCTTAAGAACAATTTACTCCATATTTAAAAAAAGTAATATCTAATATATTTTGCACAGCTTGTGTACGTACTATTGTGAAATGCATGAGAATATTACAAGTGTGTGTTTTCTGCTGATTAATAATATATTTTTTGTATTTTCAGATGTTTCATCTATAAGGGCCAACACAGTGACAAGAGTATGACATACAATATTGCACAATCCGGCGACGCCACTTGCAACGGCCTCTCTTCACCGACAGATGGCAGTCGGACAATGAAGTTGACAAACAGTTAGTTACGATTTCCTTCATTACTTTTTTATATATCCTGCCTTTTTCTCCATAGCACCTACATTGCTACATTATATAAGAATTTCCTTTAAGTTAGATTTTGTGTATCGCTTTATACAATAAGTCCAGTTACTATAGTTTATTTAACGTGTATTGTGTTCTGAAAAGCGCATAGATGCTTTGTACAATATGAATTTAATTAGAATTAAAAAAAAAATGTTAACGAAGCGTGCCGTGTTTGCATAAACAGAAAATAGTGTTAACCTATGAAGTGCTTTAGTCAAGATATAAAAAAAATGTTTGTAAATCTATATTAAATTATTCAGACCAATTAAAAACAACTTTATAATGCTGCCACAATCATTGACCTTAATCCGATCTATTGTTATGCGTGGATCCAATGCATTGTCAACCTTAGGATGGGCTAGGAAGATGAGATTAAAGAGGATATAGGAATGAGATAGAAAACTTTACTAGGAGGATAGGATTGGGCAATCGGGATGAGGGAAGGGGAAACTGGAGTTTCAATTGTTACTATTCTGTACAACTTTACAGTGTCGATTACAGTGTCGTCTATTTATCCAAATAGCAAAACCTACATTGTGAAGCTGTTCAAATTGTGCAAGCAAAATATCCATTTTACTGTTAAAAAGGGTCGAATCGGAGCATTATTTAGTGAATTTGATAGTACTGGTACTAAATTGTCATAACTTGTGTAAGGTTTGCTATAAATGTCAACCCTGTTGGTTAAAGCAAATCAAGTAGTAATAAAATGTACGAACCCTGCACACACCCTGCTTTATTGGTTACCATGTCAAGTAAACAAGGAAGAATACTTCACTTTCACTGTTTTTTATACCTCAACCGAAGATATGTAGAGACAGATACAAACACAAGGACCTACTTTGTACCACACTTAGTGAAATGTAAAATTAATAAATACACAGCCTTGCTAGTTCCAATATGAGCAACAATGAAGGATTCATTCATAATAAACTATTTTCATTCATGCATGTTTATTTTTGCTTGATTTTCAGGTGATGACGAGCACAACCGTTGCCACTTCCCAGCGTGGATAGTGGATCATCATAAGTGGTTCAGTCTGGACCACACTCACCAGTATCGGTTCACAACAAAGAATGCTACTCTCAAGGTATGTGGAAGCAGAGCATGTATATTAGGTTTGCAACTAAGTTGTTCCCATTTCTCTAAGGTGCCATACCCATTTAGGCATAAACGAAACTCTTATATTTTAGCCATATTGTTTATCTTCTTCTATGGAACCCTTTTTTTTGGAAATGTATTGATGCAAACAGACCAACCTTAATTGAACGAGAAAGCTTTAATAGCATCTCTAAGGATAAGCACGCTCTACAGTTATCAATACCGGACTTGTTCTTTGACAGCTGAATACTTGCTGGTGTAAAGTGGGTCTTGCCATAGTAATACCAAGGAACAGTGATACAATATGTCTTTGATTACATCACTATTAAAATTGATTTCAGATAATGAATGAGGATGGCACCTATGAAGAGAAACGGCTGGTGTGCCACTCGATCTTGGAGCACAAGGACAAGAAATTCATCAAACTGGTCGCTCATGTGACTATGGGGTGGTGAGTGGGAATTACTTTTGAAACAATGTTTTGTAGATCTAAAAGTTACATGATAATAGTTTATATTAATTATACAGTAATTACTGTCTGCCTATTATATCCACGTTTCTTAGACATTGCGACATGGAGATGTCAAATTTAGACTCCATAGACCCAGACCCCTAGTTCCACTAAGGGGTTACCCCAAACTTTCCATTCCGTACCTTTTGTCTTCATTTCCTATAATAATGCTACACGGATCGGGGCTATTTTGGGTGCATTTTTTATGGTGATACTGATCAGTGTCACGCCACTCATCAATTTGTCAAGGGGCTTCTACGTGTTCGCCTTCCCATGGCTCCATGCAAGCCTTCCAAAAGTCGGGTCATTTTTATGGCCCTTGCTCTTCAAGGACATGCAATGAATTATACAATCACTCTGGGGTCAATCCCAGACACCTACAGCATAGTAAATAAAGGAAGTTTTGTATATGAAATGTATCATGCCGATAATAAAATCCGGAATCTCTTGTATTCCCCCAGTGAGCTTAGTGAGCAAAAGCTTAGACCCCTCAATCATGAAACTTGTTAAAGTAGTAAACCAATGATAGCTTAATAATAATAAGTAATAACAGCCCATAAGCGTTCCACTAAGGCACAAGGGTCAGTAAACCCGGCTGATGATGCAAGTTGCTCGGCAGTGAGTCGGGCCACGTGTGCCTGAAGCTGTTCCGGCGCGAGGGCGGCGTGCTGGAGGTGCAGCAGGGCTCCGCGCTCTGGGAGGCGCCGCAGGACGCGTGCGCCGACGCCGCGCACACGCCCTACGTCACGCTCATCAGTGAGTTATATGTCCACTCAACTATTATTATTATTTAATTTATTTTTACATTTGTTTATAGTCTTTAAAGTTAGCAATGAAAACTGTATAGAAACAGAATATTAATTTTTGTTTTTTTAAATTTTATTGCAGGAGTTCAGCAGACAGGCAGATGTCCCGCTTGATGGAAAGCGGTTACTATCGCTTATGAACATTTGCAACATCAAAGGTGCTATAAATGCACTGCTGCACTCTTAAGCGAGACTGGAACCTGGTCACTAATGCCGGAATACAACTCAAGCTTGTTATGGCGACATACTTTAGACCAGAGGTGGTAGCCATCCAGTTGGGCAAATGCCCTACCACCTGGCTGTGTGTTGTTTTGTCGCCTCTTACGACAGGCCGCCCGGCCGCAGGAAATTGTATTCTTTCTCAGTTCCTGCACGAATATAATGCTAATGCTTGTGTGAGGTTTGTTGTAAAATGTGACAAAATCCCACAGCCAGCTGGTAGGGCAATTGCGTGTTTGGATAGCCATCGTCCCTTGTTTAAAGTTCCGCTATAACAACCCTGAGTTGCATTCAGCTTTAGTAGCCCCCTATATCAGTCCCCTCAGGGCCAACAACGCCACTAGTGTAGCAAACGTCCATAGGTAACTACTTCTCATCACTTTGGCCCTCTGCCTGTCTGTTATACTCCAGTGTCACATAACTACGTCGATTAATTTATTGCCACATAATTTACCAATGTTTAAACTTAATTGAAAAGAAAGAAAGAAAAAAATATTTGAAGAAATAACGAAATGAATAGTCCACATATTTGATAATGTGTCTTTGATAATAATGCCGGTTTTCTATATTGACAGACTTTATCACGTACATGGAGTACATAAGTTGTAACCTAGCTAAATAATGCAACAATCCAAGTGGTTGACATGACATCCAGCAATAAAAATAAAATGGCAATGAATTTCTGTAATATTAATATATATTATCAACCTTTGTGCTTTGTCAAATTCTGGAAGCACAACAAATGCTTGTATAAATAAATACCTAAATGCGTTTATTCTATTGTATAATTTGCAGCGACTTCTTTGAACTCGATGCGTTGTCCCATATTTGGACGGTACACGGTCGTCAATTCGCTGGCAGACAGGCGACGGAGGAGACAACAAATGAATATAGGTAAGTTCTTCTTTCATAAATATGGCCATGTGCGATTCGTGGGACCAACAAGTGGCGAGTATTCATAAATATTTAACACCATCCATTTGCCTGATTACTGGTTAAGTAAAAGACAATCAATGTCAATATTCTACTAATGGTATGTTAAAAGAACGGATACTAGATATAGAGATCTAGCTTTAGTGTACTAATTACTAGTATATCAGATTTCTATTATGCCCTATCCATTCATTTGCATCAACACTGTTCAAAACCTGATGTAAACTTGATACATCCAAAAACTTGTATGCATTGTTGTATTTATACATGTTGTATAATATGTGCATTTCAGGCAACTCTGAGAATGGTGCTATCTCCCAAGAGGAAGAGTGCGTGATGGGGGAGTACCAGAGCGTGAGCATCGGCTGTGGGGCGCAGCAGGACACGATCGAGTTCAAGTCGCCTTGCACCGACCAAGGTGTGAATGGCATTCAAAAGTTTTCATACAAACTAAGAGTAGAGACTACTCGAAAATAGTCTCATAATTACATTGTTCGCATATTATTAGAATAGAAATAATTCAAATTGATCCATGCCACTATGCTCGCACAGGAATGCGCGATATCGCTTCAATGCACTAACTAGGCTTGGGTCTAATAACAGGGTCACACATGTGTCACGATAAATTATAATATGCTTATCCATAAAAGAACAGGCTTTAAAATAACATCTTATTCCTCGATTGCATCGCCACCTAGTCTAGTTATGAAACGAAAAACCGAAAATTGCCGATAGGAATTAATTTGTGTAAAACTGTATGAACACGGCCGTGAAGGTTTTTACCTTCATTCAAATAAAAAACACCTTGTGGTGTTTTTATTTGAATGAAGTTCCTTATCGCACTTAAGTAACGTTGATCGATAAGAGCAGGACGAAAAAACCCTTTCTTTCGTCGGAAAAGACAACGGAAAGGAATTTCGAACTTTAATGCAATAAATCTCCATTAGTGTAAAATATGGTGTTTTAAAATTACAAAGTCTTGTAGTTGACTTTATTTTTATACAATTTCTTCGATAGTTTTCAAAACTTCGTTACGAGAAGATGTCGCAAAGATACCTAATTTAGTAGTAAGAAGCAATTTAGTAGTAAGTAAAGAATTTAGTAATATGCTATTATATTTGTCAGTGTACACGTGCTACGGATCGTGGAGCTGGGGCGGGCGCGGGTACGTGATCGCGGGCCCCGCCGCGCGCCCCCCCTCGCACCCGAGGACCCTCTGCTTCGCGTACACGACCACCATGAAGAACGGTACACCTCCATAGAACTTTCATTTTTTTTTGCTGGTGAACTTACAAAAAGACAGTTCCTGCCCTGAAGAGATAAAATTTAGAACCCGACTGCAGCGCCATCTGCCGGGCTTATTTGTGAATCTAAACCATCCTCGAATCCACTTGAAGGACTTGAACACACACAAAAAAAATCATTCAAATCGGTCCAGTCGTTTAAGAGTTCACTGTCAACACTCGTACAGAAAAATTATATATATAAAGATATATTTATTCTTTATAATAAAATTTTTTATTATAAAAATCTGACTTTCTTGTGATAAAATTCCTTTAAAATGTTAATTCACTTATATGAGTGTTGCATGTAATAGCTAAACATAACACACTATCTACGATAATAGCTATATTTCCATAGCTATTATCGTAGATAAAAAAAAATCCCATCGTGTCACTGCTGCCACGGTTGCCAAGAGCATCTTCTGCTATTTAATTTAGTCCAACAACTATAGTGTGTGCATCGGATCAAGCCGAAGTGAGAGTTCCATTATCAACATTTAAGAAATCAATTTATTGTTTTTGCCAGACTTTGTTTTCAATTTTAACATGTATACAGTGTATTATTTTACCACGGCATAAATTTAATTATGTTTTTTATTTGCTCGCCTGTTAGGTAAATCAACATCTCTAATGTATACCATGCTTTTTGAGTAAACAAATAAATTGTACGAGGTGAAGTGACGTCTGTTGTGTATTTGAAGATACCCACGGCGTGGGGGTGCACCTGCTGTCGGTGTCCGCGATGGGCGGCTCCTGCGACCGGGCGGTGGCGCCCGGCGTCAGCGGCGACAAGGCCTACAACCTAACACTCAACGGTAAACATTGCTTTATTCTTACGCGACGATAAAGGGCTTTTTCATATCTCGTATTCTGAAAGCACAAAATCGTCAAAAAAACTATAAAACTTTGTGAGGCATAGATAATGCATATGACTCATGTCCCAACTTTTTTTACAACCACTGTGAAACCACGGCATAAATTGTAATTAAAAAAAAACTAAATATACGCTTTTATAGAAAATCCAAAAAAAATAGAAAATAATTTTATTGTAAAAAAAGCATAATACTAACATACGTATGAAGCTAATAAAAGCGTATTAAAAAATCATCAATTTTCTAACACCATTTTCTGTTTATAAATAACTTTTCGCTAAATTATTATTCAATTTTATTAAAGAGATAATAGATATTTTATTTACTATCATCAGTGACAAAAGAATACTGGCTGGTAGAATGCCGCAGAAATATAATTTTATATGATGTTTCATATGTGGCGTATTAAACAAGTTCATCAGATTTAGATATGGACTTAACTCCTAATGTTATTAGAAAAGTAGGTAGTTGTGTTTTTTAAGTAATTTGTTTTTATTTACATTTCTCATATTCGAAACGAAAAGCAGAGTGTTAACTTCGGGTAAAAAGCCTATTTAGGCACTCGAATTAATTACGACATTTCTCCCATGCCGATTTCTTGTTATTATGGTGATATTTTTTATAATTGTGGTCCCTTTAATTATTTTCAATTAAATAAGCGTGTGGTATAAATGTTTTCATATTATTAATTATTGAAATTTCTTTATTTTTAACTTATTAAGATTTCTCGTCTTCTAGATAGATATTAGAGCAGATGTTTTCCATTTTCGAATAGAAAAAATATTACGCTTTTTATAGTTATGTCACTACTCATTAAATTTCTTTGGCCCAAAAGATCCAGTCTCTTTTCAAAAAACACAGTGAAATTGACTCGAGTCTTTTCCACAGGTACATGCGAACAGAGCAGCCAATACAACAGCATCGGTGTTCACATTACCCCGAAATTGTCTCTCATCGTTTCATTGATGATGATTCTCATCAGATGATACGTCAGCTATGATATGCGTTAGTGATCGTCATTGGGTTTTGATATATGAATGTGTTTTTAATATATTATTATATGGTCGTGTTTATTTTATACATGTTTGATAAAGTAATTGCAATATTTTGCCAAAATTTGCACTGGACTTTTACATATAACATACTTGTACACATAGCTAAAGCATATACATACATTGTATACATAGCTATAAAATGATTTATTTTTTAATTTAGTTCAAGTCATAACCTATAATCGATGTGGTGATTTCTTGACATTATATGCTGACTGTGGCTGGTATGTCCTGCTCAAAATACCTTTATATTATATGAAAAATGACTTGATGAATTGACTGAATGTTTTATGTATTTATTAATACAAGAACTCACAGTTAGATGGCGCCGCAATATTTCCAATTCTATACCGTTGAAATCAATTGTCAGATAGATAACTCTTTATGGTATACCGATACAAAAATATACGTACAGACAAAACTATATCTGACGGCCTCTGTGGTTGAGCGGGTTCACCCTTTGCCGGCTTACCTCACTGCAACGCAGAGGCTCCGGGTTCGATTCCTGGTACAGTCAATTTCGGAAACGTATTTTCTCCGTTATTTCCCGTGGTCTGGGTGTCTGGGATCGGCCCCAGAGTGGTCCGTTGTATATTACCCATAACACAAGAGTAACTTGGTTAATTTGGGGATGTACAATGTGTGTGTTTGTCTGACGATTATTATTATTATCTAATAATGAAAGAAGGGTGGTTTTATTGCTAAAAAGTAACCTAGACTATGTCATCACTCAACATCAGGTGAGAAAGTGGTCAAACGCAAACCTATATGCAGCCGTAAAAGAAATATATCAAACTGATCCACAGCGACGCATGGATTTCGCAATTTTTATACATGGAGCTATTTGCTTGGCGATTGTCGTTCCCAGAATCCCATAATATATAAATCGAGTGCAAATTATAGCGAAAACTATGCAATCAATCGCTAAAATTATGTTTAGTAAATGTATCAAAATTACGAATTGAAATTTTCGCAGCATATGCTCTTAGATTTTGCATTACGAATTGAATTAAAAAAAAATCAATATGGGCTTAGTGAACATGACTGCGGAAGAAGAATAATATGAATAACAACGTAAATACTACAATGTGTTGTTTTATTATAATTGAATAATAAGTTAATAAATAGTATATTTAAACTGAAGTAATCTTCTTCCATGATTTTAAAATCTATCAACGGAGGGTAGTTTGAAAAGAAATTGGTTAGTATACACAATCGATATCCGAACCCAATGGACGTGAAACTCTGTATTTATTGGAAATTATTGTTTGACTAAAGACTTATGATTTTATTTGTGATAATTATTTAAAATATCGCAGCTATTTTTGTCATATCATACCAGGATTCAATTTTGAGTTGTTTTTTTATGGCAGCTTATTTCTAAGTCATAAATTGTGACATAAGTTTCATAAGGTGGTGTACTAATAAGTATAATGGCAATTTTTTTGAGGTAAGTGGAACGTATTTCAAATAATAAAAGCAACTGTTTCTAATATAAGTATTTGAGACTAGATAACATGATGTGCATTGGTCGTGTGCCATTAAAATCGGTTTACTGTTTAAACTGGATTTTGTTGTTAAACACCGTTTAATTGAGATTAAAGTCGGAACAATTAAAAGAGAAGTTACTTAGGCTGCTGTGAATAAAAGATCTGAAATCGACAAGAGAATGACTTGTGGCGCCATCTAATCATTTAAGGTTTAGCAGCTTTCTTACTCGTCTATAGTAATTCTTAGTATCTTTTTGTTTTCATGCCATAAATTAAAAACCACCTTATGAAACTTGTTATTTTATTTATTTGGTTGTGATATTTCAGTTTTTGTTTTGAGACTTGATTCGAGAAAAAACGGTTAACAAATACTGTTAGATTTCTTTAAGCTCTATTGCTTTTTGTCTATTATAAACACACGTGTAAATTGAACTTTTTGCTCTTATATGTATAAGTTATACAATTGATATCGAGGCCGTTTTGTGATCGCGGCGACTGCAATTATTTTGTGAAACGTGAAAATATTGAATTGAGAATTCAGGAACGCGTAAATATTGCAGTCATTTTGTGAACGCAGCTTTTGGAGTCATTTTGTGAACGCAGTTTCTGCAGTCATTCGCTGAACGCAGTTTCTGCAGTCATTCGCTGAACGCAGTTACTGCATTAATTCTGTGAACTTTGACTACAGCAGTTATTCTGTAAACACGACTGCTATGGTCATTTTATAAACGCAGCCACGCGGTCTCTGAAGGTAAGAACAAAAGTAGTTCTGGTAATGCGGTCGCCGCAGTCTTTTCGTGAACACGATTATTTGGTTCACCAACGGTTGAAAATTCATTGTAAACGTATATAATTAAACAGACGCGTTTATATCTGTTAGAAACGTAGTTCATGTATAACAAGATCTCGAAGATCTGTAAAAGTGGTACATGAAATATTTATAGCTGAATTCACGTCTTGAAACAAAAACTTGATGTATCTTGTTCATAGTTAGAATATAAATTATACAATGTCGACGAGAAACGAAATAAAAGGTGATCAAAATATGTACATAAGAGAAAAGATTAAGAAATGGAGGTAGTACATATACAAGTTACTTATTTAAATGTAATTTTTAGATTAGTTGGTTTTTTCTTTAGTATGTAATATTTTTCGCTTGTGTTTTGCAAAAGGGTTTGGTGATGCCATTTTTATGTAATATGGTTATAATAACATTATATTATTTATAGAGAAAAACGCTTTCGTAGCATACATATTGTATTGTATGCTGATACAATGATAAGACTATGAAAATTGACTGATTTATATGCACTGTTATACATAGGGTTCGTGTATCATTACAAAAGCGGGTCAGATTTGTTTCTGTCCGAGTCTGTAATCAACTATTCCCGCGTTGTTACGAATATAATGACACTGATATTAGACTCATTTCATCAGAAAAAAACATTTTCCGATTTACGACTAAAGATTTGTTTTATACGCAAATTATTAAGCAGATTATAGTTCCAATAAGAGTGCATATAAATAGTAGTTTTCTTAAAAGGTAATTTAGATAGACATAAATGTAGATAAAAATTGTGCTCAGCATAATGCATTTCGTATAATTTCTTTTTAAAAGAGACGTCCAGTGATTTTAGAATTTTGTTTTAAGTAGTCTCCAATTTGTTTTGTGCAATTAATTAGTTTACACAGTAGTATTGAAATTAAATAAATTGTTGTAATGTAACTGCCCAAAATTGTAATTATATTACCCGAAACTGTAATTATGATTCTTTTTGGAGTTAATGATGCCACGAGGCTTTAGGTAAATAGTACCACTGTGTAATTTTAATTAATTGCGACTTTTGTTATTTTTTAATATTCTCTATGCTTTGACTATCACCGATAAAACTTGACCAACACTAGTTTAAAAGTATATAAATTGCTCATAAATAAAAAAAATAGTTTGGAATTTTATTTGTGATAATTATAATTTTAAGACGATAAAAAATGTAAATAAATCACTAGAATCAAGTTCCTGACTCGCTTTTTTTTTACTTGTTTTTTTGTGATTCTTATATTTGTTTAGTGTTTAAAAAAGTCCGTCAATGCTTGCCTAACAGTTCTGTTTAACCAGTCAGACGTTCGAGAATTTAGACCTAGAAAAAGGAAAATTAGCTTAAAACAAATTTTAGTCTTTTTCTACCAATAATTTCTAATTGAAATAGTTATTGATACATATAAAGACTACCACAATACTGTGTATCTTGTGGGTGGAGGCATGGCTTATGGGTTTGCCTATCTTACTATCCATTTATTTAACTTACTACTGATTTAAAGACACAAATTCCATACAAGTCACTGAAATCCCATTATTTTGACCCTTACCCCGCACTTGTCACAGCTGGTTACATTCGTGTAACTCCTTCCTACCTAGTATGACATCACGTTTGGAATTTTATATCAAGAATTTAAAACTACCCTTCCTAATTATTCGTTTTATTCTTATTTAAATTATGTTTTAATATTTTCAGCTCATACAGATAGAGTTGGAAACATTTTGAAGTTTTTCTTTGAATAGTTCAAATTTCGTGCTTTAAAGCTCAAATACATTTTGAAATGTGACGTCACGACATTTAGGCCCCATACCTCGTCACACAATATACCCCCATATTGTAATTTATAGATTGTCCTTCATGTCAATTTTTTCACCCAAGGTAATACAAATTTATGAATGGTAATTAGAAACATCGGTTTTATAGTATATGCACTTTAATCGTTAAATGAATGGGAAGACGTCCTACCTTCACTTTGTATATGCAATTACATAAATATGGAAATAGTTTGCCAAGAGGGTGTGAATTAAACCATTGTTGGCACAAGTTATTGACGCCTGTCATAATCATTCAAGATATTAAGAAATCTTGATATTTTTTTGTAGCCGTATTATCAATATTTCTTGTATCTCCTGGCCGACCACGAGCCATAATTTTAACAGTTTGCGGTGGGGCCATGGGAAAGCCAAGACGTAGAGTCCCCTTCAAAAATTTAACGTTAATCTGGCTTAGCATTGACCGATAAATATTCCTGTCTACACCTTATAAAAATGCATCCCAGTGCCAGTGTAGGATTATTGTAGGAAATGAGAAAAAGATACGAGGCTATTGGGGTGAACTAGTGGAGCTGGTGATCTAGAACTATGACTATGACTATGTAGCCTGCCCGTCGCAATGTTCGGGGAACATAGAAAAGTGGACAGACGGTGACTCGCCACTCCCTGCATGGGCCGCAAAAAACTACATAGAAGACGGGCAACATGGGTGGGAGTGTCTAAGGGGTGTCGAGAGGCAGGCTGCAGGTTCACCGAAGCTACTTCCGACGTTATGCCATTTACCACTTCCGCCCCTAGAGCTTGAGTCTTAGCTCTTATTACTACTATCTTTCTATGGCTACAAATATATCAAGATTAGTTTGTTTTATACAAATTAATAGAGTGGGGGTCATAATGGTTATAGTTAATAATATAGTTTACGTTACATGCCCTTCCATTCACAGAAGTGTTTTGATATTTCATATATCTCAAGAACTACCACGGATCTTGTTGGAACCAATTTCCGTTGACAATATTTTCGAATACAATATCCTGTACGAGCATCTATTGTATGAATTAAACACTTGAAAGGATGCAGGGGACATGTTACAGTTGGTAAATAATACGTAACTGAACTACGGAGGTTTTAATGATGATAGTAATTTTTGCCAAGCGTAAATAGCGTTGTTCCAATGATCAATATGGTTTGTATGCGTGTATTACACCTGAATCCGATGAAAAACGAAATTAAAACTGTTACAAAACCCCTTATTGCATTAATAGAATTTTTCTAGGCTCAATTATCGATCGGAGACTGGCTATTGTTTTTTTGAAAAATAAATATATAAATGAATATTTAGCCCAAAAAGACTATTGTAAATAAATAAAAGTTGTAGCTGGATAATTTATATAAAATTCGATATTTTGTAAGTGTAACGCGTTTTTAAGAGATCAATAAATAGTACAGGATGAAAGTATTAATTTTTAAATTGAAACTGGAGATTATAAATAAGTCATAATTAATGAATGCATATTATATACATGTACCACGCTTATTCATAACACGTATACAAGGTTTATAGCCTCGTTAAAAAAGCTTTTGCCATTTTTCTACGATTCTATAAACTTCGTATAAGTTTTATGTGTAAAGGGAATAGACGATAATCCACATCGAGATGTGAAATGCTATTTGTTTCAAGCGCCGTCTGCTAGATATCTCTGGAGCAGAATTTAAAGTTTGAAATAACCCAAAAAAGGCAGTATTAATAAAGTATGTACTATTTTTTAAAACGAAAAACATCTAAATATTTTATTTAAACACCAGAGGGCCTACAGCGGCCACCTTTCGAGAATTGCTATAAAAATAGATACGTATCTTGGTGTACTGGTAATTGTAATTATTTTGGTACTTACAAAAGCTGTAATTGTATTTTGATACTTGTCATGTTTGTCATATGAATTTACGCAATCGGCCGCTTTAGGCCTTCGGATATATTCTATTTCTAAGTTTGAGCCATTATAATAATCGGTTACGTTGTGTTACAAAATGCTGTTTAAAACAAATAGCCTTCCACATCTCGATATTATATATTGCTGATATCTATCGATAAATCCTATTAAGTTATAAACGAGAAAATTTCTGAATATAGAGGGCCATTTGTTATTCTTTCATCCAAAAACTAGTGAACGTATTTTGATGAAACTTTTCAGTAATATAACTTATATGTTAAAATAACACATATATATAGAAAGGTTATAATTTGAATTGGCAGAAATAAACGGATGAGTGTCAAGTTAACACGTTATGAGTAATGTCTTGGGGTCTCGGGGTACTCAATGCGGGCGGAGTGAGACGAATATAACACCTCAATGTCGGGCGTGTGACCCAAAGGCGGACTGGCGACGTCGTTGACGGTTTGGTCCGTATTGATAAAAGTAGGTAAATCTTTCAGTTCAAAGACTAGCCTTCAAGTATTATAAAAATGAGTTAAATTAAAAAAAAAATATCTACATCTATTTGAATTAATACAATATTTGTTGTTATTTTAACAGTTAAAGTAATTTAATTTAAATATTTTCCTTTTAGGTGTTAATTATAACTGTTTATATCTAGCCGTCACTATATCGCTCATCGAATGTACTACACACGTCTTACTTACTTGTATCGTAGTCGTCGCTTGACTGCCCCACCCCTCTCTTCGAGCATTGTTTCGGCCGCGTTTACTGAGTTAATCCGCATATCTAGCAAGCTTCGACGCAATGCAATAACAACAAGGATTAGTTCGACACTAATGACGGTCATAAACCAAGTACGATACCAATAGGATATTCTTCTTAAACACGAAGTAAACAAAAGAACTCCGAATGCAGGAAAGGTAATAAACTGCGTTCTACGACCGCCAGGTGTGCGCATTTCTTTGTCGGTATGTAACAATACCATTTACAATTAAATGGTATAGAATCATTGCCTCGAATTGTTACATATAATGTTTGTATTTGTTTCTAGTATAATTAATAATGTGAATCCTCGTTTTGAGTAATTAGGCCTCCTCCAGTTGTGGTCGTCCTGTCTGCGCCCCCATAGAGCTGTGGTGGCCACTTAGGTGGTGAAATATTTTTATGGTAGTTTCCTAAATCTTATTATTCACTCACTTGCCTTGCCATCGGCTGAATTTTGACATTATTTGTTTAGAGCCTATGTCATCTTTAGCCGATAGTAAGGCCAATGAACTATCGGCAGGATATAAACACCGGCCATGAATCTCTCTTCTCTTTTCCAAATCGTTTGGAGCCGGGCTGATATGTTTTTTACAAGCTTTTATTTAACGGACAATGGATGTACGTATGTAAGTTCGGGTGGAATCTTGCAAGTTGAATTTGACCAACTTCACCGTTTCCGGTTGAGCTGACATTTTGCACGCCTATGTGACAAAGCAATAATATGGTACCACGGAGCTGATCTGATGATGGAGTCCGAAGGTGGCCATAGGAACTCCTGTACTAAACAAGATAGACCCGTCGTGTTTGGGCTCGTTTTACTTGTCTTGGCTAGCACTCTTCTGCTGCATGATATTCAAGATCTCAAAAGGTTGTATTTAAAAACCTTTTTAAAAAAGCTTATTCCTTCTATACTCCTCTATTCTGGAATAAGTCCTCAGTCACCACAAGAACTAAGAAATTTTAAATGTCAAGAACGAAATACCTTTTCTGAAATTAAACAAAAGATATCAGTAATATGCTATATAAAATGCCATATTCAAATAAAATTATTTAAAAATATGTTTTTGTTTTAAATGTGTTAAATGCACGAAACGTTGAGTAAATTCACATTTTAGTACATAAGGGGGTTTTATGGGGTTTATTTGTTTTATAGATATTTTTAAATAATAAAAAATATGGTAATAAAAAAATAAGCAAAAAGTTTTTACACATTGTGAATAAGTGCACTAATTTATGTATAAAAAAACTATAATACTCTATGGAATTGTAATTTATCGGCTTGTAAATATTTTCTCTGGATTGTTTTGTAATTGAAAAAATATTTTTTTGTGATATGTAATTTGCGAAATCAATTTTTGTATAGCGTTTAAGAGTTCTTGGGATATGTAAGTTATTTTCATTGGTCGTTTTTTGCTTATTTTATTTCTTTCTTGTAAGCGATTGGTCGCGCGGTGAGATACGATTTGTAACTATTAACGTGTAAGCCTATTATTATATTTTGATTACTGAAATATAATTGAAAATCAATTGATTAGTTTTATTTCGTTGCGGCCTTCTTTCACCATCAGCTAATTGGCATGTAAAAAGAAAATTAGGTATTACAATCGTCTATTAAAAAAGCCTCTACATTTTTAAAGTCTGTTCCAGATTAGTTTTGTATTCCGGGCATCACATGGGGATTTTCCCGGATATGATGTAAATATACATGCAATATAACTAGCATAAATATTAGCTAACTTCGATACGATTTCTCAAGAACGATAGCTTGAAGTCCCTTTTCAAGTGATGCGGATACTTTATATTTCTGGAAACCCGCGGGAATTTCCCCGCGAGTGTTTTAAGGTAGGTATTAAATTATTATTTTAATAGTAATTAGAAGATAAAATAAATAAGATTCGGTTCCGATTGGTACTAAAACAACGTAATCTGGGACTTTTAAATTCCCCGGATTTCCTAACATGACGGACTTGTTTGATATGACAGTATCTATGTTTATGTGATTTCTTTACTATGTGTCTTTAGTAATATTACCTAAAGGTATATATCCCGGGTTTCTACTGGAATCTTCGGAATTAATGTATTTGAATCTTTTAAAATCCACTGCGCTGCTGAAAATACCCTTTTATTTAAAATTTGAGTATTAAAATACTGGCAAAATAACTGTAATCTACGTTATTTGCGAAGCATGGACCAAGTCGTGGGCAAATCCTATTTTTAAATAATAATGTCGGTTTAAAATCTGGTGGTAAAACCTGTACGTCGAGTCCCAATTTTCAGTGGCCTACTTTGCCCTCACCTCCATTTCATCCTAGAGACTAGCAAACCGTTGGTATCGCCCTTGTTGTTGCAAACATCCACAGGCAATGGTAACCACTTTCCGCCAGATTAATAGTCCATCGTTCAAACGTCGATTGAATGTTTTAGAAAAGAGAGACACGGAAGTTGAATCCCAAAATGTGGAACCAAAGAATTCCATAACACGACTTGAATCAAAAATGAATGTATTTTGTAGTTCCAAGATTTCGCTTATTGAACGCTGGATAACACGGCCACTTAAAGCCGACTTATAAGAGAATGAATTCAATTAGATGTATCCGTTAGTACCTAGTTTCCGAGAAAAATGTCCTTAATATTAAAATAATGGTTTAATAAAAGACAAAGAATAATTACTCAATTTATTATTTTGTTCATTTAACCAATATCTTAAGCAGTTACAGTACATAGCATAGCGTACATAATGCATTCTTATAACAACAATGTACAGCGCGTTACAATGGTCTCGCGAACGTTAAGGCGCTCCTATTTACTCCCTATTCGATGATAATAGCATTAAAATCAATAAATCATACAAAATTTTTAGAGAATTTACAGCAGTGTCCAAATTGAACACATGTTTTGAAATTTATTACAGTATTATACACAATAATGCAAAAAGATGCCTAACATTTGAAGATATGAAAGGATGAAGGGGATATTATACAGATCGTCAATGTAGAGCAATTACAACAACAACTGAGCAACAAAGATTATTTGACTATCATTCTATACACGTCAGTAACTCCTTCGTCACCATTTCCAAACTCAGGCTTAAGTACCGTGGTTGTAAGCTTCAATACAGTATGCTCATTCCATACGATGTTTTATGTCTTTAATTCTTGAAATGATTTTTATAACATAACAAATAGAGAATATCAAAATATACGTTAAGCCTGTTCATTGGTCTCTAAAACGTATTAAAAAAACATAAATTTATTGACAATAACGCCATCTATATCTAAAAGGGAGTCAATCGAAACCCTTTTGATTTAAGCTAGATTTTAAATATTAGGGACATCAATTTTTTATTATTATTACACACATTTTCACATGCAGTGTGACGAATGCACTAACAATACGAGTGGGCTTATGTCGAGTTTATATATATTACAACCCATTCTTTTACCTTAACCACTGGTAGAAATTTGATATTACTTGTATAGAGTTTATGTCAAATGTCAACCAGTAGTAAGGCAAAAGAATGTATCGTAAGATATACTCATTAGTCCTATAGTCATTCGTTGAAATAAAGGTTTAATATCCTAACAATGATATTAGGAACTAGCTGTGCCCGCGAGTTTGTTCGGGTTGGACTTGGGAGTATAAAAATTCAAGTCTATTAAAATAAAATTTCACTGCAGAACATGTTTTGAAGTTCACACAGTTGAAAATTAAATATACTTCCTATTATTCTTCGCAACGTGTTATATATATATATGTTTTTACACATTTATTTTGAAATCACAGACAGATATTTCAACTATGTATAAGACGATCATGTTCCATGTAAATAAAAAAACTTTAGTACTCTAAAATATGCAACGAATGACTAATATTACCGCCGACACCCAAAAATATGTTACAGTGAAAAATCATAACATTTACAACTGATATGAATATTTTGCACATACCTCTATTATTACCACTGTACTAGCTGCTGCGTATTTGCAGCACCTTTGGTGATACAAATGTCCATAGGCGATGGTAACCGCTTTCCATCAAGTGGGCCATCGTGTGATAAAAAAACCTATATTTTCAGGTTTCAGATTGTGTTTTATTTTCTGCTACAAAGTTGCGAAAGTTAACTGAAATTAACAGGTTGATTCCTAGAACCTTCCGGGCTGGAGGTGATGCGCAAGCGAGCCCACAGCCCCGGACAAGGGACGTTCGAAGATTGGAGAGGGATTTTAGTGGGTATCCCAAGCCGTGACGTGGCAGTAGCATTCCTGCGGGGATGCTACTGGACACACACACACGGGTCGCGACTTTTCCCTTCGTGCGGTTGAACCCTAACTCCATTGTCACGTATTGTGTGACTATGTAATATAAATATTTTTTTAATTTAAAATTTTAAAGATTAACACAAAGAAGAGTAGGTAACTAGCAAATCGTAATTAAATTATATTATAATAGTTATACTGTATTCTACCGGTTTCTACCTAGAATCCAATATCGAACTGAAGGTTTATGAATAATGTCTATAGTCATAGTCATATATTCCATGTACCATGTTCGTATACACATGGGAGTGATATTGTTTGGTGTGACAAGGACAAGGCGTTTAAGGAACTGTCAAATTCGCAAATCACAAAACTGGGCTTAGTGTTAAGTAACATTTATAGGAAGGTCCCAGAAAGTGTGAAGCAGCATGACGAGGGGGAGATAAACTGGGAAAATTTAGCGTGACACTTTAGGGACGTCTTTTGGCCTTCTAGATGAGTGGCCTGAGCGCTAAACGAATAGAAAATGTAGAAGCATGAGATATCGTTACGCTAACTATTATGTCTTTCTCAGAAATTTTCTATTCTATTCTTTTAGTTAGAGCTAAACCAGTTGTCTAAGGGGCCTAATGGGAAAATGTATAAAGAGCGAATCAACTTTGAAGTTTACTGGGATTGCCACACTCAGCGCCTTAACTATCCGCGCCAATATGGCGCTAATCAAACAGGTACAAAAATAACACGACAGCAACCTATCCAGTGGTAATTAGAAGTCAGTGGCTTTTTGCAATTTTTTTAATACAAATATACATACTATCTTTGCTAATCTACTAAAGCGGGCTCATTTAGTGTTTATATTTAAAAATGTGTGTATTACGCATACAGTTGTAAATGTAATGAGAAATAAATAGTTTTGATTGACAAACGTTATTTTTATTCATAATAATATGTGTAGTCTTCATTCATTCATCGGCAGAACAATAACTAAAGGTATAGAAACCGTGTGAAAATAAAAATTGAGTAACATCTCTCTCATTCATATCATATAATATACACAAGTGTGAGTGAAACAAAAAACAGTCTTGGGTTTCTAATATTTCCGACAAGTGACAAGTAAAAATGACATGTTCTAATTATGTTGCTGAATTAAAAATACCCACGGGGCCTGTTACTTTAATTGGCAATCGAAGCGAATTGGCATTGTAACTTTCGACTGTTTTGGTAGTCTCATGTCGGCTCAATATTGAATCAATCTTGATTTAGACGATTTAATATGAATTTTAGAGACTACGGAAATTTGAATATGTGAGTCGAACGGATTTTGAATCACACTGGCATGGTTGGCAATGATGAAGGTACGACTTTATACGTATCCCTTTCCAACACGCTTTCAACGTCACAAGCGAAAACAGTTCGGATGTATGTATTTTGTAGAGAGCTATTTTAATACGGTTCCTTAACTTTAAGTATTGCTCTGAACATCCACCGTTCAGCTTCAGTTGATTCATATGACAGCTATCACTAAAATAATTTGTGTGCGTAGAGGAAAAATGAAATAGAGAAGCAGCTCACGTATAACAACGACAGAGAAAATAACAGCTTACCGTGTTTACACTCTTTATTTAAACTTTAAATTCACTGCAACTCTTCAAAACTACCATGTAATGCGAAAAGGCATCGATTTTCAAACTGGCGTCTCTTTCGTACTTATAACATATTCTACTTTCGCAACCATTTTTCTTGCATATGCCATCTCTATATAATAGTTCCTCTAAGCCTGTGTGATAATTATTTTGTGACAGCACACACTACTCAAATAAAAACAATAAATATCAACAAATTCGTATTAAAAATGAACATTCTCGGGCATTACGCTATTAATTACAAAAACATGAGTACAAAATTACATTATTCTCTTTCACCATTTATTTCATATATATTCAAATCATATTATATTTCAATAGTACAGTTCCAAGGAAAAACATTATTTCAAACGAAACATGAAGGCTGCTAAGTAAAACATAGTTCTGAATATTAATAAGTCATAGATACTGTTTCGGGCAGAACGTGCCCGAAATTGTATATCACCAACTTATAACGAGATGCCTATCTATATCACCTTCATGCCAATAATAATTAAGATCATGTGATATGTTTAAACTCAGGTCAGTGTTACGTATGATAACTTCACAAAGTTGATGGAAATAGTAAAATCAAGACATAAAGAGTAATAAATACGTCGAGGGGTTTATTAGCACGTTTGTGGACAGAAATGAAGAAATTTATGCTTAAAATATTGGGTTTTAAGCTTAAAGTGTAAAAGTATTGTAATGGTTACATTACACTGGAATATCACATCACGATATTTCAAATTTTTAAACATAGTCTGCGGGGAGTATATTACTTAAGGTATTAAATAGTATGGATATTTAATACATGGTATTAGGTTATCACCTAATACTATAGTATATATGGTAAAAATAAAGAAGAATAATTGTTTCTATATGAAAACATAATGATAAAAAAGTTATAATAACTGTAATTAAATAAAAAATAACGCACATAAAGTATCATTAATAATAATAATAAATGTCACGCCACATTTGCATTAAACTTGTCAAGGGGCCTCTACGTTTTAGCATTTCCATGGCCCCAAACAAGCCCTCAAAAAGTCAGGGCCATTGTTATGGCTCGTGGTCTCTAGAGACATACAATAACGAAAGAAACGATATATTTCTCAACACAATATCATTATTACTACATCCTCGATTTTTCATGAAAAACGAATAAAACAGCAAGCCAACTGGTATTAGCAAGCTGCCCACAGACTTCTAGCATATAACTATAGTCTGAAGATTCTCTGATAAATAATGTGTTATGACCACTAAGCTTTAAAACCTAATTTTAATCCAGTCCCGAGGTTCCTGCGACGTATACCCTTAAGAACTGTTTCACCTTTCTGATACAGACCGTATTCCTAATAATAAATTAATGTAATAATTCGAAAGAACTAGAAACAATTCACTTTTTTTTACAAATTATTCTATCTAAATACAAAAACAGGAAGAGTTTTGGAAAATCTCAATATCTTTTCATTTCGACCATTTTAATCTGAGAGATGGTTTTCCAATAACTTTAATGCAGGCCGTAAGGCTATAAGGCTAAATTAAAATAAATTTTATTTTTAAAAGTCAACCCTAAATTGTCATACATACTGTTTCGGGAGAAATGTACCCGAAATTGTATTTACACCCGAAAATAGGAGTTTATACATATTTAATATTAAAGCTTTTATTTTAGAACAGCATTAAATTAATAAATATCATGTAATTTTTATTTATTTTCGTTATTATATATATAATTTCGGGTATGTCCAATTAGTACTGGTGGTAGAATAGATGTACCATCTATAATTCTATACAATGAGGAATGAATGTTTAGAGGAACTGTTTAGAATGATGCGTTCGTCATAAATCAGGCATTTATCCCTATAATTCTGAGTGAAGAACTAACTCGTATTCTCATAACTTATTATCATTATACTACCGTTAAATCCCGGTTACGTTCGGAACGTATACCTCGAAGCCCGGGGCCCGCTTTAACTCGCACTCATATCATCATATAAGTATTTGGAAAAAACTCTCACCAAAAGTTTATAGGTTTATGGGAGCTGCATACGGGTAGTCTGGTTAGCGCAACGCGGGAGCGCACATATCAATAGTTGCTCTATCTCGCTCGCACATTATGCGTCCCGCTCACACATTGTGCTATACATATATTGTACTAGCAGTAGGACTTGTTAATATTTGTACTTAAGGTTGCCATTTCCAAAATAAATTTGTTCACTTTAGTTCACATCAGCACTCGACAGTGAATACCATCTGCCATCTGAAGTATCGTTTAACCTGTACCTCTCGCTGCCACAGGTTCTAATGCACTGCAATTTGATTTTTTTAGTGTGTAAACGATACGTCTTAGAGGAAAGTAAACATTTTTTTACCAGATGAGCTATGAGCGTTGTATAGTATCAGAAATTAAAAAGTGGGAACACCATCTCTTAGTCATGATGAAACTATTCATTTTAAACATTTCTAATTAGTGTGCGTAAATAATGTAATTAATAATATTTCCGTCAAACTCTAAAATCATACATGGTTAAATTAGATCTTGTAACAGGGAATGAACCTACAAAGAATATTTTTTTAACATTTCCACTTCTACAAAAAACAGTTAAGAACTACAACCCTGAATTAAGTTAGAAGGAACATTGAGGCGGGATTAGTTGACATCTAGCAGATGCCGCGAGTTCCACACTACCTGCCTACTTGTCCACCAAAACGCATTCCTTACCTTGGCAAAGCCAGGATCAATATCAGTTTATATCTTACCCCAATGACCTAGGCTCGTGACATAGAAGAAATACCGGTCTACTTTTAGTAGATATCGGGCAGTCCTTATAAGTTTCTCACTACACCACAATTTGTGCCCGGGCAGTAGGTAGGGATAGAGTACTTAACATTCAGAAATCAACAAAAAAGTTTCAAGAATCATTCTGTCAGAGTTGTAGCGCTGGCTAACTTGTCCACCCTGTTAAGATAATAGAACGAATACCGGGGTGGTTTTAGTGGATATCTACCAGGCGTCGTTATTTTAGGCAACGTGGCGTATATAAAGCGTTTAGACTTCGACAAAGAACGTTACAAAACGATTCTATGAGGGTCATTACCTCACCTATCTCACGGTTCGTGCCTCGGGTGACTGGAAGAATACTAGACTAGTTTTAGTGGGTACCACGGAATGGTTTTAAGGGGTATCTGGCATACACCTAATCTCATACTACCTCATTGATTGTCCCCGGGCAGAGGGTAGTTAGAGGAATACCGGGATGGTTTTAGGAGGTATCGGGCAGTCACCACGAGTATATTACTACTTTATGCTTGTCCCCGGGAAACGGGTAGTTAGCAGAATGCCGGGATGATTTTAGGCGGTATCGGGTCACACTACATAATTTCTTGTCCTCGGGCATAGGATAGTTAAAGGAATACAGGGATGGATTTAGGAGGTGCCGGGCAGTTACAGCAGGTCTCGCACTATATCATTTCTTGTCCCCGGGTAGAGAAAAGTGCATAAAGTATATCCACCTCAAAAAACTTAAATAATAAAAATGATTGCCTGTGTTTAGATATAACCAACAAAGGTAAGTGAAAATAACTCGATATTCCATTCCACTGTATACAATACATACATTTATAATTATTCATTATTTCTGCAAAAATATGACGTTATATATATAATTATATATAAACTGTATGCCTTAACTACATAAATTAGCTTCAGTACATATCGGGTAGCATAAAGACATGGCCGGTTTCTTTAATTTTTTAATTAAATTTTTCATTTTAATTAATTAATTAGTTTATTTCTCAATTCAGATGGTGTCATACTTTTTAGGGTTCTGCCAATGAAAGGGTAAAAACGGAATCACTTTGTCGTTTTAGTCAATAGGTGGAGATATTCCCTTAATAAATCCCGAAGAGTGTTCTCTCCTTCCTTTTGAACTCTGGGGAATGTAATTTTTTTTAAACTTTAACAACAAACTAATTACTCCAATTAATAACTCTTTCCAAATTTTACGCATGTAATATATTTAGTATTTAGTTTTGATGCTTTGAAATTCATCAAATCCTTCAATAATTGGCTGATTTAACATAATTTAGTATGTTTTAAATAATAAAACTCCAAACTGTGATAGACCACACATTATGGCGGTTAAAAAAAACTATAAGAGTCTGTGCAAATCTCTAATATTATTATAAAAGAAACCAAATATTAATTTTAAAACAGAATAGAATATACTTGACTGTACTATAAAATTAATGGAACAATATACAAAAACAGCTTAGAATTGGGTACAAATGGCGCTCTAATCGCTGACAGCGATCTCTTCAAGACAATCTTGGGATGGAGAGAGAAATATGGCACCAAAGCTAGGGCAGGCTTTTGTTGCACAATATTAGAGAATACATATTATTACTAACGAAGAATTGTATGTTTGACATAACAACTGTACAGTGAAATGTGCTTTTAAGTTGCCACATGTCAATCTTTTGGCGTCAGTCAGAGACCTACAAGTTGGCTTCGGCTGTCACCTGAAAATTATTCCCAATCTTGAACTATTGGATCAGTGTTAAGTAACACTGGATAGGCACACAAATCGTGAAAAAATACATAATCTTATCGAAACCATCTGAATGAAATGCAAACTAATTAACACTCGCATTAATTTAAAATTAACATATATTTTCAGTAAGCTTACTAAATTACAGCTATATTTATATACTTAATATAATGATAAGTAATAGACATTATCCCTTTAATATATAACATACTGTTGCGACAATTCGCTTGATTTAAATATACTGATGTATCAGAGCCATTGTCATATGAGCAATGTGATGCGATCTGACTTAAGGACCATCCAAAAATTACGCCACACCTTAAGGGGAGGGAAGCTGGTCGACGATATGTGATACTGTGTGACAAAGGAGGTACCCAAATTTCGTGATGTCACATTTCAAAAACTAACACCGTCGACACTTAATATAACGACATTAAAGGGACAGTATAATTCGGACGTTATGTTGTTGTAAGCAATATACACAAGTACATAGTCATATGTCTTTTTGTAGTATGGGGATAGATATAGTTTTAAAATCAACCTGTAATTCAGGCGGTCAGCTCTCGCAATGAATAAGTAGTAAAATATGCAAGGTCAAATGGCAAAGAGCAGTAAAGAGGTTCGCATAAGGTAGGAGAATGATAATCCTTCTTTAGCTAAATAATAAGCCTATAGCAAAATATTCCTTCATATTATTGGTGTAAAGGTGAAAATTGTTCGAATTTTTTTGTTTTGCTGGAATAGGTAAACGGTTGGTCGTTATAGCAGATGAATATCGATAAAGTTTCGACGTTGTAAATGATATGTCGCTGTACCCGATGTCGCTATAGCCGGCACGTGTACTTATAAGTTTGTATAGAGATTCGGCCGGGACCTTGGCACTGGGTAGTTATAACCGATCTGTCGTTATAAACGATGTCGTTATATTCGGTTTCGACTGTATATTTAAGTTTTGAATTTAACGCGAAATTTGAACCATTCATGAAAAGCTTCAAAATCCAACTCTATCTATATGAGTACTACCCGTGCGCAGGTTTGCCGATATTATTATTGCCTCATGATGTCGTCGATGATCAGTAGGGTTGACAAAAAAGGTTATATAAGTAGTTGTTGCAATAAGTTTATTATTGAATATATTTTACACAAGTATATAGAATAGTAGTAAGTAGTCATCGGCAAACTATCTGCACGCGGCTTATAGTGTTTAAATTATTAAAACATAATTGAGATGTAAACAAAACTAATAACAGAACTACTGTTTTAATTGAATAATTTCTTGATGTAAAATTGCACAACATGTGATGTCACACGAATGCATTCAAATGTGACAAGGTCAACTAGGAGGGGTCAAAAAATCATGAAATTCGTATACATAATCAGTGGATGGCCCCTTATGACAGGTTTCTATATTTTACGCGGAAATTAGACGCGTTCATTTCTCTCTTTCAATTCGTTCAACCTGTATAGAAATCGGCAAGAAACCAAATTAAGCAAGTTACGCTTGTGTTATGGGCAATATACAACGGACCACTCTGGGACCGATCCTAGATACTCAGATAATAGTAAATAACGGAAAAATCGTTTTGACGAATCTTACCATGCCAGGAATTGAACCCGCTCCGGGTTGTAGTGAGCTTGGCCGAGAAAAACTGCTCAACCACAGAGGCCTTCAAGAAATGAGACACATATTTTTTCTAATTAAACGCATTTAATTTAGCCGTTTTTGAATTGTTCATATCTGACCTAAGCTCTCTTGCTAACAATGTGAATATAGTATTACCTGTATTTTGTTGTTATAGTCTCGATTGGTCCGTGGTTTAAATTTGAACGCTGTTGACGCATAATACTACAGACAGAAGAATTCACAACACATACAATTTCCTGCGTTGGGGCGTCCTGTCGTGAGAAGCGACAAAACAACCCACAGCCTGTTTTGGTAGGGCATTTGCCCCTCTGGACAGCTACCACTCCTGGTCTAGGTTATGCCACTATAACAATCTTTAGTTGTGTTCTGGCATTAGTGGCCAGGTTCCAGTCTGTAGAGAAAGGCGCAAGATTGATAGCACTTTTGGTATTTCAAATGTCCATAGGCGATGCCATACTAGCCAGTTTTCATCAGGTGGGCCGTCTGCCTGTATGCTGAACTCATTAAAACTTAAAAAAAAAACTATATTTTTAAAAAGAGAATGAAGATCAAATATGAACAATTTTAAAACCGACACTTAAAAGTTCATTCAAATGCTTCATAAGTGACATTTTTTTGCATTCATTTTATTTTATTGTATAAAGCTCAAACTTTTGTTATTACAATTTCTATTAATTATTTGTATAAGACAATATTTTATACTTTGAACACTTTGTCCTTGCAAATACTTCATAATCCAAGAAACATCATTAATAACAGGAAAATCAGACAAAAAGTCCCATATGAAAACTTTTAACAATTGTTTGTTTATTTTTTAAAGTTAACAATTTCTCATTTCTATTACAATTGAAAGAGAGAAAATAGAAAATAGGAGGTTAACCTCCTATTTTCAGCATTACAACCATTGGTAGAAAACTGATATGACTTGTATAGTATGTATAGTTTCCAATTTAAATGGCTGGACAGAAATATAAATACTACATGAGACAGACGTATATTTGTTCATTTCTATTCTAAGTATAGTAATCATTGTTTAAAATTAAAAATAAACCACTCTGATAATAACTGTCGCTTAGTCTGTAGTGAACCTAATCTTTATGTATTTACACGTTTTCTTAACTCAACGCGACTGTTAAGTCAGTGTATTTATAAAATTAGTTTTATTTTCTAATTTATTTGTGTGTAAAAAACGAAGCTTTGTGTCATATTTTAATAAATTTGGAAGTACTAATTTCATTACAAAATATTTTTGATAAATTATAGCTAATGGAAAAATACTTTAGGGCGTTGTCACATTAAGCTGCTGCTATGCATTTAGTAAATAAATAAAGCAGCTAAGATTTGCATCCAACTGATATTTTGTTGTTGTTTTCCAAAACTCTCATTTTTAGTTTGTAATTTTGAAATAATTTTTAACAGTCGCGCAACACTCAAAAATATTGATAGCCTAATGAGACAACGGACATATTGTTGCAAGCGGTTATGTGTCACGCAACAGCGATACCCTTTATTCAAATATCATACAATAATTGCAATACAATTTCATAACATCATACATTTACTAGCAACGTTTTAATCGCCGGCGACTTGTTTTCCGCTCGCGCATTTTTAATATCATATATAATACAAATTACATTTAGCTCACAATCCACAATTTTGATGAAGTGAGCGAGTTTTTTCCGCTAGCGACCATTATGTCGCGCAACAAGTGACGCACCTTATCGCAGAGTGGAACAGAAACGAGATGCTTTCTCATGCTATAGAAGTCGCGGGCGGCGCGACTTCCCTGTCGCGGGCGACTACCAGGTCGCGGCGATTGTCACGCAACGAATTGTTGCGTCTGAGGGTGTCTTTTAAGGAGTTGTCGCGCGACTCGAGACCCCGTCGCGGCGACGATGTCGCGTCGCGACATTCCGATGACGATCGCTTCGTGTGTGTACCTAGTAAAGAAACGCTAATTTACTTGTTATTTTATACTTCTTGTTTATTTCTTATATATTTTTTATTGTTTTTGATTCATATACACTTAGGCTGGTGTGCACCAACATTTAACCAAAAATAATCACTATTTTTCCATACATTTTTGGCGATTATTTTATTTTAACCATCGGTTAAAAGTCGGTGCACACCAGCCTTAGTAATTGAAAAACACTTTATAACTGACGAAAAATTGCATTGTTTAAATTACGATTCATAGGTTCCATGCGCAATATGCGACTAGCTATAGTACGACAACCGTGCGGTTGACTGTTAAATAGAAAATTCATGTAAAACTGACTTCAAATGGCCGCTTGAAGCGCTGCGGACCGAACGCAGAACAGCCGCACGTTTGTTACACGCACTATACGGATGATTTCTCACTGTTGCGGTTGTGATTGCGGCTGCTGATCCTGTTAACCGCATAGTAAATATGAGACATTTTCATGAGAGTAATGTTGCACTCACCGGGCAGATCTCTACCACAACTCATTATCTCGTGGTCCAGAGACGCCGAGGCCGGCTCAGCAGCGCGACGACACCGGTTGTTCCCCTGGAAATATAAAACGATAAAATTTAATTCGATACAGACATGCAGATGCAATAAATATCCGCAGGCGCGTGTCACACCACGCACAATAAAGGGTGCTGTAAAGAGAAACTTCAACTGCTTTTGGTATTTAACATTTTAGTCGGGAAACCGAAAACGGTCGAAGAGCCTAATCGAAATTCAAATTTTATTAGACTTTTTCTAAATATTATTCGTTGAAAGTAATTTAGGGTTCCGTTGTAATTTAAGTAATAACTGAGCTAGCTATAATGTGGTCGTCCTGTCCGTGTCTGTTTTATATGCCATAGTAATTTCTCTCAGAAACTATTAATGAAATTTAATAGGATTAGGTCGACTATATGCCTCGGGCGATATGCTCGCAACACAATGCTGCAGTGAAATCGCGAAAAAAAACAGTAGAAACGGCCGCCATACAGGTAACTGAGTGTTCAAATATTTTTCAGTGTATATACATAGGTGTGTGGTTACGTGTGAGGTATCCTTTAATCAAATCTTCAAAAATCGCCTTTATCGGTGCACGAATGGAGAAACAATACAATTTCCTGCGTTGGGACGGCCTGTCCAAAAGGCAACAAGGCAACCCACAGCCAGGTGGTTTTATATAGTCCCGTTGTCCGATCAAGAAAACAGTCGACGTTCGTAATTCTTCATTCGGCGTGAATAATTAAAAAAGTCCTTAAGAAATATGGTTATGATTTTATTAAGATCCTACTATTGACATCTTACACGAATATTTATACTCTGAAAAAAACACACTTTTAGTCACATGTATGATTACTGTTGCGGACAGAGAGCACCCCCTGACCCGCCCGCCGGAGCACACCTACTCTCCGCGCCCCGCATACCGCCGACGCCCATAGCTCGCGCAATTAGCAGCTAGGCGTCGGACGGGATGCGGGATATAGGAGCGGCCCTGGAGGCAATAATTGTTCATTATTCATTCATTATTTACATTTACATCCATGTAAAAAGTTCAATAATAATAATCATACAGTACATTACATCGAGTTTAATTTCCAAACAAGAAGCTAATGCCAATAACTACTATTACTAAGTCGATCGGACTTAAACGAACACGGGGTTCAGTGTATGCCAGTTGACTACAGAACCCTGACGATGTGAATCAAACGTGTCAAATAAATAATAACAGCCTACAAGCTATCCACAGCTGGGCTTGAGCGTCCCACTATAGGGGAAGTGACAGTATACCCGCCACGTTTGTCTAAGTCGGCATGGCAGGTTTGACACATCGGTTATCTTGATGCGCAGGTTTCATCACGATGTTTTCCTTCACCGTTATTAGCACGTGGTAAGTGTAATAATATGCACATTAGGTCAAAAAACTACCTACGAGGTGTATGCGTTCCGGCGAAGATTCGAACCCGCGGCCTTTGAGTTTGGGACGCGTCCGCAAGCCATTACCCTACCACGACTACGTAGATATATATACGATAACGTGCCAAATGCTAAACGTAAGAAAACACGCAAAACAATTTCAACAGAAATACAATAGTCATTCATAATCAGGGAAGAAAAATAGAACAGGCCTAAAGAGTTCGCTTTACCAGATTCGTATGACGAATATGACAATTATCAATATAAAGTAGAATTTTATGATATCATGTTTTAATGATTCTCCAAAGGCGACCGCTTTAGACCCTAAGTAAATTAATTGGGTAAGTGTTTGGCAGTGCTTTTGCTGCAGGAACGGAGAATGAATACAATTTCCTGCGGCCAGGTGATCTGTCGAAAGAAGCGACACGATAACCCACGGTCAGCTGGTAGAGTATATGCCGTCCGGGTGGCTACCATCCCTGGTCTAAACTATGCCACCATAACAACCTTGAGTGGTGTTCCGGCCAGGTTTAGTGGAGGAACACACACACCACAAGATTAGTGGCCAAGTTCCAGCCTTCCTTTATAGGGAGAGAAAGCATTGGTAACATCTTTGGTGTTATAAATGTCTATAGGCGATGGTAACCGCTTTCAATCGAGTGGGCCGTCAGCCTTTCTGCTCAAATCAAGCCATAAAAAAATTTAAAATGACAAAGTGCTCCGTCGAGGTGACAAGCGTCAACTGTTTTCGTCATTTGGCTACAGAGCCATAAATAAAGCATTTAATCTAAAAGTCATTTAGTCTTTATTCCAAAAACAACTCAACAGTTCTCAATCATAATAATATTCGAAGTATTATTTGATTTTACTAAGAATTTTCAATTTCATATTCCATAAGTCTCCTTATCTAGAGAGTCATTTCGTAACATTGTTATATTTTTTTAAATCTTCCTATCAATTCCCGACATGATTATGAAGGAAAATTTTTTAGGAGTAATGCAACTACTAATATATTTTATTATAAGAATTTTACTACATTACTTTGTAGCGGTATACAGACACCTTGTAAAATTTTAATCATATAGAGAAAAAGTAATAAAAACAGACGAACGGACATGAAGATTTCATAAGGGTTTAGTTTTTGCTAAAATGGTTACAGTTCGAGAAAACAACCGATTCTAACGTTTAAAAACCGTTTAACGTAAACCGGTTACAAGCCATGAAACTAATCATTGAAACTACAAGAGAATCTTACTTTATATCCACTCGAGCCACTTGTAACGGACGAACTAGAACCCAACGGATGGGTACCGTTCTGCAACAAGCAAATTGTGAAACCTCATAAATCAAAAATGAAAAGCAAATCACATGCTTGCGGACAACAATGTCAAAGGTGCGTGCTGCTATAACGGCAAAGTTATAAACCGAAAATAATACTATAAAAATCTAGGACAATAATTTCCCAAAAAAAAATAATAGTACAAAGCCCATAAAGTTGCTATGATGCGATCGTATTTTGAGTGCACGATAACTTGACACACAGGGTTGCCAAGTCACAAAAATTTACACAACTTATGTAAATAAAATAAATCAGCCTGCCAATAAAAAATATTAAAGAACGTAGTTTTTTTAGAGGGGGGGGGGGAGAGGGGGTTAATTAATTGCGATGATTTTAGATGATATTGACTTTAGCTTGAGGGGTTAATATTTTTGGGTGTTGGTAACCCTACGTATCAAATTATCGTGAACATAGTACACGCTTTTTTTGATGCGCGCATCGATGAAACCTTATTATTAAAGGTTATATTTACTTAACGCTAAAATGGTCTAGAAATAATTTTAAGCTTTATAACAATATTTACTTTTTTATCGATACCTACAATAGGCATATATATATACCATAGTTCTATCGGTATTTCGAGCTCTGCTTACTACTGATTTAAATTTGACGTAAGCCCCATTCAAGTTATAACAGTTTTATAATGCAAATTCAGCATTTTATAACGTAAAGGTTTAATTTTTTTAATTTGCCAGGTGGTAGGGCATTTGCCCGACTGGATGGCTACCACCCCTGGTCTAAAGTATGTCGCCATAACAACCCTTAGTTGTGTTCCGGCATTAGTGACCAGGCTCCAGTCTCCTTCAAGAGAGCAGCAGCGCATTAGTAGTACCTTTGATGTTACAAATGTCCATAGGCGATGGTAACCGCTATCCATCAAGTGGGCCGTCTGCCTCTCTGCTGAACTCCTGCAATAAAAAATAAAAAAAATAAAAATATATATTCTTCTACGGCTTAGTTCATTGAATTACTTAATAAATATTAAGTTCATACCTGATCTAACTGGTCTACAGAAGTGTGGCTGGTTGGACTCTTGACTGCGTCGAAGACTGACGAATCGCTATCATGGTCCGAGTGCTGCTGCGGCGTCTCCGGACTGTCCGGGATCTCGTTGGCGGCTTTTAATAAAAATACATAATAATAATTATCAGCCTAGAAACATTGCATTATTAATTTAATGCGGTTTTTCAAGTTTCGTAATTAGATATCGATATTGTTGCGGCACGATTTAGCAAAGGAAGGTACGCACCGGTCCCGCGGGGCATGAAACAGTACGCTCGCGCCGGTGTGTACGCGCAACATCATAAATTTACTATGACAAACGCTCTTTGTCTACGGCCAACCGCCAATATTCGAAAATCACTACGGAACGACGACGATTTATTGTACGCGCAACAAAAAAATAATGTAAAATCGCATAAAATCAAAATATACGCAATTTAAGAGCAAAAGGTGCTTCATTGAGCTAGAATAAATTTTTAATTTATTTTTATTATTCTAACTCTGCTACATCTCTTCCCATTAATGAATAATCTTACATTTTCTGGGTTTTTTTTGTAATATGTTTGTGAATGAATTTTGTATTGTGTTTGTACCTCTTGTGTTTTTATTAATCTTGTAAATGTTATCATGTGGACAACGTCTTTGGCTTCAGTATTATTATCACATTGTATTGTAACTTTTTTTTTATTTCATATTTTATATTGTAGCTATTTGTTGTTCCTTTAAATAAACAAATAAAAAATTGAAGACTTCCTACGCTTCAGATATATATCTTGATAAACAAAGCTGATTCATAAATATACAGCAACACTGTACAGTTTGTACACTTGTTCTTGCTTGTGGTGGTGGGTACTGACAGTTGTTGGTGGAGTGCTGGTGCTTTCTTGTAAAATACACCTTGTCGCTTTCAGGGATTTATTCTTATAGTAGTTTGGATGCTGATCCCTGGTCGCAGCTCAATAGCGACTCGGTAGCGACTTAGTAGCGACTCAGTAGCAACTCACCCATAATATATTTGTGAGCGTTATTTATACTAATGTTATTATATTAGTGTAGCCTAAAGTAGGCCGCAGCGTCAGCAAAACGCTGTACGTTGAACCGTACATGTTTTTTTTTATTGATATTCTTTTGCATTCGCTAGTCCAGATTTTTTAAATTCTTCAATCTTTTCGATTAACCTCCACATATATCAATCACAATACAAGATGTGTTTATTTTTTCAAAACCAGCCGATTTGATTCCTGACAAGGGTACTTGATCTGTCAAAAATCTAATGATGCCACTTAAGTTTCATCAAAATTGGCCTCCAGACTCCTTTAAACATTTTGCGCTATTTCATATAGTTTAGGATTTGGACTTGAAGGCCCACTTAAAAAATTCAGCTGAATACAGTGTGATGTAAGTATCGTGTGATATACACACGATGTGACGTTCATACCGTGCGATATACGCACGGAGTGTTGTACGTACCGCGTAATGTTCGCAAGGCATTATGTTAGGTACTGCAACGGCCATAGGGATTCTTACTTTTCCTTTACGAAACAGATTTCAATTTTCGAAATCAGAATGAAGCAATCATTGTTATACCTAGAAACGTCGGTCTCATATTGTGTATAAATTTTATTCTGTGAGCTACATAATATTGAAATATAGTACTTTACGTGTTCTCTTCGTTTTTAAGACGCCCGACTACATGCAAAGCGAGAGCGCGCTATATATAGTACCGTGCGGGTGTATGTACTGTACTAACAGTATTTAATTTGTACAATAAAACGTCACTGTCAATATTGTTTGACAGCAATGACAGGTGACCAGGTGACTTATCACCTACCTCCTCCCTCCCTCCCTCCCCCCTCCCTTTGACACACATTAACGATTGCTAATCATAAAATTCATGTTAAAATAATAATTAAGAGCTACTTACTGTATAAATCATATTAAAACAAACATAATAAGTGAAATGATAAAAAGTGTTTCAGCAAATAAACAAACGACAATACTGGTACCGTGCGGGTGTATGTTCCTGCGGTGCGCGCGCGGCGAGGGCGGGTGCAGCGCGGGCGCGCGGCTGGCGCCCGGCGCGCGGCACACCGCCGCCTGCACCACCTCGCACACGCGACGAAACCGACGGATGTTCCCTACGAAACAATTCAATTGAAGACGTGAGTGGATGAAGGTGATATGTCGCATATTCGGCTTTTTGCTTTTTTTTGCCTAGATGAATGTTATAAGTCGATACCAAATGACTACAGACCTTAGACCATAGATATAAGGCATATTTAAGAAATAAAACGTTGCTAAAGGTGTTAAGTTCAGTTCAGTTTCAAATAAAAGTAAAACTTTTATCTCGATTTACTCAGAATTGGATTTATGCGACTTATCACCTTCATCCACTCATGTCTTCAATTGTCCATTCACTTTGCAAACACCCTGTTCTTTAATAACAAGTTAAAACGTTTAAAAACCACAATATGAAGTATTATATATTTATTATTATATGATGTCTTAACTGCGGTATTTTTTTTTATATTAATTCATTAACAAAAAACATTTGTGTATGAAATATATACACAAATGACATAGTCATAATTACAATTATAAAAAAAAGAAAAAAAAACTTTTGCCTAAGGTTATTTTTGTTTATTTAATTCCTTAAATTTACAGATTTTAATTAATAAAAAGTGTTAAAAATGCGGCGGCTATTTAAATTTCAAAACGCAATGCTGTTGATCAAATGGAAACGAGACGTCATTTTTTATTTTGATATTTTCGGATTGTCAACAAGGGGCGCATTTTTCTTGTAGCTCGCGACGCTCAAAACCTCAAGTGGAGCGGATTATGGAACGTTGATGGCATTAACAACGAAATACACAAATGTGCATTTCGGACCAATTCCACTGCTGTATGGTTAATTTCAAAAATGGGTCGTTGTGACGTTGCGGGGCCGAAAATTATGACGTAATTAGTGACGTTTTCACGGCGACTATAACGACCGCGGGTGGTATGTGGAATGACTGAAGGAGCATTTTTAGCATCGTAAGCCTCAAGAGGAAAGCGCACTGAAGGAACAATGACGTCATTAAAAACTCGTGAAAACAGTTGAGTTTAAACTGCGTTTATACTATCCGCCCCTCCTCCTCCCTCTATAACGGGGGCCTGAGCCCAGCAGTGGGACATTTATGGGCTGTTATTATATATCATTTATATACATCATTTGTGTTGACAATGCTATACTTTGCAGAAATACGTATATGAAAAAAATCATTAACATCATCGGATTTTGAATAATTTATCTAAATTGCACCGTAACAACACGTATTTCATCGCTAACTTTCCTCAACTAACAGCGACAATAACTAAACATGACACTTTATAAAATAAGAAAATTATTAGTTCTATAATAAAAAGAGCACAATAAAAGGAAAAAATATTTCTAATCATTCGACATGTATATCATTTATACAGCATCAAAATGAAATATTACCTGATAACAACGTAAAGGTGATGGCGTATAGATACTCCTTCCCATTCTCGCCAGGTGCTTTCGTTATAGTTGAAATGTCGACCTTAAAACACAAACAATCCTAATTTTTCGTAAACGTTGGACATAGTATTCTTTGTAAAAGTAAATATATATATTTTCGCTGATCGACAGCAAATTCTTATGAGTTAAAATCTGCGTTACTTTTAATCCTGGGAATCCTACAGGAATTTTTATGGCAAGTACTTAAAAGGGTCACATTGAAAAAAAATCGAATTCTAATGCGGTTTTTTTCACTGGTGATTATATTGATTTTATTTTTATTTTAACCAAATACATTACAAAAGAATTCATCTTTGTTTAAAATTTTCGTAACCTAATCTAGAAACTGTAGTTGTGCGGTGATAACATGGAAACAATAAACATACAAATGTGTATGAAACAAAGATATATCACCTGAAACCTCACGTGCCTTTGGAACATGGCTGGCGCGTTCGAGCCTCTCTTGTATTCCACTCGAAACGACATTGGAGACACGACACTATGTGATAACTCTGCTATCTGAAAATGTATGAAAATATACATGAGATACTGTAACGATAGACCGCTTTATGGTCAGGTTAATATGTCCTGCTACCCATTATTCTATATTACCTAAGGTCGACAGTACTCGAATCGGAGTTTATCTTAAACTAGCTTCTGCTCGCGACTTCGTCAGCGTGGAATAGTTTAAAAAAAAGTTAAAAAATTACCCTCGATTTTGAAACATTCGTCATTGGTGCTCCGCTCCTACTGTCTTAGCGTAATGATAGCCTATAGCCTTCCTCGATAAATGGGCTATCTAATGCAGAAAGAATTTTTCAAATCAGACCAGTAGTTCCTGAGATTCGCTCGTTCAATCAAATAAACAAACTCTTCAGCTTTATATATTAGTATAAGATTCTAACCGAGTAAAGTCAAATAAAATGGATAACAGATTTTAGAAACCAGATTTTGGGCGTTTCTCTGTTAGAACTATGACGGTCACACTTAAATTTCTAATTCCTATAAGATTTGGTATACCGTAGTTAGGTGTCATATAGCCTTTCCGTCAAAATTTAATCTGTCTACATCCAGTAGTATCCGGAGAAAATAACCGACATACAAAGATATACGAACACGATTACTTCATAAGCATTCCTTTTTTACCATAATTGTTATGGAACCTTTAAAAAAATGCACATTATGTCACGTTCAAGGTGTTATCCATAGATTGCATTGTAACCTAAAATACCGTATATTTATAATAACTAGTGGCCGCCCAGTAGTCGAAATTCGACCATAATTAATTTAAATTATAATCTTGAACATTATTAAGGTTCTGTTGTTAAATGCTTGTGTGTCAAATACATGGTAGTGTGTGTAATGTTTTTTACTTATTTAATGTATATTTAATTTTTTAATTCATATTCTTAAAAAATATTGCATTCTGCACTCCTTGTCTATATAAACTATATGTATGAAATTTCATACTCCTCCATCCGCACAATTTTCGTAAAAATGGGTACAAAGTTTTGCTTCACATTTTAATATAACGATTATCGTTTATATGGAACCACTACTCACTAACTCACTCAGCGACTCACTCAGTTCCAACTCACTAAAAGCAATGTCTACTTTAAAAGCTCACTAAATGTATGTACTCACACTTAAGAATGCGTGTATGAGATCCGCCTTCACGGTGGCCAAGGGCTTGCCCTTGACCAGCGCCGTGAACGTTTCTTCCTTGTCTGCTGACAAGAGAAGAGATCCAAACCACGATCGCTTCGTAAGTTCTGGAGACGATTCCGGGGTGAGGTGAACCTCTTCTGATGACGCTGTGGAATATTTTATAATAATAATACAACAATAAACAATATAAATATGATTAAGTAGCTTCTGCCCGCGACTTCGTCCGCGTGGTGCGGTTTTTTAACTATCCCACGGGAGCTATCCCGCTTTAATTTTTCGGGATCACAAGTATCCTATATGTTAACCAGAGATATTAACTACCACCATACAAAATTTCATTCAAATAGGTCCAGTCGTTTCGGAGATTAGCCGGTACAAACACACAGACAAACAGAGAAACAAAAAAAAAACAAAAAAAATCTAAATTAGTTCTATCTCACTTCTTACATCCCCCTCATTCGGTTTATAGTATTTTTTTTCATTGTACAGAAATTCGACCTCTACAGTTTTATTATATGTATATAGATAAACGAGTACCGTTTTTTTAAATGCCTGATGAAATATAGCTATAACGACCTGTGTTAGGCAATTATTTAATAGACTAGTGTCTGATTTTTAATTGTTCATTCCTCGACCTTTCTATTTATAGGAAATTGGCATTATTATGTCCGCTACTTTATCCACGCTCGACTTGAAATTTCCGCGGCATTCCTGAGACACAAAATACCGCAGCTAACCTTACTGCAAATCGCTCCCGAGAAAATTCCCGCGGGATTCCTGGTATAAAAAACATCACACACTTCATTACATAAAATTTGCTATCGATCAGTGAAAAAATTGTATTGGCATTCAAATATTTATTTCAATCTGGGCTTTTTAAGTCAATCCCAGAAAAGTTCCTGCGGGATTCCCAGGATAAAACGTAGCGCAGATTTTAAGTCTAGGAAATTTGCTGTCGATTGGTGACAACCGCATCGAAATCGGCTCAGTAGTTTTTAGGTGAATCCCGAACAAACAGACAAGAAATCTAAAATATAATATTGTAACGTGTAAACATGTCATGTTTAGAATGTTATAATAGTATAGATAGATATTAACCAGTAGTAAGACAAATGAATGTAGAGTAAATATTTCATAGTTTAAATTATGAAACTAATTTTGAGAACAAACTTTATTAACTCACTTTGCATTTTCCGCCTGTGGAACCTCGGCGAGCCTAGGAACGAGTTTTTAATAGTAGCCAACCTGACGCGCCAAGGGGCTGACGCGCCGGCCCCACTGCCAGCCACTGCCGGTACACCTACAAAACAAAGTGGAGTAGTGTCGTAGAATGAATAGAGTCGAGTGCAGTGGCGTAGAGTGGAGTGGAGTGGGGTGGAGTAGTGTGGCGTAGAGTGGAGTGGAATGGGGTGAAGTAGTGTGGAGTGGGGTGGGTTGAGGTGGAGTAGTGTGGGGTGGGGTGGAGTGGCGTAGAGTGGGGTGGAGTGGGGTGGGGTGGGGTGGAGTAGTGTGGAGTGGGGTGGAGTGGCGTAGAGTGGGGTGGAGTGGCGTAGAGTGGGGTGGAGTAGTGTGGAGTGGGGTGGGGTGGAATAAAGTGGAGTGGGGTAGAATGGGATGTTATGATGAGGAGTGTAGTACAGTAAAACACATTGAAAGAAGACTCAACACAAGAGACTTTACCTGTGATAGTACCCAAATTGGGAAACAAGGTAGGTTGGGCCGGTGACTGCGTCGAACTCGGAGGTCCTGGTAATGAAGATCTTTCTCGTACTGTAAACCAAAAAAAATTACAAATTAAAAGTTAGACCGAACGCATTTATAACGGTTCGGTTTTTGCCAAAATGTTAAAAACTGTAGCCATGTTATATAATAGGTTATAAATATAAATTATTACAAAAAGTATTATAAATTATTCTTAATTTTTGTTGGAATTTTCTAGTAATTATCGCGATTTTATGTGTATATAATAATCAAAATATAGCTTTAGGTGTTAATATTTTTGATTGTTGGAACTGAAATTATCGTGAACAGGGAATAGACACTTTTTAAACACATATTACGGAGGGTGGAAGTAAAAGACAACTTCTCAATGTTTTAATATTATTTTCCATTTGCTATTTACAAAGAATTAAGTGCTTAAGAATCATATATAATTATAAACCATATTGATATGTGTCTATGTCATAATAATGAATTAATTAATTTATATTTTTTACTGTGTTTTAAAAAATACAGTTAACAGAAATAAAATTTTACATTACAATAGGCGGTCTTATCGCGATTATTCGCGATTAATCGCTATTAGCGATTTCTTCTATACACCCTTACAATGGACAAGAAAGATGAGAACAGAGGTATGATGCAATATTCCCACTACCGAATCAGTATTTTATAAATATATACATACATATTATTATATAAATACATTAAAAAAATATAACAATTACACTAATAATAATTTAAAAAAAATATGCTGTAACAAAGCCAAATTCTTTTCTTATCTTCTTTAATTACTCTAATATTTTTGGCGCTGTTTTTAAATCTTTCCACTTTGAGCATTGAACCACCAAAATTAGTTGTTTTTTAATGGTCTATTTTAATACAATGAGATGGTCCTCCGTACTTCTAGCTAAAAATGGATTTAATAAATTTTGAAAAAAACTGACCTCTATGCGATTGGGACGGACTGTGCGGCCTCACTGCCACAGACGACCCGATTATTGGAGACTCGTTTATTATTATCACCGCTTCACCAGGTTCGCCGCCTGATGGAGGGAAAATTTAAGTCAGTTTTAACAAAATATAGAGTGGGATAATGTGAAGCATGCTTATACAAGTGAATTTTTAAAGTCGACCTTCAGGGTCATATCGTACACTCAAAGGAGTCTCGAGTTTGACGAAATCTAAAATGGCAACATTAGATTTTTGAAAAATCAATTACTTTTGTCAGAAATGTACATACTAATGTAAAGGGGACTCATTCCCAAAACACGGGCTTCATGCCTAGCTCGGGAGTTAGAGACTTCTAAAGTTATAGCATAAGATTTTTCGGCAATAATAATTTATTATTATTATACGGTATTTAGTGATAAAAATTACCTATTTTTTAAATATATGAAGACATTTTTATAACAAAATAGTACGCATTATTCTTCAATCAAACAATCTTTATTTACAAAAACATAGGTACATGAATAGTTACCTATTACATAGTATAAAGTTTCGATTATGTTTTGTCATTAACGTGACACGCAAATACTTACACTCACTAAATGTCTTGAAGCCATAACCCTTCACTAATGTTCCCAAATTAGTTTCAATAATATACACGTTGAAAAAAGAATTGTTCAATTTTTTAAAGTATTAAATTTAAAAATGTCAATGTTATTAATTTATTTAATTGTATTATCTTTAATGTATTCTACGCCAGTGGCTCCCAAACTTATTTGTATACCGCCCACTTTGAGAATAAATTAATTTTTTAGTGCCCCCATTTTTTTCACCTACTTAAAACCACTATAACGTCAAATTAAATTAATTGATTATTGAGAGCTATATTAGACGCTCAATCGTACGCAACAAATATTCTATGAACCAGCCGATTGATACAGTAATGCACAAATCGGGTTATTTAACAAAAATTTGTTAAAACATGATTGCCCGCGGTCTGTTACTTACGAAAATTACCTATCTAGGAATACTAATAACTATTAAAATGCGAAAGTGTCTGTTACTTTTTAATTTGTTTGTTTGTGTCTACTTTGATTTCGAAACGGAGCAACCGATTGACATCATTTTTATTTCATTTATTCAATAAAACAGGACAGATGTATCAACTACGCTGAGAGAAATATCGAACCAAGTTTGAGCAATCTCTTAATTAATATTAGTTGATGTTCACAAGTTATAGTCTATAGTGTCTAAGAATCCTCATACTTAGATGAAAGTATATACATAAATCATACTTACTACATAAATCATATCAGAAAGTATATTATACTTAGATACATCAATCGCCCCCTACCGAAGTCTCTACACAACGCCCTCATTTTTTTCTGGGTCTCTTACCGCCCCCTTTTATAGTGTGCGATGTGACGCCCCCTAGTGAACCACTGGTCTACGCTATAGTATAATCTATTAAGTAAAAAAGTTGTCATATAGGGTTTGAACCGATTAAATGGTAGCTCGCTAAAATTAGTGGCAAATTTACTAAATTAAATTCTACTGTTATTGCCCTTCAATATGCGTTTTTCTTAAACATTGATAATTTAATTCATGGGAAACATAGTTTATCTTTTATAAAAATACATCAATTTTATTATTATTATTAGATATCGAATCAGCTGAATTTGAATAATAAACACATTCTGTATTATTATACCAAATCATAGAGTAACTTTTAATGATCGATTTCTGTGAAATAATGTCAAACTGCAAACCACGGTTGTTTTTTAATAAAATGTTCTTTATTCCATACATTAATACTGAATATGTATTGCTATTCTTTACAACTTTACAATACAGTTACTCTTATTAGGATATTTTTTGGATAAATAGGGTCGAGACGAAGCATTACTTCATAAAATCTCAACGAGAATTTTATTTCAGTCGTTTCAATTGCTATATGCAACATCATTTATTAGATACTTAGTACTTATATATATTAAATAACTTACTTATATTTAAACTAATTGTAGGTCCAGTTGAATTGGCTCTTTGGTGATGATGCTCTCTCACAGATGGAGAAGCTGCAATGTATCCAACATTACAATGCTTGTTATTGTACATCAAAATAATAAAACAAACACAATTATCTTAAATATTATAAGGCAAAGCAAATTAATCATTCCGTTTTCGTTCATCATCATCATCCGAGTGTTAAATCCCGGTTGTGTTAGGAGCGTTCACTCCGACGCCCAGGATCCGCTTTCCTACTTTTTCTACTGCACTTCGTGCGGTCTTCTGCATCCCCCGTCATCCAACATTCACAACGTCAAGCCAACATTTCTTGGGCCTTCCCCTTCGACCGGGACCTGGTGGAGGCGGCATGGCTAGACCTTGTTTCCCACATAATTAGCCGGTCTCCGTAAAAAGTGGTCCCACCAGCGTAAACGGCACTCTTGCAGTTTATCTGCTATGTCACGGAGATGAAGATTGCTGCGGCGTATTCATCTCCGTCACACGCAGTTCTTGCTTGTGTCGCTCGAGTACAGGCCACGTTTTGTAAGAACACTGGGTAAGGCGTTTTAGTTATCTCTGTGTATGGGTGTACAATAAAGATATCAACCTCCAATATTACCATTAACTGAGGGTGTTGCTTGCTTGAATATTATTAAATACTTAATACTGGCTAGATACAATAATTGTGCATAGCCATATAGAAAGAAGAATAAACAGTTATCTATGAATTATATCTCACCTAAGGGAGACCCTGGCGTCGCCGGAGTACCACCTAACGAAGACACTCGGTGTGGTGTATGGCCAGCTGATAACAAGTTATTTAAGTCAATAAATATACAACAAGATATGATAATTCACGAGCAATGTAGGGTTCTGTAGAGGTGATAAACATCCATTTTTCTTTAAATGCTTCTTTAAATAATAACAATAAAAATTCAGCATAAATTGAAGTCCTCAACTTGATTCCTGTCACAGTTAATTTCGTAAAGAATCTTTCTGTTATTGGCTATGGTTTGGGTGTCTGATATTGACCGCAGATCGTATATTATATACTTACATGCTGTATACAAGCATAACTTGTTTAATTTGGGGATATACAATGTGTGTTTGTCTGTAGAAGTTTATTATTTTTTAAGATTATTTATTTTTGGTCAGTTCTTAAAGAAATTTACCCGGTGGACTGGCAGACAGTTGCGGAGAACTCCTGCCCTCAGTACGTCTACCGGATGCTGACCTGCAATAAAAATAATTCAAATTAAATAAATCTTTGTCGAAATACGTACAATTTAAGGATCGTTTATCCTATAAATATTATAAAAGCGAAAGTTTGTAAGAATGTATGTTTGTTACTCTTTCATGCACACACTACCAAATGGGTTTTGATAAAATTTTACAGTAATATAGCTTACACATCAGATTTAATTAACAAATAGGGAATAATTTATAAAGATATAGTGTGAACTATCGAAATTATAATGATTTCCCATCACCACACGGGTGCAGCTAGTATTACATACAACCTTCATCCACTCGCATTTTCAAACATGCATTTACAATACCTGTATTGCGATCTTCTCGGCGTGATGGGCGATCCTTCACTAATTTGACCAAAATGGGCTGATTGACCGTTCACCTGCAATTAAATAAATAATATTGTTACGGCGATAAGTCATTAGTAGAATATGCTTTATGAGTCATTCATTCATCTCATTAATAACGAACATTCTAAGGGGGTTTTTTTACAATGCCGCCACACTGGAACTTAAATCCACTCTAATGTTGCCGTTATTCTTGTGGCTGGTCTTTACATTGTAAGCGTCTATAACATCTGTTGAGCACCACACACCAAAAATTGAATTGGGCGGCGAAATTTTCGAAGGCGGGAAAATTTGGAGTGTCAGCAAAAAAATCAACTTTCGACTATTAAAATCAATGATTTCCTAAAATTTAGTAAATTACTTTATAAGTGATTTCATGCCAATTCTTGAAAATCAAGTTCTCTATGGATATTTTTTAACTCACCCTGCAGGTGTCAAGTCTCTTTCGGGGTGGGTCTTGGGGGGCGGGCGGCGCGGCCGGCCTGGGCTCGTCGTCTCTCGCCGGCCTTCGTCGTTTTCGCTCCAACAGGAGGAAATATATAACCTTCTCAGTGTTGTGACTGCAAAACAATATAAATCATGATTATATGCAATCAAATTGAATATTCCAGCGAAATTTGAGATGACACGTACGCAGCCACTAGTGTTCGTATACAACTAACTAGACAGGCCCAATTTGTTTAATAAGGCGGCGATGATACAGACCTCTCGAATATTGAACAAAATATTCAACAATTTGATATTTATATCTGTACTGTGACTGAATTCCCAAGAAGACAAAGAATGAAGAGCATTGAATATTTATATATAATAATGTATTATGTATACCACACTGTTGTATTGGTGACAATTGTAATGATGACGTTGTTTGTACATTAGTAAATAAATAAAAGTATTACATTGTTTTTATGTTCCTGAACTCACTGACCCCTATAATTAGTAGTGATTATAAAACAGGCTCCTATCATTTTATGCTAGTGCTGAATGCGAGAGTACTGGTTTTCCTACAGCGCTACAATATAGGGTTTTTTAAAAAGGGTATCATAAAATTTCTTCAAGTTTGACAGGGTGTACGAAATGTCACCAACAATGTTTGACATCTATGGTGTCGCAAACGTCCATAGGCGACGGTAACCGCTTTCCATCAGATGGGCCATCGGCCTGTCTGCTGTACCCAAACTATAAAAAAAACTGAGTTCAAAAGCTACTCGTGCTAGTCTTGATATTAGTTCCAGAGATTGTCACAAACGGCATTTTTAATTGACAAGAGAATATGTTTGTTATTTATGTCTAGCAATCTGTCTAGAAGTAGTCATATATTATGTCAGTGGTTGGAGTACAGAGAACAGGCCAACGGCCCATCTGATGGAGAGTATTCACCGTCATTTAAGGGCATCTTGCTATACACCAAAGGTTTTATATACCAATGAGCTATCAGCGATGAAGGAATTTGATGACCAGTATTAAAAACACTACAAAATATATTATATCGATAATATATTTGTGTACTAGAGTACATACTGTTAGATGGACACCCACTTAACCAATTACTACATCTGAATTCTGGAATTCTAAAAATTAAAAAATACTTACTGAGGGCTCAGTAACTCTTGGATTAGTTTATCGCGTTGTTTGAAGCAGCCCAAACTGCATATTGCCTGAAATCAATACAACATACATACATATTATCAGGTCTGTTTTCCATGAGAGTAGACAGTGACAGTAGCTCTCCACTTGCTATAATAGTGACTAAATAGTTTTGCTGCATATACTTTTATCAATATCTTTCTCAGATAGATTGTGAACAGATATGACAAGACTTACATAATCAATGAACAAATAGTTTTAGATGCCTCACTAACGTACTGTGTATGTATGTAAATAGTTGTGATAGCTTGTAGTATTGCATATGTAACTAATATAAATCAAAAGCTGGTTTTCGATTTTACAATAATATAATTACACTTCACGAAATATTTAACAAAGACAGTAAGCAGGTAGGCACACGGTATCACAGCGCAGTGTCGCGCGAGGACCAGTGCGCCACACGTTCGCGGCCCACCTCACCGACGACGCCTTCACTGCACGATCCGCTTAGTGGTGGTCTGCCACAAGCTTATTATTTAAGGTAGACATACCACCTGATGGAAAGTGGTTACCATCGCCTATGGACATTTGTAACACCAAAGGTGTTACTAATCCGTAGCATCACTCAACAATCGCACAATACCATCACTCTCTAAAGGGATGCTGGAACCTGGCTACTAATGCCCGAACACAACTCAAGGTAGTTTTGGCAGAGTACTCTAGACCAGGACTGGTAGTCATCCAGATGGGCAAATGCCCTACCAGCTGGCTGTATTGTTTTGTTGCCTCTTACAACAGGCTGCCTGGCCGCAGGACATTGTATTCTTTCTGCATTCCTGCAGGGATAAAGCTCAGTGGATAACACAACCCATATTTTAAATTATGTGGTTTCGAATCCTGATCCAAAAGCATAGATCACTTTTGATGTTTTCATATTACATATATTTAAATTTCTCAATATTATACATTTTAAAATAAATTTCATTAACAATATAGCACATAAGAAATTCTTTATACAACCATATAAAATATTCAGCTTTATTTAAAAAACATCTAAAATTGAACATAATAAATATATTAATATATAGATATTAGTACCTGCAAAACATCAGGATCAACGGCTTCAGCTGAAGGTAGCACTCTGGTCTGCACAACTTCCATCATAGGTAATTCTTGCTCTAACTCCCCACGGCCACCAGCTGTCACCCATGGGTGACGGGTGATTTCAGCCAGCTGCAAATTTATTAATTATTTTTAGTAACCAATTTGACTATAAACTTGCTACATTCATTTGTTTTATTACTGGTTATGAAATATGAAACATAATCTCCATGCAAATGTCAATTTTCTACCAATAATAAAACAATAAAAACTAATTATTTTTCATAATGACCTTCTTCTAACCATTTTCTTTTTCTTACCAGTTTCTTACCATTCAATCTTTTACCTTATCTACCAGGTCTCTGTCGAAGGGGTAAACCCAATGAACACTGGCTTGACTTTGTAAAGTATGATACGCATACCAATGGTCTCACAAATAGGATGCTGAAGACCTAGCAAAGTGGAGAAGACAAAGTAGGAAAGTATATCCAGGGCTTCAAAGTAGACACCCCAAACGCAATCTGAATTTAATGCTATAATGATAATAATGCAGGTAGATATGTTGTCGTAGTGGTGTAATATTGGATTTAAAAAAATGCAAAATTTACCGAATATAGAATGATTTTACGCCAAAGTTTTGTAATTGTGTTGAAAATCTTAATGATTTAGTGAATTGTGTGTTTTTTGAGCTGCTAGAACAAGAACATAATGGTTTGGCATCAATCACAGACCTACAATTTGGATATGGCTGGAACTGTTCTTTGTAGATTATTCTGAAACTTGAATATTCATAGGAACTTGAGTTTAGCAAGACACACAATTTCTATGCATATATTTACAATCGAAGGCCTCTGTCTTTGAATGGCCTACACCTTTGCCAGCCTAACTCACCGAAATATACAGAGGCCACATTTAAGTCCTAGATTAATGATTTTCATAAACTAACTTTCCTTTAGCTAATATGGGATTGGCCCCAGAGTGGTCTATTGTATTTTACACAATTGAGGACACCCAATATGTGCTTATCTACCAGCTATTATTTCAATTTTTAAAAAGAAGAAGACTTACTGTCATCCTTTTCTCAGGATTGACTTCTATCATCCCTCTTAGCAACTGTTGGCAATCCGGCGGAACAAAATGGGGAACATGGAACACACCTCTCTTCACCTGAAAATTTAATATAATCTCTTTTGACAGGTGTCTATACTTCCCCTATGTATATACAACTGTTTTAATTGTTATTTTACAGGAGAGTGTATTAAAGATAAATTCTATATATCTTTTTTACTTATAGTAGTAGAACTATGTTTTTTTTAGGATTGTGTTTTTATAACTGTATATGATTTGTCAGGTAATGGATAACCTATTCTGATTTATCGTATTTCACTCCAATGTACGTCATGCAAGTCATAGTCTTTTAATCACACTGCCAACTTACAATTTGCATGTGCAGATTAAAAACTGCTACCTATTTCCATATACGCTTCGGTCTACCTGGGCAGTCAGACTTGTATAAATAGACCTCTCCAGTGTACCGTAGTGTATGTAGCAGCTATAACGGCTTGACGGTCTGACCTCGGAGTCGGGCTTCTGATCTGTTATATATGGGAAAGACGAGGCGAAGATGAGACTTACCTTTTCGAGTAATTGACGAAGGTTATCATCATCAAATGGCAATGCACCGACGAGTAGAGCGTATAAAATAACACCACAAGACCACACATCTGCACGTCGTCCATCATACTTTTCTCCCTGCAATGAGATTAAAGTTTATCTGAAAAAAAATCCCTATAAACTATTTTTTTTTGTTTGTTTACAACTTTGCGATAAATTGACAAGTAGTGACAACTTTCCAGCAACAGTTGTTTTTTTTAGTAATTTCGCTACAAGTAGGCAAAAGAGCAAAGTTGATACAACTTTGTTAGATAATAGATGAATTCCATCAAGTTTTAAGTTTGAAACATATTGTCGGATCAGTTCATAAAGTGCTCCTAATGGTCGCGACTGAAATTGTGCAGGTTCATTCTGGACTTGGCTTAAGAGTTGCCAAATCTCATTATTGAAAATGCTCTTCTCCACTGGCATATCGACGCGTATTCGAGTGTTATCATGAAAACAATATTTTTAATTAATGTTATAATTAACACCATTAAGAAAATTAAACAAAAATATGAACTGTTGTTAAATATTATTTGTAGCGCAACCAGCGATATTGCCCACAATGTAATTAAAAAGAGAAATAAACCATCAGTCATCAAAAGATGTGAAATACATCACATTATTTAACTAATATCTGTTAGTGAGGAGATGAGAATGTAGTTAGTTAATGTTATGGGGGCTTTTTTCGTAATACATTCCAATCTAGTGATTTTTAGAAATTGACATTGACACACGCATCTTTTCTAACAAAACTTGGCAGCTCTGAAAACACGCAAATTTCTATAAAACGTCGGAACACTCAAGGATGGCCCAAAGTTTCATCCGTAACTTAAGTCAGTTATTTTTAAGAGTTCAATGTACATTCATTAACCAAATTCAAATTTTTATAAATTGTATTACTCTTCACTATAATACCGATGTGTTTCGAAATATAATCGTTCAAAGACAAGCATATATAAAAACATTTGTGCGTATACTAGTGTACACATGTAAGGAGTGAAACTTCTTTCTTTGAAAAATGATCTACTTAATGCAACTACAGAAATGAGGGAATTTGAATTACAATGAAATTACTAGCCATGTTTTCCTTTTAATTTCATTATTGTATTAAAATACACACAGCATTTATCAAGTCATAGCTGTAATTCGTGGCTTATAGACACGACCGATGATTTGTTTGCAGCTTTATTCTATTTTATTAAAAGTAACTCCAGAGGCAAGGTCAAACATTCAACTTTAGAATTACCGTCGGATAAACACTTTCGTTTATTGACTTTTTTCATTATATAAGTTTAATTTATTTTATAAAACAATAACTTTAGTTCTGAAGTCAAATTAATTGTTCCTAAAAGTTGGCAACAAATTTACGCAATGTCAAAAATACCGACAATTAATAACCGCCTAATTTCAAATGACCAGTGGTTTTCACCTTAGACAAAGACAGTAAGTGTATATCGCATATATGAGAAAGAGATACACAGCACATAATGTTTGATGTAATTTGTTTAGACAATATTGATTTGATGATTTATTCATGAAAGACCGTTGCATAGATTTCATTTTGTAAATCCGTTGAAAAATTTTGTTTGGATCAACTTATTATTTGTTTATCGAATTGTGTTGACAAGTGTAAAATTGTGATAATGAAGTCTGCAAAATCGAAACCGAAGTTAAACGATATGCGTACGCCGTCTAGAAGCAAACAAAATCTCTACCAAGGCGAAAGAGATCCAGTTCATGTTTATTGTAGAATACGACCCATGCAACGAGAAAATGATACACCGTGTGTGAAGATAATATCCCCCACAACAGTTTTACTCACACCTCCGTCGAATGCAATTTCATACAGAAACGAAAATACGAAATCAATGAAATACACTTTCAAAGAAGTTTTCCCGCCTGAAACATCACAACAAGAGGTATTCGATAAAGTCGCATTACCACTCGTCGAAGGCCTGATTAAAGGTAAAAACGGTCTTTTGTTTACATACGGCGTAACTGGTAGCGGTAAAACGTTCACAATGACTGGGGAACCAAACAACTGTGGTATTTTGCCAAGGTGTTTAAATATTATATTTAAGACGATTAACGACTTCCAAGCCCACAAATACGTATTCAAGCCTGACAAAATGAACATGTTCGACGTTCAGTCGGAAGCGGAAGCTATGTTAGAGCGTCAGCAAGAATTACATAAGTTCAAAAGTGGGCGTAAGAACAATTCAAACCCAGATTTGGCTATGTCAAATAGTGACCTAACTAAAGTTGCTGGTATTAATGAAGACCATCAATATGCAGTCTTTGTTACTTATGTAGAAGTATATAATAATAGTGTGTTTGATTTACTCGAAGATGGACCTTTAAGTAAAAACCTTCCAGTTAAAATTATAAGAGAAGATGCAGCTCACAACATGTATGTACATGGTGTTACTGAAATAGAGATCAAGTCTGCGGAAGATGCATTTGATGCATTCTATTTAGGTTTGAAAAGGAAAAGGATGGCTCACACAACTCTGAATGCAGAGTCAAGTAGAAGTCACTCAGTTTTCACAATACGATTGGTGCAGGCACCAGTTGATGAAATGGGTGAAGCCGTTATTCAAAATAAAACAGTCTTATCTATCAGTCAACTTAGTTTGGTTGATCTAGCTGGTAGTGAAAGAACAAATCGCACGAAAAATACTGGACAAAGGTTAAGAGAAGCTGGAAACATAAATAAGTCCTTAATGACATTACGAACCTGCTTGGAGGTGTTACGGGAGAATCAGCTCAATGGTGGTATGGCCAAGGTACCTTATCGAGAGTCTAAAATCACACATCTCTTTAAGAATTTCTTTGAAGGGGAAGGCCAAGTACGTATGGTAGTATGTGCGAATCCTCGAGCTGATGATTATGATGAGACTTTACAAGTTATGAGGTTTGCAGAAATGGCTGCAGAGGTTGAAGTTGCTAAACCTCAAGTTGTAGATATTGGAGCCACAATAGGATTAACATCTGGCAGACGTAAAGCTAACAGACTGTTTAATGCAGCCAGGGATAATATGGCTAGACCAGAAGCTGAGAATTTAGAGCTTGATTTGGGTCTTGTATATAGTTTAGGTCCAGATTTTCCAAGCTTAGAACTTAACAGCTCACAAGCAGCTCATGTCATTAAAGAACTTATGGCTCATTTAGAAATGAGAATTAATAGGAGAGAAACATTAAAACGCAGTAAAGCTATCAAGGATGAAAGATTACGTTCAGCATTGCTAGATTTAGAGAAAGAATCCCTTGAAGTTCGCAGTGAAAATGCTTCTTTGCGAGGCCAATTGGCAGCTGCTGAACGTAGAGTGAAAGCCTTAGAGGAGCGTTTAACATCTACAGAGAATGCAGCTTTATCACATCAACGAAAGCTGAATGAAATAACTGAATATACCTCTTCTTTAAAACGGGAGCTACAGGAGAAGGAAATGTTACTAAGCCAAAACAAGCTTGATAAGGAGAAGCAAAAGAAGATACTCGAGCGAAAATACAATCATAAAATAGCTGCTGAGCATGAGAAGGCAAAGGAAATCAATTCAGAGAAGGAACGTCTTAAATATGCTATAGAAGATAAGGAGAATCGTTTAAGGATTATAGCAGAAGCATTAAGAGCAGAACAAGGTGATAATGTGGAAATACGGAGATCAGACATAGCAGCACAAACAAGTCAAGGTTGCTTCACTCCAGGTTCTACACCCAGAGCTTTACCAGCTCATTTACTAACACCATTTAGTTCAGCTCAACAAACTAAAGATAGTACACCTTCTCGCCGTGGTGTTGCTGTTGCAAATCCAAGACATAAAAGATCATTATCAGCAGATGGTAAAGGTTGGGTGGAACATGCTCCAAATAAAATAGTTCCTATGGGGACTGTTATGAAGCCTCAAATATACAATAGTAAATTAGTTAATAAACTGACAAATGTGAAGGATATAGCAAACTCTAAGACATCTAAATACTGTCTAATATCGCAAGAGCAAGACACTGATGGGGAGTTAGAGACAAAATTGTACAAAGGAGATGTAGTTCCAACGTGTGGTGGAGGGGCACAAGTAATTTTTAATGATGTAGAGATGTTAAAACAATTTTCACCCACCAGGGAATCTCAGCGGGAATCCCATAATAGATCATCCGGTACAGGATGTGCAAGGCATTCTGGGAAACGTCGTGATACAGCATGTTCTCCACCACAGACTCCATCAAATACAAGTAAGAAGCAACGAGTTGATGATGATTAGGTGAGCTTTTGTATATTCTTCATAATAATAATCTTTATTTCTGTGTGTTTGTATGGTAAAAAAAGGTATCAAAACTAACATTTTCTATATTGAATTTGATATACATAAATTAGTTTTTAATTATGAAAAATTCAATAATTGATTTAATTGAGAAGTTACATTGTTATTATGCTTGTATAGAAATGTTGATGGCTACTGGTCTAGTGGTCTAATTAGTAGCCCATCAAGTTCACTGGAACGCAGAGCTCCCAGGTTAAGTACTGGGGCAGGTAAATTTAATAAAAGTATTTTCTCTTGTTTACTCCATTACCTTATTTTCTCTTGTTTGTCTGGGATTAGCCCTGCAGGTGTCTGTTATTATTATTACTATAGAAGTATACTAGGAATGAAAATTAGCCAATAATATATTCAATTTAGTGAATAGTAGTTCACCAGAAGGTGTCATAGCTCATTCTTCTCTTGCTTTTATATGGAATAACACCACAGAACCTTCAGCTGAATTTTGGCTAAATCAGTAAAACAACTGTAGTCTTTATATCTTAATAATTTTAATTTCAAATACTTGTTAAAAAGTATTAAAATCATATGATCAATAATTTTCCTCAGTTTGATTTATTTTACATGATGAAACTTAAAATTACTACAAATACAAGTATATCTGGCAGATAAAATGAAATTAATCATGTAAGGTAAAGTATCAAGGTTGTCATTCCTAGTATTCTTTTGAGCTATAACTCAAACTTAGCAAAGTTTGAGTTTTATATATTCTTGTAAGGAAGCATATTGAACTGTCAATAAATGACATAACTTTAGACTGTGATTGTATAATATATTGCTCATTTTGACTATAAACATCTGACATATTATTTTTAAGATACATTCAGTTAAATGTTCACTCTTAAGGGGATTTGGTCTATATCTATTTCCACTAGATGGTGTTGTGGTTATATAAAAAAGGATGGTTTTAGCAGTTTCGATTCATCCCTAACACATAATATACAGCTATATTTTTTACTAGATTTCGAACAGGTTTTTTTCATAATTAAAGATGTAAAAGTACATAATTTGTAATAAAAGTGAACAAAGGTACAGTAACAATTAAGTAGTTTATGAGAAAAAAACTATACCTACTGCAACGCCATCTAGCCTGGTTCGGTGTTATTTGCACGCCTTAACATTAAATACGGGTAGAATTAGAACTAAATTGATGGTGAAAATTTCAAATGTCGTAAATGACATTTAATCGTAAGTACTACATTTTTATACATATAGTCTCTCATTATTTCCGTCTTTGAAAATCGAATGAAATTTTTATATCGATCTGTATTTTTAAAACTTGAGAAACGATTGCCCTATTGCACAGAGCGTAAGGGCCACACGATGCGTTGCGGCGGCGGTGCGGCACCGCAGCGGTGTCGCTGCGTCATTTTATATAGAAATATCTGTGGCATGCACACGGTGCGCTGCGGCGCCGCACCGGATCAACCACCGAGACGAGGCGGGGAGGGGTGAATGCGTTGCGACGTCGGAGCGGCACCGCTCAGTTGTTTATGCGTCACACGCACGGCCACATAGTAGGGCCAACAACAGACGTCTTTTACGATCCACGGCGCCGCTGCGACATGACAACGTTGCGGCGCCGCACCGATCGTGTGCCCGCCAATACGGCGAAATCTTTGCGGCGCGGCGCCGCAACGCATTGTGTGCCCCCGCTGTAAGACTTTAAGGTTTGAGGCATATTTTTAAAAATATCGTAACAGACATTCCAAAATTACTAAGATATTTAATCATGTACCATAGTTTAACTAACTTGGAAACATCCTAAAATTATCTAAACAGGTTAAAAAATAACAATTATGATGCTTACAACAAATTTTATATTTGGACCTCCTGAAAAATATGGGATTGTGCCATAAGACATTTGGAATTTCCACCGTCGAAATGGTTTGAAATGAGATATGTTTCGATTATAATTTTGTTTATAAGAATAGTACTATGATGGAATTTAATTTTCAAAATAAGTTATTTGATGGGTACTTAGAATTTATTGCTAACACATTGGAATTTATTGCTAAGAAATGACAATCGCGCAGTAAAAAACTGAACTTAGAGATATTTTAAACCCTACATGACAGATGGAGTTATAGGTTTATTCTTATATCCTAAGGTTCATGAAGTTGTGATATTTAAAACAGCTTCAACAAGTTCCTTAGCTTCATTTAGTTTAAGAAATATGTTTTAAATAATAGAATGTTAAAGCGTTAGAAAATGATTTGTACCGTCATCTAGTTGGCATATTTTTAAAAACGAAAACATCAATCAAAAATTTATGTTTCTTTTAGATGTCATTCCATATTAACTTTGATGAATGACTTGGCCTAAAAATATGTTTTATACTTAGACCAATTATAATTGGTCTAAGTTAGACTAACTAACTTAGACTATAAGGTTTCAACTAATAAAAATGTTGATAGATACTAGATAGTCTAAAGATGTTTTTTGTACTAAAATTCAAGAGAAAAATTGTTTGTGGGGCTTTATTTTAATCAGATTATTTAGAAAACATGATATATGTAGTCTATAAGAGATTTTCGTAGTTGCTCTTTTTACTGGACGCTTGTCATTCGGCCGGTTCTTATATATTCATTTGCTTTACTACTGTAGTAAATTGTAAATTCCTTGTATGGAATTTATGACATATGTTAGTCAGTATTAAAAAGCAAACGAATTGATAGTGAGATTCCGAGATCATTATTTTTCTTTAGTTGTAGATGTAAGAATTTTCAAACAACGCAAAGTTGAAAAGACAGTACTTAATTAGTTGATTAGATATAGGTAATCATGTTAATTGAATGGTTGGAAGGAAACGGAAAGACGTTATTTAGTAATCTTTAGGTTAAGTTTGTTTAATGTTTGACGGAACTACAATGTAAAGGATACGATTTTAGGTTTCTTAATCCAGGGCTGTTACCTTAGTGCTTTAGGAGCTACATCAAGCGCTTTTTAAGGTAAGCTAGCTTTCATTTTTACTTAATAATTCCCTAATCTCTTACGCCATTTTGTAAGTAATCGTACAATAATTATGTATACCACCATCGCCACTTCTAATCGGCAATATTGTTGCCACGGGTTGTCTGGAAGAGATCGCTATTTAGCGACAAGACCGCCCTTTGTACACAATTAGAATAATACTAGTTCGTAAGTTTTTCCTTGATGGTGTTTAATAGAGTGTTATCTATCTATATATCTGATCGCTTATTTTTTATTCTACGTTAAGTTAAATTGGCTCATAAGGTTTATGTTCTTGTTGTATTGTCGATGTCAATTGATTGTATAGAAAACATTTTTTTTTTTAAATTTAAATGTTCAAGAACCTTTTAAAACTTAGTGCGTAAAGTGGTATTTATTGATTTAGTGCCGATTCTACAACAATCGTATAAAAGTTAGTTATCAATTAAAATACAACTCGGCCCATGGCTGGTTTCTATATCTAACTTCACGTGCCTTATCATCGTTAACGTTAAATTATTACGTTAAATTTTGACATTAGTGTGGAGCTTGTGTTTAATTTTAACCGATTGTAAAGCAAATTTATAGTTATCAATTAAAATACAACTCGGCCCATGGCTGTTTTCTATATCTAACTTCACGTGCCTTATCATCGTTAACGTTAAATTATTACGTTAAATTTTGACATTAGTGTGGAGCTTGTGTTTAATTTTAACCGATTGTAAAGCAAATTTATAGTTATCAATTAAAATACAACTCGGCCCATGGCTGGTTTCTATATCTAACTTCACGTGCCTTATCATCGTTAACGTTAAATTATTACGTTAAATTTTGACATTAGTGTGGAGCTTGTGTTTAATTTTAACCGATTGTAAAGCAAATACTCACATTTTGAATCTCTTTACTTGTTATACTTTTATTCTATAAATAATTTGTTGATTAAAAAGTCAGGTTTTAATTGTCTAGCGGAAAGTAGCGCTATCAGTATCGCACGAAAGTAGCAGCCCTGATTTAGGGATAAAAATAGGGGATCTTCCTTGGGACGGTTGATGGCCAGTCTTCAGTGTCACCCACTGTTGGGATTTGGAGGGTAAAGGAAAGGCGAACCGTTTCCGTGTACTAAGATGTCCGTCAAAAGTTCAGAAGTTATTAAATTAGAGTGGCTCTACTGTAGTTAGAAGGTAAATTTTAAAGAAAACACTTAATAGTAGTAGTGTGGGATAGAAAATTTATTTTTACTATGCTTTCTATTGGTTTATTATCTTCAACTGGACAATTTCAATTTGACCGCAATATAAGATGATCGTTCTTACCTCTGCCCTCCATATTATATTGAGGAATAAATAGGTTTTCAAATAAACAAGAAAACTTGGGTGTAGAAGAGTTTATTATATTATTCTGTATTTCTATATCTTATTATTCATTATTTTACCAATGGTAGAAAATTGTCATGAATTGTAGTTTACTTCAAGTTTTAACCAAGTATTATAATGAATGGGTAGTTAAGTAAAGAAGTAAGTGGTTTAAATTTGACATAAACTTCGTAAAAATGCAATTTTCTACCCACGGTAAGGTAAAATAATGAATATTAAGATTAGAAATCCTATAGAATACTGACTAGATTACTTGATTCTGTATAACTGGTAGGTATTTTTAGTTTGTATGAATAAAAATGTATTTTGTGTGGAAGCATATTAAATATAGCTTTCTTGTACTGTTTTGTTTTTTTTCCTAAATTTTTCCCTTTTTTTCAGTAAGGTATTTTACTATTTAAAAATAAAGTGCATAAATAAAATACTTATCAAAATTGAAATTTTTATTCTAACTCATAATATTGAATGTCAAAGTTAAAGTTAAACTTGCTTCTATTCTATGTACACCTAGCACTGCACATAACGGTATGTCTGTTTGAAAGAGAAGCGTCAAGAAACTTCTCAGCACAAGTCTGGTAAAAATGTATCTATCTAGTTAAATATCGCCATAATGAATTGTTGCTAGAAATATAAAATATTTTATAGTTCATTTTAAACAAAAGACGTCTTTTATGTTTCTAAACATTCACTCATACATGGATTCAGAATAGAAAAAACGATGTGTATTGTTTAGTAGTAAGTATCCCAAGTGCTTGATTCGGAATATGAGCCAATTCTGTGTCTAGTTTCATTCATATACGTTCACTAGTTTTCAAAAAGTATGCGATCGCAGCGCCATCTTTTCGATATTGTTATCTATCCCACGGAAACGACGACGCCGTTTATCGGGATAAAAGTATCCTAAGTTACGCTTCAGGATATGAGCTAGCTCTGTGTCGAGTTTCACTTAAATCCGTTTTGTAGTTTTCGCGTGATGCTCTAACAGACAGACAAAAAATCTAAAAATTGCAATTAAGGAATCTCCTGGTCCGAATTAGCCCCCCATTTTTTTTTCACATTTTAAAACGCAATGTCCAAACTAGAACGATTTACAGATTTATTATAGTATAGATAGATATTTAAAACTTCGTCAAATATCTCTTATAGCTTGTTTCGAACACTTCACTATCGGTGATAGAACTATATGAAATACCTGTCTTTGTAGGTATCACCATACTGTTTATTTCTTCCACCAGTTTTTCTATATTGTGGAAAGAAAGGCAGGACACAGTAAAATTACTGGCACTGATAGTAAAATTAAGTAATGTCTCAACGAAAGAATACATTTCAATGCTACTTACCCTTATAACCTCAGGGCATGCATAATGTGGACTTCCGCATGAAGTTTCTAGCAACGAGCCGGCTGGTTGGAGAGAGGCCATGCCGAAATCAGCTATTTTGATATTGTTTCGCTCGTCCAGTAACAGGTTCTCTGGTTTTAAGTCGCGGTGGCTAAAATACATGATAAGAATGAGTTATATTATTAAAATCAATAAGCAATATATCGCAGTTTAAGATCGGAATACCATTATTAACTTCCATCTAAAGTCGTGGTAGCGTAATGGCTAGCGCACGCGTCCCAAACTCAAAGGGCGCGGGATAGATCCTGGCCGGAACGCTTGCACCACTTAGGCAGTTTTCTGACCTAATGTGCATATTGTTACAATTACCACGTGCTAATAACGATGAAGGAAAACATTGTGATGCAACCTGCATATTGAGATAACCGATATGTCAACCTGCCAAGCCGCCTTTGACAAGCGTGATGGGTATACTGTCTGTTCCCCTATAGTGGGAGGCCCCGAGCCTAGCAGTGGGATATTTATGGGCTGTTATTATTTATTATTTTATCTAAAGCTTACGTAAGTTATTTATCAAGCTTAAGGAAGTTCATCAATTTTTAAAATTCGGTATAAAGAACTAGATAGTGTTAAAACATTTCATAACTAAAAATAATCACCGGCCTCTGCCGTTAACCTACTGGTCAACGCAATGTTTGAATGCAGCTCAACCTATTTTTCACTTTCAAAGTAGATGTCTCTTATAAGGAAGGTTCAGAATGATTTGCTCTATAACTTATAATTTGAAGAGTAGGCATTGCAAATTTAAAACCGTTCTCGTAAATATTACACACTTTATAATATTTGTACTGTACTATCTGTTCACAATTTGTCGACGGTTTATAGTAATAATAGATTATAGACTGCTGGTTCTTACAATATTCCGATGACTTCTAAATCAGTTTGAGTGTATTTGTTAATGACTGACAATCAAAATTTGAAGCGAGAATTTGATGAGTTGAATAAAACCCCCGGTTTTACACGACACGAAAAGTATTATAAAACAATATTGTTTTTTTCTATTTGTTATCCTATACCTAAGAATTGATATATTTGAATGACTTATCTTTAAAGTTGTGACTAATATTTACCATATAGAATGGCTGTGACAGAAGTCCAACGCAGATACGATTTGTCTGAAGAACCGCCTCGCTTCCTTTGGAGTCAGGCGACCCTTTTTCACTAGATAATCGAAGAGTTCACCTCCACTAACGTGCTCTAGCACTAGATACCTGAAATATACCATACACAATGTGCATATTGTCACCAAACTTAATGCAACAGTCTTTAAAAGGTTGCTTGGTCAAATGGAAAGGTATCCACGAATTTCACAACACAAAAATGTGAGTTATTTCAATTACACATGCCATTTCAAACCTATTTATTAAGCTCATTGGAAGAAATTCCAAGCCCTTTGTTCAACATTTATTGTACCTAATTTTTACGATCGTGTTTTTATAGTTTTAAATACGTGGCCTCAACAAAAACCTAAAAGTAACAAACATTTGTTTAAAAATCAATGTCAGTTACTAGGTTTTAAAATTGCACATGTAAGCAATCGCGACATATTAGTATAGTGACTTACAAGTATTTTTTGTTCTCGTAAACATCAGACAGTCCCAATACGTGAGGATGTTCTATGAGTTTCATAATTGCTATTTCTCTCTCGACCTGAAAATTTAAATAGGGTTACTATCTTCATTAAACAAAGCGAAAACTTTCCGCTTTAGCGCTGTCTAGTAACACGAACGAAAATAACATTGATCGATTGTATAAGTCGTGTTTTTGAAAAAAAATTAATTTAGTTAGTTTACCTTACTCTGCTGATTACTTGAACTTAGACATACAATTTATTCAAAAAATTAAAGCAAAATGGTCTTTATAAAAGTGACTGTAGTCTGAGTGATATGTGTCTGGTCATTCTAGTTTTGGAATATTTTTTAAGAAACCAGATGAAAATAATACCCCATCCTATGGTCATTAAGGCTGATGTGCACCGTAAAAGTCGGTGACCGATGGTTAAAATAAAATAATCGCCAAAAATGTATGGAAAAACAGTGATTATTTTTGGTTAACCGTCGATTAAATTTCAGTGCACACCAGCCTTAGTCTTATTAATAGAAACATCAAACATTTTTAAAACAATATAGATTACATCTACTTAATAATATATGGCGCAGTTTATTTTTATAGTTAGTCAAGAGAAATACTTCTTTTACTTTCGGCAACAATGATTCGCTTTTTTCTATTTATAATAGCTACACCATATTCGAGATTGTCATCTTACAATTAAACAACAAACGTTTTTTTTCCCATAAAATAATTTTGAACAGTACATTACGTCTACTTGATAATAGCAGGCGCTTCTTACTTATTGTTTTTATAATTTAATGCAATATATTTACCTTCATTAACACAGATTCGCTTAATTTTTCTCTATTGATGATCTTGATTGCGACTTTTTTGCCAGTGACACAGTGGACGCCCAGTTTGACCAGACCTGTACAAGATTATTTCAAATCTTTTATGTTCCTACATAAACGATACCATACAAAAAACATGATACTGTCGCTTTTTCTCAGAAACAGATAATAGTCTTTTCTCCTTAATAACAATGGTCTCATTCCTTATGGCATTAAATAGCAAAATATCCAGCTCTTGATATGATGACAGCGTGACCGGCTCCAACAGACTAACAGTGAGAAAGCGCCAGGATTACATCAGGGACTTGTGTATTACTTATTGATTTAATTTCAGACATTTGAAACCCAAATATGTGTTAGTAAAGCTTAAAACTACGTTAGTAATTACAACTAATAGCGATTTGACCTTCTGAATAAGTACTAACATCAGATGATTATCGTGTTTCTCGACTTCACTCGCGGAGATTAAAAATGGTCATAGTTTGAGCACATTTTCTACATCTCCTTAACTACCTTAGGGGTTGAATTTCCAAAAACGCTGACATAAGTGTACATTTACTTCTAAGCAGATGTAAAAATGCTTTTTTCATTGAAAAATGACGAATTTTTATATAAACTTTCGTCTTCGTATTTTTACCCCCTTGGGGATGGAATTTTCAGAAATCCTTATTTAGTGCGCACTCACAGTATATAGATGCATGAATACAGTGCGTGTTCTGTATGCAAATTTTCATGGTCTTAGCCCCAGTAGTGCGGGCAGTGCGTTGGTTTGTCAGTCAGTCCGTGAGTAATAATATTGTAGATTTATTTCGAATAGGATAATGATTAAGTTAATTTGGTTCAGGATTTTGTTTGAAGACTATTCTAAAATAAATAAGAATTTAGAAGAATAAAAAAGGATAATATTTGCTTAAGCTTTCGCACATAAATAATAAAACTATTATTTTTTATTAAATAAATAAGGGATTGAATTATTGCCAATAGCCCGTAATTGCTAATTGCCAATAGATATTTACCATTAAGGGTCATTTACGTGGATAGAGTTTATCACACGTTTTGGGGCGAGAAATCGTATACTATTTTCGTAGCATCGCATGGACATGCTTACATTGAACCAAATTACAAAAACTCGCCTATGAGTACATCATACAATAATCGTAAGGTAATTATCGCCAAGAGTTTTGCTTACACTACGATACAAATCGCATTGAGATATTTGCCTACGATTTCTCGACTTGTCTAAACTAGATCTCGTGTGACCATTCAAGTATCGTACAAATCAGTTTGTGATTTCGTTGTTCCTAAATCACAGTTTTGACGTACGTAACATATTTTTAAACGTCTCTCCCTCTGCTGGTTGCAATTCAAGGCAACATATTTGAGGCTCCTAGAGTGTTTCTTCTTTCTATCCATTTTTTAACCAAACAACATTTTTTTCGAGTTCGTTTAATAATTCATACTTCTTGTTAGAAGAGTAGAGATAGTTAAAACACTGGCGCACTACACTCATGTTTGTGACTGGTGACTAGCGGGACTTGAACGATTCATTCTTTCTTTCAAATTTTGTTTACACAGAGACGTTAATACTCAATCACCCATCCTCAAACGATATCGTATGTTTAGTTTACATGATCACATTTTCTTTTCTTGCTTTCGACAATCGTATCATCGAGGCAAGAAACTCTCCATGTAAATGGCCCTATATTCGACACTAAGCGAAACAAAAAGATAATAATCATGTTATGAACACCGCAATCGGACAAACTACATCTCTCTATAAATACTGAGAGTTTTCCACAACAGATTTCAAGAAAAAAAGTTAAAACAGATATACGATATGAAAACAAAGCTGGCTCTCGACTCTCAGTATGCATCACAATCTTAATGTCACGGTTTTATGAAGACGTGTCATAATGTTTCTCTTCTATTGGTAAGTAATATTTGCCATGTTCATCTAATTCCTGGAAGGGAAAAGCTATGGCTATGGAAGAAAAATACTAAGGAAACAAAGTAAAATAAAAGTTTTAAATAATAACGGTCATATTTCTATTGAGTTAGAGCAAGTTTGAAGGCTTATTATGGTTTATAAAGAACCCTTGAAACATCCTCCATAACACCGTAAAACGTTGATTAAAAGTATTAAATTAAAATTAAAACAATCTGGTGACTCTAATTGTGATTGCAGAGTGTGGCATTTTTATGCCATGATATGGCTCTTTACGATTATAAGATAAATAAGTAACTAGTGTCAAGTGTTCATTTTAAAGTTTATTTTAGAATAATCTTTATAGCAAATCCTTTTTTCGTCTTTGACTAATCCCGGCCTTGCACTTACAAATTAGCTCGCGCTAAACCTCCAAAGTTAAGCATGCACTGTGATATCAATGTCCAGCTCGTACTTTAACCTGTCTGGTATTGATAGATCGTATAACGCGCTCAGTTATAGAGGCTTATGTGAGTAAAACTTACAGGTGTAAGGTCAGAGTAATGCCAAAAAGATATTTTTTAACAGAAACACAAGTCAACATACTCAATATCCTATAACTTTTGTAATATTACATAGTATAGCAACCAGAAAAAAGTTGTGAGTATGGATGGCATTGAAAAGATTTTGGTACTACAGTATTTTTTCAGCTTATACATAAGAACAACATAATACAAGCTCATAAGTTATAAATATTTTTTTGTTTAAAATGGTCAAAGTATGGAACTGTTAATCCCGCGTAAAAGGAGTCCCGCACAACTCCATATTGCTCTTAAAGGTCGTCGTTTATTTTCTTTAATTATTTTCACAGTATGATGCTGTTGCCTTTGACGATTTATCCCCAAACACTGCAGCACGCTGGTGTCATAGAGTCCGTACCACCAAGCGTTGCTTTTACTCCCGTCCGTGAAAAGCCTTCCTTTGCCAGCAGTATCAATATAAGTAAGTCATGGTAAGGTTTTGCAATCTAGATTCTATGAGCCTTTACAAAAGATCTCAATACGCGTAGTTGTCACTTTTGGCGAATTGGCAGTTGATGCATATCTAGACAACCGTTCAGTCTCACAATCTAGTAAGGTAAAGTAATTAGTCTTCTAAGTACATTATCTATATGCGACGGACGGTTGTGAAATTCATAAAACTTACGTTTCTGCTACGGAACCTAAAAAAGTTAAATAGTGAATCCCATACTCCGAAGCGGACGCTTTAAACTTATCGAAATTTAACTTTTCCTATAATATTTATGTACTCTGTGATTTAACTCTCTATACTATATACAACTATAATATGCCCGCGACTTCGTCCACGCTGGGGTTGAAATTCCCGCGGCATTCCCAGGACACAAAGTACCGCAGCATTAGTAAATAATGTAATCTATCATTTTAGTGAAGTGTGGCGAGCTAATTTTTATGAACCCGAACAACTTTAAACTGCTCCCGGGAAAATCTTGGGAGTTTCCGCGACAAAAAGTAGCGCAGATTTTATCTCTAAGAATTTGCTGTCGATCAGTGAAAACCGTATTGAAATCAGCCCGGTATTTAACGTGAATCCCGAACGAACAAGAAATCTAAAAAAAATGAATCGTGTTGTCCATCGTTTACGAGTATATAGTCATCTCAATTGTTTTATATAGAAGGCATGTCTAGAATTTTATATAATATATACTCTGTGGATTTAAATTAAAGACTGTGGCTATATTGGAGACAAACAAATAACAAAAGTTTTAATATGAATTGTCGACTAACTTCTTTTCTATGTCTAGGTACAGACATAAGCACGTAAGGTGGAGTGCAAAGTAAATACCATACTATGCTATTTGTGAAGAATTTCACGAAAGGCATTATAGACTTGTCTGGTAAACTAGAACACTTCGCGTTGGAAGACAAACAACACACACAATTAAGTTACCAACAGCGAAATGTAGAGAAAAAATATTTATTTCTAAATAAATATATATTTGGCTCTTTTGCAGATCCGTTTCTCACGAATTCTTTGCTACATGCGCTTGCTGAAGAATCAGAGCTGAAGAAAAGGGTGCAAAGATATCGAGATGTAGCGTAAATTATGAATAAATTTATTCAGATATTTAAATAGTCTTATTGAAATATTATCTGAATTGGACCACACTTTGCTGTGGCTCAGTTTGGAATATTTTTTTAGAAAAGTCAATCTATCCCAAATGTAGCAAATGGAATCAGCGACTACCGTACCGACAGTAGTGTTTGTTAAAGGTCTAATAGCAAAGAGCCTCGACCAATATCTAGAGAGGCTGTTGCTTGGTAAATGGGTGAAGGACCAGATACAAAAGGCGGTCCTGAGCATGGCACGAATTGTGACGCAGTTTTGTCTGTGAAGTCCTAACCACCGCCCACCGGTAACATGAACCTTAGGCCCCGCTGCCAGCGGATTTTTTTAATTTGTATGTGTATGTATATTCAAACAGAAGAGAGAATAAATAAATGCATTAGATATAATAATAATAATTATTATTATATATGTAGGTATGGCTACAAAATCATTTTAACACTAACTTAACTTAATATAAAACAAAGTCGCTTTCCGCGTCTGTCTGTCTGGATATCCGCTAACTCCTTCTAAACTATGCAACAGATTATTAAGGGCCTATCTAAAAGAAGTTCGTTATCTTGCTCACGCATTACCACTTTTTCGAAGATATAAAATCACAGAACTTACGACAAATCCGTATTATACAAAACTTAGCGAAAAAAAAAACAGGCGGTGTGCATCTCGGGACGCCCGACAGAAGTGATAACTTAAACTAATCTAACGTGAGAGCAAGGGAAGCCAGACAGACTGGCGCCGTAACGCGTTACGTAACGAAGCGGTTTACCCTCCCATAACAAGTTATCACATATAAATATTGTTAATTTTACAAAAATTGTCACTAGGTAGGCATTTTTGAATACGGATTTGTCGTTTGTAAATTCTATGAAATAATATATTCAAAGATGTGGTAATAGGCGAGCTACTAGTGAATCCCATTAGACCCTTAAGCGTTTTTCACCAGTAGTTACATAACATAATTTTTAATATGATGCATACAGCCCTAATAAAAAATTTATACAAGTAAAATAGAGATATTCACCAGGGTTCAACCCGCGTCTAGTAAAGAATATTATGATTATTGACAGGGTGCTAATCTCCGAGGGCTATGTGAGTAATATCAGTCACAATATCAAAATGGCAGGTGTAGTTTCCTGTATTATATCAAGATAAATAAAGCTTACCTGTCTGCCCCTTTCCCAGGGTCTTCTCCAATCGGAAAGGCCCGACATACTGGTAGGCCTCGTTGGCCGTGGATCCGCCGGTCTCCATCTTCACGCCTTACTCCAAGAGATCACAGAAGAACTTGTCATATTACTCTATGACACTTAACCGCACTTTTTTGTTTGGTTTTAAACATCACGATTTTGAGGGCTATTTTTATTTAGATGAAAGAAACAAGAAAACTGACAAGAAACAGCCTTTTTTGCTAATCACAAGTACCTACAAATTATGGTCTATAGACAGACGGATTTACCAAAAGGTTGAGTAGCCTAGGGCGCCAGATTTTGGAGAGTCGGCAAGTTTTGGATCAATTTTTTTTATATCTTACATAATCTTCAAATTACGGAAATAGGAATTTAATAAAACTGTAGGGTACAAATCATAAAATTGCAATTTCATTGGCTAAAAATAAAAAAAATTGTAGAGGTCGGTAGAGGAGCAAAATTTGAATTTTGATAATTAAATTTTCGATATTCGCAATTGATATACTCCTATGGACATTTTTAGTACCAAGGTGCCACTAACGTGCTGCTACTCTCTAAAAGGTGACTGGAATTAATCTTGCCACTTATGCGGGAACACAGCTTTTTTTATGGCGGCATACCAGAGGTAGCTAGACGGGCAAATACCCTACCACCTGGCTGTGAGTTGTTTTTTCGCCTCTAATGACAGGCCGTCACGGTAGACCCTTAGGGCGTTAGGACCCCACGGCCCCTTTCCATATTGCAGGGAATCAACGTAAACAACAACGTCATGATACAAGCCGTTTGATTCCAAACGGCGGTAACAGGAGCCCGACGGATGAAATCCTTGAGTGCTGCGTGTCGGGAAAATCTACTGCAGTAGAAGCGCTGCTGCAAGATAATCCGTGTTGTCCCAAGCGGTTCACCCTAACCCCGCATTGATAGAGATGTGGGACCACACAGGTTACCTCCAGGTGAATGCTGACACGGATTTTGAAAGTCACGTCAACGGCGGCTAAGCCTTCTAATCTATATAAAGTTCGGATCTGTTCATAATAAATAAATGCGCCCAATAACTATACCCCACTCCTCAAGAATTCAGCGGAATTCACCTCTACCGAACCCTTCAATATATGTGATTGACGTGACGTGGCTGATTTTTGACCTACCCTTATTTAGATATCATCATTTTATTTCACCAGTTATCATTTTATTAACACATTTTCATCCCTCCTCTTTGTATGCCCGTTCTAGTCTTCAGATCATTCACACTGTATAAGTACAATTGAGAATTATGTCATTATGACAGCGAATGTTATTAGTATTAATTTCATTGTAATTTATATTTTTTATTGTATTAGATGTTGTTTGTAAATAAATAATGCATTATACTTATGTCATACACGTATTTATAGATTTTGGGGTCGATACCCTGAGATTGTGGGGGCCTGAAGTCCACGAGTTTTGCAATTCTGGTCTATGCCTCGGGAAACGCTTCAGCGTTGCCATCCAAAGAGACAACGCGGCTAAGCTTTGGGAACGTTCCTTAGTAACAGCCGTCTAGCACTAGTACCTATTTACCTTTTTATATTATCGCTTTTATTTTTAGGCTGTAATTTTGTTATTTTTTGTATTTTTGTTATTATTTTTTCCTGTTTTAGATTTCATTATTTTATTATTTCGTGTATGTATGTATTAAAAAACGGTTTTATTCATATTGACTTAGAATAAGTTCGTAGTACTATTTATGAACCATAAAGAAGCCTGTCTGAATAATACCGTTAATATTTATTATTTATTTTAATTATTATTCCATGACCATTGCAAAATGTAATGTTTAGAATGAAAATTCAAATTTAAATAGCAAATTAATAAATAAAAAAAAACAGATGCACATTTGATTTTTAATAATTATATTTGCGATATAACATGCTTCTTTGGTATCCCATCTAAAGCAAAAGATCTAATATGCTATTTTCCAATTTAAAGGATTGTAGATGGAAAGTTATTCATACAAAGTAGATTATAAAGTACTTATATTTATAGAATTTCATAGATGTCTATAAATAAATATGAGTAAACTAAACGTGATTTATTTTTAATTTTTATATTAATAATCATCACTGGATATGTTTAACTCAATGTGTAAATATTTGTTTTTCTGATAATTCCGTAATTTATGGGGGTGTAAATCCGCTAGATGATACGAACCAAGCAATTTTCATATTCCGCATACAGTAGTATGCACGTCACGGAAAATCAATAGCGTAACACACTGTTGTTATTTTCTTACACTATAAAAGTTTAAAGAACACATTGTCTATTAAATGACACATTTTATATATGTTGCGAGTTAAAAAAAATAAAATTATTTATATATATTATTTGTTACATAATTGTATACGTAGAAAATAAGATGTTTTTCCGCGACCACTTTGCGCGACGGTCGGTCGCGTTCGGACCGCTTCGGGTGTTTTCGGGATTTTGGGGTGCGTGAGTCATTACCCGCGAGGGGTTGAAAGCGCGTTCCGTTTTATACAGATTCTTATCACGTTACTCTCAAACTTTATATTTTATTTACTATTTGGTCTTGCCCAATTATGTAGACCGGAGATATGGTCTAAACGGAGCATGTTTATCTAGAAGGTATCTATTCACACGGGAATTGAAGACACCCAGTGCGCATGATGAAGATAGAAACAAAGCGCTTCGTGGGTATAGGTGGAATATCCATCATATATCGGTGCCACAAGTCACACACTCTCCGAAGTGCATGCGATGGTAAAGCTGGCAACCCAGGATACAGGATGCTCAACACTTTTGAGTTTTAAACAACACTTAGTTCACAATATACTAACTAAGGGAAAAATGGTGTAATTTAAGACTATAGTGCCCGAATTGTAACTTTACATTTTTTTAAAATTAACATTATTGTGAACTAGAATATCGATGTGTAGAAGTCGGCAGGGGCTGCAAAAATTGAATAGCCTACAGGCGGTAAAAGTCTGATGAAAATGCCGATTTGAATTAGGTCTACATAGACTCTTAATAGAATATTAAGCCTCTGTAACTAGGGATAAGTTGCCCAAAAGGCTTCGTCATACTTGATCTTTGTCCAAAGTTAGAACCAGCCAAATAAATGATCATTTAAAGAATGGATACCAAACTATATATATGATATTCAAATATTCGTCATCGGCAATTCATTGTCCACTGCTGGACCTTGGCCTCCTCAAGTGTGCGCCATATATACTAGTCTTCCGCAGTTATCATCCAGCCCCCAACCTTGTGCAGGTCGCAGTTCTACCTAGCCGGACGGCAATTGCCTACCTTGTCCTCCAATAATAATTACAAAGACGTAGTCTCCACATCAGGACTCGTGTGTTTTATCGAGCATCAGTCCTGCGACAAATGTGATCGCTTGCTTCACCAGCTTTCTAATTTCACCCATATCATTTACCTTAGTTTTCTTGTGGATATCCTCGTTTCTAATTTTGTTCACATACCTTTGTTTTCGACGGGAAGTTTATGGGTGGTGACTGTGGAGATTTCAAAGTATTGAAATTATATTTATAGAGTATTAAGTACAATTTGTGGTTATGACGTATATTAATATACCTATTTAATAACAACATGTGGAAAATAGTTTTAAAAGGTGATCGTCAAGTTCAATTTAACTAATTAAAAAGTTAAATTTTTGAATTGTTCTTATGTTAATTTAGTTTAACGGAAATCAATACTTATATAAAATGTAACAAAACAAGTTGTTAGTTTGTTGTTCCGCAACAACCTTCAGTTTGAATTAAAGATTATAAAATACTACACAACGATTCCGTAGAAGCTTATGATACGCTCAATGACCTAGTGGAGAGAATATTCCGACGAGGTGGTCCCTTCTTTAAGAAGGGCGTTAAAATTTGTAATGCGTTGGCAACGCCATTAGTGTTGCAAACGTCTGTAGGCGATGGCAATCAATTTCCATCGGGTGGGCCAACTGCCTCTTTGCCGCCGTCAGGGAAAAATTAGATATTGGCAGAGATATATGATATTGATTATATGCTCTTTGTTTAATGATGTATAAGGTATGTAATTACGTCGCTACTTCTTCAAATAAAGTCTTTCTTTCTTTATATTTTTATCCCGATAAATTAAAGAGTTCCCTTAATATCCGTGCAGTAACGGAGAAAGAATACAATTTCCTGCGGCCGGGCGGCCTGTCGTAAGAGATGACAAATCAAGCCACGGCCAGGTGGCAGGGTATTTGCGCGACTGGATGATTACCACCCCTGGTCTAGGGTATACCGCCATAATAAGCTTGATTTGTATTCCGGCATTAAGTGACCAGGATCCAGTCTCCCTTAAGAGAGCCGCAGCGCGTTTGTAGCACCTTTGGTGTTGCAAGTGTCCATAGGCGATGGTAACCGCTTTCCATCAAGTGGGCCGTCTTCCTGTCTGCTGAACTCATGCAACAAAACAAATAAAATAACAAATCACCGAAGTTAATACGGACGAAACCGCGAGAACAGCTCTAGTAAATTAATATGGAATTTTATTTGACATTCGAACTCAGGGTTTGTAAACCGTTTAATAAGATCATCTCTAAATTATTATAATGTTATGTATTTTTTCGTAAGTCCAGTCCAGTGTTGCCTAGAAGAAATCGCTCTAAACGACAAGGTCGTTCAATCTATACGTTTAATTATTATAGGAATGCAATGTTTTCACCGCAAATTAAAATTGCATTGTTAAATACTGCAGGAACAGGATAATTATGTGGCTCCAGCTTGGAGAGGCCTACGTCCAGCAATAGATATATACATAGGCATGAACGTTTGCTGAAGTTTACACCAACATTACATAGGAAAAATACAAATTTACAAAAAACTTACTTGCTAAAAGGTGATACAATGGGCGGCCTTATTGCTAAAAGCATTCTCTTCCAGGCAACCTTTAATAATGGTATAATTATGTATTATACCGGGTCTCCACTTTCTTCTTCCAGTCCCTGCTGGCCTCCTAGCGCGATTCGTCAGTCCGCTGGGCTAGAGGCGTTCTACACTACGGTGAATTAATATTAGACAGTATATTTATGTCTTTCAATTGGGATGAATCAGTCATTCAGCGTCATTGATGATCAGTTAATGCTGTATGAGACGGATGAACCTAATTGGATCAATTGTGATGATACCTATAGATTGAAAGACAGAAATAATCGTCTACTATCGGCTAAGATTACTATTACCAAATTCATTCAATCTTATATCTATACTAATGTTACGTGCGAGCGCGGGTACGCACTTATAGATTGGAAGAAAACACCAGTTTTTGACTAAAAGTTTTTATTGACTTACACAGCCGCACGTAGTACCTCTCTGCAGGGTTGCCCCTACGATGTATAGACCCGACGATAAGTTGTCACACTCTCAATACCGTCGCCGACATTGCGTAGACCACCTCCGATATTATCCCGTGTAGTTTACTTCTGGTTCCTCTCACGACCTACGCTACACACCTCCTTCACGTAACTCGAGTAAACTCACCACTTTACTCGTCAATGTCTTCTATTAAAACCCTCTTCCAACTCTTCCGTATCGCACTTGTCGCTTCACCGTCTTGAACTCAACTCAACTCTAAACTGCCTGGTAGGCGCGGCTTACGCTGTTTATATATCCGGAAGAATTTTCAAGAACCCATATATATTTCTATGTTTTTCGCTTCCCGAACCTTCTGTACGGGAACTTTCGTTTATACACCTATCCCGTTCTAACATCTATCTATCTCTGTCTTTCGTTCATCGTCTAATCTCTTTCTAAATATACCCGTCCTTGTCTTTTCCTTCTGGAATGTTCTAGTTTTTTCTAAAAGTTCTAAAACTGATTTACGCTGCAGGAGAGTTCTACCCTCGGTCGCTACACTATTATTATAAAGCCGAAGAGTTTGTTTGTTTAAACGCGCTAATATCAGGAATTGTTGGTCTGATTTGAAAAATTCTTTCAGTGTTAGATAGCCCATTTATCAAGGAGGGCTATAGGCTATATTCATTACGCTTAGATTAATAGCAGCGGAGCACCAATAAAGAAAGTTTCAAATTCGAGGGTTTTTAACTGACTTTTTAAAATTATTCCACGCGAAGTCTCGGGCAGAAGCTAGTATATTATTAATTGCAAGGGGAATGCTTAAATGTTGACGATTTCTGGTATTAATATGCGAATAAAACGTAGGTTAGTGACTATGTTACCATTGTTTATACTGACGTAGTTCACATTATTGTTTTGGTCATCTTTCAATACACCCGGATCAAAACCTGGCAAGTAATTATTGTGTTTTATGTTTCCACTTTGTAATTAGTTACCGTCCCATTCATATTGAGTAAGATGAAGTTTGTAGGCTTCTTTAAAAAAATATATTTGTTAGACTTTCTATTTGATTTTAAGGTATTTTATAAAATATCTTCAGAACCCAAGATCCAATAACAACAAAATTATATGAAACTATCTAGAAGCTATACTGAATCTGAAGAATGCTAAAAGAATGGTCGAAATAGGTTTTGAAACAAAAAATTTACGACTGAATATTTTTGAACTCGATTGATTAAAAAGGACATTATCTTTTTTTATGAAATGGGGTATTTTTGACTAGTTCTTACGTAGTTTTTTATTTTATTATATTTTAATGTACTAAAGTAATTTAAAAAAAATACAATGAAATCTTAAAAAATAGACTAAATTATAAATGAATTAATAAAAAGGATTTAAGAAATCGCTACCAGAGCGATGCCCAGAAAGCTGGCTGCATTGCCACGCTGTATGGCAATGCTGATTTGTTGCGCTAAAGACGAACCATCCTTCCGACCACGGGTGGCATCAAAGAGTTTCTTACAAATTTCTTTGAAGAATCCCTCCGCCGATGGACCCCACGGACCTAAAATTTTAAGTCGAAACGGCACAAATTTGTAATCCCTTTCTAGGGTTTCATATTTTTGTAGTTAAATAATAAAAAAGGAGACTTGTCACTTTTTGACGGTTCAACTGTGGTGGAAAGTGGTTTCCGTTACCTATGGACATTAGTATTAGTAGTAAAATTAACAATACCAGAGGTGCTGTCTATGTGCTGCCGGCCTTGAAGGTGAAACAGGGACCTGGTCACTGATGTCGGAACTCAACTCTAATGTTGTCGTGGCATACTCTAGACCAAGGATGGTAGCCATCCAGTCGGGCAAATGCCCTACCAGCTGCCTGTGGGTTGTTTTGTCGCCTTTTGCGAGTATTATTATTCTTTATCCGTTCCTGCACGGAGTAAAAGAAAGGACTGCCACACACGCCTGATTGTATACGACAAAAGATTTCTTTTTCAAATTAAATTAATATACACAATAGCAATATTAGTTTGAAGCGGAGGGAAAGTTCTTAAAAGGATTTTAATTATCTTTTTTTTTCAACAATTAATTTCTTACTTTGTAATCTATATTTCTAGTATACATAAGCTATGAACACAATATTTATTAAATTGTTTGTAACTATAATAACCTTTGTAGTATTGTGAATTGTTTCAGTTAACAATATGGGTGTAGAAAAGTACAGCCAAGTGAGTCCCGAGAGATATAGAATTATCAGTGCGAGGTACAACAAATTTTTGGACCACCTCAACGACCCAAATAAAGAGCCAGTCAGGGTTTTCGATCCTCTGTCTGAAAAACTTCTGAAGGAGATAGAGTTAATAAGGGAAGTTAGCAAGAACTTACAGGCGAAGAAGGAAGAAGACGTAGCTAAGGCTGCTGTAAGTTAAAAATCGTTTACTTCTTTATTTTATTTAAGATAAAATAATTTAAACACTTGCAGTTAAATGATGTGATATCCTCTCACGCATTAACTTAAATAAAAAAGTAATAAAATTATAATCTTGTTAACATTTTTAAGAATTATGTAAACTGAGAAATTATTCAATAAAATAATAGTTGAGTTTCTCAGTGGACTGGCGCAACGGCATTCAATAACATTAACAAGACACTATTATCGACTTTAGTGTGGATGCAGGAGTTTTTCAAAGAAATGACTGTGATATACAAAGACAAGTTGACACAGTTGTAGATTTCATCAATTTGATTATTATTTGCTATGCAAACCTCAAAATAATAACATTTAATATTTTTTTAAGCTATTTATAGACAGAGATTATATTTTTTCATGGAATCAAGTTCTGGTTAGCGACTCGTTTAAAAAAAACTTTGTATTGATAAAATCCTAACAATAACTTTATACTTGACTTACTTTTGTTTCTAGCAAGCCAAGTTGGCCGAAGAAGAAGCAGCTAAAAGAGAAGCCGAACAAAAAGCAGCAGAAGAGAAGAAAAAAGAAGAGAACGCAGAAGAGAACAAAGATGAACCACCGAAAACCGAATAATTGTCACTAAATGTATATTATAAAGACAATGTAATTTAATATTTATTTTAATAAAATCCCATGATTTCCTTAAATCATTCTACTTTAATATTATTTCTACGGTAGATTCACAATCTCTTTAATGTATAGCCCAGTAAAGCGTACACCCGGCTTTACATCTGTAACTGCTTCTCCATATATTCAATATACTCTTTGCTGCTCGCTTAACGTAAATGTCTAGAAAGGCTGACGCGAACTAAGATTTAACATCTTGTTACAGTCTAGTCTAGTTCGGTGTTATTAAATTTTACTTAAACTGATTTGGTTTATATAGGCTGGTGTGCATAAAATTTAACCGATGGGTAAAATAAAGTAATCGCAAAAACTATGGCTAAACAGCGATAACTTTATTATAATCGTCGTTTAAATATCTTATTATAATGTCTATCTCACTAGTCGAAAACAACGGAAAAGCACCTAAAACGTCAAAAAGCGACAAGGGTTTAGCGCCATCTAGTGTTTAGAGGAATGTTTTTATTGACCGATTGTGATTGCCACACAGAACATATTTAAGAGCAATTTTTACCATACTTGCATTGCCGAGGGACAAATCGGCCCTCTCTTGCAGTTTGCTACTGAAAACTACCACTAAACTGAACCAAAATTTATTATTCTTCAATCAAATCCTAAGTTTTATTTAGTTTTGGCATTTTCTAGAAATGTAAGCTTTAGAACATTTTCATTCTAATGCATGATTCTAATTTCCAATACTCTTTAGGATATACTGTAGTCTGACAAAATGAAACCAAATATTTGTTAGCATAAAAAAGTATAATTAATAATACAATGTGTATATAAGCAATTAAATTAAGAGTTATCAGTCATAACATCCTCATCTTCGTCCTCTGGATCCGCAAGATCTGGATGACAGACCCTAATGTGAAGGTTAAGATTGATCTTTACAATAAAACTTTTTCCACAAGTAGAACATTTGTGGGGCCTTTTCACATCATCATCAATAGTAGTCGGATGAGCCCGGGCAATGTGTGTTCGTAATAATGATGAATGCATGGTCCTGTCACACTGATTACATTTCACCAAGCAATCAATTGGCTGACCTTCATGTGATTGTCTATGCTTCTGCATAGTGACTTTAGATACAAACAGCTTATTGCAATAATCACATTTGAAATTCTTAACTTTTGTATGCTTTTTCATGTGATTCTTCAAGCAGTTCTTGGTTGGAAACATTTCATCACATTTTGAACATTTAAACTTCTTCACATCATTGTGTAGCTGCATATGAAGCTTTAAATATGCCTGTCCAGTAAAACTTTTGCTGCAAATCTCACAGTTTATAGTACTCGTTGAAGAATGTGTTTGCATGTGACTTTTTAAGAACTGTGCTGCAACAAAACTGCGGTCACAGACTTCGCATATATACTTCTTACATGCTGCGCCTTCGTGCTTGCTTCTATGAATATCTAGGTGATATTGAGAGTTTACCTTCACGTCACATTGGTCACACTTAAACTTGCGCCGCTTTTTAGGCCCTTCTTTGACTGGGGCAGGTTCTGGCTCAGGCTCCATTGCAGGCCCATCCTTGTCATTACCGTGAAACTTTTTATGCAACATCAGATACTCCATACCGTCGAAAGCGAGATCGCAGACATCACACCTATATACTCGATTAGCGGTTTTTAGCTGGTATGTGACAGTTTCTCCGTTGTATTCAGCCATCTTCTCCCTTTTAACTGAATGATCGTTTATGTCGTTAGACGCCGGCTCCATCATACTCTTTAACCAATGATCTTGAATACCGACGCCAGATTTCGGTTCCATTTGGTAATACCTAGACGCTAAGTGCACATATTACTGGGTATAATATTGATCCGTATATAGTAAACTCGTCCATGGAAATGAGCGTTTAATGAATATTATGTGGTTAGAAATTGACCCCGAGCATTGTTTACGCGGTTTGTTGAGATTTTCACGTTAATCGAAACTTGCTAACACAAAAGCGAGCCTTGTTACTGAACCATAAATTCCAAAAGAGAAGCGATGCGCGTTGGTTTTTTTGCAGTGGTTCATTGACAGTGGTATATTTTTTGTTGACATGTCAATTGTTGCCAGTCTTTAAAAGTTAATGTTATAAAACCGGGTACAGACTAAAGTAATATTTGGTCGATTATTTTTATTAAAATACATGTAGTCTTGTTAAAGAAAACAAAATCAACTTTAATACGAATATGTGAAGAAAAGAAAATTAGTTGCAATTTTTTAAGTATTTACATTGCTTTTAATTACTTAAGTTCTAAGGATTTATTTAAATTAAAATACAAAACAGTATGGAGCATCACTAAATAAAAAAAACTTGCAGACAAACAAAAACAACCAATCAGAATCATGAGTGATAATAAAAAAAATAATGACATGAATGAAAGATGGCGTCTTTACCAGCCCGGTGTTTGTTTTGAGTTTGTAATTATTTTTCCAAATCAATTGAAAACTGTATTTATGTTTAGTTATTTCGTATATTAATAGTACTAATGGCATCAACCGATGGTGAACGTAACTCAAACGGTTCTGATGATTCGTCAGACGATGAGTGCTTATCAGTGGTAAAGAGAAAAGTGGAACGAGTAAGCCGAAATAATGCGAAAAAGCCCAAGAATTATGCAGAAAGCGATAGCGATGAAGGTCGTTTATTGACTGAAATGATGGTTACTGTGGAAGTTGAAGAACTGGATGATGCACAAGCATTCGATTTCAGCGATGTGAGTTTATTACTTTGTCTATCCCCTTGGGGATGGGCGTGAACTTAAATCAATATATATAAATATAATCTCTGCTGCCAACATTTCACTTTATAATGTCTATGATAACTCTGCCGAGTCCCACAGAGGCATACCGTAATAATATGCAAAGATAATAATATACCACATCTTGAATTATAATTTGCTAGCTTCTGCCCGCGACTGTATCCGCGTGGAATAGTTTAAAAAAAGTAAGTTAAAAAACCCCCAATTTCGGATCGATTTCTTCATTGGTGCTCCGCTCCTATTGGTCTTAGGGTGATGATATAAAGCCTATAGCCTTCCTCAATAAATGGGCTATCTAACACTTAAAGAATTTTCAAATCAGACTGGTAGTCTTGAGATTAGTGTGTTCAAGCAAAAAACAAACTCCTCAACTTTATATATTAGTATAAGATAAAATATCTTTCAAAGGTGTTTGAGCCTCAACAAAATAGCCAAAATATTTTTTTTTTGTTTAGACTGTACCCACATCTATGCTCTTGTAAATATGGATCTTTGTTATGAAAAATAATTCATACTCAAGACTAATAAATATTAAAAATCAAAATTGCTTAATTGGCTGGGAAGAGAGAAAATTGAAACAAATTAATTCATAATATGAAATTTTTATACTCTTTTTATTCTCCAGTATAATATAGAAATATACAAAGGCCATGATATTCAAGAAAACAATTATTTTTTCATTCATATATTACAAGGTTTTATTTATGAAACTTATCCCTGTGTATGTGGCCCAGAATCAGTGTCGAATAGAATATAGTATATTTCACACTTTAAAATTATAATGGTATAAACATTTGTTCTCTAATAGTATGATAGTTTAGTTAGAATATTGAGGATTGGCAATAGTCTACTGTAGATAGATAAAACTTTGATGTACACCATTACAGAAAACTTATGAACTAGTATTATTCTATTGGGGATTGTTCACAAAAAATTACCCTCTGATTTTATATTTTTATTACGTAAAATAGGGTATTTTCAAAAGAAAGAAGAAAGAAAGAAAGAAACTTTATTTGCAAAATTAGCGACGGAATTACATTTCTTATACATTTTTATACACAGAGCATAATTTGAAAAGATATTAAGATACTAATTTGAATATTTTTGTATTTAAAGCATTAGTTTTTTTATAATTCGATTTTAAAGTAATTTCTCCGATGATGTCATAAGACACAAGTTTACATTGATTTCTTTGCCTAGAAAACAAAAATAATAAAAGCAAGTTTTATCTATATCTAATCATAGTAATCTGTGCTACTTATTTAAATATCACTGTCATTACTCATTATGTATCGTGCTCATTTTAGTGTATTTTGTCGCTAGGCTTATAATTTTTCGTGTTCAACCATTATTTTCTATAGTTATCGTTAAATTTTTTAAAGTGGTCTTTAGGGAAAATCCATGTTACATAACTTAAATTAAATGTACAGCTAGATTTTTTTTTACACCTGAAGCAGGCAAACAGGCAGACGGCCCACCTGATTGGATTTAGTTTAGGTCAAATAAAGGTCAAACGCATTTCTTACAAAATACAAGAAGATCGTACATTTTTTGGAATTTTAACTAGACAGAAATTATTAGGGACACTATTCCTTGAAATGGTTTTTCAAATAGCCAGATTGAAAAAAAGTGAACAATTCCCATTGTGTACAAGGGGTGATCTTATCACTAAAAAGTGATCTCTTCCAGACAACCTATGGCAAGAATATTGCTGATTAGGAGTGGCTACAGTGGTATACATAATTATTTTATGATTACTTACGTTTTAATAATTAATATATAACTATCTTTATATACAAATATGCACATAAACAAGATATAGTAATCAAATGTAACTTTATTATTAAAACATATAGCTGTATGGAATATAATACTAATTATATAAAATAACATATCATTATATTGTAGATAGTATTTCCTGAGTGTGGATAAATATTATTAGAGATTTTGCTTATCTGATAGCAACAGGCAATGTATTCCAAAGTTGGATAGCCTTAATTTAGAAAGAATGATTGAAAATGAGAGTATGTAGTTGTATAAAGATTCTGTTAAAGAATTAACATGCCCACTCACTTTTAGCACATACATATGTGTCCGTGATGAGAGTGCAGGTCGCGTTTGTGCACGTGATTGTTAATTGTGTTGTTGTTTCACTCTGTTTATATAGGAGTTGTGAGATGAGATAGTGATAGTGTTAGTCTTGCGGCTTTTTGGTATACATCGATAAGTATATCAATAATTGTCTCAAAGGAGAGTGCAGGTTAAATTATTGAATAAACATAACATACCACTATTACAAGACACAGAAGAAAACAACAGAATATGAGAAAGAATAATAATAACAAAAAAGTAATTCAAAATGTATGTGGTGTCATGTTGCACAACCCTATTTTACCTGATAGGCTGACAAAGATTTCTTTTAGATGACCTTTGGGTGGACACTCTTCTTCTGCTGATATTCTGTAAGGTCCAGATATAGTTCTTCTCATTGATTTCCTATTCTCATTATATTTTTTACAATATTGTGTCCTAACATTTTCCATTGGATTTCCCATATTTTATGTATAATTATGTAAGTATATATTTAGCATTTTGTTTACATTGTATAATTATTTCTACACATGTAAGCATTAGTGTTTAAAATCTAAAGTATGTAATGATCTATCAATGTCAAAATTATCAAAAATTTGTGCTTAAGCTGCCTGCAGCTTAAGCACAAATTTTTACCTAGACCAGCAAAATTAGTCACAAACATTGAAAACAATTATTCCATGTATAAACAAGAATCTCCCGAACGAATTGATTAGCAATCGGACAAAATGTGAAACATATACATTCGAGAATTTTGATAGCATAGATCTGTTAGTAGTGTTTTACGTATATTCATACACATAAATTTTCCAATGTTTGTAAATAACCCTACAGGTATTATGAACAATTTATAAGCTAATAATTTTCACAAACTAGTTTATTAATTCTAATAACCTCTGGTCTTATATACTTACATACTTAAGCTATTTTTTTTTAATGATAAATTAGTATGACATGTATGATTTCTGTTCAAGTTTCACTTCACCAATATGTCGCTACATAAAGGATACATATTCATTTTTAAATTAATCCTAAACCTATTAAACCTACTAGTTTTTGTAAAAAAATCCTAAGACATTACTAAAAGCATGGCATAACAATTTTGTGTGGGTTCTGTTTGCGAAAATTCCTAAGGAACCCTGAAAAGAAATAAAATTACAGAAACAAACATCACCATTAGACATGACAAAGAAGAAGAAAAAGAAGAAAAAAGGCAGACCAGATTCAAAGAGTAAACTGCAGAAGAGGGCCCTAAAAGCAAAAGTACAGAAATACTTCACATGTAGGACCTGTGAAGCTACATTTAACACACCTGAAGAGTTGAAAACCCACTCTTTGGAGCACCAGGTTAAAACAAGGTACAGTAAAATGACACATAATAATACTAGTGGCTACCCACAATACAATGTTTGTACTAAAATTTGTTGTATAGATGCTATTTATGGGTGTGTTATCAAATTTATAAAAACATACCAAAATGTAAGATAATTTAAAAATTTTTGGTCAATCCTTTGACTGTTTTGTGAGTCTTGTGGTCATTTGTAATTATTAATCAATTAAGTTAATCATTTAAAGCTGAATTACATGGTTCAACCAAAATAATTTGATTTAGCTGAAAGCTGAAAGAAATACATGACATTACATGATTCAACTGTATGTTTTCATGAAATATTTTGGTGGCTTTATCCAACCAATTGAAAGACATAGGGGGCTATTCATAAATTCCGTCACACGTTAAGGGGGGGGGGGGAGGGGGGGTCGACGAAGTATTACATTGTGTGTGTGACAAGGCGTGGGAGGGATTCTAAATTACGTGACATTACAAAATCTAATATATTTAAGGTTTAAAATATGAATTTGAACTGTTAACGAAAACCTTTAAAAGTATTCCATAGTGTTTAATTAATTAAAAACTAATTTAAATAGAATTAAACTAATTACGGAAATGAGAAAATAAAACTAATTTAATAATTTGTTGATGTAAAATTACAAAATGTATCATGTCACCCTAGGGAGTAGTCTAACGAATGCATCACAACCAGCTGTCAATGACTGGGAAGAGGTCAAAAAATCATAACATTTGTATAACGTAATTTGTGTACGGCCCCTAAGTAAATTCAGCCTTACAACTGTATGTTCCATTTTGAAGCCAAGCACACTGCTAGATTGATCAAAATAGCTTCAATTGTGAAATAATCATAATGATTTACTTACGTGAGCAAAACTACAGGTATAGACTCACGCTAATGTCAGCTTTATATATGGTTCTTAAACATATAATTTTGTAACAGGTATTTCCTAAATTGTCCATAATAGGGTATAAGGACATTAACAACAAAGCATATATTTTTAATTTCAGACATCACTGCGAAGAGTGCAATCGCTATTTTAAAAAGGCTTTCAGTTTACGAATACACATGCGTGCGCACATGGGAAACATGGTGAAGTGCCCCATATGCAATGAGGGATTTCCTATGCCTGTTAATTTGGTACGTATTATAACCTTTGTACTCAAACTTTTATGCATTTTATAGGAAACTAGCTGTCCCGGCAGACGTCGTCCTGCCCGGTAAAAAATAGGTGTTGATCGTAGAGGGTTGAAAATTGAGGATTGTATGTATTTTTGTATGTTGTATCATAAAAAATAGAAATAAAAAATTTTGTCTAAAAAATAAAAAATAAAATTTAGGGGTGGACTACCCCTAAAATTTAGGGGGATGAAAAATAGATGTTGGCCGATTCTCATAGATACCGGATAAGCACAAAAAATTTCATCAAAATCGGTCAAGCCGTTTCGGAGGAGTATGGCAACGAAAACTGTGACACGAGAATTTTATATATTAGATATGCATGTAATTGTAATATTGGTAATAAGTATTTTTATTATCATAAAAACACACCTGTAATGTTAGGGTTGGGTAGCCGTTTTGGTAAGAACCGAATATTTAAGTACATATTTCATTGTTTGTCTCCATCTGTCTTTGTGTGACGCATTCTTTTTTCTCATAAATTACTTGGGCTATGTTCCACGATTTACGACGATTAAGTTCATGAACGCGATATTTCCCGTTCCACTTGCTTGCGGGCGTTACCATCATAAACTCTGATGGAACGGTTTATGGAGCGTTGATGTCATTAACGACGAAATACACAAATGTTATTTACAGGGAAAACACTTAAGAACAATGCATACGAAGGACGTTGAATGTGACAAATGTCCCGAAAAATTCTTCACACAAAAGCAATTAGACGAACACTATAGGAAGCATAAGTAAGTTTGCAATTCATACTATTATCATTAAATAATTGTTTGAATGTATTAATTAACATACTTTCAAGTGATTAAAGTTAACTTTAACTAATCATATAATCAAAAATAATTTGATAAATGTATCCTAAAATATCTACTATTAGATGTATTTTTTATACATCAATGATTAGATACCATAAAAATCAATTTTAAATTCACTTGAATGTAGCACTTTCTTTAACCTTTGATTTAAACTAGACTTATCGTTTTACTGATGCTTTTCTATATCAAAAAAATATAGGAATATCACTGACGGCCTTTGCCGGTTGACTACCTCACTACAACGCAAAGGCTTATGGTTCGATCCCTGGCATGGTAAATTTCGTAAACGAATTTTCCGTTATTTACTATTGTCTGGGGGTCTGGAATCGGCCCTAGAGTGGTCTGTAGTCTATTACCCATAACTCAAGCGTAACTTGCTTACTTTGGGGATATACAATGTGTCTACCGATTAATTTTAGGTGCCATCTGATCAAGAATAAAACAGAGGACTTAGAAGATTTTTTAAAATACTTTTTTTCTGATACAATTGTCATTCCTAAATTTCTTCATCTATGTATGTATTCAGAGGAATTCAGTCATAGAATTAATTATATTTTTTTTATTTCAATAGTCGCGAGAAACATCAGACAAGCATAAAAATAGAAAATTCAGAGAATTTCGATGATTCCAATGACGCCAATAATAGTTCATTTGAACACAACGAGAATTACACAAGTAGAGAAGATCTATCTCATCCAACACAATGTGCTATAGTAACCAAAATGCATAAAGGTAGATCAGTAGCTGATATATGCAGGATATATAACTTAAAACCTGAAATTGTTGAACAAATTTGGGAGGAAAGGGAGAAATATACTTTAGAAAAGAAAGCTGGGAAGCAGACTATCAGGATATTAAATAACATGCTTGATACTAGAATTATAGAGTGGTTTGAAACTCAAAGGGCGAATGATGTACAGGTTTCAGGGCAAATGCTTCAAGATGTTGCAGAAACATTCGCAAAGGAATGTGGTTTTGTAGCATTTAATGGTAGTAAAAAGTGGTTAGATAGGTTTAAATCTAGGTATAATATATTACTAAGAGGTACGCCGAGAAAGAAAGATCCAAATGCAAGTATGGAATCTAAATGGAAGACAATATTTTTCACTGAACAATGGTGTGATGTGCGTATGGGGGTAGATGATAATGATATATATTGTGCAGATGAAGTAGGTTTCTACTATAAGCCTTCGAAAGGTCGTGTTAGAAAGTTAGGTGGTAAGAAATATATACAAGGACATGCGGAAGATCGTTTAGCTGTTTTTCTTTGTGCAAATGTTCCTGGTACAGATAAGAAGAAGTTGTTGGTTTGTGGTACGGAAGATCCTTTATTAAGATCACATAGAGATCCTAATACTTTACCTGTTTCATATATAAGACATACCCAAGCGCATTTTACAACGCAAATGTTCGAAGAATATGTTAGATATTGGAATAGGGAACTGCAAGTGCAGAATAAGAAAGCTTTATTAATCTTAGATAGAGTAACTATACATTCGAAACTGCAATTATCACATTTGAAATTAGTTTTCGTACCGTGGAAAGCGTGCAATACATTAATACCAATCAAAGCTGGTATATTCAGTCGATTTAGGGATGAATATAGACGTTTGTTCTTAGAAGAGAAAGCTATGAATGTTTTACGTGGGATAGATAGAAATTTTACGTGTTTAGAAGCCTTATATATGTTAGGGAAAGCTTGGGATAGAACGCCAGCGCATGTAATCAATAATGCTTTCGTACAAACTGGTTACGATGTGACTCCTTTAGAAAACGAAGAAAATCATACTCCTAAAGTAACAGAGAACGATGAAGAAATTCTATGTAACATAATTAGAGATTACGATACAGAGATACATTACCATGATCCAAGAGATGCGAATATGTATTTGACTGTAGATGAAGAACTTTTGACTGGGCAAGGTACGAATTGTTCGGTATTTGGTGGGAATCACAAAGTTACTGACCCTTTAGTGTTTAGCGAACCTGACAAAGATATTTTACCTTTAGGAACAGAAAAACCAGAGACTAATGAAAGAGAAGACGTTGTTACGAAACTTAGAGTATTGCAAGATTTAGAAATAGTGAAGAGATATTTGTACAGCAGTGACACGTCGTATGAAAGTTTTAGTAGTTTTTTGACGATCGAAAATTTTGTGTCGCATACAATGCTACCAAGTCATATTGATTCATAATCTTAGTTCTTCTAAAGTGAACATGAACATACATGAATTTCTTTTAAAATCAATACTGTGAAAACCGTAAGAACCTTGCTATCCTGTGTAATAAGTATAATTGAAGATTGAGTAGATGAAGGGGATGTTACAGTTAGTAAAAATTTAAAAATGGGCTGCAAAGTTGTGTTTGTCTATCATTTTGTGTACTTACGTCCATAACTTCTTCATCACTTGGGTACATTGAATTGTACCGGTCTTCGCTGAATTAACCTTTATCAATGTTAAGTGAATTGTTTATTATACACTCAACATGCTTGTCTAAGGCAGGTCGGCGGTTTCACACATGAATTATCCCGATGGTTTCATCGCGATATTTTTCCTTCACCATAAGTACGTGGTAATTCTAACAATACGCCTATTCGGTCAGAAAACTGCCGAAGCGTTGAGCGAAAGAATGAAATATGAGTGTCTTAGCTACTAAGGTACATACTTTTTGTTTGTTTATTTGAAGATTTCTATGAAATTTAACAAATAATTTTGATTGTACCTTTTAGTTAGTAACATTTTTGAATAATACGTTTTTTATAATGTCTCAAGTATTGCTCAGCCATCTGCAATTGGAAAGAGCATAAGTTAAACATAGACCATTATATTAATGTACAAACAGAACGTTGTGTAAGTTGTAAATAGATATATTAATGTAATTTTGTTATATAAATCTCTGAATTATTATATGTTGATAATGTTTTAGTGAATAAATATTTGATTATGATATAATTTGTATTATATTTATTATGATAAATTTATGTTTTCATTTTATATGTAGTTTTCATTACACTCGTGTTCCAGGCTAATAGCGTCGTGACCTACGCGATCAATAACATTCTCGTATGCCATGCTCTATTTTTGCATTGCCAATTGATTTTATTTGATGTATTTAATTGCCGATCATACGTCGGCCAATATTAATGTATTGAAAATAGAAGATTTTGTTCAAAAACACCACTTTCCCTTGGTTTGCTGTTTGATATTACTTCACAGAAATTGATCCTTACAAACTACACTACAATTTGGTACCTATAATAATACAGGTGTGTTTGTTTTTTCAAAATCAGCCGATTCGATTCCTGACAAGGACTATTAGTCCATTGAAATTTTACATGAGCTTTTCATTTCTTAGAGGACGCAATTTTATTTTTGGGACATGTGCGGGGGGGGGGGGGGCAATAGAAGCTTAACCTCAAGTTTGTGGGGTCGCCACCCTCGTCCCCCGGCCGCCATCTTGGAAAAAGGGGTGAAAACACTTTTTTCGCGTTATCTCGGAAACTATGCGCCTTACAAAAAAAAATGTAAAGTCATAATTTGTAGCAAATTGTTTTGCCTACAAATATGTTTATATAACTTTTTGCCCTAAAATAAAAATTAAAGAAGTTATAAGCAAAAAAGTGTGATTTTTTTTATTCATTCCTAACTCTTTTCTTTACCATAGAACTTATCGAATGTCAAGCAGGTAGAAAAGGTCCCCCGTTTTCCCCGCCACTTATGAGGTACAGTCTGTAGGCACGTTTTTTTAATGTAGTGATTTATTAATATTTAATTTTATAAAACAAATACTTTATGATATTACTCTAATAACTTTTGGCGCTTTCTTTAAAATTCACCTTGATGCTAATGTGGCGCCACCTTAATGCCTTTCGATGGACACTTCTTCATAAATAGAGATGGTTCTTCTTACCTCTACCCTCCATACTAGCGCAGTTTAGGATTTGGCCCTGAAAGCCCACTTGGAAAATTCAACCTGTATAATGATGATGAAAAAGCGAAGTAAATATGGTATCAGCCCATAAGCGTACCCACCGATGCGCTCAGTTTTCTGCTTTTTTTAAGGGAACGGGCAGTATTCGCCACACTTGTCCAAGAAAGGTTGGCGAGTTTCATACTTCTGTTATCTCGATGTGGAGATTTCATTACCTTGTTTTCCTTCACCATGAGTACGTGGTCCTTGTAATAATACGACTGTCAGATCAGAAAATTGCTTCAGTGAAGCACGATACTCGATCACGACTCGAACTGACATCATTTGAAACGAATTTGATGCGCTTATACGTTAACAACTAAGCTATTATGGATTTTATCTCAGTAATAATAATAAAAACAATTCAATGTATTTTATTTTCATCATTAGTTACAACATTTACAAAATCATAATACTTAAATAATAATTAGAATATTAATACTGTTTGTAAAATTTTAATCATTAAAAACAATGTATTTTGTTACATACACAGACGGACGGACATGACGAATTTATAAAGGTTCCCATTTGCGGCATTTGCCTATGGAACGATGAGAATTTGAGGGTAGAATTATGTAAGGACGCTCTCTATAGATATAGAAAACTGTCGTTAAAATTAAAGAAAAAGAAGTAGGTTGAAATTATTTACCACAGTAGTTTATTTATAAAAGCTTAAAGTATTATGAAAGGTTCACAACAATACTGGGGGCGGAAATTCAAATCAACACAGGAGATCATAATTTTGTACAAGGGTACCTACATACTTACGGCGATAAGTATGTACAAATTAAAGGAGTCAAATCGTTAATTAATTGTTGTCTAAACGGTAATTAAAAGTCTATCTTTCATGATATTTTATAAGTAAAATGTTATTTAAAAGCTTGTTCTTTTATATTTCATAAATCCGCATTCCTATTAATAACTTTAAAAATATTAGTTATTTCACCGCGGTACACTCGCTCCGTCTACATTAACTAAGTTCATAATATCATACTCCTCACCTGCACTAATACCACTCTGACTATTGTTTACCGTTTTCAACCGGACACTTCAATTTTACCCTCACATAAAATGGTCGTCCCCTTGACTCTACCGTTTTATTAGTTAAAATATAACAATACAAATTTCAAGTCAAGTAATTTCACCTTTCAACTAATGATAAAGCAAATGAATGGATATTAAGACCGACTACTACGAAGACGTGTTTTCACTCTACCCTCAATTCCATTCGAAAACACAATGACACAACAACAAATATACAGACGCAACTACGAGATTTCCTATCATAATGGGAAACCCAATTTTTAAGTATTGAATAAACGTGAATCTGTAACCATGTTGTTCGGCCACACCTGCGCAAACTACGTTCGCACTTGCACCAATCAAGGTGCCGTTGCCTGAAAAATAAAAAAATGTATCTAAAGAGCTCGGAAATCGGATTTCACTTGAAGAGTGATGTTGTGCTGTACAGTTTTATGCTAGAAAAAGTGTAATATTATTAAAAAATTAACAATAGTCGTTGGATAATAATTATTTTTGTGTGAAAAATGTGAACTGTTTAGAGAAATGCAGCCTTTAGTGTTGGCACATGAACTCCGTTGGTGAAACACCTAAAATTTTGTATGAGCTGATACTTAATAGGTATGACGGAGCTTTATGGGCTATGATTTTTACCCTTTCTTCATGCATGAAAAACGAAGATATGAAAGAATTTCAGAGTTGGAGGTGTCGGGAACTTGATTTGTGCCTACTGTGCAATTTTATTACCGAAATAAATCTGGTAATTAAGTAACAGGTATGCTATGGATGTCTCCATTGAGGTGGCAACCGTTTACTACAACAAACGTAGATTACACCTTCCTGTCATTTTTTCTTTATGTGCATAAGATAAGTAAAAAATCCAGCCTCAGTCACATCTACGACGCTATCTAAGTTTTAGGGGTTTAAATGTAATACTTTACCTCCAAGACAAGCTCCGAAGCTCAGCGCGTAGGCCAAGGGGGGCAGTGGTAGCCCAAGCGTTTGGTTGTTGGCTAGATCAGCAACTACTCGGACCATCATCGTCGAAAGTGGAATGTTGTCAACAAAAGCTGATGCTAAGCCGGACACCTAATGAAAATATATTTATTTTCAGCAATGACGCAAAAAAAGGTAGTTCACAATTTGTTTTGAAAGGAGTGGGTGGTAAAAGTGGTAAGGTAAAGGTACAATAATTTTAGGATATACGTGTGTGTGTGTGTTTGAGCAAATAATACATTTTAGGTCCTTTCCTTACTGTGAGGAAGGTAGGTTAAAAATCGATCCACTCATTTTGTAATCTACCCTCATTTCCGTATTAAGTGACGGTTGAGAACGAGCTATTTTGAATATTTGACCAGTCCACGTTTGACCACTAATACATATTAGTATAGTCAATATATCTTTCTTCTATGTCGATATATATAGAAAATGTCTACAGAACTCAATGGGAAGGTTACTTCTTTCTTTAAAATAACTTAGACGCAGCATACCCATAATATCAGCATGATTGCGACAGCCAATCGCGTTTCTTCGCCGACTTTTAGTATAAGTGCCTCTGTTACTTTCCCAATCCAAGCAATGAGGCCCAATTTTGAAAGAGCCTGGAAACAAAAATATATATTACTAGAGTTTACCCCGCGGCTACACTGCGTATCAACTGTCCGCAGTAGCTTTATTTTAAGTTTCATAAAAACAAGTATTTTTTTAACATATAAAAAATATATGTTAATAAATAAAAATTACAAAGAAAGTAAGTCCATATAGTCTAGGCAACTGCCCAGCAAAACAGAGGTGAGTAAACATAGAGTCCATTACTGTACCACCATTTTACCCCATATCCTAACGTGAAAAAACATTTTTGTAACGAATTAATAGAACAAACCTCCATTAAAACGAATAACGCAGCAAAGAAGAGAAGAGTCGACCATTCTACTCTTGCCAATATCGGCTCTAGATCGTCCCTTTCTGCTAGCAAGAGGAGAAGTAATGCACCGAGCAAAGCCGTCCAGCCTAAAGACAGACTTTCTGAAAAGCAAACCATAAAACTTACTTGTTTCGTCAAAATAACGAGCGTTAAACCTCCTACTTACTACGTACTTGCCGCGTGCGGCGACAGACCACCATTTCAGTTGGATAGCCGGGTAGAACGCTAGTAGCAGTTTGTGTCCAATTTTAAACAATTGGAAGGCATATTACTGTTTTTTTTATTGCAGGAGTACAGCAGACAGGCAGACGGCCCCCTTAATGGAAAGCGGTTACCATCGCCTATAGACATTTGCAACGCCAAAGATGCTACGAATGCACTCCTGCTCTCTTAAGGGAGACTGGAACCTGGTCACTAATGCCGGAACACAACTCAAGGTTGTTATGGCGACATACTTTAGACCAGTGGTGGTAGCCATCCAGTCGGGTAAAATGCACTACCACCTGGCTGTGGGTTGTTTCGTCGCATCTTGCGACAGGCCGCCCGGCCGCAGGAAATTGTATTCTTTCTCTAATATATTTATGGTAGGTACCTTATTTGAGAATATTAGTTGACAATTTGCCTACAAACTAGGACAGGCACCTTATCTTGGGGGCACATTCGGCTAAGGTATCCCAAAATATATTTTTTTATACAAACAAAAACACAGAAAGATGATAAGTACACTATGTTAAACATTTAAACGTGTGCACGTTGGGCGGGCGCATGTGCGTATGCGCGTTTTGTGTTGCGTGTATGTGTGTTTGTGTGAATGTAAATGCGTGTGTAAGAGCGTGAGACACGAGCACACTGCGCACTATACATTAGTAATACTTAAAATAATAAGATTGTTATTTTTAGTAGCCTTTCACATTTCTATTAGATGAAAAAGCGAACTTACGCAGCTGAGGTATCGCGTGTAAGAAAAAAACCAAAACAACGAATGAAACGCAAATCACGGATTTCACCAACAATTGTTTATCTCTGATGCCATACTGAAATAAGAAAAAAGAAGTCAACAGATATACATAAAATATATATCGTTAAGTTAAGCATGTCACGTTTGCTATATAGGTAGTGATATAAAATAGGATAACTTACGGCTGATCAGGCACTTGGTTCATAGAACATAACCGAAAGTTTGTTTATGAAATTTACCATCCCACGATTCTTATCTAGGACCTATCATATCACGTGCAATATGTGGTGGATATATTACCTATAAGAACCAAGTGTTTTACGTCCACTTTTATCATAAATATTGTAAAGGAGTAAAATTTACTGTCATTGCCTCCTAGGTAAATGTAATCCATCTTAGACCATATCTCCAACTCTCAACATCAGGCGAGAACATGGTTAAACACGAACCTATACTAAGTACTATAAAAAACAAAAATACCTTTTGCTTCATTTGTGCTAGAGTAGAACAAAACATCGGGTCCAGTTTGGACACTCCCCTACCAGCCTCTCGCCTTGATAAAGCTACATTTAGTTTATTCACCTGGTGACAAAAAGAAATAAAATGAGATAAGTAAGTAACGACGCCTTGAATGACATCTCCGGTTGCCATTGCTAACGTGTCGGTTTTACTAAAGCCACGGCATTGCGCATAACGATGGTAAGCGTCCTGAAGCAATGATTCTCATTTCCAGCACCACAAGACAAGGTGGTGGGCACTAACACCTTCGAAGAAGTACTATTCCCATTGAGGTCAGGGATATCCACTTAAACCCCTCGGTATTCCGTCCTTCGCGTTTATGGCAGTGTCGTGTCTGTACATTGAAGCTATTAAAAAAAACGCCTGGAATTGACTATATGAACGATGGAGAACACGTTGCAATTTTTGTTTCAATTTGTTGTCTTTTTCTCTGCTTGTTCAGGATTTACGTAAAAGTACTGGGCCGATTTCGATGCGGTTTTCGCTGATGGACGGTAATTTCTTAAACTGCGCTACTTTTTATCCCAGGAATCCCGCGGGAATTTTAAGTCAAACGTGGAAGAGGTCACGGGCATATCCTAGTGTCTTAAATATTAAAGGAAATGTGCTTTGGTTTGATCCTGTTGACGTTTTCACGCCCTAACTAGCCACAAATTGTCATGAAATTTTGTATACATGTCACGTATCATAGAATAGGACATAGGGTACCTTTCATCCAAAAAAAGGACTGTTCCTGAGGGATAGACGAATGTAGCTAAAGAGATGGCGCTCCAATCGCATTTTGTTGGCGCCAACGTTATAATTCAGTAACAACAATGAGAGCGACAATTATAATACGTGGCTCTCTTGGTAAGTTGGTTTACCTTCGCTAGGTGGCGTTTTACGGTATTTATCATTTTGACCTACTTATGCAAAACAAAACCAATCCACAAACATGCCAAAATTGGGTTAAGGATACAGAAGGCTTACAAAATGCACCTTCTATCGACTCAATACGTTATAATAACATAACAATTTGACAACATTTACATAATAAAACCATTTTTAACACAAAGTAGCTAACCCTCAAAACACCAAGAGTATAATAAACTAACAAGATCCATCGTAATCCGAAACCTAAAAGGTTTACTTAAATATATAGGACAAAATATAATATACAATATTCAACAAAAAAAATCCAAAATATAGCTATATAACTTTTTTGTATACAAAATTTTAATAAAAACGGCTTCTTCTCAAAACTTTGGATTGGTTCCATTTTGCATAAGTAGATTAAAATTAAACTTGACATTTCTAAGAACTATTCATGACATAAATTTTTCAACGTGAGCGAAGCCGTAGGCTGAAGCTAGTTTATTTATAAGAACATGATAAAAAAAACTGTTAGCTTTACCTTTTTCTCGAGCGCTTTCCTGACAATATCTTCATCCTTTGAGTACGACGAAAGAGACGCAGCAGCTCTACGCCACACTGCGATTTCTTGGCGCAATTCTGATGATTACATGTAAATATATGTTCTTTTTTTACAGATTACTCTTATTTGTCACATTACTCACAATTCACACAGAAACACGCATAGTTTATCTTCTATGTAAATGGTTCGAGCTTTGACTATGTACTTTTCTTCGAATTTGTGCATTTAAAAATGTGAAAAAAACAGAGAGGCTTATTCAAATCTTATTATATATTATTATATAATATTATTATATATTTTTTAACTATCCCCCGGGAACTCTTTAATTTTTCGGGATCAAAAGTATCCTATATGTTGACCAGGAATATAAGCTCCTACCATACAAAATTTTATTTATTCGGTCCAGTCGTAGCGGAGATTAGCCGGTACAAACAGACAATCCGATAGACAAAAAATTTCAAAAAAATCTAAATTAGTTCTACTCGTATTTCATTTCTTACATCACCCTGACTCGGTTTTTAGCATTTTTTTCATTGTACAGAAATTCGACCTCTACACTTTTATTATAGATTATTTTATTTTTTTAATTGATTCATTAATTTTATTAGAATATTTGTCTGTCTGTTACATAATCATGTGAAAACTACTGAACGGATTTAAATGGAACGCGATATAGGCTTGCTTATATCTCAGGTTATAACTTATTATACTTTTTATAACAAAAAATACGGCGCTGCGATAGCATCCTTTTTGGAAACTACTGCACCTATACGCATGAAACTCGAAACAGTGCTAGCTTATTTCTTTATCTTTATGACCTTGTTTCTTAAGAATACATGGTTAAGGAAAATAGAATACCCCAATGTACTCTTTGGAATACCCTGCAATCGGGTTTTTTCAATTCTCTAGTAACGTAGACTCTACGACTAATAAACTTGTCATAAAAAATGTCATTTGTTGTATCACTTCAAATCAGGTTGGCTTCGACTCGCTTCTATGTTTTGCTAGGCAGTTGTGTAGATCTGTAGACTATATGGATTTAATTTCTTTATTATTGTACAAAATTTAACAAGAAACGGTAAAGTTTTAATTTTAATTTTTTTTACAGAATATAAAACTTCCTTTAACCAAATATTTATAGTAATAAAATCTCATTAGAAATTATCATTCATATTTCTATCTTCTTATCTATTGTCATGTGGGTGTCGTTAGTCGGATAAGAAGAAGACTTACCTAAAATATCTCTAGGCACACTGTGCCTTAACTTGTTGATATCTCTAAACATATATCGCAGTTGCAAATACGTCTGTGCACCGACCAAAAGAATGCCAACACCCATGTGAAGAGTGAAGGTCGTGAAGTTAATATCCTGCAAGAAAAAGCGTGAAATTCGAGCCTAAAACAAACAGGGAGCATACAACAACTCATACGTGGCACTGGCAGCCTATATAATAGCCGACACAAAAGTCACGTTGCAGATAAAAAATAAACTTCTACTTGTCAATAAAAAAAAACTACATAGAACTGTGTATATCTGTCAAATGCCTAGCTTTGCGCTTTGCTTTGAAATCCGTTCTGTACACAGATAACATTAATATAATAGGAGAAATTCCGAACTTTTCGCAAAAGGCGCAAACACTAACGGCCACAGACAATAATTCTATAAATTTTTGTAAGCTAATCACAAGTTCGTTCGTTTTTTAAATTATGTCTACAAAACATAATCCTCCTGTAAATTTATTATGTTGTATAGGTATTAGTAATATAAAAAGAATACTGTTCTTGCATGGTAATATCATGAAATAAGTATTCTTTGGGTGGGGTATAGTTATAGGGCGCATTTATTTATTATGAACAGATCCACACTTTTTTAACATAGGTCACAAGGCTAAGGCGGGAATTAATCGAAGCGGAGCTGAGCCTTAGACTTCGTGGTTTTTTTATAACCACCTAATATTCACTTTATATCTCAAATTGTGCCCTATAACTATACCGCGCCCTATTCTTTTTCCAGCGTAATCTAAATCCGGCCTCATACAGAAGGTAGAACACTCTTTAAACAGTCGAAAGTTCAAGGGTGTTAAGTCGCCTGTCACTGCTGGAATTGTACATACCTCTTTCAAAACAGCAGGATGTGTGGCTATGATGACATTGGGAGGATCACCAACTGGTGTGGCTGCCCCTCCTACGTTGCTGAAGATCACCATCGACATAAGAACCGGTACTGGATTTAGATTCATTACTTCGCATAACCTGAAACCCCAAAATCACAAAGTGAAAAATACTGAAACAATTCAAGGCAAGAGAAAATTACGTTTTAACGGTTTTGCGCGCGGTAATTAATTTGATTTTTGACGAGTATTGTTAAATTTTTATTTAGCCTACCGCCAACTTGTTCATTTTAAATTTGACATTTCTTTGAAATTTCATGTGAATCTAGGTGGCGTTAAAATTATCCGATAAATAAAAAACTTTGGCTTGATGTAAATACATGTAGTTTTTATATTATTTGAAACGTGTTTATTGAAGAATGATCACGTGGTTTTAAGGAATGGTGTGATTATTTGGATAATTACGGCTGCATAAAAATAAAAACATAAAAAAATATAAATATTTCTATATGTTTGTTCTACCGTAATATTAGATATTTTTTATTACTAAAAGTTTGTCATTGTCAGTTAAAATTATTTCCTCTTACCTTATTGTGACTGGTGTCATCAGTAGGACAGTGGTCACGTTGTCTAAGAAGGTCGAGAAGATAGCAGTGAAGAGGCACAAGCAGTTGATCAGAGGCCAAGTTTGACCTCCAGTTACCTTGAAAAAGAAATCAGTAAAGTGTGTAACTGTTTACACAATGTAAGGTTCCGTAGAAGTGATGAACATCCACTGTTTTTGTTGTTTGCCTGCGAAATTCTAATAGAACAATATTTTTAAAATAATCCATGTCAAAATACTACACAACATACCTTGTTTAAAGCAATTTAATTCAACATTTTTTTAAGCCGCCGTGAATTTGTTCAGAATTTTGTCATTTGGGTTCCGCATTTATTTTTGCAAATATGGAACCCTTACGAAATCATCCTGTCCTACCGTCTGTATATGTCACAGTCATTTTACTTTTTTTTTCTTATTTCCAAGATCAACTAGCGGCAAGTAAGTAACCTAAATTTAATGCTAAGACAATGATGATGAAGGTCTTACAGAACTTAACTGTTGTCATCAGCCAACTTCAGTACATTGGTGACCATAAGTCTTCCCAAGTTTCAACCATACATTCTAATGTTCCACTTTACTCATCCGTTTAGTGAACATGCGTAGGTGTGCCCCACGGGCCGGAAAAATTCTAACATGGTTTACCAAAATGCACTCTCTATGTTCTAAGAGACGTTTTCTTAATCGGCCATTGGTCCTGCTACAGTCACGACTGGTCCATTGCCACTTCGACTTGCTAATTTTACAAGCTACGTCGGTAACTTTCATCTTCTTACGGGTATTTTCACTTCGAATTTTATCGTAAGATATTATAAGACTCCGAACATTTTTGGACTTGAAACTTGTGCATCAGTTCTGTCGATAGTGTACACCTCCACTACAGGACAGTATAACCTCCGCTATAGCAAAGTTAAAAGTCATACCTCAAAAGCCACGACGGCGAGATGGTCAAACAGTCCCGTATCAGCCAATATCGCCACCAAGAGCATCATGCTGAAAAGCAGCAGCAGGGTTTCCACGTCTAGCCATGACACCAGCTCTGGAAGGGACGGCCTAGCTCCACTTAACGCTAACACGGCTACTGCTAATGATGACGAGAGAAGGGCTGCGATTGTTCTGTTCACTATCTAAAATGTATTTGATTACAAACACAAATCTTAGCTAAAGAACTAAATGTATATTATGTAGATACTTTATTTTATGTATGCGGATAATTAAAGTACAGGCTTTAGTTTATATAAATACAAGGCTAAACTTGTCAAAATAACTATGCAATCGTAATTTAAAAAAATTAACGGTTGTGGGCGGGCATTTGGGAAATCCTCTATTTGAAGATAGAAAAGTACGGTAAGTACGGTAAAACTTTACACTTGGGGCTATATATAGAAAATATTGTATACATAGCATATTTATTTCGTAAATTCCGTATAGTAAAGAGCTTTCCACATTCTCGTTTCTTGTGCTTTCTTGCATTCTATTGTTATTCCCCTTGTTTTGAGAGAATGTAGAGCGCTTATAAGAATAACGTTGAAAGTACACTCACCTCAAATATAATTAAAACGTATAAAAAGAGCAGCAGTATCGAAGAATAGAGCAACCCTTCTTCACCCAATGGAACCAACTGGTAGGTTAGAGTGAGAGGCACTGTATTATTACTTGTCGTGCTCATACACAACGTTACTCTCGTATCTGAAAGTCATGCACACACATCGTACCTTTAATTAACGACCGACAAGAATTAATACCATATTTTATCTTTAAATTACGTAAAACACAAGAATATTTGACATTTCACTAAAGTTTTGCTTGAATAAACTTTTTCGTTGTCAAAAATCTTTTTTAAATTTCTTAGTAACATTACCACTGCCAATATCGATTTTATTCCCAATTCTTTACATAACTTTGTACGTACGTAGAATGCATCTTTCTCACAAATTTCATATTATAATGCTATGTAGATCCAGTTCCCGAGAAAAATGATTGACATGGACAGACAGACGGCCATGATGAGATTCATGAAGGGATCTATTTTTGCCAAAATAGCTGCAGAATATTTAAATTATTAGACTATTAAACATCAATACGATTGGACATGTTGAGCTCTTAATTAAATAATAATTTGAAATGATCGAAATTTTTTATAAACTTACAATTATTAAAATTATATAAATCGTCTCTGTCATTACCAATCTCTTGATTAAAATTGGCTTCTTCGTTACTTATAGGAATACTTTCCAAAATAAGAGTTTTAGAATCGCTGAGGCTTTTAGCGAAATCAAGTTCGTCATCCGGTTGGAGATGGATCACCCATTTCTTAGAATCCTGAAACAATTATCAAAAAATACAGTAGAGTACGGGTCTTAAAAACTAACCTGTTTTGGTTAATCGCTCTTCTCGCCCCACCCTTTAACTAAAATAGTTGTGATTTCTTTATTAAAAACAAAAAATAATTTATTACTTGATAGCTTTTGGGAACGTTCCTAGTAAGTGACAGCGGTTTGGGACTAATATTCTATCTATAATTATGCCCTCTTTTTTATTAAGTTCTAGTATTTTATTTTTAGGTTTCTTTTTATAGTGTAGTTTAATTTTTTTATAATTTTAGTTATTTAATCAAATGTATGTAACTGTAGGTTTCCATAAATATATAAATAAACATGAATTGATATACATCATAGTAATCACTAATACATATTTACATTAAATTAGTCAAAGGGCTACTACGTGTTGGCCTTCCCGTGGACCCACGCAAGACCTCCAAATATCCGGGCCATTTTTAGGGCCTGTGGTCCTCAAAGACATACATTTTATCACTTATAAAATGTTGTGGTATGGAGGACTGTCATAATTGTCGCATAATGCTGGATACACCTGAGTGTTCGCTAAATCGCATCCTGCTCTGACGCCTTGTTAGTATATTTTATGTGTTATACAAAGGATAAACTCTCTCCGCTATTTTTTCAGAGAACCAGAAAAAAGATTGACTGTTGCAAATGAATGTACTTAAACACTGAAGGAAGAATACGCGTAAGTAATAAAACATTGCACATCTAAAGTATTTATATACACAATTATAATTTAAAAAATACCACAAAAAGTGTACATCTCATTCTAGGCGAAGAAGCTAGATTTCGACCGTTACAATATGGAACTATGCAGAGACGGCATAATTAAATTGTTGTAGACGTGCAAGGGCGGTGGTAACCACTTACCATTATATAGAGATAACACTTTAATGCACACCCAATTATACAATTACAATTACCGACCATATTTTCTAGGCAATACATTAGGCGGCATTATCGCCTTAGCGATCTCTTCCAGGCAACCTAAATGAAGAAATTTGAAACAGGCTATGTAGGTGGTGCAGGTAAAAGGTAATATCCAAAAGATTCAAATTCATACATAATCATATTGGTTTTGGGTGAATCATGTGCCTGTTTGCTCACGTGAAAATATCAAACTTATCGCTCTCCAAGATTCCTCATTGTCCACAATATTCCAGAACATGGTCAACGCAAAGAAATCATTAACTACCGAATCCGTCGTTTAATGCCTACCTGAGTGACGATTCCTCCTGTATTGTTGGCTTCCAAATTTCTATGAAGCCATAAGTGTAGGATGTTTCCAGTATCATTATCATCCATTGGTAAAAAGGGACCAGAAACTGCGACTAAAATCTTCATTCTGTCATTTGTGTTGATAAGAGCATATTCTGTAAAAGAAATAGGATAATGATAATATCTACATATACATAATCATCTGATGTATCGTCTTTGATGTGTATTTATAACATTTCAAAATAGCTTTTAGGGTTCCGTAGCCGAAACAGAAAGAATACTTTTGAAATTCTTCTTTTTCGGTTTTTTTAATATATCACAGTCATTTTTTATTAACTTATTTATTGTATTATTTTTTTCTCAAAATGTAACCAGTCTACATAATATATAGACGAAAGAGAGAAAGGTATATTTCTACACAACACTAGAGAAGTTCAGAATAATATCAGATTAGGGAATTTTTGGCGGGAAATGAAAGGAGACGTTGTGCTGTGCAGTTTTGTTTTCTAAAAATATGTAAAATTACTCTAAAACAGTAGTTACAGGAAGGATATTTATAGTTTTTGTGAAAAATGTGAACTATATAGTCAAATGTGGCCTTTCGAGTTGTCACAAGAACTCCATTGAATGGCGTCAATTGATAACCTACGGTTCAGTTGAGCTATACATAAGCTAATGAAAATGAGGAAACTATGTTGTAATCTAAGATCTAGCTTAAAGGCCTAGCTCGCAGCCATAGACCTAATTAAAATATCATATTCGGGTTAGTCATATATATGTAAATGAAGGTTGATTTTTTTCAAGCTAAGCAAAATCTGTCAGATGTCGTTAGTCATACCTTAAAAAATGTTCCTTATGACTTTTTTATTTGAATTAAGTGTGGAGATATTAATTTCCAAAGTCGTTAAAAATGAGCCCGATTCGATATATGAAGTGGAAAATACTTGAAGAAATTCGAAGTGGTGGATCATAAAACATATTTGAATTAATTTGAATAAAAATTCTTCATTATTCACAATATTCATATACTTTTATAGCGTTCCTTATCCAAATTACAAAACCAAAATAAATTCGATAACTCTACAGAACCCTACATTGTTCGTGATTCAAGCACACTTAGCTGATTTTCCTTTTTAAATATTATTTTAAATAAATTAATTATGATAATATTTTACCTTTTGTTTCGCCTCTATTGATAGCTACATGTAAGGTGGTATCATTCATTTCTTTGTTGAGTAAGAGTGCCACAGTAAGGAGCAACCAGCAAGCTACTAGCGCAGTAAGCTTGAAGACTCTAAGCGCCTGATCCACCTACAATCAAAGGGCAAATATTTAAATAAATGTAGAGTATACTATGCCCGCTAGTTCGATGGCGTGGAAATTCGATTAGTACCTGTCTATTATCTTTGGTATCCTTGAAGATATCGAGATACATGAAATCATAAAATAAAATTCCGTTTTCATTCCTAAAATTTTCATTGAAATAATTTTGGAGGCTATTCAAGACAAACTTTCATCTATAGAGACAAAATTTCGAAAAGCACGTAAAAAGAAACAATAATTTCTGATTGATGTTGTCTGGCAAAATATACTGTTACAGGTTACGGGACTCGAATTAAAATGCCGTTCGAATTACTATAGAATTTATAAGTACTATACAAACATGTATAACACAGGTACAAATATAACTGGACGCAATAACACGCGCAAAGTCCGTCACTAAATGTACACACGTTTTGCCTCGCTCCTGTTATCGCTTTGACTGCCTCACTCCTCCGTTCGGGCATTGTTTTATACTAATCTATACAATATGTCTCGACACAATACTCGACCGCATATCAATAGATTCTAAGAATCACACCTGGCTAATGACTATCATAAACATCACTATAAATAATGGCCTGTTTTTATAACTACAAAATTTAAACACAAAGCAAACAAAAGAAATCCAAATGCCGAAAAGGTAATAAAATGTGTTTCTACAGACGCAGGTGTGATTTTGTGTTTTGTCAGCATTCGGTCGCAACAATACTATAGGCCAGTGTTTTTCAATCTGTGGGTCGCGACCCCTAGGGGGTCCCAGGGCCCTGCTCAGGGGGTCGCCGGCAAAAGGGAATTTAAGTTTATACCTCATACATAGTACGTACTTTCTAAACTCAGCAGCTTTTTGCAGAGTATAGACCGTAATAATGAATATAGATAACAAAATAGGGAAAGACATAAACGTAGTCATTTAAATTACTAACTTTTTGTCTTTCTATGGCCCAAGGGGGTCGCTAAAATTTTTCAACTTGTAAAGGGGTCGCGTTTCTAAATAGATTCAAAAGCACTGCTATAGGCAAACGAAGAAAGAACTTACCCGCACCTTCCTGGAAGCTTTTGTTTTGACCGTTTCATCGATGGCTTGCATTGGTTCCATCAATCTGTAAAAGCCACATTCAGGTTTTAATAATTTACTTTTGAAGAAACCAAACAAAAATATCAAGTTCTAACAAAGAGCAACTGGAAAGCCAATATTATTCTTGATTTCAACATTTTGTCTTACAGCTTTGTTTACTTAAAATCACATTATTCTTTTTAACTTTCATCATCACTATTGAAATTTTTAAACAAACACGTTCAAACTGGTATAGATTATGTACAATTATACAATATTAAATATTCACACAATCAATAAAATTTTGATAACGGAAAATTTTACCGCCATCTAGCTTATTTATAAGATATTCCAAGAAACTGTCAACAAATTCATCTTGTAGCTTACGCAATTTTAAAAGAGACGGCATTGATATCACAATGAATGAATGAATGAATGAATATGCTTTATAGTGTTTTAAAGATACAGTTAACAGAAACAAAATTTTACAATACAATAGGCGGTCTTATCGCTATTAGCGATTTCTTTCAGACAACCTTTGGATGGACAAAAAAATTGATAAGAACAGGGGTATGTTGCATTATTCTCACTATCGAATCAGTATCTTATAAATATGCATATCTTATAAATACATACATGATATAATATTCATCCATTAATAAAAATATATATATTATACTAATATGATATATGTAAATAAAATATTATAAAATACACTTACATCAATAAATATAAGACAAGAAAAATATGACAATGACTGCTGCATCTTTAATTTGAGCTATTTGAGCTATAATAATCCTTCACAAGTTTATTGAAAATGGGCAGTGATTTGGCTAGCTTTATATTAACAGGTAGCGCGTTCCAAAGACGAACTGCTTCGACTGTGAAGGATTTCCTTTAAGAGCTAGTTGTATGCAGAGGAGTTTTAAGTAACAAGTTTTCCGAGGATCTGAGAGACTTTAAGTTACCGGATTAAAGGTAATGAAACTGTTCCTTCAATCCTTAAAACGTTTCAAATAGTTTCATATCACAGCTCTAATAAGAAATGGTTTAAGGTTACCTTAGCTACCGCTATCATCTACAATACATAGCGGTCGCTGTAACTGAAATCTGTTTAAATTGTATTATAGGTATTATTATATAAAATAAAATTATCGATAATATCTGATTCAACACTAATTATACAATAATCAAATTAGGAATATTTTGCGATTTGTGATGTCTTCACCACTGAGAGTGGTGAGAGTGAGACACCACTGATTATAATATAACTTTTTTCAAGATATTGAGAAACTTAATAATTTTATTTTATGTACCTATTTAATATTACTATTATCATTTTATGGCTAAAACATATAAAAACACTTCTTCTTAAGTTTTGGAATAAAATAAAGGATGCTTATCATTTTGGTCCACGGTAAATACCATTTACCGCATATTAATTTATTAACTTTTATACATAGTTATAAAAATAATACCTCAAAGCACCATCTTTGATACCATTCTCAAGATGACTGAAAGTTATTTCTTCTTTAGGAATTTCCGTTTCTTCCTCTGAGTGATTATTTTCAACAATAGCTCTCGCTGTTTCCAATTTGCCTGAAAGTTTTTGACATTTTAATCTCAAATGACTGTAGTGGATGTAGTCTTTTCATCTCATACTTAATTCAAAAGTTCGAGGGGGGTCGAACGTTTTTGTTATTTTGGAACCAAATATATCTGAATAAGGTCATTAAGGAACTTTATAATTAATTTTCTAAATCTGTTATACATTATAATCACGATTATCTACACATTATTTCAACCCTCAGTTGCATGTATAGCGGCTAGTCGTAATTTTTAGTCGTTCAGCTATGTTTTTTTGTTTAACGCTATATCGACTATAGTCCAGTCATTATAGTAAGTTCACCTCGGAATTCGAGATACCCAGCTGTAAGTCTGCAAATACTTGTACATTGACACCCTAAAGGTAGTCTCAAAAGTTACATATGGTAGGGTGTAGACTTGACGTAATGCATATAACGAAGATGATCGAGAGTTTTCACAGATTTCGGAGCATTATAGACTGCCAATAAGGTTTGAGTTCCACTCTCTAATAATCTCTGGGCCGAAAAATTGACAAATATTTATAATCATTGATTTATCGATAGTTCATCAACTATATATGGCGCGTTTTCGACCGGAGGCTCCGGTTGACCTGAAGTGATGCTGTGACCGCGCGTTCTCCGCCCTCTATCTCGAAAACGGTTCACCGTATAAAAAAAATTTTAAACATTATTTGTAGAGAATTTTGTATTCTACAATATTGATAATAAATACAAATAGCAAAAAACCAATAGGAAATGAGATATTTACAAAAAAAGCGCAAAAAAACGATTTTTGTGACCTTTGACCTTGAAATTTAATAGTTGCTTACACCCTACCATATGTAACTTTTGAGACAACCTTTAGGGTGTCAATATACAAGTATTTGCAGACTTACAGCTGGGTATCTCGAATTCCGCGATTCTTACCTAATTTAAGCTTAAAGGACTGGACTACTATATTTTCGCCTCTAACCGCCTACATATACTTAGATCCAATATTTTCAAGAAAATTGAATGTGACATGCCAATATAGACAAACGGCCATAGCCATTTCAAAAGGTTACTGGCTATGGAACCATGAAACAGTATTATTATTATAACATAACTATAAAAACCTCGTTTCTCCTACCGATCATTCTTTGGGGTATGGTCGGTGTAAGTGAAATCCCAATAAAGCCAACTCTAACTTATCCCGGTCTCTTGTCACCGTCGGGGTATCAGCTGTTCTTGAACCAAATGGACTGTTCCGCAACTATGACAAGCGACCGGACTGAATGTCGTTGGGACCTTAGAAGACGGGACGCCCCTTTGTATGGGACGCAACGTGTGTCGATACGCTAGCGGCATCCCATCTTTCAAATACAGCCGTCACTGCCAAAGGAGCTAAAGCAAGAAGCCCTAAAACGCTAAAATATGCATCCATCGGTGGCGGATACATATTTGTGACTTTCGGGGTTGAGACTTTGGGGCCATGGGGATGCGAGGCTTATCAACTTTATCGAGATCTTTCAAGGCGATTGAAAGAAGTCTCGCGTGACCAAAGGGCTGGCCTATATTTAGGGCAACGGATTAGCATTGCCATACAACGTGGGAATGATTTTTTTTCGTTCATTTATATCACTAACCCACAAAATGACAAAACTAAATACACTATCAATAACGCTTATCGACAACAATAATGCGTATCACTATGCCTGCCCATAAGGGCCGTGAGTGGAAGAGAGAGCGAAATACTCGATTCACCGCTCCGATTATTTATAACCCAAACTGCACGGAGAAAATAATTCTACTATACATCTTTTACTTGCAAATATGTTTATAACAGTATTTAATTTTTAAGTTTCTTTTGTAGTGTAGTTTAATTTTTAAAATAGTTTTACTTTCACTTGACCCGTGGTAGTTTAATGATTTACGCATTCACGTTTCAAACTTTTCTCTTAAATGGCGGCAGTTCAAATCCTGTCTGGAAAACATGCACTACATAAGCAGTTTATCTAACATCTATATCTACATAAGGTCCACTTGCTCATGTTGAATGAAAACATCCTGATGAAAAATGCACATAACCTATGTGTTAAACATCCCAAGTCACCTTGGAGCAGCGTGGCGAGTATAGTTCCCCTAAAAATGGGGAGGTCGGTGCCCAGCAGTGGATTGTTTATGAACTATTAATTAATTCGTTTTAACTCACCGTGTTCTTCTTCATATCTCTGCTTGAATGCAGCCAATAGAGGATCATATTTGATTTCATCAGGTAGGTCTATCCATACGTCCAAACTCCCAGGAGTGACGTCACTGTCGGAAACCACAGAGTATACACTGTTCCTATTGTCTTTACGCTTTTTCAATTGTCTTATTTTCACAAATATATCCGCCATTTTAAATTTTTGTTTATTTTATATAAATTTAATTAATATTCTGTACTGTACTTTGTTTTATTTTCCGAGATATTTTTTTAGTTTAATTGTATTTTTAGACGGTTAAATTAAAATATTTTCACTTTTATTTCTAATCATATGCCACAGCTATACCTGGTATAATGTTAACGACAGAGATAGACACAGTGGTGATGTAACATTGTTAATTACGTTAAAATTTTATAGATAACTGATGTAAGTACTTTAATGTAGCGAAGTATCATTACGGACTAATCAACTTGGCCTTAGGCAGAATGCATTACTCCATACACTTATCGTCAATATCAACTACAGACAAAACAACCATTACTCTCACATTTTTCTCCCTCTTCTTCTCACATTCACAAAATTCATCTCAATTACAACAATTAAGTAGTCTCTACATATCTACTGTAATAAACACATTCAACTTGTATTAAATATCATTAATACTATTTATAATTTAATATGTGAAAATGATTATACACATGATTTTCTTTCAATAACATCTTTATTTTCACATAATATGATATTTGATACAAGTTGAATGTGTTATTACATTAGACGTGTAGAGATTAATTTAATTACGTATTGTTGTATAAAATACGCAAACGGAAAAGGAAGTGATAATTTATTGCTGCCAAATACTAAACATGTTTGATTAATTTCTTCATGTATAATTAATTGTCCTTTTTTAATTACTATAAATAAATATTATTTTGTTTCTTTTACACCTAAATTAGTCTCATATTCATACACCGAAAAGTCTTAATTTTGTAAATTTCATTAACTTTTGAAGTATATCTAAGCGCGGAAAAGTATTCTTACTATAATGGTATAGGATACAAATGTTTAGACAACAGCGCGTAGAACTTGAAAAAAAATATCGCAGTAAGTACTCTGATGACTCTAGGGCCGCTCGCAGACACCCAGACCATAGTAAATAATATGTTTCCGAAATTTATCATTTTTACTTTATAGGCCGATATAGCATACCAAGCTTTTTTGAGGTAAGTTTAGCCTTGCCTTCCAGATGACCCCAAAACTAGTCGTTCGTTATATCAACGCCTAGGATCCCGATACTGTTGGAGATGGTTAGACCATGCCCGGAATCGAACCCAGAGCCCCTGCGTTCCAGCGTGTTCGGCCTGCTAAGACTTAGCCTGCTCAACCAAAGAAGCCGTCAACAACAATAAAACCGAAAAACAACAGGTTCCAAGAAAATATTTTGTGCTAGAGCCACTCACTATCTAGTTTTTGCGATAAGGAGTATTTCCGATGACACACTTTTTATGATTCAGTCGCCAAATGTCAGCACATAGTTAATGGTTTGCTTGTTTCTATTAAGAACCCTTTACTTGCGTATGATCCATGTTAAAGTGACTGACTCGTTTAAAATTTAAATTATTAATTAAATAGAACGATATATTTTATTTAAAAAAATCAACCATATTGTAAATGTTTAGATTCAACACTGATATATACAACATTTTATTAATAAATTATATACATACACGATCTTATTCATATTGTCTTAGGGTAAGTTTTTAGGCTTCTATAAGAACTTTAAAGAGACCCAGAATAGAAATAAGAGCTAGTGTATAGCAAGTAGGATATGGCTATAGTTATTTTAATATATTTTGAAGATGTAAATATACACTTAGGTAAATAAACTGAAAAAATCCGCTTTTCAAAGCATTGTGAACACATAAAAACAACACTTTTACGTGAAATTAAACTTTTTCATCTGGTTTTATCAACAAAATATAGGTTCAACGAACCGCACGCGACTGGTGTTAACTGGCTCACACCACTTTCAACCAGTTTTAGCCGGTTACGTCATGACATAGAAGATATAAATTCAAGAGAGCTTAACTTGAACAAAGTTGAAAAAGAACTATAATTCATAGGCGCGCGTTTTAGTTTTGCGTGTTAGGTTAGGGTACGGTTGCCAAACCCATGATCTCGTGGACTTCCTAACCTTGTTGTTGAAGAGGGTGTCCTCCCCCGCAGGATACTCTGAGTTTATCGACAAGCATTGGGGCGTCACAGATGTAGTGACTATTGGTGCAGTTCATTTGGCACCCCGTAAAATCGTGTGAGTTAGGGACGCAGCTTAGATTTAGTGGGTTGTTTGACGGCCACCATCCCCTCTCCTCCACTCGGAGGCGATGGGAGCATACGGCCGATCAAGAGTCCCACACATCCGTCGACGAGCCTTCCCCCAGGCGAGGATGGTGAACAAGAAAAGACATTTTCCCTGCGTCATCAAAAATAACAGGATTGGTAACCACATGATCCCGTGGACTTCCACAACTCTTCTTGAAGAGGGTGTTCTCCCCCGCATTTACGTTTATAGCGTTAAAAGTAACGCCTTAACAATTAAGTACATGAGTGTATATATACGAGTTCTCTATCGATGTAGAAGTTTATTTACATATATTGACAACAAATAATCTTATACAGTAAAAGAAAACTTAAATTATTTTTATTGTATTGTACCCATAGACCCTTAAGACTATAAGAAGAATACTGAGCCTAGATCACCGTCTTCTATTGGTTAGGTGCTTAGGTTGACTAAGTTTCCTTGCTGGATTACCATACTGAACCGTTGCTGGCGGTATGCACAGATCACCTGAAGAGTCAATAAGTCGTTTTGATAAATTTTGGTAGACGCTCATGGCCTCAGGTGCCCGCGGTCCAAGCATCTTAAAAATAAGCAGCACAATGTTTAACGTCATTAAAAATATCACATTTCAAATAACGTATGGTTATATCGAAAACGGGGTGTTTTGCCTGCTCTCCTGTAAAATTTCATATTTTTTTATGACAGTTTGCTTTTAAAGACAATTTATTTGACATAAAACAGACAGCCTTCTAAATGTAGTAATTTTGTGGTCCATAGCAAGTTTCTAGAACAGCGGCCATATTGGAAATCGAGTTACGTAGGGAATGGTAAATTATTATTTTATAAGTACCTACTTGAAAACAGGAAAAATATTTTATAATGTTCACGGAGGAATATAGCTTGTCCATAATAAATAACAATGCATGGTGAGTTAAAAATACAATTTTGTATAAATATTAAATACTAGCTATACATGCGACGTCGTCCGTGGGGATTTGTACTTTATATTTGTATCTTCTGAACTCTTCTAGTTATCGAAATAGAATATTAAAGTTTAGGATACAATAGTAGTAGTTGACAACTTTACAATCAACTGAGATAGGTACTTATTGTTATCTGACAAAACGCCGTTGTGGCCTTGATTTTGCTCCTTGCATGTACGTATGTAGTTATGAAAAATTCATAACTAACGAGTGTATTAATTATCATATTTAAAGCTCCGAATTTATGCAGCATTGAATCTCATGGCCGGTTCCTACGTTTGGCCTTCGAAGAGACTTCGCCTCTCTCTGCGTATTCTACCGACTGTACAATGGGGAGGGTTCCGAGGAAACGTTCAGATTGGTGCCTTCGTCTTCCTTTTACCACTAAACCGCACGCCATCGGCTGGGCGTTCATTCCCACTTCCTAGAGCTGCTTCGCTCTTGTACGCAACGGTTCTCTACAACGTTTCTCTTGCGCACCGTGGGGACTTGGAATGGCCTCCCAGTCGTGGTTTTCCTAGAGCGCTACAATATGTTGTTCTTTAAAAAGGTTGTCATAAAATTTCTTCGAAGCCGGTAGCGTGTTGGTGACATCTCTGGTGCTGCAAACTTTCATAGGCGACGGTAACCGCTTTCCATCAGGAGCATCGTCTGCCTGCTGTACTCAAGCTATAAATTTTAAAAAAGCCATAGGTTGAATTTCGACATTAGATGTATAGTTTATATAAAATTTTAACCGATTGTAAGGCAAATGTACGGTCGGTAAGATATAGAAACCAACTATTATATATTTTATTTTCTGATTATTTCTTCATTCATTTGTATTAAAACAAACTTCGAGAGAGATATTATACTATAAAATTTAAAATTCTGTCCAGTGGTATACCGCTCATAATTGAGGATTTCGCAGATGTGACAAATGTGTATGCAAGTTGTAATTTATCAATTTTTCAAAATTGTGTACTATTTTTTTTCAAAGTTATACATACACACACGCACAACAAACACAAACACACACACACACACACACACACACACGCGCGCACGCACGCACGCACGCACGCACGCACGCACGCACGCACACACACACACACACACACACACACACACACACACACACACACACACACACACACACACACACACACACGCACAGACACACACTCACTTTACGATTCTGAAAGTAAAGAAGTCTCTTCCTATTAGTCCCAATTTTATAAATCACTTACAAACGTTATTATTTTAATACTTTACTAATGACACCCCACACTACTAATTACAGTGAAAAAATGTTTTCAACCCCCAATTACATGCATGGCAGTCACCCCTAATCTTGTTTTAATTTTGTAAGAGAAATAACTGTGACCTTTATATATATATATATATATATATATAGACCTTTGATTATGTACTTGTCAAAGTCAAAGGTATAGACAGACGAACAGGTGTGAATACTTTTTTTAAAATCGGCAGACAAACACATTGTATATCTCCAAATTAAGCAAATTACGCATGTGTTATGGGTAATAAATATACTAAGGACCACTCTGGGGCCGATCCCAGACACCCAGACCATGGTAAATAACGGAGAAAATACGTTTCCGAAATTTACTATACCGGGAATCGATCCCGGAACCCAGAGGGGTTGCAGTGAGGTAGGCCCTTAAAGGCTTAGCCCGCTCAACCACAGAGGCCGTCGCCGTCGTGCTTGAAATGGTTTTGTTATTTGACTACACAACTCTAAGTAATCGCTAAATCGTTAGCTCCTGAATGCTGTTTTCCCTACATGGTGTTATTTAAGTAGCAATGCACATGTTACCTTGATGTCAATGAAAATAATTATTCATTTCCTACTTAACCAGTTTTAATGCAGCGTGTCTAAGTTCTTGCTGTATTTTTTTGCTCAATCCATTATATCGTTTTGTTCACGTGAATTTTTCTATTATAATGTTTTCTGAAGTTTTCGCAACTAGTATACATAATAAAACTACGTTTTAACGGTTTTAAGCGCGGTAATTTATTTGATTTTTATTTTTATTATTCCGACGTTTCGGCCACTTTTCAGTAGCCGTGAACACGGAAGACGTACGTTACTTCTATTATAAGTTTGTTATGGAAGTTGCCAAGAAAGACTTGTTTCCAAGTTTTTGCACGTATAGAATTTTTTCCCACGGCAATATTCACAAGATACGTAATGAATAATAAATATAAGTAATAATAAATAATCGGCAGACAAGCACATACATTGCATATCCCCGAGCTAAGCAAATTACGTTTGTGTTATGGGTAATGTACAAGAGACCACTCTGAAGCCGATGCAAAACACGAAATTTACTATGACGGGAGTCGAATCCAGAGCCTATATATAGTAAGATATACAAATCTTAACATTCATTCTTTTATCATATTACCTTACAATAGACTTAGGCCGGTCAAGTCTACCTAGGACTAACGGGCATTGGAACGAACATGACCTAAAGTGGAGACCGCATCTCGGTAGGCGTAGCGTAGGAAGCCCTCCAGACCGGTGGACCGACAACCTGCGTAAGGTCGCCGATAGGGGCTGGATGAATAAGATCGAGGTAGGGGCTCGATGAATTTTAATGTAAATTTCATGAAATAGAGAAATTAAGAAGGAATACTTAATCTTAAATTTTCTTCTATGTTTCTGGGTTCAGAAACTATACATATTAATTCTATGTGAACAAAGTCGCACGCATAGTTAGTCTAACATAATTTAGTACGTTTATTTGTTTCTTACAACATTAAGGTATTTTTTATTTTCTATCAAAATTTACAATGGCTGTCTCAACCGAGTTAAATACTATTAGGGAAGTTAATTCATTAATCTAATGTTTATTAAGATTTAACATTATATAAAAAATTCATGTAAAACATCGACTAAGTTTCAACTTTTCCGTATACAACCATAACACGGAGACTAAATTTTTACAGTGTCCTAAATTAGGTCACAACTTTATAATCGAACTTTAAAGATGGCGGGAATACTTTTAGCGGGAACGCGCGCTTTCCGCCGCCGCCATTTTTGCACTAAACGAACGTTTTCATTAGCAAACAATTATAACGTAACAACTCAAAACAGAGAGACTATTGTTTACGCTATCTCGATATGAGACAGGAAGCTATTGGCTCAAAGTACGTACTTACAGCCTATTGCACTAGTGGCGTCTAATGGTGATACTACATGATCGTCCAACGTCGTAAAATAGTTGTTTGGGCGTTATGACAGGAGATTTGTCCCGCCTTCCTGTCTCTTTTGGACAGAGTTTTAGATGTCTTCACCTATGTAACCTATGTATGTATAGCCGATATTAGACAGGTGCATAAATCAACCAGTGTTATGAATAAATATAAAATTGAATCATTCAATATCATTACTGTCCTTTCAGTTCTGTGCTGTTAACCAAACTGATTCAATTTGGTTGCTCCGTTTCATGATAGCATATCGCTCTCGGGTGAGAACGATTGGACGGGTGGATGGCAAAGCCGATGCGTTGCCCCAAGTACAGGCTAGCCTTTTGGTCTCGCGAGACTTGCATCTAGTAAAATCATAGGTCTGAACAAGATCGATAGGCTTCGGGACCTCAAGGTCATAAGTCTCAACACCTGAACGCCAGAAATATGTTTGTATGAGGTATGATTAATTTAAAAAATAGCAAACGTCATAAGGATTCATGGCAATATAATATTTTCATTACTTTGTCCTGATACCTTGGTCAGAATCATCAGGATTCTGTATTGTGATACACCCCTCCGATATTCGCAATATAACCAACAATTGATATATTTATTTATTATTCCAACCCCTCTATAAATTTTCGGCCCCGTATCATTTTCCCCAATAAATGTTCTTATTTTATTCTTAAATGTAATAAGACAATTTAAATATCGATGTTGAAGAAAATTTAGTTCGGAACAAACTTAAAATTTACGTGTGGATGAACGTGTAGAGCAAACCTTAGTTAAATAACAATCTATTGATGTATAAATAAACCAATACTATTGAAACTAAAGCTATAGTTCGCATGACTCTATAGCCTTATTATTTTTTAACTAGATACAGTCAATGGAAAATAGCTATTCCTACAGCTGACTAATAAGTTTTAACAATATAACATGTAAATGAAATTATCACTTCTGTATGAAAACTGCAAATGAATTTTAATTGTTTGTTTCGAGGAAAATCAATTATCGCTGAAATATAATGAGCATATTAAGTTTATGAATTTGTTATGTTAAGGCCGCTTCACATTTTCGCGATTATCTCCCGAGAAGACAATTAAGGTACGTGGAACATGAATGTGGAACCAATGAGATTCGATTCGAATTTCACATTTATATTGTGGAGTGACTTTTAAAGTTCCGATACCTACTGGTACAACTAACTAGTGTCACTAACTACTTTGTAACTTGTGTCACTTTTACATATAATTATCTCTTAAACTAAAAGTAGCGATAGAAGCTTTGTAAAATCTACATATTCGTTGATTCGTCCATCTGTACTTTGATCCTCATCCATCTAACCATAGACAATAAATACTATTCTATCCGTACAGGAATGGAGAAAGAATACAATTTCTGCGCCAAGTGACCTGTCATTGAGGCAAGAAAACAACCCACAGCCAGGCGGTAAGGTGTTTGCCCATCTGGATGGCTACTAACCCTCGTCTAAAGTATGCCGCCATAACAACCTCGAGTTATGTGCCGACATTAGTGGCCAGGGAGAGCAGCAGCGCATTTGTAGCACCTTTGGCGTTGCAAATGTCCATAGGGGATGGTAACCGTTTTCCATCAGTGCAATAAAAAATGTCTGTCCGTTCATCCTTCTGATGCTCATTTCGTCTGTTTGTCCGTCTTTTGGTACTTCACTTTGTCTATGTATATCAAAACCATTTTCCTCGATAAAAGAAAATAAATGTTAACATTAATGATTTCCTCAGGATATTTCAGGTCCGCAGATAACAACTACTTTATTATTAACAGCTTTGCGTTATGTCAACATGAGTAACAACTGCCCCATATGGCCGCCATATTACCTTTTTGCTATTCAAATCGCGCGTATCGCGTTGAAATGATAAACATGAATACAGCTAGTGTTTTATAAGCACCATTGAATAACAAGTCTAACAGCCCGGCCACAACCTTATTGTTATGAGCGGCAGCTAAGCGCGTCGTGACGAAGAGCGAAAACAAAAATATAGATTGTACGAAACATGCTACCAGCCATCGTCATCCCAATCATGGCCGGTTTCTATATCTTAACAACTGTTCATGTGTTTAACTATCAGTTAAAATTTGACATAAGCTCGATACAGGCAATGTTAAATTCTACCAATGGTTAGGCAAGTGGATGAATAGTAAGATATAGAGTGCGTCTCACAAAACAAGTTCCATACATACATACATACATACATAACTTCACGCCAGGTCCCTTGCGGGGTAGGCACGAACAACAGAGTGCCATACAGGCTTATTCTTACATACCTCACTTGCTTCTTTGACATTCATAGCTAAAACAAGTTCCACGGCAAAAAATTGAGCTAATTATAAAAGATCAGCCCCGCCACGTTGTTGTTGATTTTATCAAGTGTATTAATATAAATGTTACATTATTTTATTACGTACGTAGTGCTCCGTCTGGGAGACATCTTTCGCTAGACAGTGTTTACGAACCGGCCATCAATGGTAATGCGGGTGATTTGTGTTGAGCGAATTGCGGTGGCGAGTAAATTTAGGGGCGAATTAGAGAGGGGCCATCGCTTGCAGCGGCGGTAGTTGCTGTTGTTGCAAACGAGTACGTCGTATGGACACCGCTCCGCCGCCTCGCTCGCGAATCGCTACGGCAAAAGCTGTGGCCGGGCCGTAAAACCTATATTCTACAACAACAGGCATGCATAATAAAAGGTATAAAATAATAAAACAATGCTTGCATTGTAAATCCGTCCCATAAAAACTTTTCCCCTAAATAATATATTATATTTTGATATATATTTTGATTCAAAAATAAATAAAAACAGAAATATGTGCAGCTGAGCTCTTCGATCCGATCCCGCCGTCTCCCTCCCAATATCGAACAATGAGACGCACTGGCATGCGGCCCTGATATTTGGTGGATATTCCACCTATAAGAAAGAAGCTCTTTGCGTCTACCTTCATCATACGCACCGCAAAGGAGTGGCACTCATTATTGAGTTTGTCTTTCCCAATACTTACAACCTGGGTGTCTTCAAGTCCCGTGTGAATAGGTAGGTACCTTCTAGGTAAGCGTGCTCCACGAGCACATCTTTGCTCCACATCGGGCGAGATCATGGTCAAACGCAAAACCATACTTCTATAAAAATTATATATATGTATATAGTACGTGTTTCTTGTTCAAAGAGGTTAGTAACCTCTAACACGTGAAGTCTTCCCGTAACACGGGAAGATTCATTATATATCGCATCCTATCCCATCTCCCGGATGAAAAGTATCTATACTAATTTTTTGGGTATTAAAACTACATATGTGCACCAAAATGACCCAATTAATCGCATCGACCACACCAACCACATCAAAATCAAAATGGTAAATCACAAAATAAAAACCTATCTTAGTTGTTGGGATAATCTTTATATAAATCTATCCCCAAACTTATCCCATTATCCGGGATGAAAAGTATCCTTTGTCCACCCTCGGTATTAAAATTACACAATTATATATATACCGCATTTCAGCCAAATCGGTCCAGTAGTTTTTCTGTGAAAACGGAACTGACTGACACAGTTAGTTTCGCATTTATTAATAAGAATAAAATCGAGATAGTGACAAACGTCAATTGTCTTCGTCATTTTGCTAAAAAACCATAAATATAAAATTAAAAAGTCTTAGCTAGACGTATTTAGTTTACATTAAAATTGAAAACTTACGGTTCACAATGTGACCACGATATGTCAGCATCACCGCTTGAATTGAAAGTTTTTAAGCCATTTCTTCTGAAGAAGCAATTCTTACTGTTTTCTGAACTTGAATCGATAATGGAGACCGTAGAAGATGAGTTGAATTCCACATTTCTATCCATTTTGAGTCGATGCTTACATTCGTCTAAAAATGAGTGAGTAAGACTGAATTTATGCTCACTGTAGTTAAGTGGTCTGTCATTAGAGCCACTCGGCTTCCGTCAAGCGCCGCCGTCCACGAGTGGATTCCACGTTGTCAACCAGTGAACGTCTCGTGATCCAAAAACTATCGACTGTCAGCAATAAATTAGGCCTATAAGGTCGATCACATCACTCGCCGACCGCGCGTGGACAGCTTGCATGCGAGGCGATCCGGTTCCGGTCGGGTGCTAGGTAGTTCTAACGATCTGTGAACTTTATTGGACTATTTTACTAGTTCACCGGAAAGGAGAAATAAAAATCCAATTCCTGCTGTTGTAAATTTCCTAAACAAGATATCCGTTATTTACTTTGGGTCAAGAATTAGCCCCAAAGTTTTTCGTTTTATATTATCCATAACATAAACGTAACTTCGGTTAGCTTGGTATACAGATTCATATTTATGTAAGTTTGTAACGAATAAACTCAAAGATTACTGGACCGATTTCAAAAATTCTTTCACCAATAGAAAGCTACATTCTCCCAGAGTAATATAGACGATATTTATTACATATTAAAAATTAGGGATAAAATTGCAATAATTTAACCCAATGTGTAAAAAAAATGTGTTTGAGTGGGTCCGGGGATGGTTTAGATTCACGATAAGACCTGGATGATGGCGCTGGAATCGTGTTCTACATTTTAATTTTTTCAGGGCAGGAGAATGTCTGCCGGTACCGCGAGCATAATAAGCCGGTTAAATGTTGACCAGCCTAAGGCTGGTGTGCACCGAAGTTTAACCGTCGGTTAACCAAAAATAGTCACTAAGGGCCTTACTTATAATAATCTCGTTAAGAAAGGATTAGCCATCTCTTAAACAAGAGACTCTTAAGCCCCTAATCAATCGTTGTTTCAAATAAAACTTGCCATCTTGCCTCTTAGCAGTCACTTAAACTACCTCTCGATGTTGGTAAATCATAACAGTTATTTATGAGTTAGTTTACCACCACCTCTTATCCTTAAGAAGGCCATATATGCATAAACAGTGATTATTTTATTTTAACCGTGGATTAAATGTCGGTGCACACCAGCATAAGTCTTGTATCACAGAATTTCGTCACCTGTACAGAATTTTATTATTATTTATTAGTGATCCGACACGGACTTGCCCGGTATTTTTCTGACTAAACTATAACTGTATTTTTTATTTAAATTTAATATAAAAATTAGTATAGTAACATAATAGCAGGGAAGAAGAATATTCTTTTTCCTAAAGTATATAACCTAAGTAGTATCTACATTGGTAGTTGATGTTAGTGCTTAGTAGCAATAAATTTTGTTTAAATTGTAAATTATTTACATTCTACGGTAAAAATATTATAATGGTAAGGTTAATTATGATAATAACATAAAATACAGCCATACTACGCAATGTTATTAAATTATGTTATTTTTACCTACTGTAAACAAAATTAAATGAAAATATACGTACAAATATTTCAAATGTAGATCTTTACATGCAAATGGCACATCACTTGATTGTATCACAGCATTATGTTGAAAATAAATTGAAAAAACAACTTAAAACTGAATAATTTTATCACCATATTTGTTGTTTAACGAATACCTGCAATTTTTATCGTGCACTCACTGCGATTCAGATTAGTGGCGCTGAAGTCACCGCGGTGAAAAGTGGAACTAATTAATTGAGTTATCCTTATTGACTTTTTCGGAAGAATTAGGTAAATTCAGATTATAGGAAAACAACGTTTTAAAATAGAATAATGGATTATAGGATAAGACAATAAAATTAAATATATGTGTATTAAAATATTTCCCGCTGGAGTGTATCTTATTTACGGCCTTCAGCGGGAATTTGGAAGCGTCTTAAAGCAAAGGTTAATAATAGAATGAGAAAAATTTAGTATTCTTTCATGATCAAACTAATTACTTGTGATTTGTGTTTCCCGCCTTTTTAGAATATAGTGTTTGGGGCACAGAGTACTTTATATATACTGGTAGTTTGGGGGGAAACCTTATAAGTATGATATACCTGTTACAGAAGGTTCGAGTTTTATTTTCAAAATTGTATAAAATACCTATCTAAGTAAGTAAATCTTAGTTTAAATGTGAACAATAGGTAAGAGATATTGATTGTTTTTAACCATCAATTGTCTGATTGTGTTGAAAAGTGTATACTTTAAAGCTGTACGCAGGAGGTTTACCGATGGTCGCCCCTCCCGCTTCCTACGACTGGGACCTGGGCTTGTCTAAGTAGTACTAAGAACTAGACGACCGTGGGTCGCGGTTGTGGGAGGGGTTATCATCGTCAAACCTTTTGCGCACGGCTTATAAATGTGCTCTTTTTAGCCGCTGTAAATACTTCACCATTTTGGTCCAGTCAAAGAGTTACTATTCGTCTGAGGCTCTTCTAAATTATGATTATGTGTATTAAATTATGATGCGCAGCTTTCATGATATTTTACTTCATTTTTAATACGTGATAAATGTAACTTTTGAGCTTCTCAGCCAGGTTACGAATCTACGCTATTGATATGACGCATAGGTGCATTTCTCAAAAAGTAATTAAATAATCAATCATGAAAGAAGTATTTTTTCCATGATTTCAACTGAATTTAAACTTTTGAATAATGCCCTCTATTATTATTTGTAAGTACTAAATAGCAAGCGTGCTTGATGGAGTAGGAAATTCCATCAAGCATGTTGTTTGTGAGGGACGATTAATTATTCTATTGATTCATAGATGGCGTTGTTATAATTGATTATAAGTGCTACTGGTTAACATTTTCCTTATAGTTTTCCTTTACACAATAAACAGTCTCTATCTATTGTTAATTCGTATGTTAATTATATGATATAAATAGAAATAACGGCCTAAAAACGTCCCACTTTTGGGTAATGAGGACTCTAAATTTCGTGGAATTGGACAATATACATACAAACATAACACTTTAAATTAAGCCGCCGGGCTTCACACATCTTGAGGTGCAGATTCCATCAATGTTTTTTAAAATTATTTAGTATGTACTATATAACTACTTTTGTTTCAAATTTTTTGGCTTTAATTTTATCTGTTAGCCTTTATAAATTCTACACAAACATGTGTCACCGACTGTACTTCTTCTGTTTCATTCTAATCAAAAGTCTAGAATGAGAGAGACCACATATGGGATTTCCGTAAATGATTCTAGTGCTGTACACAATATTAATGAAGGAAATACTAAGTTCAAAATAAGCTTAATTCATTTATATCATTCGAGTCAACTTGAACTTGTTAACTTTTGACGGACATTATACAAGAACTTTAAGTATTTCTAGCGGGATAAAAATATTCCATCTTCATTTTATTTGAGGGTTTTTCTGATCTAATGGTACAAACATTAGAGTTCTTGGGTTGGGTTAGGTTTCTGACATGAACTGTTCGTTGGGCTATAATAATAATCGGCAGACAAACACACACATTGTATATCCCCAAATTAAGCCAGTTACGCTTGTGTTATGTATATTATCCATATACAACGGACCACTCTGGGGCCGATCCCAGACACCCAGACCATGGTAAATAACGGAGAAAATACGTTTTTGAAGTTTACTATACCGGGAATCGAACCCGGAGCCTCCGCGTTGCAGTGAGGTAGGCCGGCAAAGACTTAGCCCGCTCAACCACAGAGGCCGTCATATATATATGTCTGCAGTTCGTGAAATGCATCGCATGTTTCCCATAACCAGGGCCGTCTTAATCATATTGAGCGCCGGGGTGCAAAAATAGCTTACACGCCATTTATCAGCTATAAAAAATGTCATATTATAACTTTTATGTATCATTTTAAAGTTCCCTAACTAGTAGCCATTGTAGCAAAAAACAGAATGCTTATACATTTGTCATGTCCACCCAACCGTCTGTTTTATATGTCGCAGTCATTTTTCTAAGAAAATAGTGGTTTTATATCCATAACGTTTCAACAAAGGTGTAATTTATATGCAGCTAGATGTTGTTGTAGTACATAATTATATTTAACCGATAGTTGATTTTTTTAATATGTATAAATAATCGTGTGGGGTGTCGTTAGCCAGATCTTAAAAACCATGACGATGTTCTATAATGACTTTTATTAAAAAGTCAATCGATTTGTGCTTCTAGGTCTTGCGCCCAGGTACCACCCACCCCTTGCTTCTTCAAGTAAAGACGGCCCGCCATAGTAGAAAAGTACTAGGAATGACGCACATCTATTCAAAACTAGTTCTAAAATGCTCCTAACTCCTATATAACTAGATGGCACCACATGTAATACTTCAATTTTTTTTTAATGGTGTATTATTTTAACTATATTTTTGGGACTAAATCAGTTATAAGTTCAAAAGGAACGTATCTAAATTTTTGCCTCATTTGATATTTAAAATATTTATGTAATTTAAATAATAAAACGACCAAATAATTACCTGTGGCGCCATTGATATATATTGTATTAATGAGGTTTTTAAAGCGACATATTTTACTGGACGATAACGAATATAACTCCTAATATTCTTCTATTAAATTATTTCACTTTCTATGTTTTAGCTATAACATAGGTACATTGTAATGGCTCTTATGTCATTTGTATCACGCACTAAAGGAACCTGAATGGATAAAATACACTAGCTTATTATTAGTAATGTTCAATCTTCCTCAACTTGCGGACGTCACTACGCCTGTAGAGTAGAAAAAATAATTTAATTTTCACAGTGATTTAATGAAAATTAACCAGAAAAATAGTGTTTCATTCTTTTAAACATGTGATAACTTATATTTTGTGCACTTATAGTGATGTGAAAACGCTAAAAAATGTGAACTTTTTGTTAAAATTATCGATTTTGTTCCACTGTTAACATTTTGGGAGAGCGCACAAATATTATGTAGGTATAGTGCACCACATTACATGATATACATACATGGAACTTTTCATTTTCGCTATTATAGTGGCTTTGTTTGCCGAACTCAGAGACAATAATGGGCAATTAACTTAAGTTATTGATTTACTTAAACTATGTACTTCAAGTTAATATAAATGTAAATTTTTATGTAAATATTAAGTTTTCGATTCAACATAAAGTAATTTTAAGTGATAAAAATATTATTCTTTATACTTAGTACAATACTAATAAAGTTGATGTGCCTCACTGTGATTTCAAAATAAATCCCAATATTTAACTGAAAACTGTTAAATTAGTTATAAATACGTTATTTATTTATTTGCTGGTAGTACCGGTGAAAAATCATTCGCGTTGCTATGACGACGGATTTGTTAGTGAACTTTAATGGCGGTACCAAAAAAAATAAGAAATGTGACCAAAGCTCCAGCTTTTTGGCTATATTTTGTTAGCTAAGCAGAGGGAACGACGTTATTTACAGGGATAAAATATCGACTTGGGATATAAATAAAAAAGCTATGTGGCGTATTTCATTTATACCCGTTCAGTAGTTTAGACATGATGATAAGAGAGAAAAAATCAAACTTTTTTGGAATCTGTTATACCCAATTTTTTTAATAGCTGGAGTTCAGAAGACATAAAAACTAGAGAGGCTCTTCGAGGCCGGCATCTCATTGTGAGATCTCTGGTATTGCAAACATTAATAGGCAACGGTAACCTCTTTCGATCAGGTGCCCCGTCTGCCTGTCTTCTGTACTTTAGCAAAAAATAACTAAACCATCCGGGGATACACTCAAACACATACAGGAAATTTCATCAAAATCAATTGAGCCGTTTTTGAGACATAGACAAACTAACGAACAGCTTTTGATTTTTATATAACCTTACCTATATAAAATAGATAGATTAACTTTGTTTTGAAGCTGTTCTAATTTTGCCGAATTTTGATGAGGTGTAAATTGATACATTAATATGTGAAAGGATGTGTTTTTTTTAATATCAGCTGCAAACATGAAGACCAAACTGACTTCTATGGTGTACCTGGGGTACACGGCTATGGACAGGCGATTCTCCAACGCCATGCTACCATGGTTGTTGAGGGAAGTCCGCGCCACAGGGACCAGGGATAAGGTATGTATACGATTTGCTGTTCACTGAATGACCTATCAAAGTCTTAAATATTTCTTACATTGTACGGTATTTAGAGATCTATGTATATATAATCCGTACAGGAACGGAGAAAAGAATACAATATCCGGCGGCCAGGCGGCATGCCGTAAGAGGCGACAAAACAACCCACAGCCAGGTGGTAGAGTCGCCATAACAACCTTGAGTTGTGTTTTAGCATTAGTGGCTAGGTTCCAGTCTCCTTTAGTTAGAAATTGGCAGCATGTTCACCACTTTCCATCAGGTGGGCCGTCTGCCTGTCTGCTAACTTATGCCGTAAAAAAAAATGTGTACGAGCGAGGGCTGGCTAGGGTGTACGTCGACTGTTACACCAGGGCCTCCACATTGGGAGTTACTTTTTCGTTATCTTAGGAAAAAATATACGTTGGGGCATGTTTGGGCAACGCAAAAACATTGGGAAACTTTTTGGGGGACTAATATTTTGTCACTTAGATGTAAGAAAGTCAAAACAAGCCTAATCTAACATATTTTACAAATTTGAATCAGATATTGTAACTTCTGGTGTTCATGTTTTTATTTTATTTTTTTATAATAATAATAATAAACTTTATTTCCAAAAAACATGTATGTGTCCCATGGGGGTATGCAGAGACGATGGATCTCCAGTTTGTCGGTTTGGCCAACAATTTTCGCTTCGTCTACATTCATTAATATCTCCATGACGGGATGTTCACCCTCATTTCCTTGAGCTCCCACGCTCAACTACGCAACGGTTCTCCAGAACATTTATTCCGCGTACAACAATGATCTGGAGGGAACTTCCCGCCGCGGTTTTCCCTTTGCGCTATGACATGGGGTTCTTTAAGAAGGGCGTTATAAAATTTCTTAGAGGTCGGCAACGCGTTGGCGACACCCCTGGTGTTGCAAACGTCCATAGGCGACGGTAACCACTTTTCATCAAGTGGGCCGTCTGCCTGTTTGTCTACTTAAGGCAATAAAAAAAAAAAAAAAAAAAAAAAAATATCATAAAGAGGTAAAGTTTGTTAGTTTGGATGTTCAAGGTAATCTCGGCAGGTACTGATCCGATTTTGAAAATTCTTTCACCAGTAGAAAGCTACATTATTCCCGACTTGCATAAGCTATTTTTGATTGTGATTAATAAATCAGAAACGTAAAAAAGTTTTACGCCCAGCGAAGTGGGCACGTCCTCGTACTAGGCACTGCGAGTGCTTTCTGCGTTTATGAATTAATTAAAGGCTACAAACCTTAATTAAACCTTGATATTTGTGCGTGCGTGCGTGTGCGCGTGGGAGCGTCTGTTTTTCAATGACGACCAACGAAGTGGACACGGGTCAGCTATTTCATAATAAGTTCACGTCGTTCTAGAATATAAATCTTTTTCTCTTTCCTACAGCTAAGCATAGCAGTAGAAGATGGTTATTTGAAGGCATACAATGGTAACTTCGAGCCAGTGATCGTCCATAGATTGGTGGATATACTAAGGTAAGAGTTGTGGCTTCTGATTATCCCAGGAAATACTAATGCTTCGTTTACATTCTCCCCTGTCGCTACAGTACCAAGCAGGGAAGTGAGCAGCGAAAGTATCGCAAATAAAGTTCCCACCCGTACTGTATAAAATATATTCCGGCGGGAATCCCGGGATAAAAAGTAGCGCTGATTTTGAGTCGAAGAATTAGATGTCGATCATTGAAAACCACATTGAGATCGGCCCGTACTTTGTATGTACATCCCGAACAAACCGACAAACAGCCAAGAAATGAAAAAAAAATCATCGTGTTCTCCGTCCTTTATATAGTATATTCTAGTTCTTTTTAAAATAGCGTCAATGTACAGACACGGCATGTTTAGAATCTTGCAATATTATAGATTACATAATAATAAATAATAAAAAAATATATCAAATAAATAATCTATCTATAATATAACAACAAATTTGTAAGTGGTTCGAGTTTGTACAATGCATTTATAAAAAAACGCAGGCTTATAGATACAAACGAGCACACCAACTTTAATGTCATAAGTTTGTACCAATAAATGGAGTCAAATACCGTATTAATTAGGATTTTAATAGTAGGATAATAAGACGTTATTTTAACGCATGTTCTTTTATATGTAAATAATGTTTAAATATGGTTCCGCATCCTTATTCTTGCTTCAGGGCAAGTCAAGTACCAGGGAGACCCGACGAGCTGTTCTACATACTCTTCAATGAAAAGGAAGGCTTGCTTAATCTGTACCTCTTCAGAGCTTCCTCTGCCATTGAGGTAAGTAATTTAAATTAGACCTATTTTATATTAAATATATTTGTATTTGTTAGTGAACTATAAATGTACCCGCGGAATATTGTAAGAATCGCAAATTTATAATGTAATTAAATTATAAATATTGTGAACGATCGTTTCATAAGTTCATAAGTCATACAGTTACGTTACTGGTTTGTGATTTAGGATGCCTGCTCATCATTATACATTATAAGTTATGGTCCTCCACATTTTGATTCTTCTTTTGGGTAGTTCTTGGTGACCGCGACGAATACTGACGCTGTTGGTCGGGACGACTTTGGCCAAAACATATTGTGGGTCCGGTTGTACTTGCGGCAGTCCGAGGAGGGAGTGTCTGCGAGATTCTTTGCACCCTGTATGTTAGATCTCGACAGTAGTAACCTAGTTTCACCAAGATAGGTCCAGGTTGGTGAGTTCTCACGCATCCTCACCCTGTCCACCACACGATGATAATTCCGTAAGTTGATTTCTTCTCATCAAAAAGGTGTAGTCGCTGTTATAGCAGACTTCGGTTTTAAATATGAAGAGTAATTTAGGAAGTGCGAATGAAAAGTTCGTCCAATGAACGATAGATAACACTTTATTGTACACCATAAAAGAAAAGACAAGAACTTATAGCCTAAAAATATTCTAAATGTGCACAATGGGCGATCTTATCGCTAAGAAATGATCCCTTCCGGGCAACCCGTAGGTTGTCTAATTAAGTGGGTTAAGTAGATTTGATTTAAACAGAAGCATTTATTCCAGGCCAGAAACATTTACGATACAGTACGTGTAAAACTTAAATACGTTCTTGAAGTTTGTACAAGTCATTGTGTTGATCACAATTATAAGGTTCATGTGTGAGTGTTGTGCTCTCGCTTATCCGCTATTCTAAATAGCATAACATCTCTTTCACCTTTGCAACTGTTTCATAAGTTGCCAGGACATGGAATTAACTTCTGTTGAGGCGCACTGTAGTTTTGTGCTTATTGTACTCTCTAAGTAGAAGTTTTTTTTTATATTTTATTCGCAATCTATCGACAGTTTACAAACTCACCCGATTTATTATAAACGAAAGGTTTTTTCAATTATACGGTAACAGATATATCTAACTGTTTATGAACATAGGGACGCCAACATTTTGAAATTTCATCACATCTCCTCAGCTCTTGGCTAAATAAACAAGTATGGAGAATATTCTCTTATCTTTTGAGGTTATACATGACTGTGATAAATTTAAAGCAAACAAATGTGTTTTGCTTAGAGGATCTTTATGGTACAAAATACGCACCATTTTTTTTATAACAATTACCGTATTTCATGATGTTTAAATATCTTAGTCTACTTAAGGAAAATCTAAAGTGAGATGTTAAAGTAGAAAATATTTTAATTTAAATATGTAATATTTATGTTGAAAAAAACAAAGTATAATCCCTGTCCCTATTAATATTATAAATACGAAAGTAACTGTGTCAGTCTGTCTGTTACGCTTCCACGGATAAAACTACTGGACCGATTTGGCTGATACACAGTATATATTTTTTCGATACCGAGGATGAACATAGGATACTTTTAATCCCGAAAAATGGGATGGTTTCCGGAATAAAAAGATATTTGTCTCTCTGTTTGTATGCTTTTACGGACAAACTATTGGACCGATTTGGCTGAAATTCGGTATATATGTAATTTTAATGCCTAGGGTGGACTTCTCTAATACTTCTTCTTCTTTTTTGGAGGATTATGGACTTCTCTAATAAAATCAGGCGGTAAATCTGATGAAACGTCACCACGTACGTCACATATGAAACGTCAAGTTTTTTTTTTCTGTGGCCTTCTACCAGCCAGTATTTTTTGCCACCGATGGTAGTAAATATTGAACTTTACTTTATGGAAATTATGTAATAATATATATAATATTAACTTAGTAAAAAGTAAATTATAAGTATAAAATGATGTTACAAAATTGTTATTTTTTTATTACAGTTGATGTCGCGATTTATTATTATTATCTATGGTGCTCATTGCTTTCAAAAAATTTTGACAGCAGTGAGATTCGCTTCCCAGGGACGAAAAGTGTTGTTTTCATCCCTATGACCAGGCAACTCGAAGCCTACTTTCAGAATATGAGAATAGGATAGGATAGTTTGCGATATAAAGAGAAGTGCATTTTCCGGGGACGAATAGCACTAACATAAAAGTTTAATACAATGTAACCTTTATTAACGTCTGCTCTTTAAACAAGAGGTACGCACTAGAGTTTGACCCCTAAACTGTAGTAACAATATAAGTCTCACTTTTAAGATTCCATAACCATTTTGTTAAAAACTAATTCTTATGATATTGTTATCTCTGCTTTTTAATTTTCTTTCATCTTTCTACGACACACACTTCTCTAAATTGAAGAATCTTTAAAGATGGAATTTAGTAGGAAACATAGATAGAGAACACTTTATTGCTCACCAAATATACAATTTCAAATTACAATATTGTCATGGTAGAAACATCAGGCGGCCTTATTGCTGAAAGCAATCCTTTCCAGGCAACCTAACTTAAGGAATAATTGAACCTAATCTGGTGATGTAGGTGGCGCAGATCATTAAGTAACAATTTAATACAATAGAAACATAATTATTTATTTAGTAAATAAAAAAGTTGTTAGGATTAAGGGTGGCCATATTGTAAGCGTAATTCACATGGTATCCTGTGTCATTATTATCTTGTTTTAAAAATATATTGTTTAAAGTAAGCAAAATATTAGTGCAATAAGCGATAAGATAAGGAACACCGTCACTATATGGCACGAGATGAGGCGATTAACACGCGTCATCGCCAGGTCCATAATCCAAAGTTGGGCAGATGTTCTTGATTTGAGATGGTTGTGTCCAAATGGACATTTTCATGAAGAACACAGTCGAAGTCGACGGCTGCTACTGTTTCATAGTTCCATCAAAGTCAAAAATTGACGAATTTATTATATCATATGGGAACAGGTTACATCGACTGATAGATAGGTCTAGTGACGTAAAGTAAATATTGTGCCTGCAAAAACTAGTTTGGTTCAAACCGGATCTCTATAAATGTATAAGGTTTATAGAAGTGTTTTTTTCTTGGATTAATTACATAACGTTTCCTTAGAAATTTGTGGTGTATGGTATGATAGAAGGCTTTTATACCGTGATTTTAAAATTATGAATAAATAATATTGTTTAATAATATAATATATAATACACTTCTTGAGAATAAAACTGCCCCTTCAAGTTTGTGCTAAAAACTCATTAAGATACTGTTACGAGTCGCGAGACCCAAATCAAAATGCCGTTAGAATTACTATAGAGTTTATTAGAACTATACAAACATATACAATACAGGTACACATATAACCGAACACAAGTCCAAACGTAATGCAGACGGTCGTAATTCAGTAAAACGCGCAAATTCCGTCACTTATTAGATTCCCGATTGTAGTACATACGTCTCGTTTGTGTTATGGGTACCACGGACCACTCTGGGGCCGATCCCAGACACCCAGACCATGGTTAATAAGGTATAACATACGTTTCCGAAATGTACTATACCAGGAATCGAACCCGAAGGGCGTTGCAGTGAGGTAGGCCGGCAAAGGCTTAGCCCGCTCAACCACAGAGGCCGTCACAATGTAACAATATTGTGTACACGACTCCCTACGGCACGAATAAACCCATCAGGTTTCTGTGCCACAGTTGAAATGTCTTTCTAATGTATATGAATGTAAGCATATTGGATAATTAAAAAAAAGTCTAACAAACTTCATGATAATTACAACGATATTTTAAATTCACATCCCACAAATTCGTAACAATACTATTTCTATGTCACCTTCTGAATCAAGCTAGTCTATGCCCAAAATGAATATTTATAATGAAAATGAACAATGATCTATTTAGCTGTTAACCTGCATTCAAAACCGTGGCCGGACCTTGGTGGCGTTATTTTTGTACTGAGTTCCATAAGAGTAATTGTACACCGGCTATATCTGTGATGAAAAACTTCGATAAATTACAAACATTCAACCCGTAATATGTGTGTGTGTGTGTGTGTGTGTGTGTGTGTGTGTGTGTGTGTTTTGAGACTTAAAAGTATTAGAGATCATTATATTTTTTGCATTTTGTTGTGTTTAAAACTGTTCAATTAATTCAGATCCCGGCGTTGCGACTTAATAATGACAAAATTATAAATAGAAAATTTATAAGTATTGAATAAAACAGAAGCTTGAGAAACTATATTTTAGATAGGTAGATAGTAGATAACTATATTATCGATAGAAAAATAAAACTTTAATTGTGCACAAAGCGCAGTCTTATCGTTAAAAAGTGATCTCTTTCAGATAACCCCAGGAATGAATCGAGAAGATAATGGCGATGGTGGTATAATGTGCAATAAAACATGAGCATGAAAAGTCCAATAATTTGATCAAAGTATCAACATAACAAACAAATGACAAGTGGACACAATAAGACTACCGAGTGCCTTACAATTTTGAATACTTTACTCTCTAAGCCTTATTTAGGTATTCGAAATAGTTAATAAGAATTTTCCAGTTATGTCAAAGATATCGGTTGTAAGTAAGAGATGTTAGTAATATGAGGTAGAGAAGTTAAGTACATGTCTGTACAAATAAAGACTTAACTCGCCAGTTTCAAAAGTTAACTCGTTTCTTAACTAATACAAATGTAAATCAGGCTTTAGATCAAATAAAGTGTGTAGAGATGAATTTATATATATATATACAAAAAATTGTGTCAAAAAATTTTTTTTTTAAAGTGACACGTTAAAATCGTTGGCTAGACACCTTAAAAAAATTCTCACCAAGCATGAGCTCTTTATTTTAATAGGAAGATCCTCCGCATCGCAGTTTTGAATTTTATTTCTTAGTCCAATAGAAAAAAAAATCATACCTCATCATTTATCGATTGAACAGAAAAATGTACCGAAAGAATTTTTTAGGAAATTTAACACTCTACAAAAAAGGTATCTTATATTTTTTCCGTAAACCTCACTCAATAATTTCATTTCGAATTTTCCCTAGGATCGTAATTTCTAATGATTAAAAATAAAATATTTAGAATAATTGAAGAAAAATTTTGAAAAAAATAAAACTCAAATAATACTTGTATTAATGACAAGAAATGAAATTCACATGAAATTTATAAATTAAATTGAAATTTTTCGAATATCTCATCAAAAACTTTTAAAATCCGTACACATGAAAGTTTGATGATGAATATCTTTGGAACGGTTAATTTCATCGCCAAAACATAAGAAACCATTTTTATAGAGCAGTTAATTTCCAACAAAAATTTGTATTGCGCATTTTGTAAAAGTCATTTATTGTCGAGCTATAAAATTCATAAACAAAAATGAAATTTGTCTTAAAATAATCAAAATTAAATCCTTAATATCTTTCAAATGGTGAGGTTTGCGGAAAAAACATAAAATACCTTTTTTGTAGAATATTAAATTTCCTAAAAAATTCTCTCGGAACATTTTTCTGTTCAATCGATAAATGATGAGGTATGAATTTTTTTCTATTGGACTGAGAAAAAAATACAAAACTGCGATGCGGAGGATCTTCCTATTAAAATAAAGAGCTCATGCTTGGTGAGAATTTTTTAAGGTGTCTAGCAAACGATTTTCCGTGTCTCTTTAAAAAAAAATAAAAAAAAAAATTGACCCACCCTAATATATATATATTTATACGTAAATTGTATACAACAAGATAATGAAAATCAACTTGTAGGTACATGTGTATTGACACCTTTATGTACTGACATTGTCTGGTAGGAAAACGACTACCGGCCTTTGATCAGTGTTATATCGGATTTATTACAGATCGAATTATTATAATATAACAGTACACATTAAATAGAATTAAATAATAATAATATAAATTAAATACAAATTAAAAAACCTAAAACAAACGCGCTGTAAAAGTACCGAAATAATTTCCGTGACCATTGTGACTATGATTATTGCATTAATGGATACGTTTCTTTTATTTATGACATAAATTATAATCTAATATAATAAGGAATATCTAATATAGTTTTCCGTAAATGTTGATGTGTTGTAGTGCAGTTTTATGTTGAAATAAATCTGCCAAGTGCGTGACAATACATATATAGTGAAAAGTTTTGTAAAAGTGCCGAACGTCCATATGGTTTCTTCATTTGACCACAAAACCTTAAAGAAAGTTTTTTTTTTTTAAACGTATATCTTTAAAAAACTTATTAATGGATTTTATTATAACAATTTTTGGTTTAAAGCATTTTAGAAAATTTCAAAATATGTTAAACAATTTGACAGGATGCCAAGTGATGTCGTTTACCCTATTGTATAAGTTTTCAAGGTCTGATTAAGGATTAGCCATACGACCATTTTCCCCCAGGGGGTGCCGCCCTGGTCTCTTCTCCGACCAGGTAGCGGTACAAGGGGATGCGTCCCCGGGGCCCCGAGCGGCCACTGTCACATTCCCCCCTTCGCTCCGTGACAGTGGTGTCCCACCTTTCCGCCTCCAAATCCCAATGCCTGCCCTTCCTTACCAAACCTCCTCCCCAAACGCCCCTCCTTTCCGATGCGACCGCCAGCGTCGAGGTGTTCTCCGCTGGCTGTCAAGGAGGGTGGTGGTGATGTCCACCCCACCACCGCCCTCCTGACAGGCGACCTATCCTCCCCGACCCCGTCTGCCAACGCTGCTGTGTGCGCGAGGCGACGGGAAAAGGGGAGGAAGGAGAGGGGGGAGGGGTGTTGGCGCAGGAGCAATCCTTCGCAGCCTCCCCCTCCCCCCATCGCGAAGCCCCCCCCCCGCCACTGACGCTGCTTAGAGCGCGAGGCGGCGGAGGGGGAGAAAGGAGAGGGAGGGGTGATGGCGCAGGAGAAATCCTTCGCGGCCTCCCCCTCCCTCGTATCGCGAGGCCCCCCCCGCCACTGACGCTGCCGATTGCGCGAGGCGGTGGGGGGGGCGGGGTGGAAGAAGAGGGGGGAGGGGTGTTGGCGCAGGAGCAATCCTTCGCAGCCTCCCCCTCCCCCCACCGCGAAGCCCCCCCCCGCCGCTGACGCTGCTACGAGCGCGAGGCGGCGGAGGGGGAGAAAGGAGAGGGAGGGGTGATGGCGCAGGAGAAATCCTCCGCAGCCTCCCCCTCCCCCCCATCGCGAGGACACTCCCCCCCGCCGCTAACGCTGCTGAGTGCGCGAGGCGGCGGGGGGAGGAGGAAGGAGAGGGAGGGGTGATGGCGCAGGAGTATTCCTTGCAGCCTCCCCCTCCCGGCGGCAGCGGGCGTCGAGGTCTGGGGGATCAACATAGACCTCCGCCCGCACTAATGCCGCGAGAGGGCGCGAGAGGTAGCCGCGCGTCCCTCTCAGGGCCGGGGACCACCATCTCCCCCGGCCCGCACACAGGAGAGGCCGCCTCTGTTTACGAGGCGGCCGGCCGCTGCCGGGGTTGCGGGTTAAGCTCACGCATGTACCGCGACCCCGGCGCTAGGCGGAAGGAAGGCTCCCATGGGGTTTTAGTGGGTATACCGGCAGCCGGTCGTATTGAACCGGCGTCGGGGAGCCCCACACACCGGCCGCGCATGATCCCCCGCGCGGCTGACGGTGCGGCAACGCATTTCCCCATGTAAAAAAAAAAAAAAAAAAAAAAAAAAAAAAAAAAAAAAAAAAAAAATACGACCATTTGCGCAGACTAAAAATTTAACCTTTAGTTACATGTATGGCGGCAACCTTAGTCTTTATTTTATGTGTGTTGTGTAGCGCAATATAGATTATATCCCCATGTCAAATTTTAGCCCTACAGACGTAATTTCAGAGATAAAGGATTGGAACATGCCAAGATTAAGGGATATGATGAAAAGTAGGGTTCCCTTTATGCCAAAGAGTCTACGGACCCCTAAAAATTATCTATAATGTTATAAAATTCTAAAAATGCCGTGTATGCATTGAGCTATTAAAAAAAACAACTGGAACAGACTATATAAACGATGGAGAACAAGATGCTATTTTATTTTTGAATTCTAGTCTGTTTGTTCGGGATTCACGTAAAAACTACTGAGACGATTTCTATGGGGTTTTTGCTGATTGACAGCAAATTTTTAGACCAATATTTTGCCCACTTGCACTTGCCGGTATAAAACTAGCAATCCCGCCGGAAAATTTTCTGAGAATGATTTAATAATATCCAATTCGAATGCTTGTTTTTCTAATCGATAGCAAGTTTAATGTTATAAAATGTGTGATATTATTGTATAATTAAACTACGTGTTAACGCTTTACGTTTTTACGGTAATTTATTTGATTTTTATTTTGCCAACGTTTCGGCCACTTTTGAATAATCGTAGCACTTGTTGTTCATTTTGAATATTTAGTTTTAATTCTTGTTTATGGTAATGATCTACTCTATTTACGAAACGTCGAAATAAAATAACGCGCTTAAAACCGTTACAGCGTTTTTTCATTATGTGTGCTAGTTGCGAAAACTTAAGAAGATATGAAGTCGTTATACGATTAAACGAGACAGTCGTCAGAAACTACCTACAACAAAGATATTAAACCGTGAATGTACATTTCAGAAATAAACATTGTACACTTGCCAAACCAAAATGAATTCAGTATGGCTTCCGCTGTCACGGTTAACAGACGTGTTCTATGCGTACTCGATATCAAATCTTGAGTTCTGGATTGGTGTTGTGCTTATACTAATCGCGTGTGAAATGGACATTATTTATTTTCGGATTTTGAACGGGCAGTTGGACTTGTTGCGTTGAGTGAATGTTAAACAGTTGCAAGCCATCAGAATAATAAAAATAATTCTAAATTATACAAGTTTTAATTAAACGTAATCGACTTTAAAATTAACTATTTCTTCAATTATTATATTTGAAGTTTAAAATAAATTAAATAAAGTTTTTAAATAAAAAAGACGTATAGCTTAAATATTTTGTGTATCTAAATATTCTGCAAGTCTTCCTAAACTAATAGGGTATGTTACATATTTTATTTAAATTTCAAATGCCAAGTGGACTATTAGTAATAATGATTTCTAAAAAATAAATTTTAAGCAACATGGAAGAAAGATATTAAGAATGATACAGATGTCATAAACCATTAATTTATTCCCGCTTGACTATTAGAAACCTGTTCTTTATTATTCATTCATGATACGTGTCATTTTCATCATACTGATTTGCGAAAGCTCTGTTTTTATTGCGTCCGCTGTTTAATAATAAAACGTTAAAAAGCGGGAAGAGAATGACCGTGTTGCTATGGTGCATAGCTCTTTGTAGTTCATGACCAATGAACCTAGATTCTAGGATTGCTAACAAGAATATGGAAAAGTTAAATTACCGAATAGTATTAATAGTACTATTAAGGTGAATTAGTTCAGTGGCCGAAATGTGCTAACTAGAAAGGAGCACTCACTTGGATGACCTTATTATCTTCTTCTACTCGTGTAAAAAGTTAGGTGATTTTCAGATATATATTTTTGAATGGGCGGCTGTCATTCTTAATATTTTACTTACATGTTAAGTACATAGTCTCAAGTAATTAATTATTTGTTTAGTAAAACTAATGATGTGTGGAATGGGTCTTAATTACTTTTTGTATTATTATATTATATTTACAGTTTACTTGACATATTAAGTGAATATTAAAAAACATTCTACTACAAATAGTATTTAAATTATGCTTTATTTGAAATATTAAATATTATGACTATATAGAATATATATTTGTGTGAATAGTGCTTATAAAAGTTTTGTGGACATTTTTATAAGAAATATGATGTCTTTGCGCATTTTTTAAATGAAAATGAACATTAAATTGGACTAATGTACTATTATAAGTTTGAAATTAAAGTGTCGTCTACGTGATTTAGAGTTCGAAAATGTAAGTTTAAACTTAAAATTTTATCTAAATATTATTTTTAAGTTACCGTTCTTACGATACCGTTCATATTTCGCAGAAAATATATAATTACTTCTCATCTAGTATCAATTTCCAACAACTATTGTTTATTATGAAGTAATATTAACATATTTTTAGAAAACAAAACTGCACACCACATCTTTTTTCAGCTCCCATCAAAAACTTGCTATTATTTTTTTATTAATGATTTTATGCCGTGGTAACTAAGACCTTTATCCTAAGTCTTATTTGATTCATTCATCAAATTACTTATTATGAATTAGTGACATTAAATGACTGTACTAGTGGCAGCTCAAAAGGCATATTTTACGGATCAGTTTGGTTTTCTCAAGCAAACACAATGTTTGCTTACAGTCAATTACAATCCTACTTCACGTTTCCATAAACGTCAGACGGGAACGGAATTCCTATGCAATAGTCATGATGGTTCATTTGTCCAAGAAGAGGACGATAAGTTTTTCTCTTTTTTTATAGCAGGAGTTCAGCAGACAGGCAGACGACCCACATGATAGATGGAAAGCGGTTACTATCGCCTATGAACATTTGTAACACCAAAAGTGCTACAAACGCGCTGCTTCTCTCTTAAAGGAGACTGGAACCCGATTACTAATGCCGGAACATAACTTAAGGCTGTTATGGCGGCGACATACTCTAGACCAGGGGTGGTAGCCATCTAATCGGGCAAATGCCCTACCACCTGGTTGTAGTTTGTTTTGTCTGCTCTTACGACAGGCCGCCCGTCCGTAGGAAATCGTATTTTCTCTCCCGTTCCTGCAAGGATAAAAAAATCCTCGTGATTTTTGCTAAATTTTAAAGTTCAATCGTAAAAAATATTTTGAGGAGGAATGCTATAATAATTAGCAATCCTCTCAATAATAAGGATAATTAAGTTATTTTTTTGATTCATTTCTATGATTGGTTTATGTCAGTAGTTTTGTTTTGATACTTTGACAGTGTAGATTCTTAAGTGTTATATGTGGGAAATACTTTAATCGTATCGGTAAGACTTAGGTTTTTCTAGAGATTATTTTTTAATTTGTTTATTCTTTGCTTGTACAGTACAGTAGTTATACAATAGGAAGAACAGAGTATATAATATTTGGAAGGAGGATTATATGAAGGAAGCATTACCGAAACATTGAGATGGTTAAATTGGGTAAAAGAAACTAATGCTACTATGAAATTTGATGGATTTAAATAAAATGACAAAATTTGGAAGATGTTACGATAAATGTTTATATCAATTCTTATTTAATACTGGGCATTATAAGCAGATTCCTTCGTATTAAGAATATATAAATGAACAAATTACGTAATTCAATAGTAATTGTTATATAGCCATAGATTGACGTGTAAGTTATACTTTTTTAACCGGAAAATAAACTGTAAAATTCAGATTGATACGTTAATTAGCAAACGACTGAACTCCTACATATTTCTGCAGGAAAAAAAAGATATGAAGTATGTATGATAACTACATTATCCTCCTAATATTAAACACGAGACAATTGACGTGACGATGAATGTTTGTTACAGCTTAATGCAAAATTACCGAACTGATATTGATAAAACTTGATCATACTAAACCTTATACGTCACAAACATACATAGGCTGTAATTTAAATATATATTGTTTAAACTGACCAAAATATACCGATGTGTTAATTAGAAATATCAGCGACACTATAAGCGGCGTGTGGGGGCGAAACGAATAAATGCAGACTAAATCGTGGGCTGCCGCTATTTAAAAAAAAGTTCAAGATATTATCTAGAGTCCGCACCAAGAAATAAGTCTCACAGATTTGGCGCTGACTTAATCCATCCAGAGTAATTATTTGGTATCCGTAGCTGTAGGTAATTACTGAATAATAGATACAATAATTATATTCCATAATTAAAGCTGTAAATTTGTTTCCTGGCTACTTTCCGAACAAAATCCTATGATAATGGCAGAGGCGCCACTTTTAGTACCCTTTTTTTTCGTGGGACTTCTTTTGTGGCGCGTAATCTAGTATTTTAGATTTATAACATGTAGTCTGCAAAAACTTTCACATTTTAAAAGGCTTCTAAATAACCTACGGAAATGTATTTAACTGATTTGACAATAAGATATCAAAATGGAATATGATGCGTGGTCACTCGCGGAGTCAGCCGTAGATAGATACCTAATATAAATATGGAATGTTTTGAAAATAGAACGTTGCAGCGCGCCAACATCGTGTTACATTTTTTGTAAACAGCGGTTTAATGGATTTGTGTCTTTAATTGTGGCTTCGCTCGTGTATATTAATAAGTCATAGTCGGAGTAGTAAAAAAATCTTAAAAGGTCAATTAGCCCCAGTAGTTTTGGGCTGTGTGTTGATATGTCAGTCAGTGAAGTCAAGTAATTATATATTTACTATAGATTACGGATTTTCGTGAGTAAGTATTCTTTCCTCAAACATAACATTCTGACTGATAGATATAAACAAGAGTTTTTAACAGGAACTGGAGTGGCAATATTTTGTTGTGTATTCTTATATTAAAATCGGGCAAGTGCGCTTCAGTTCACGTCTATGTAACACATTTGTTCGAGTTTAAATTAATTGATTCGTTCTTCATTTAAAATGGAACGTGACATTCGATTAAACAAATTGTTTTTTAATTTGAAACTAATGTGACATTAATGGGTTATTTATGACGTCAGTTCTATGGCTTATATCTCGTGGTATCAATTATTCCCGGTTGCATAAAAAAATAACAACCCATGAACGTCCCACTGTTGGGGCATCTCACTATAGGGGAACGGACAGTATACCCGGTATACCATGCTTGTGAATGCGAAATTCATTCCAAACATAACAAAAAATATACAACCATTAAACATTGAGTTATGAGTGAGATGGTTGTCAGAGGAAGTTTTAAAATACCAAATATAATTGTTACACTTTAATTAAATTAATTATTACATTAATAACTTTATATTAATGATCACGATGATCAGTTATGACCGTGTGCTACCGCGATTGGAGCCATTCTGTCCCGTCCATCGGTCCGCAGGGTGGCTCCGAGGCTTCCAGGAAGTCTCCACTCAGCACTTTCTCACGCGCAAGCATGAGTCACCCACAGGTGGCTTGAATGAAGTGTTTTCTTTGAATTTGTTAAGTTGTTGTGTGAGAAACAACAGGGTTGCCTCATATGTGTGGAAAACCGTAGGGTTAACACACATAACAATTGTTTAAATATAAACAAAAATTGTTTGGGACCTCCTTTTTATTTTGAAATCAATTCGAAATATGAAATTTGCCACTGACCGGTCTTACAAATAACCTGCGTAACGTGTGCGTACGCCTCTGCAGCTAAGCGCAAACTACCAGTATATATAAAGTACTCTGTGGCGCAAACTATGATTTATTTATACAGAACTCATCATTTGACAGTCGAGCCCAGTATTGATCAATCGTAATGGCATACAAAGACGGATATGAAAGAAGAAGAAAAAAGGAAAGACGGATAGAATGGTAAAAATGACAATTTCACAAAGATTCCATTTTTTTTATCAGGATCCTAAAAATAAGACAATACGTTAAATTGGGAAACATCCAAAACTCGATTAGATGATCAGATGAATAGTCAAACCAAGAAAGACCATTTGCCTGATTGTCAACAATCAGACTCAAATTTTTGTTACTTTGAAATAAGTTGGTCAATTTTAATAAACTATATTGCTCACTAATATACGAATACACGAGAGTGTATTATTATACTAACTATTAAACAAAAAGGGCGCAATATACTACTATACAAAGAGTGTAGTTACGAAAAAGAGAAATACGTAGGAAAATTTTACTTAGAGTTACAAATTTACATACAATACATACGGTAAAATATTTAGGTAAACGAAGGTAAAACTTTTTTTTGCGAGAATTGCCTAAGAAACTTCGGTATTGAACTCTATTATCTGATATTGTAACAAATACAACAAACATATGTAGTATATACGTATTAGAGCATACTTAATCGGGTTTTAGTATTTCGATGAAGTGAGGCTATTGAAATCAAAAAACACCCAAATTTCAATAGAGAAGATGGTTGGCAGGTACCACCTGTTTGGGATCCAATCATCAAAACTATTAAGACCCAAACCCAGCAAAAACTAACTGCCAGACCTCAAGACACTGTGAGCTCTTTCTGCGTGCAACGAAACAAACCAACTTGACTGATAATTTCTTTTATTTTTTTCCTTCCACTCATTTTAATATTATATAAAAAAATTTAGAACTAGGCATGTTTGCTGAAGAGTTTCTTGCGCCGTTTCTTCTCTTCAAGCCACAACATGTTGTGAAGCGGTGGTAAATTAGATTAGGCTCCCATAGAGTAAATAATATCCATAAACAAAATTAAAACTAAATAATTAAAATGAACAAATTGGCGGTAGGCTGAATAAAAACTTTGACAATACACGTTCGACAAATGTCATCTTTGTCTTCCGTGACCACGGCAACTGAAAAGCGGCCGGATAAACCTAAATAAAATAAATTACCGCGCTTAAAACCGTTAAAACGTAGTTTTATTATATTTTGATGAAATTTTAATTTTTAAATGGAATAATTATCTAGACGTTTATCTATACATATAATAAAACTGTAGAGGTGGAATTTCTGCACAGTGAAAAAAATGCTGAAAACCGAGTCAGGGGGATGTAAGAAGTGAAATAGAACTAATTTAGATTTTTTCAATTTTTTTGTTTCTCTGTCTGTTTGTACGTACGGGCTAATTTCCGAAACGACTGTGGCGGATGGGTGCAAGGAAGAAGATAGGCTTTGTTTTAAAGTTATTTATTTCTGGTTTTAACAATAAAATACAGAGAATAATTTCGAGTGGCTATCAAAGGAATGACAATGTCAATAAAACGTAAAAATGTATAGAAAAATAAACATAAAAAGGTTGTCCTACACGACTAGACCGATTTAAATGAAATTTTCTATGGTGGTAGCTCATATCCCTGATCAACATATAGGATACTTTTGATCCCGAAAAATTATAGAGTTTTCGTGGGATAGTTAAAAAAACTTTCCACGTGGACGAACACGCGGGCAGAATTAGTATGATCTAACGTTCTTATCAAATATATTCAAAGCTAGTACTTCTTGAATTTCATATGTGCAAATATTTTTCTTGTAATTTTTATTTGTAATCTAGAACATTTAAACTTTTTATATAAATTTAGTTATTACGTCACTGGAAGCAACTAACACCTGGGATACATGCTTGGCCTAGTCTAGGTGTTAGTACCCAGTCTTAATTTTAAGGCAAAAGTTATATTTTTGGTGTCAATAAAAATTCTTTTATTTATTATTATTATTATGTTACTATTTAATAATACCTAAGTTTCTTGCGGGAAGTGGAAGAATGATGTTTTGTTGTGCAGTTTTATTTTCAAAACTTATAAATCTGATTAACTATAATGATTAGTGGCATAAGTAACCCAGGTAATCTAGCTAGCCCGGAGAGAGGAATTTAAAAAAAATCATTAGTATCAATGTATGATTGTATTCTTTAAAAATAATTCTATCTCTTCAAGTGAATGAAGGAAATATGATACAATAGTATACCATAGTATATAATAGTAGATAATGATTGAAAAAATGAACAAAGTTTGGTTTCATTTCATCTTCCTAAGTCCTTTTTTCCTATTTTTAAAATAAGTCCCAAACAGCGTTGTTTTATGTCAAACTAGCGACCCGCCCCGGCTTCGCACGGGTGTAATGCTGATACAAAATTAAATACACTACAGAAAAACTATGAACGTTGTATATAAAAACATAGCGGCCCGCTCCGAGTTTGCACGGGCATCACTACATAGAAACCTCTAAAATTAGCAATGTTGCCTTAGTATATGATGCATGTATTATACATATAAACCTTCCTCTTGAATCACTCTATCTATTGGAAAAAACCACATCAAAATTCGTTGGGTAGTTTTAAAGATTTAAGCGCACATAGGGATATAGGGACAGAAAAGGCGACTTTGTTTTATACTATGTAGTGATGATGATATAATATAAGGACACTTGCATATAAATACACCTACATTCCACGTAAAAAGTAAATAAAACCATCCATTCAAAAACCAATTATGTATTCAATTGTGTTTGTTTGAAGGAAAACTAATTTTAAACCGTAGCTGCCATATGTAATGTCTCAGTTCCATAGAAACAGGTATTTAAAAGTCTGTAAATGGATTTTTTTTATTTAGGTCAATAGACGATGAGGTAATTTACAATTGTTAAACATATACGTGAGATCCAACTCATATATTGAAAATTTATCGAATATTCTATCCGTGCAAGAACGGAGAAAAAATACAATTTCCTGCAACCGGGCGACCTGTCGTAAGTGGCTACGAAACAACCCACAGCCACTGCTGGTCTAGAGTATGACCAGGTTCCAGTTTCTCTTAAGAGAGCAGCAGCGCATTTGTAGCACCTTTGTTGTTGCAAACGTCCATAGGCGGTGGTAACCGCTTTCCATCAAGTGGGCCGTCTGCCTGTCTACTGAACTCCTGCAATAAAAAACATTGGTCTCAAAAAGATTTTTTTATATTTTTATGAATAGATATATTTTAGGGTATGGGCCAAAGCGCTGTCAGGACCTACCTCTGAGTCTCACATAGGATTTTTAAGTATTATTGCGCATCTGTAATTTAGTAGATACATTAAGTAAATAATATAGTGATGCCTAATGGGATTGGCATGTTCAGATGGACAGAAAACCCCAAAAAAAGCAATTGAGACAAAAATAGGATTATTTTGAAATAGGTAAATGCTTTATTGGAGTTCTCTCTGTCAAACGACAAAAACACTGAACATTCGGAGTTTTTGGCGGGAACTGAAAGGAGATGTTGTGCTGTGCAGTTCTTTTTTCTAAACATGTGCAAAATTACTCTAAAATAAACAAAAGTTATAGGATATTTATAGTTTTTGAGTAGTAATTATGTGTTTTGTGAGAAATGTGAACTGTATAGTCAAATGTGGCCTTCTGAGTTGTCACAAGAACTCCGTTGCATGGTACCAGCTGATAACCTACAGTTCAGCCGTGTTACACATAGGCTTAAGAAATAGAAGAAACTATATTGTAAACTAAGATCTGGTTTGAAGGCCTAGCTGCCAAACCATAAACCTAAATAAATAATACACTGAACATTGACTTCTACGGACCCCTCATTCTGTATGGTCTGTTTAGCACTTAGCTAATTTTTCAAATATAAAAATATTAACGGTTTTATACCACAGCCTTATATGAGTAGATGTAAACTAATTCGCTAAACGCTATCTTGATGTATCGTTAGTAAATAACTTGCGGATGAGTTTTTGTTGGTTCAAAGTGTTATTATATTGTTAGCTGAATGTGGGATTCTTTTGAAGATTTCTTATATAATTCGTATTCACATAAAGCGTATTATACAGAGTTCTATTCATAATATTTATACAAAATTTAGCTTCCGTGTGTTTTTGGACACAAAAACACTAAAAAGTAAATAGCAAAACTATGAAAGTAAATAGTAGATGGATTGACTTAAAACCTTCAAACAACGTAGCATTTGAACAGAAGAGTGTGTTTGTATATGTCTGTTACTATTATTAGTTACTAGTCTTATTCATAAACCCATTAGCGTTAAAACGCTCTACAAATTTCATGATAAGTATGTTTAATTTACTCTTAATAAAATATTATTAGGTAATCAGCTCTTAAGTGAAAAAACTGTTATTTATAATCGCATTTTACCACTAAAGCACACTAAAACTCCTTGCTAATTTAAAACAGCTTGGACCCTACTTTAATACTATTATTAAAATGACCGATTGCTAAGTGTTTATTATTATACATTTTTTAATATATCTCTAACATTATAAAATTCTAAACATGACGTGCCTGTACATTGAAGCTATGAAAAAAACCAACTTTATAGACTATATAACGAACGGAGAACACGATGCATTTTTTTTTAATATTTCGTGTCTGCTTGTCTATTTGTTCGGGATTCGCGTAAAAACTACTAGACCGATTTCGATGCGGTTTTCGTTGATCGACAGCAAATTCTTAGACTTAAATCTGCGCTAGTTTTTATCCTGGGAATCCCGCGGATTATTTTCTGGGAATTACTTAAAATGGCCAGATTAATCGAATTAATAAATCGATCCCAATGTGATTTTGTCATTGTTCGATAGTAAATTTTATGTAATAAAATGTGTCATGTTTTTATACGGGAAATTCCACGGGGATTTTCCTGGAAACGGTTTGTAATTGACCGGGTACATACATAAAAATTAGCTTATTCTGACACAGTTTTCTCTAAAACGATAACTGCAGTACTTTGTGTCTCAGAAATCCCGAGGGAATTTAAAGTCAAGCGTGGACGAACTCGCGGGCATATCCTAGTTAAAAATAAAACTGATTAGCAAAATATCACCAATCAAATTACCGTTAAGATCGCAACACGAAATTATTCCAAATTCAAATGGCATCACAGAATATATACCTACAACTAAAATAAACACAAAATTAAATGTATTGTTTAAAGCTGTCTTTTTCAAGGATTTTCCTGTTTCTGAGGTGAATTGCAGACTTACTCTAACCTTCACGATACTGATCTCTGGCGTCATAAAATAATTTCAACGATCTTTTGGAATAAATATTTTTGAAATAGATTCTAAATATAACGCGGTTTTTCAGTATATCTTGTATTTCCGTTCGCACGCAAGTGGAACGGGAAAAATCACGGCCGTGAACGTGGTCGTTGTGAGTCTCTTGTGGAACGTAGCTTAGGCGTTTTAATAGTTCGCAAAATGCCATTGGTTTTGTGTGAATGTGTGACGTCAGCGCCCATCTTTTGACACGCGCCAAGATGGCGGTTTGATTCGCCCATATCTATGTATCTTGATATCGTAAACTATACATCCGATTTTGATGAAATTTTGTGTGTTGCAATGTTGAACTGTTGATTTTTGTGCTAAATATTAAACATATTTTCTCGAAGTAATATAATAATAATATATGGTTATTTCTATTATTTACATTAAAAATATCAAATAATACATTCCTATTCATTCCTAATTGTATTTTATGGGTTAAATAATAAGACAGCTTGTATTGAGTATTGAATAAACCAACACTCTGTCATTGAGTTATAACATTATACTTCATCTCCCTCGGTTCCCTTGTTCGCTGAATTCGCGGAAAGGACTTGGATGGCTTCCAATATAGTTATTTTTGGTATTAAAAGACGTATATACCTACTTATTAACAAAGCATTTGAGAGATTAATGGTTATTATGAAATTATTGGCGATGATTTTTTTTGTTTTAGACAGAGAGAGACTTATTATTATTATATTTATTTATTAGGTGTTGAAAATTGAATCTATTCCATATTTTATGTTACAATGTACACCACCAATAATATTTAGACATCACTTTACTCTCTTGCACAAATGGCTTCCTAGAGAAAACTGCTTACACATAAGTATATAATATTAAATATCATTAATAATTGAGTTAATTCTTTTAATCAAATCAATAATCGTTAATCCACAAAGGACCTCAAAACATAACATTCGGAAAGTCAATCCATCGATTACTATTTGGGTTTTACGGAAGCTGAATTTTGATATATAGGGAAATGTACATAAAATACTCTTTTAATAAAATGCAACTTTATGTAAAACATTCAAATCAATCCGTGTCCTACTTTTCGAGTTTATCGGAAACATATATACTGAAGCTGCATCGGTATACATGTAACTTAGATCAACGTAGTGTCAGTGTCAAGTAATGGTGAAATAAAGGATTCTGTTTCACGCTACAAGGTCGCTATGCATGCTCCCTATTATATACCTACATAGGTAAGTATATACACAGGAAATCAAACGTAAAATTGTCAAAAGACAAGAGATGACATTTTGACATCCCCCTAACCTTTTCTATACGAGTTAACATTTGAAAGACGTTCTTAATAATTAATATTCAAAGTTGATTAAACACGCTGAAGTAAAATGAACACGGAAGGCTTTTAAGTATAATATTATGTTGTACACTAACTAATAAATAAAACATAGTCATGGAAAAAGAATAGTCTTCCGTCAAAAGTATCCTATATGTTGACCAGGGATGTAAGCTATCACCATACAAAATTTCATGCAAATCGGTCCTGTTGTTTCGGAGATTAGCTGGTACAAACAGAGAAACAAAAAAATTAAAAACATCTAAATTAGTTCTATTTCACTTTTTACATCCCCTGACTCGGTTTTTAGCATTTTTTTCATTGTACAGAAATTCGACCTCTACAATTTTATTATATGTATAGATTTATTTGTCCTTTAATTAGTTCTGCATAAAAAGATAATGCATGACGTGATGTGGTAAGTTTAGATATTATTTTATTAGTTCAGTGTGTCTGTAGGATGATTTTCCTCATAGGCCTTTGCAAAACAAAACATATTATACAATAGAAACAAACAAACATATTTGGTAACCTTATTGAATATAGCTGTGTTTGCCATTACATTCGCGCAATTCATTGAGTTATATATAGGTACTACTTGTACGTTATACTTCATTGGCGCAATTTGGATTTTTTGTTCCATCTCTTCTAAACACTACGAGATATCGAACCGAAATGTTCTTAAAAATGAAATCAAATTCTTGTTTTAGATCGTAAACGATACATTGATATCCGATGAGTAGTTTTGTAGGTTATACGAGACAAACTTGAAACAAAATTCTAGATATAATCATTTATGATTACACATTGCACTTATCATTTAAATTTAGGTACCCACTTCTTTTAAAATCACAAATAAACACTTCAATTATATATAGTGTTATTATAGATACATAAGTAATTGTAAGACACCTACATGGACTCTGGACTCTGACTGCTTATAGTAATACATAGAGAGAGAGTTTCCTACAAAATAACGTTCAAAGTTGAAGCACAAAACCAAACGATGTGTGTGTGTGTGAGTACCATGTAATTATTTTCGCTGCATGCATACAATGGCACAAATAATGTTGCAAGTAAATAGATGAAGTTTTTATAAAGTAGGGTATTGGAACTATTGCAGCTCGTTACATTGAAACTTTGTCTTGCGGACTGACGGGAACGACACGTTGACAAGCAAACTAAGATTTTTAGGTTCTACTTAAAAGTGCTTTAGTTTACTGGCACCTTGAATTCTAAGCATATTATTTCTATGTCTGACTGTATTAAAGACTTGTTTTTTTTTAATATTTTAAAGATCTAGTTTGTTTAACCATACTGTTGCCATCGAACCATTTTATAACGCACTGTACATAATTTTCTTAGAAATATGTAAGTGAATGTTGCAATCAGTTGTTACTTATTCCATGGAAGCACATACCAGTCAAACACTAATTTTAATTTCTTTCATGGTCTTTCCGACCGGATTTGAACCTGAACACGTATGGATAAGTCGAATAATAAGAAATTCACACTAAAAAGAAACCTTCATTTTATTTTATAAACAAGAATAAATAATAGCTATCATTAACTGGCAATAACAGAGACTAGACTTCCCTTACGTCATACGTGTAAAAAGAGCCAAAAACATCTATTCATTCAATAGGAACTCTTTCCAAGGTTTACACTTCTAATAAACAATTTTCTTTTCTACAGATAAAATATGATCCCGAACAGACCTTTATTCGGGTCACATTCCGATACTTCAGCTATTAATCTTAAACACATGGTAAGGTTATGCACGTTTGTGTATGTCATACTGTCAATGTCAAAGCATGAAAGTTTTTCTTCTATTAATCGAACTCATGGTTTCAAATTTTCTCGACACCGTAACTTTTTAAAATCTAATTACGATTCTTATAGTTAACACATGTCTGAAGACCTTTCGTAAGTTTTAGTTTTTGGTGTTTTCTCTATCTATATCAATCATCTCTACCTATCAACACAAACGGACATCGGACAGAATATGAAAATTTATATAAGTTTAGTTTTTTTCCAAAATTCGCAGGAATGAATGAAATATTTATGAAACACGCTGCACACGTGTGGTTTGGCAAACAATTTAATATCAGTCGATGGCATACATCCAGAACGTGGTTAGTTGTAATGACCTTTGAAACTCTTCAATTTACTCGTCACTGTGTATTAGCAGACACATTTTTGTCATTTGAAAACCTGCCTGTAGCAATATTTGACTGTTTCCAAATTCAAATGTTTTTATTCAAACCACAGAAGAAGAATAAGGAATTTCAATAGTAAAAAAACATAATTTACTTTAGAATCACAGTTTGCGCCACTATTCCATGCTTTGTTTTATAGAAAATCTTAGTCATTTTTCAAGTGATAACTTCTTATGGGAGGGTAAACTGCTTCGTTACGTAACGTGTTACGGCGCCAGTCTGTCTGGCTTGATATTCTCCCACGCATTCGGCAGCGGTAGGTATGCTCCTTCTCTCTCACTCTAACCCACCGCGCTAGAGCAACCTTTCCTTTCTTTATCATATTAATATACATAAAATTTAAGTAATAATCTAAGCTTTTCTCAAGTTAAACAATTTCAATATTAAATAGATCAGGTTAGATTAGTTTATGTTATCACTTCTGTCGGGCGTCCCGAGACGCACGTTTTTTTTAAATATATAAGAAAAGCTAACATTTACAACATATTTCATACATAATGTTACTCAATACGTTATTAATATGACATCAAACGGCACTTCTTACATTTAAATTAGGGACTTAAGTAAACTTGTGTATTATGGAAAAATAATAATTGACATTAACCCATAGGGCTTTTGTGACGAAGCCTTAGGTGAGTAGCGACACCTCGTACCTGATTCCGAGGACAAAGGCAAGGCCTCCGCCTCCGTGCTCGCCTTAGCCAGCCGGTAGGGAGAAGAGATCGCTAGAGCGATAAATGGAAGTCATAAATGTCATCACGTCAGAAATAGCTTCGGCAAACCTGTAGCCCACTCTCCACCACTTAGCCGCTCACACCCATGTTGCCCTGTCTTCTATGATTTTTTTGGGCCCATGCAGGGAGTGGCGAGTCACCGTCTGCCCATTTTTCAATGTCCTCGAACATAGCGACGGGCAGACGCCAATGTCCCCATATCCTCACACCCCTAGTACCACTAGCAGTGCAAGCCAATAGCTCGATACTTTTTGTGCTCTTTTCCCACAATAGTCCAACACAGGCGGGAGCTTGTCTTTGGGTGCAGTACTATATGGTGTATACAGGGATAATCGCCGGTCAGTGTCACGCCAACCTCTACGTATTGGCTTTACCATGGTCCCACGCAAGCCTACCAAAAGGCAATTTTTTTATCCATTTTAAAAAGTTTCTCATCCGTAAACAATGTTTTTCTGTGATCCCTCTTTGCGTACCGCTTCAGTAGTTTTTTCGCTTTACCACCCTATTCTTTTTTAAATTATGAGTTAAGAAATAACTAGTGCGTCTCTTATAGGCTGCAAGTCATCTTTTAAAATAAGCGACATGGTTCTAGGTGAAGTGTTCATCTCACGAGATAAAATCTTTTGCTCTCGGACAGGATTTCTTCGAATTTTTTCCCTTACTGCTTTGACCACCATTTTCGTACGAACACTACGTAGACGGCCAGATTTTTTTTGTCACAAACAGAGGAGGTCTCATGGTACCTATTAATAGCCCGGTACACAAACATTTGACTAATACCAAGCGTATGGAGAGTTTTAAAAATTGCATTTGGCTCCGTACCTATTCTGTGTAATGCAATCACAGCGATTCGGTTCTCGTTATCGCCCCACTCCATTAATGTGGTACAATGTACTGGCGCCAAAATGAGAAAACACAATGAACAATCATATAAAAATCACAGATTCCAAATTAAAATGTAATATTTTGTTTCTTTTTCATTTTAATAGTAGTATTTATGGCCAGACTAAGTATATGCGTGTGTATGTCAAATACACGGTAGTGTAGGTAATGATTTTTTATGCATACTTTATACAAAAATATCAGCATTCTCTTTCTCTATATCAACTATAAGTGTGCGAAATTTCATACTCCTCCGTCCGAGTAATTTTCGTAAAAACGAGTACAAAGTTTTTGCTTCAGTTATTAATACAATGGTAAACAAGAAAAGGCCGATTTTTCCATCATCAGATAAAAGATATCACTCGTGTAAATTATATATACCCTTAGAAAGATTCGCGCTATCGCTAATATGCGTTCAACTTGATTGTCGTAAGCAAAACATTCATAGTTTAATGAAAACCTTGACTTGCCTGTTTGTATACGCGTCATCTTCAACACATGAGATTCCATTCATTAGCCGTTGATTGTTTTTCAATTGCTATTCAATTTCCTTTGTGTGAGATGCCTCAAGGCTGTCGTTTTTGTGTATACTAACTCTTTGATTTGAAACTCAGTTATTTACTAGGGTTCGGTAGTCGTTTTGGCAAACATTTAACTTTATACAATCGTCTCTCCGTCTTTGTATGCAGTATTTTTTCGGAAACTACTGGGTCTATATGGATAAAATGAAATAGGACTATGTAATCCACATTCTGCTATATTATGTTGTAGTGAAAATGAAAAAAATAAGGTCAGGGGTGGCCGCCATAAGTTTGAATTTTTCAGGGTTGAATTTTTATTATAGTCAGAGTATGTATGATAGTTGATGATAGTGAAGTTAATTATCCTTAATCTTTAAAAATCATAGTGATATTCCTCAGACACTTGTTATGATAAGTGGTTCGGTATACGCTTCAAATGTTGTAAAAAAATACATCAAATAAAGTGTCAAAAATTTAATACGATGGAATTTATAAAATAGTCGGCTGTACTTCATCATGTAAAAAAAAACTCGCCCCAATTACATTTTGACTTGGGTCCAAGTAACAGTGAAAACGGTGCCGCCTTCCACGTTATTCTATCGATTTTACACGTAAGGCAATTTAGCTAATGGACGTTTTGGCGCTTTGTGTATTTAGTATGTTTGCCTACCTTTTACTATTGTGATTTTTTGTTAGCTTTATTATGGTGTGCACTTCACACACTACAATAAAGAGTCGCATTACCACTTCGTCAAATTATACGATCGGTAAGATATAGGAGTCGGGCCTTACAGGCAACTACTCAACGAGGTTTTCCTCTACGCTACGACATGAGGTCAATTATTAAAATCGTCACAAAACGTCTTCGACGCCGGAAATGCGTTGGGAACGCCCTTTATATTGCAAGCGGTTATAGGCGGCAGGGTCGGCTTTTTATCGGCTGGAGCGTCTGCCTTTTTTTTTGGCCAGGGGAAATCCGCTTGAGGACTAAGCCACGACAGGCACAGAAGCCTGGGGGATGCTCGCGACCCGGTGAGACAGTGTGGGATTCGCCAGATCGGGGGTGGCACTAGCGCGCCCGGTCAAAACCGGTGCCACGCTATTGCCACTCCGCACTTAGGGATACCCACTAAAACCCCTGGGTGTTCCGTCCTGCGTCTTATGCCAGGGCTACGTGTATGCGGTTTTCCCAACTCCGCTACCCTGGCAGGCGTGGGCCCCGCTCACTGGGCCTCTTCCAATGCCGGGGGAGCTACTCCCCGGCGACAACTGGGTCTTTTCGGCGTGGGGCGGTTTGTAACGCGCCCCACGGGAAGAGAGAGGAGCGCGCGCGGAACACTCGCGCTCTCATCTCGACGGCATGTGCGGGTGAGTGAGAACCTCTATACACCTAGAGGCCCCACCCGCGCCGCCCGCTTACGGTGGCCGAAGGTCTAAATCAGACCTCCGGCGCCGAGGCGTCCTCCTTTGTCGGGAGTGGAGCAGGGAATTACACTCACGCTCCCGTTCCGCCTTGGAGCGTCTCCCTGTGCCAGCTTTTAGCAACAGAAGTAATATAAGTAAATAATCATGCCGAGTCTCTAGTTTAGGATTTCATTGGAATTGCGTTCTGTTTCAACTTAGAAATATCGATAATATTTCAGTAATCATCCATATTAGTGTTTCATTTTACGCATCACATTACAGGTTCAGGTTACCTGGAAGAAATCGCTTTATGCGATAAGGGCGCCTTTTATTTTGTCGTAAAATTATTGTAATTATTCATTTTGTAATTGTTTTTTTTTTGGTGAACAATAAAGTGTTTTCTATTCTATTATATTATTCCACATACTTTATTTTTATGCAAAAGTATAAATAAAATAAATAGTTACCATAAATAACGTAGAAATAATAAAAACTTGTGTTCTTTTTAAATTTATGTCTCACCCTCCTACTGGTCACGATGTGCCATGAATAAAAGTGTATTAAAACTTCACAGGTGACGGACCTCTTCAGTCAGATGCGGGAGCCGTCCCCCGGGGCCCCGAGTCCCAGGGGATCCACCGGCTCCCTGGGGAACGGCTCCGTGACTCGCAACGTGGGGTTCATCCAGCCGAACAGCTCCGAGCATCTACCTTGGAGCAACCCTGCAATCTCGTTGCCAGGGAACTGTAGTAGTAATTTGTGAGTTATTTCATTCTGAGTTTTATTCAAATTCCAAAATTTTCACTTACACTAAGTTTCTCTGGATATTTTTTGCATATCAACTACTAATTATGGTTTTATAAAAGTTTTTTTTCAGTAGAATAAATTTACGGACTCTAAGTTCCGTACCTATTTTTACTTGAATTTAATTTAAAAAGTATTGATTATTACACGTTTGTTTTATACAATTTGTTGGTTTGTGTGAAATTTATTTGGTAACTAGCTTCTGCCCGCGATTTCGTTTGCGTGGAATAGTAAAAAAAAGAAAGTTAAAAAATCCCGCGATTTTAAACATTCTACATTGGTGCTCCGTTCCTTTTGCTCTTAGCGTGATGGTTTATAGCTTATAACCTTCCTCGATAAATTAGCTATCTAACACTGATTTTTTTTTCAAAAAAATAATTAAAATCAGACCAGTAGTTCCTGAGATTAACACGTTCAAGCAAACAAACAAATAAACAAACTTATCAGCTTTATATATTATATATAAGATATGATGTGTTGAGGTGTCCCTTAGTTTACTTATGATATATAATTAAGTCTATTTGAAATATAATAATAATATAATACTTTTCTAATGTGTAGTGTTTCTGTTATAGTAATTTAGTGTCATTGTAATTGCTAAAAGTTTACAATAAAATAGTTTATTATACTAATTTATAAAGATATTTTTTTAATAGGCCAAAATAGTGAGTGAACACAGCTAGTGAGAAATAATCATTTAACGAAATTATATAATAACCGCCCATTAACGGGACGGACAGTAGTACGGACAATCTAACCGCCACAGTTGTTCAAGGTGGCTTGGCAGGTTTGACACACCGGTTATCTTGATGTGCAGGTTTTATCACGATATTTTCCTCCACGATTGTTAGCCCGTGATAGTAATAGGGACGCGTGCGCTAGCCATTACGCTACCACGAAGCTAAGCCTAAAATCTAAGTCTCTTATACGAGCTTGTGTTTCAGAACGACTGAGGCGCAGACAGGCTTGGTCAGGAGTGTAAGTAACGCATCCGCCCTCACTTCCTTATGTGCTGATCTCTCACCTTCAGATTCACATTTCTTCGAAGTAAGTATGACAGAGATGCCTAGTCACAGCTTTCTCTTCATTATAACAAAAAAGTCAAAAACGTTCTTATCTTGCAAATAGTATACCTATATAGTGCGTACATTACATGATTCTCTATCAAGTATACTTTGGAGAGTGTGCAATGTGACTTTCTAATGCGAACTCGTATCAGACAACCAGATGTACTTTTTTTCAATTGAAATTTCGAATTGAGACGAAGAACCGACTATTTTCAAACTGTTCTTCTTTGTTGATATATGTGACAGGTAGTTGCAGGAAACAAACAACTCGATCATTTATAATATTTATAATTTTTCGTTAATGTGTACACAGCCAAAACAATTAACATGTACTATATATTTAGATTAATTATGATTTAAAATATGTACTTCATGACGACGTTTCACTCTCTAATCTGTGTTGACAGTTGTCAATTAATATCTATAAAATTGATCCACCGGCTAATAGGCAAAAGTAAGGAGGCTCTATTTGCCACTCCTGTGGCACATTGGATACACAAATGTGCAAAGTGTGTCAACCAAATATGAATATTCAAGTTTAAAAATAATTTTCAAGTAAATGGGCTCCAGGTGAATGCAAGCCCAAGTGATTATGGAACCCTAAAAATAAATAAACTTTTATGCCAATTTCAGGTACTTTACATAGGCAAGGTCCGTATATCCCAGCGGAAAGTGCCGGAAACATTAATCGATGATGCATTAAATAAATTTGCACAGCATGAAGCGGAAAAAGCGCTTAAGGCTAGACGGCACAGTCTGATGTCAACTACGGATGTAAGTTCAAACCTACATTGATCTTTGTATCGGATACTAGCGGTCCCGGCAGACGTTGTCTTGTCTTGAAAAGATAGTTAGAACCCGATTGTTTGAATGAAATATAGCCTATGTTACTCAAGGATATTGCAGCATTCTAATGGTGAATTTTTTTTAAATCGGTCCATTAGTTTTGGAGTTTATTCGTTACAAATATATAAAAACTCATATCATTCCTCTTTATAATATTAGTATAGAAGTATAGATAAAATTCAGTTTCCGTGTGTTTGTATACGCAAAACTCGAAAATTAGTCAATTGATTGATTTGTAATTTTATATAAAGTTTCATTTAATAGAAAAGGTGTTTTTACGAGATCTTTTTTCAATGCCCCAACTAATATCAAAGTGAGCCAGAGATACAAAAGCGTGGATGAATTTAGTATAAGTCTAATAAAATCAGGCAAAGTTATTTAATTAATACTTACGAGGTTGAATTATTCTTATTTATCCTAAAACTAGTGTTCGAATAAAATACAAATGATTGTAATGTCGTAACCCTACCACAGCCTCTAAATTTATGGAAAAGAAACAGTGAAAAGTACCCATCACCCATCACTTTACTTTATTCGTTTATTATTAATGATAATTTTGCGTTTCAGACAACCCTCTCCTGCAACAACTCTACTGAAAATCTAACAGATAACAAACAAGTCAAATATGATAATAAATTGTATACAAGCACAACTCCATTAGAACCAGATAAAGGTACTCCTTGGAAGAGTGTCGAAACACTAACAGATAAAGAAGGTAACAAGCCTGCAGATAGAATTGATGAAGAGTTTGATATATTTACTAAAGAAAGAGCAGATTCACAAAAACGCCTTGACGTCCAGCTAGTGTTAGGCGCACCGAGAAAAAACTTAGGCACTGTTGACGAAGATGAAGAAAAAATTGATATCAATTCAGTAATTTCAGAAACTGCTGCTTCGATAACGCAGTTCTATCAAAACGTTAGCAATACAGCAGATATTGAAAACAATTATGCAAATAATCCTTTGAAACATATTGCAGATGTAAAAAAGGAATCCGTAAATAATAATATAATAAAACATCCTTTACATATTTCTGAAGAGGGTGAATATAATGATGTAACGGATAATGCTACCAAAGATATAGACAAAGTTGCTTCGAGTATTATTAATGTTACCAATAACAATATTACAAATATTACCAATAAAGAAGATTTATACCAAAATGTAGCTAATAATGATGCAAAAGCGGAAAACGATAAGTTTACAATTTCTGCCAAATCAGATCCTGTAATAAAACATCCCAACAAAATTAGGTTTGAAGAAGTGTTAAGGAGCAGAAGTGGGAGTCGTGACAGTGAGAAGAGGATTGATTTTCCTGAAAATAAACCCTTTTTAAGAGATAGATCGGCATCTATAGGTACTATTAACAACAAAACTCCTATAGCTCAGTTAATTGGAGAACAGAATAGGACAATGTTATTTCAGGTATCTTACTGTTTTCTACAACTTTCATATTATTAGGACTTCACTTTATTCTTATATATCTCTATTTTATATGTATGTATATTATTGTTTTTTTCTCTGACCGGTAAGATATCGAAATTTTACAAGATTCAGAAGCTATAAAGTAAATTTAATTTAAGTATATCTATTTAAGTTGGGCCTTATGTAATACTCCGCACCATTTACATCGCCAAATTAGTTTAGAATAGTGTATATTAGCTTGACTGGGAGAGATTTATTTAAGAGATAAGGGGGTGACCATAAATTACGTGAGGTGTTTAAGGGGGGGAGGGGGTCGAGTCAAATCTCATATAATCTTACGTTGGAGAGAGGGGGGCCTCGGCAAATATCACGCAATTATTTTCTGATTGAAACAAAAAAAATTGACTATTTTGGTCCATTTAATCCAGATTGTACATGCTTAAGATTTAATCTTAAGCGTAATCGTAATACGATTAAGATCATTTACTAATTCTTTCGAAAGAAAATAATTTCATTCATACTTCTACGTTATACATTTACTGACTGTCAAACCACCATATTTGTTTTATACCAACTAGCTCAATTTAAAAAACTCACATTTTGAAAAATCTCACGTGAGATTGGGGGATGGGGGAGGGGGTTGAATAAAATCTCACAACATCTCACCAGGGGGGGAGAGAGGGTCAGGAAATTCAAAAAAATATTGCTTTCACCTTGACAATATTGTAATCGTGCATTTTTATTATTGTTTATTTGTTGAGCAATAAAGTGTTATGCCTGTATCTGGGTGAATATTTGAATATGTGCATATTCGGCCATTTCAAAGAACACTTCTACAAAGAACACTAACATTTCAAAAAATGTGCTTAAAAACTGTTCTTTATGGGTTTTTAAGGTAGTTTCTTATGTTGTATTTCCATATATTTTAATTGGCCAGCGATAAAGCTGTTAATGTAGACATTGTAGGAAAATATATTTTTTGGCAAAATGGTAATGATATTCCCTTAAATAGTAATTAGAAATAAAAGAAAATTTAATATTTTCTTGAGTTTTCGACTTGTATACATAATAAACTATGTTTTAACGGTTTTAAGCGCGGTAATTTATTTGATTTTATTTATTCCGACGTTTCGGCCACTTTTCAGTGGTCGTAATCACGAAACACAAAGATGAAAATACTCGTTGATAATTTTCATTAACAGAATTTAATTGGAACAAATCTTGTGGATGATCAATTACTTTTGTCTTCTGATAATCGAACTTACAAACATTTGATCAGGTAATCTGAGTTGCATACCCTCATGAACCATATATAATAGTCATTAATATAATAATTTCTTATTTCCATTCAAATTAATTACTCATTACCATTTTATTAATACGAACGGTAAAAATGGTAATTTGGTAAATGGTGGTTTTTCTAATAATTATTGGAAAATGTCAGTATTTAGTAAGATTATGCAATTTTTAAAATAAATATTGAAAAATAGTCCTTTAAACGGAATCTACTGACCTACAATTTATAAAAAAAACATGTTACCTACATCAAAAGCTTATAAACAGTAGTGAGAAATATTTTGAACCAAAACGCTCGCGACGAAGGATAATCTTCAATTTCGCCGGAATGCAACACTCTTCGACAAAATCGTTCGGTCAACGAGTGAGCGACGACTGACTGTACATTAATTATCTCTGATCGCGCTGTTATAATATTTAAAAACGCAGAAATCATTGTGGCCACGTTCACGAACGGTAAGGAGGGAAAAGCATAAGGACATTTTTCAGAGTACCCTAACTTAATTAAATTATGTTCCTTGTGCAATTGTTTAGAATTTAAAACAGTCTTAAAATATCCTATTTTACGAATATGTAACCATTACTTCGTTCTTCAATTGCATTTTGATTACTGGACTAATAACTTGTTGAAATCTGGGAAAAGGGACACTGATGGTAATTAGATTTTGATAAGTTATCATTTAATTTTCAGTATTTCAATTTAATATACACATATAATATATTTTGCAGTTTGTAGAAAACATTTAGATCGGTCTATTAACAAGCATAAGTTCACCAATAGTGGTAGTTAAGTATGTTATTTGTTAAGGGCCGTGCGATTTGCACATTTTCAAAGAATTACCCATCTATAAAGGGAAAGTACCGCGCCAACAAGTGGAGGTTTCAGCTAGTTGTACAACTAATATTAGTAAAATAATTGTTTTGCGTCTTAACTCCTTTATCTCTCTGCCACTGGACGTCTTAAACTTGAACATATCAAGTATTTATAAATAAGGCAGTTAAAATTGAGCAAATATCCAAAAATAACCCTCAACTTCCTCGGCTTCATCGGTTTAGCAGAAATACTCGTAATAAGACAGTTAAAATATTATTATACGATTTTATACCTTCCAGGTCGGTCGTGCAGAGCTTCGTCTAATAAGTCCAGACAGGAAGCAAATTTTGCTCCACCGCGCCTTTCAAGACGTGGCTAGTTGTGTTGTTGGCAGAGTCAATACCGATCACTTGGGCTTCGTGTGCAGAGAAATTAACGAAACTTATGCCTGCTATGTGTTCAAATGCGAGAGCGAAGCCATTGTGGTCGAGGTTGTGAATGGTAAATTAGATTTTAATGTCTTGAAGAAACATGTAGGTCATGTTTTATATATTTCTGTTGAGACAAAACGACAAGAACTTAATATCTAATGCAAAAAAGAAACGTTTACCTTAACTAATGTTAAATAATAATTTTTTATTGTAATAATTTATAATATTGTAAAGAAAATATTTGCTGACACTCGTACAGTATTCAAATCTATTACAGCTACACACGTTATAACGGTTTTAAGTGTGGAGTTTTATTTGATTTTTATTTCGACGTTTCGGCCACTTTTCAGTAGCGTGATCACATACTGAAAAGTGAAGAAACGTCGAAAAAAAACAAATAAAACGCCACGCTTAAAACGTTTACTTGTATGTGGTAGTCACGAAATTTTAAGAAAATACTATCTATTACAGCAATTAAACAAGCATTCGCTTCACATGCGGAGTATTTGAAGAAAGCTCGGGATAAATCACCAAACATGACTTGCGAACATTGCCCAATGTTGTGGTACCATAAACTCTGTCATGATATTGAAGGTAAGTCAAATTTGATTAATTATAATCAGAATAAAATTAATGTAATTTTTGTTTAGATAAGCATCCCTCACAATGACAACTTTATGAAGAAAAATAATGATCGTTAACTCCAGACGTCATAAGGCTAAAATTTCTTGAAAAAGATCTAAGTTTATGTTTAGTATTTCTTTATTCACAAGAAATTCATTATCTTTTTTCAGTGTAGAATTATTATAAGCATGTGAGGTAACATCATCAGCAGATATTTAAAAAAAAATACATAAAGACTTTTGTAACACGGAGGTTTTACGCTTTAGCAGCAACCTCCAACAAAGTGAAGTGTTGCACTTTCACGATGTCAAAGCTAGACAATTCACTAATGCCCGCTGTCCATGATTTCTTTTCTTTCTTGTAGTAGAAAATTTAAACTACTAAACTTTTTAGTTTTATTGAATACTACCCACTAAAATGTAGGGAGATATTCGCTTACAAAGTACTAAGAAGCGTACCCTCCTGTAACTTGTAAAGTAGCTAAACATAATTACAGCGGCAAATCTTAAAAAATCTTTAATGAATATTATTTTTAAAAAGATCCATGGAATAGTTTACGTAAATGTGAGATATTTACAGGAATGAATGATAAGAAAACTCATGCTTTCATTTTGAGGCGATTGGAACAACTGCCTTATGATGAGCAAGAACTGATCATAGCCAAGTATCAAGGAGGTACCAACCACATATATGAGGTAAGACTCATTGAGGTACAAATCCATACATATTTTTGTATAAAAATTCAGCTTGCATAATTATGTTTGTGGTCTTAAAACTATAAATGTAGTCTATGGATTAACAAGAAAAAAAAGGAATTGACTAAGTATATTATAGGTGTAGATTTTGATGCTTGCTAATCCGCGTAGAACAGATTGTTGTGGGTAGGTGACAAACATCCCCTGAATCTTTTGTGTTTTCTGTCTATCTATATTTTATTTTTACAGACAAGTGAACACAACGCCTTCCTGATGATGCTTTTACGAGCCCATTGCGAGGCGAAACAACAGAGGCACGTTCATGATACCGCTGAAAATAGGTACACAATTGAATAAAAGTTGTTACCATAAAAAAAATCCAATGTTAGAATACTTTGGAGTAAACGTAATATTTATGTTTCAGATCAGAATTTCTAAATCAATACTTAGGAGGCAGTACAATTATAATGAAGGCTGCGAAACGTGGTTTTGATCACCTCCTTAAAAGGCGTGTCAGCAAAGACAATGGTGTGGTCGCTCCAACTAAAAAGGTACGTATTCAGAATGGCATAGAATAGATAAGAATAGAATAGTATGACTGAATGAATGAATGAAAACACTTTATTGTTCACCAAAAATTAAAACTACGTTCTCAAAACTAGGAACAATAAATGTTGAATAAAGGGCGGCCTTGTCCCTTAAAGCGATCTCTTCCAGGCAACCCCCAATATAATGCAACATGTACAATGATTCATGTTGCTTGGGAGTTCGCCTTCGCTTTTTTTTCTTTAACAGAAAATAAAATTGCTTTGGAAGCGATGGCAGTAGAAACATGACTTTAATTTAATGAGTACCTAATTTGTACTGCTGATATTAGACGGACCAACTAAATTGAGTCAAATTTATTGTAAAGCACAAGACCGAAATAAGCATATTAACACATTACTTCACACGAATTTCATATTTTTTGACCGCTCCCTCGTCCTTGTCACATCTGGATACAATCGTGAGCCTCCTCCCTCCCTAGTGTGAAGTAACATATTTTGCAATTTTATATCAAGAAATTATGAAATTAATCCAGCAGGTCCGTAATTAGTTCCACCTCCATTTAAGTTATTTTTTAATTTAAACACTGCTCATACAGTATTAAATATATTTAAAGTTTTTTGTTAATAGTTCAAATTTCCCCAAAACCCATCCCACCCCATGTCACACTTCTTTGTAATTTATGGATGACATTGTATGATTCAAGCATAGAGATGATATAATGTCTAGAGAGAAAATTGTTAACAGACAATACCTCGAATAATGACGTCAATAAGGCGTAGCATTACTATATTAACTCTCCAGAAACTATCAACCAGTGCCTGTTTAGAGGATATCAGCTAAAAACATTATCCATTTTTATTCAGTAATTAAATAATTTCTTAACAAGTGAAAACGCAGGTAGAAATGTAACTGGACACAACCAGTACAAACTGCACGATTCAATAACACGCGCAAAGTCCGTCACTATATCGATTATAGAAAATACACGTCTTGCTCGTATCGTAATCCTCGCTTGACTGCCTCACCCATCCGTTCAGCCATTGTTTTATACTAAGCTGTACTATACAACAATCGACCGCGTGAATTTTTCCAAGAAAACATAATCTGCACACCTGCGGCCATAAATGGGTACAATTTTTATCCGTGCAGGAACGGAGAAAGAATACAATTTCCTGCGGCCCGGCGGCCTGTCGTAAGAGGCGACAAAACAACCCACAGCCAGGTGGTAGGGCATTTGCCCGACTGGATGGCTACCACCCTTGGTCTAGAGTATGTCGCCATAACAACCTTGTGTTGTGTTCCGGCATTAGTGACCAAGTTCCAGGCTCCCTAAAGAGAGCAGCAGCGCATTCGTAGCACCTTTGGTGTTGCAAATGTCCATAGGCGATGGTAACCGCTGTCCATCAAGTGGGCCGTCTGCCTGTCTGCTGATCTTCTGCAATAAAAAAAAATACGAATAGGCTGTTTTTTAAATTACAACTTTTATTCACAAAGTAAACAAAAGAAGTCCCAATGCGGGAAAGGTAATAAACACAGGTGTGCGTCACTTTGTCTGCATGTAACAATATATTCATTTCCAATACAATAGAATATGATGGGATAATAAAGACTGGAATAGGAAATGATATAGAACTGAATAATACAAACTACTTGTTGGTCTTTGTTTAGGAATCTTCTCCCATGCCAGCTTCTATACCTCAAGACATATCAAGTCAAGATCTTCTTACAGCAGATCCGATAAGAAGCAAATCGGTGCCACCAGTTATTCAGGAGACTGGTGAGTCTTTTACTCCATTTTATCTTACTACATATTTATTTTTTATCCTTAGCATGCATTGGTGGAAAGTTGGCATTAGTTGTATGCAGCTCATGTAAAATTTTAACAAGTAGCAAACATGCTGAATTTCCTATAATTGTGTTATTGGTATTAGTAACTGAGGCTAAATCTGTCTTCTTTATAGCCTTAAAAATATCGCCGTGAATGATTAGCTACGTTACTTTGTATACATGCATTATCTGTCAATGTTTAACGGCCTTAACTTAACAATTAATAACAATCACGTCACAAATTCAAATGTTTTTATTCAAAACTAGCTTCTGCGCGCGACTTCGTCGGCGTGGTGCCGTATTTAACTATCCCACGGAAACTTTAATTTTTCGGGATCAAAAGTATCCTATATGTTGTCCAGGGACATAAACTACCACCAAACAAAATTTCATTAAAATCTCTCCAGTCGTTTCGGAGATTAGCCGGTACAAACAGACAGACAAACTGAAAATTGAAAAATTGTAAAAAATCTAAATTAGTTCTATTTCACTTCTAACATCTCCCGGTTTTTAGCAAATTTATTGTACAGAAATTCGACCTCTACAATTTTATTACATGTATAGATAAGTGCCACTGAAGACAGTGGCGTAGCGTAGTGGGGTCGGCAGGGATGGTCCTCCCCCCCCCAGGGGGTGCCGCCCTGGTCTCTTCTCCGACCAGGTAGCGGTACAAGGGGATGCGTCCCCGGGGCCCCGAGCGGCCACTGTCACATTCCCCCCTTCGCTCCGTGACAGTGGTGTCCCACCTTTCCGCCTCCAAATCCCAATGCCTGCCCTTCCTTACCAAACCTCCTCCCCAAACGCCCCTCCTTTCCGATGCGACCGCCAGCGTCGAGGTGTTCTCCGCTGGCTGTCAAGGACGGCGGTGGTGATGTCCACCCCACCACCGCCCTCCTGACAGGCGACCTATCCTCCCCGACCCCGTCTGCCAACGCTGCTGTGTGCGCGAGGCGACGGGAAAAGGGGAGGAAGGAGAGGGGGGAGGGGTGTTGGCGCAGGAGCAATCCTTCGCAGCCTCCCCCTCCCCCCATCGCGAAGCCCCCCCCCGCCGCTGACGCTGCTTAGAGCGCGAGGCGGCGGAGGGGGAGAAAGGAGAGGGAGGGGTGATGGCGCAGGAGAAATCCTTCGCGGCCTCCCCCTCCCTCCTATCGCGAGGCCCCCCCCGCCGCTGACGCTGCTGATTGCGCGAGGCGGTGGGGGGGGCGGGGTGGAAGAAGAGGGGGGAGGGGTGTTGGCGCAGGAGCAATCCTTCGCAGCCTCCCCCTCCCCCCATCGCGAAGCCCCCCCCGCCGCTGACGCTGCTACGAGCGCGAGGTGGCGGAGGGGGAGAAAGGAGAGGGAGGGGTGATGGCGCAGGAGAAATCCTCCGCAGCCTCCCCCTCCCCCCCCATCGCGAAGACACTCCCCCCGCCGCTGACGCTGCTGAGTGCGCGAGGCGGCGGGGGGAGGAGGAAGGAGAGGGAGGGGTGATGGCGCAGAAGTATTCCTTGCAGCCTCCCCTCCCGGCGGCAGCGGGCGTCGAGGTCTGGGGGATCAACATAGACCTCCGCCCGCACTAATGCCGCGAGAGGGCGCGAGAGGTAGCCGCGCGTCCCTCTCAGGGCCGGGGACCACCATCTCCCCCGGCCCGCACACAGGAGAGGCCGCCTCTGTTTACGAGGCGGCCGGCCGCTGCCGGGGTTGCGGGTTAAGCTCACGCATGTACCGCGACCCCGGCGCTAGGCGGAAGGAAGGCTCCCATGGGGTTTTAGTGGGTATACCGGCAGCCGGTCGTATTGAACCGGCGTCGGGGAGCCCCACACACCGGCCGCGCATGATCCCCCGCGCGGCTGACGGTGCGGCAACGCATTTCCCCATGTAAAAAAAAAAAAAAAAAAAGGGATGGTCCTCCCCGGGCGACTCTTTTTAAGAGGCGGCAAAAATTCGCAATAAATAATATAATATTTGAATCATTTTATATTTTTATCGCAACTACAAATTCAGCTTACATTCTTCTTTAAACGCTGTTTAAATAAGTCAAGCGTAGAGGAAGTCACGAGCGTATCCTTGTTTTTAATAGAATAACTGAATTGCTAAGAAAGAAGTTTGATTCTTTAGTGTTTTTGTTAATAAAATCCAACTACAAAAAACAAACATTATGGTCTAAATATAAATAGAAAGAAAGAATAGAAAATATATAAATTTATTGATTGTTGCAGAAATTCAACAACCGACAAAAACTGAGATGAATTCACCTCCTGAGGAGCAGACTGAGGACACTAAGGTTGAATCCGGCACTCCTGTCAATTCACCCATGATGGATATGTAAGAATGAAGTTGAATTGAATTTACATTTTCCAAAACTACAAGTTACTACTTACCAAAATATTTCTAACCAATTTACAATTAATAAATTGCTACCTAATCGACATTATGTGCGTAAACTATTTATGCGAAGTTAATATACCGTAGTTTACGTTGATGCTGTCAAAATTACTCGTCAGCAAATTACTTCTTGCTAAATTACTCATTACCAAATTAATACTACATTATATCGAGTTTCATTCATATAAGTTCAGTTATAGTTAGTTAGCTATTTTCGTCCATCACACGAAAACGACGTCTTTTAATGGGATAATAAGCTTTTTTTTAAATATAAGCTTTTGAGATCCTGGATATCATCTAGCAGCATAGTGCTAGCCAAGACAAGTAAAAGGAGCCCAAACACGACGGGTCTATCTTGTTTAGTACGGAGATCCTATCGCCACCTTCCGACTCCATCATCAGATAAGCTCCATAGTACCATATTATTGCATTGTCACGCGATACACATATGCGTGCAAAATTTCAGCTCAATTGAAAATCGGGAAGTTGGTGAAATTTAACTTGTAAGATTCCACTCGAATTTACATACACACGTACATTCATTTCGAGTTATTTATTTAACTTATAAAAAGTATTCTAAGGTACGTCCCGTGATGTAAGTTAGCTTCGTTTCGAATATCATTTAAATCCTTTCAGTAGTTTTTACTTTATGCTCTGACAGACAGGCAAAAATTCTAAACATTTTCAGAGTTTGCTGGTCCTGATCAGCCCCTGGTGTTTTTCACATGTTTAAACGCATTATAACAAATTCGAACCATTTACACATTTAATGTAGGTTATTCTCAAAACCAATGCGTGATATAGACGTCTCCTATTATATTAATGTACTATGTGCAAAGCGTTTGTCGGATTACTGAGGGTACACTGTATGCAGGTATATATTTTTTATACTTAATGTTATTACCTACCGTAACGAGTACAAATTTCATCCCTACTCATTAATTTTTAAGGAAATTGGCGACCAACAATGCTTGCATTTTTCCAAAAAAAACCTTTGAGAGTCTGAAGTCCACAAATGGGACACTCATGAATTGATGATATTTCTTGTTAACTTGCAGTTTCCTGAAAGTAAGCGATTCCCGTCCAGCTCAGAACGAAAGTGGCACTGATTCAGACGCGACGTGGCGTCAAGCTATATATCTGAAGGTTGTACAACCAACCGACGTACAAGGCGAAGGTATCTTACTCCTATATACCTTGTGCACACATCCACCAAACTAAGCACGGAAGTGGCGAGAGAAGTGGGCAGTGCTCACTTTCCCGCTTGCTCTCATGAAATGCTTAATGTAGATAAGGCATTATGTAGACCGTTCCTATGCTATCAAAAGAAGCCTAGTAAAACCTATTTTATTTCCGGAACCAGGCAAACAGGCCCACCTGACGGAAAGTGTTTACCGTCGTCTATAGAAGTCTGTAATGACGGGGGCCCAAATCTGCCAATACGGAGAGTGGAGAAGTTTTAATCTATCACTTTAGTGACTCAACATTCGAGCTTTTAATTTAGCTATCCTATATTATATTTATTATTTTATACTAGTGGAGTGTTAGTGGACGCATATTTCTGTCCATTCAAACATTAAGTAAATTCTTTCTATAATATACTATATCTTCTAGCCGAGCTTGTACGATGAATTTAAAATCTAAAAAATCAACTTTATTCTTCATTATACTAAAAAAACTATGTACAGGAGAAAACTCGAGTAGTCTACTAGGCAAACCGGTTGCTCCCAGTGGAAGGAAGAGCAGACAACAGCTGAGAGAGCTATGGCGTATGGCAATTGACCAGACCATACTTCTTGTACGGATGGAGAAAGAAAACACCAGGCTTAAAGGTATTTGCTGGGACTTTCATCCTTTGCCATAACTTAACGAAGCCCCAACTTTTATACTTGTTGCAATTAATAATAATATATCACAAAAATTCCTTCATTGTATTAGTGCGTGATTTATACAGCAAAAGTGATCAAAACACACAAAACTGGGTTAAAGTGAAAGAAGTTATGATTTTCGCACAAAAATTAGCCACCCTAGACACCTAATATGACATGTGTATCCAACCTGAGTCGAAGTGAGAATGATCAGTTTATTCAGTCATCACTACCCCCTCTCGCTTTTATATCAACTACTGACAGGTGTCCACTTCGCTGAGCGTAAAAAACTTAATTACAATCAAATTTAGCTTGTCACTCAGGAATAATGTAGCTTTCTATTGGTGAAACAATTTTCAAAATTGGTTCACGAGTTCTAGGCCTTATTTCCTACAAATTTAGAAAGTTCTTTGTAATATCTTTATATATATAATTCTTCTGTACGTGCGTTGACAGTGAAACTCCTCCTAAACGGCTCGACCGATTTGAATAAAATTTTTTGTGTGTGTTCAAGAGGATTCAAGGATGGTTTAGATAAGCCTAATAAGCCTAATATAATAAAAACTTAAACTTTAATGCATAATAATAACTTAAAGGGCGCGGGTTCGAATCCTGGCCGGAACGCACACACAACTTGACAGTTTTCTGACCTAATGTGCATATTGTTACAATTAACACGTGCGGAGAACCGATATGTCAAACCCGCCAAGCCGCCTTAGACAAAAGTGACGGGTATACTGTCCGTTCCATAATAATGGGAAGCCCGAACCCAGCAGTGAAACGTTTAAGACCTGTTATTATAGACACAACTACTCGCAAGTATTAAAATAGCAGAATTATAGGTGGTGACAACCCGTTGCCTAGTGTTGCAAATGTTTGTAGGCGACGGTAAGCACTTTCGATCACAGTTGGCCCGCCAGGCTGTCTGCTATAATCTAGGAAGAAAAAATATAAGAACAAAAATCCCTTGATTTTCTAGAAAGCGAAGAGTCGTCAGCGGTTCGTCGTATAAAGCTGGAGTACACCGAGCTGGGTGTATGTGACGCTGGTGTTAGCCTGATGTGGGACTCCCTCCTCACCAAAGACCCGTCGCAGCCCACGGCGAAGGTCGACAGGCATATGCTCACCCAGGCCGTTATACGTGGTAAGAAAATGAAAATTTCGAAATTGAATCTTACATATTATTCCCATATATCCCCAGCATTGCTTTTTTCTTCTTAATATTTTGTGATAGAATTTTCTCGCGACTTCTTCCACGTTGGGTAGGTAACAAATATTACAGTTATTTTGTCAATATTTAAAATCAAAGGGTACATTCAATAGAACGACGTATTTTTTAATATGACAATACATGAACCCCGAAGGTGCCCGTAAAAATGCGAGATAAGTTATGCTACTTATTACTACAACTTTTTGACAAAAGATCTCTAATCAATATAGAAACTGTCATAACAAGCAAGTCTTAAAATAGCGTGGTTTAACAGTTTGGAAATCCCAGAAAATGTAATCCCTTGATACAGCATAAAAATGCAAATTGCCAAGTGTCGTGAAAACTAATAAAGGTTTTTTTTTAATTTTGCTGAAGAGCATTATAAATTTTATCATGAAATTATAATAATTGTTAAACTATTATTTTGTTTTAGGCTTTCAGTTCCAGTTAGATTAGACCCCACTGAATGAAGCACTCTTAAAGCAAAATAATAGTTTAAATACCTTTTGCAACAAAAAATATATTAAGGTCCAAATGTCGCTTACGATAAAATGACGGTAAAAGCTCGAATGGCACATTGGGGTCACGTCCGTGACATATACGTTGGACTGAATCCACGAGTGACCCTCTACGCGGTGATCTTTATTAATTTATGATAATATAAAAAGAAATATTCCGAAGCACAGCAGACAGACTGACGGCCCAACTGTGATGGAATGTGGCTACCGTCGTCTATAGACATTAGCAATACCTGCCGACTTTGAAGGAGAAACTGGAACCTGGCTACTGATGCCGGAACACAACTCAACGTTGTTACGGCGGCATACTCTAGACCAGGAGTGATAGCCATCCAGTCGAGCAAATGCCCTACGACCTGGCTATGGGTTGTTCTGTCTGCCCGACCACAAGAGTTAGTATTCTTTTCCGTTCCTGCACGGTGAAAAATAAATAATTGATTATTACACATCACGTGGATTTTGTCCAACGAAATACCCTCTACATGACGACATTTAATAAATAAGTAATGTGTATGTGTAATTGTCCAGGTGTACCCCGCATGTCACGCGGTGCAGTGTGGTACTTCCTAGCCGAACAGGCCAGCCTTCGATCCCCGCCCCCCGACACGAAGGCCTATCCCCGCTACCACACGCCATACAGGACCCTGCTGGGAGGACTGACAAAACACCAGCATGCTATACTTATTGATTTAGGTAAAGCAATATTTATCAATATATAACACATAATATATAATCATAAAATTAATATCGTCGTGGTCAGGGAACGCCACTGTTGGGAGCTCATTCTAAACATCAATCAAACATGCATATTGCATATATATAAATAATTTATCATGCACTATGTACGTGTTTTGAAACCCATAAATATCCCACTGCTGGGCTCAGGCTTCCCGCTATATGGGAACTGACAGTACACCCGCTACGCCTGTATAAGGCGGCTTGACAGGTTTGACACATCGGTTATTTCGATGTGCAGGTTTCATCACAATGTTTTAGCTCACCGTTCGTAGCACGTGGTAATTCTTATGTCAGAAATCAGCCAAGTGGTGCATGCGTATAAACTGCGCCACCATCATCCGTATGTGAAATCAAGGTGCCTGGTGAGATTACTTTTTAGCGATAACCTGCCCATTGTACTGTTTCATATTGTTTTGTTTGCACTTATTGCCCTGGTCTACAATAATAAGGTATTCAAATAAAATACTTCATTTACTTACATCAACGGGGCCGACCTTTTTTTTATAATCAAAAATAAAGTTTTTTTGCAAAATTGTATGCGTATTATTCCCACAAATTGGTAATACGCTGGAAACTTGTCAAATTAACATTCACGTGACGTCATCCGCAACTCGATATGTACGCGTACTCGCCGGCCAGTGATGATAACTGTACTGAGTGTTCAGCTACGGTTACGTCACCAAAACGGCGGCCAGGCGCAATAGCAATTTGCGGGGATTATAAACTTGTGTAGTATACGATGCATGCATCTGTGTGGCTAACAAAAGTTGCCACTAGAAGCTATTCAAAACGTGATGAAATTATCTCAGGCACAATGACGTGTAGCGCGTCTGTATGTTCGTAATGCACTGCGTCGCGATCGGTATATTATTATGAAATTGGCATCCTTCAGTCGACTTCACTTGAGAGTCCGAAACTCCATCTTTCTAGACGGAATCCATCATTGTACCCGGACTAGCAAGCCACTGAACGAAGCATGCGAGTTCGGTTTTTGCCATAAAGGCTACGGAACTCTAAGGCTGGGCGCAAACGGGCTACCGATTACAGTCATCTGTCCAGCGACAAGCAGTTCAAGCACTTTTTCATTTTAGTCCGATTGTGAGCAGCCTAAACTGTTTTCTATATCTTTGTATGCTTTCCAGGTCGCACTTTCCCGAAGCATCTGTACTTCGCATCAGCTCTTGGGCCGGGACAACTAGCTCTATACAACATACTAAAAGCTTACTCCTTACTTGACCCCGATGTGGGCTATTGCCAAGGACTAAGCTTCATTGCTGGGGTACTTCTTTTACATGTGAGTATACACTCCAAAGGAGCCGGGTTAGTTAGGACGAGTTGGTACTTTGTACTGTCGACAGTAATATCTGCCACGAGCTTCGTTATTTTCAGTGCATCAGTTAAGCACATTAAGAACTTTCATACTCTCTGTTAATTGTTAATTGTAACTTTATTTCTTTCTTTCTTTCTTCTTTAACCCTTAATCGGATACGAGCTACTCGCGGCGATATGTTGGGAGATTCGGTTAATTCTGGTTAATTATACTCTAATTATGATATGTAAATATAAAAAAAGAAAAAAATTTACAGGATCAGTGTTTTTTTAGGTGGCTAATATATGATCATTGTCTGATAACGATTCCCAAATGTGGCAGCTATATGACCGTTGTCTGATAACGATTCCTAAATGTGGCAGCTTTATGACCATTGTCTGAACAGGAAAATAAAACCATTTTGTTTGTTAGCATATAATATGAAAATATATTATTTATATAATTATTCTTCTGAATTTTGAGCTAAATGAAATTAGCATTAGATGGAACAAATGGCAGTTCCACGTCATCTTCCGAATCAATATCGGAACAATTTTCCAAAATACTAAGTAGTGCAGCATCAGATAGTGGCCTACTTGATGACATCTTGCCCTATAAAAATAAACAATTAGGCAATAACAATAAAAACGAAAATTATTCACACACATAGACAAAATATCCTATACCATATTTTCGTTATTTCAAACATTTACTTCTACTAACGTACAATGGTCATATATTAGCCACATACTTTATGAACATATTTTAGATATAATTATTACTGAAAGCAACTGATTTTATACACTCAACGCCTAACAATATCATAAACTTTACAAATAAATAGCTCTTATTTACTTACCGGATTTTTTTTCAAACAAAAATCAGATAATTATGAATAAATCACGACTAAAGTGCAAAATTAATCAATCTTCGCGGGTGTTTTGATTTTGACAGTCGATGACAAACAATATATTTTATTTCTTTTACCACCACTACCAACATTCAAAAGTTTAATAATCGTTCTAGTAGATAAACAACAATAACCATAGGTTTCGCTTATATTTTACTTTTTTTCTAAAAACATATCGATCGATCGAATGTGGCATGTATTCTACCATTGTTTGATTAAGGGTTAACTATCTACATAAATTTCTATTTTAAATACATATTGCGTTGGCATCTAGAAGGACATTCGGCAACTATATTCTTTGTCTTATAAACTTGTTTAAAAGTACGGTAAGTTGAGTTGGCTAGTTTGCGAACCAAATTTAAAAAAAGTAGAAGGAATCTGGTAACCAATCACGATTGTGATCCTAACAAAACCAACGTGGAAAGTAGTGGGGTAAAGTCACCGCCCTTCATGAAGAATAATACACCATGTTGCAACGGTTTTAAGCGCAGCATATATTTGGATTTTTATTTCAGTATCACTTGACTTGACACTTGATCGAAACGTGATAATAAAAATCAAATAATATGCTGCGCTTAAAACCGTTAAAGCATCGTAGCAATTATCCTACTTAGCTCCTTTTCAAATTCATAACAATATTGGCTACACAGACAACATTTACTTAATATGCAATCTGGCTTCAGATGGAGGAGGCAGAGGCATACATACTCCTGCGGCATTTGATGTTCAGAAGAGGACTTAGGAAGCAGTATCTACCAGATATGAGCGCCTTACAAGTTCAGGTAAATACTTTGGCATTCCAGGTTGGCTTGCCATGCCAGGTGGTAGGGTATTTGCCCGTCTGGATGGTGGCTACCACCCCTGGTCTAAAGTATGCCATAGTTACCAATGTCCATAGGCGACGGTAAACGCATTCGATCAGGTGGGTCGTGTGTCTGTCTGCTGAACTAATGCAATAAAATGAATAATCAATTATTTTCCATTAATTTTATTTTTATAATTAAGTTATTAAATGAATTATTAAAACAAAAATAATTTAAATCAACCAATTGACTTCATTTGACTGGAACTTAAACGAATTTAGGGAATTAATAGTTTAATGGAAATAAAATGTTGAAATAGTTAATATTAATAATATATATCAACAAAATGATTTGTTATTATTACAATAATATATTAAATAATTTATAGTTTTATTAATGTTTGGAATCACTGAGAAAACCCCGCCTATTGCCTATTTATACTTATCCTAAATAATGGATGTTCTTATATCCTGGGGTTCCCGTGGAATTTTTACTCGGAATTATTTAAAATGGTCAGGCTAAAAAAAATCAAATTGCAATGCAATTTTTTCATTGATCGGTAGCAAATTTTGTGTAATAAGGTGCGAGATATTTTTTATCCCGGGAGCAAATTGTACTGGTTTGGGTGCATAAAATTTAGCTTATTTCGACACAGTTTTCGCTATTACGATTGCTGGCATACTTTTTTAAATGCTGCGCTACTTTGTGTGCCGGGAATGTTGCGGGCATGTCCTAGTAAATACAACATTTTCAGCTGTACCAACTGTCTCGACTTCTCCGTGACCACGAGCCCGAACTCCACGCGAAGCTGGAGTCTTTGGACATCTCGCCGGCGTTGTACGCAGCGCCTTGGATGCTTACACTCTTCACTAGCCAATTCCCCCTAGGTTTCGTTGTGAGGGTCTTTGGTAAGTAACTCAATGTAATTACTTCTATATTATATGGGTATAGACTTGTCATTTGTAGAACTAATTTTGAAAAAATAAGGGGCCTCTATATATATATATACTTATACATATATGATCGTGTACTAGCAGAAGGTGATGTCAGGAGCCTTAAGAACGGACGAGCGTGCATGACAAGAGCTATGAATGTCAAAGAAGCAAGTGAGGTATGTAAGAATAAGCCTGAATGGCGCTCTCTTGTTCGTGCCTACCCCGCAAGGGACCTGGCGTGAAGTTATGTATGTTTCACCAAGTAGAGGTCAGCTAAGAACGGATTTTACGACACGCGAAGCGGGCGGGGTATCACCTACTTCAGAATATAAATTAGAATTGTATTCGTTTGTTCGCGCATTATGTAAAAACTTAATAGATATATAAATAAAGCGAATAAAAAATAGGTACTGTTTTACACAAATTATAATTCCCCTCGGCATTTTTTGTTCGCGCAGATAAGATCAGTTTCCGATATGTAAATATATTGAGCTTTATTTGCAAGCCCAAAAGACAGAGTATTGCTTGCTATGCATTCTTATCTCTGTCCCCGCTTACACGATTTGCACATTGGTGCGCCGTGCGCTACCAACATTGAATTACTGCACAGATACATGGGAAAAATTATAATTTGGGTAAAACTGTACTTCTATGGTTAAGTTAAATAATAGTTTATATCATAATTTTTCTCTGTTTGTCCAGACCTGATCTTCCTCGAGTCTCTGGACGTGGTATTTTCGGTGTCTCTATCTCTCCTGTCAGCCCACAAGGATGGTCTGATGCTGTGCGAGAGCTGCGAAGAGGCTGCCGAATATTTGAAGCACAAACTACCAGATATGGACAAAGTTATATATGAAAAAGTTATGAAAAAGGTATGTGGGATATAGGAAGCCAAACACGGTCTGCGTTCTAAATATGACTCTACCCGCGCGATATATGTGTTTAGCCAGTGACAAGTACTCAAAAATATTTGAACTAGTTTTCCCCGCGGCGTAGCGTAAAAAGCCCTAGGTCCTAGCCGTAATTTAGAGCTACTACTTATATTACGTACATAACATTTTAATTAGGTGTTCAATACTTTAGTTTCTTGTTCAATCCACTAAAATTATAAAGAAACTAAGTCAATATAGTGTAGACAACTGCACAGCAAAACATAAAGAAAAGTCGCAGGCAACCCGATTTGAAGTAATGAATGACATGTAGGCAACATGACAACGCATTTTTTATTGAATTACAGCGCTGTTTGTCTACATTGCGACTCGTCATCTTTTTACTGATCCGTTTATTCCACAGAAAAAACGTCATTTATCGGGATAAAAAGTATCCTAGTTACGCCCTGGAATCAGCCAGCTCTATGTCGGATTTCATTTAAATTCGTTTAGTAGTTTTCACGTGATGCTCTGTCAGACAGACAGACAAGAAATGTGTGTGTGTGTGTGTATGCAGTTCACACGCAGTAGAAGTGAAACAAGGTGTGAGGGATTTTTTATCTCGTTGCGTCCAATCTCATATATTTAGCTTTAAAATACGTGATTTGAAATATTAACGAAAAATTTCAATACATTTCCGACACTATCCATAAATATTGTTTAAATTATTAAATATAATGTATTCTATCTCATTCTCTCGCAGGCTTAATCCTATAGATTTATGTATTTATCTCTTTTTAGTGTCGCTTTTTCGTTCCATAGAGTTTCAAATCACAACGTTTCTAAAGAAATTTCACTTCAAAGTTCTAGAAAATACATTTTCGAAATCTCTTGAACAGAATTATCCCCCTGATTTTTTCCACATTCTCACAGTACTTATCGTAACAATATGCACCTGAGGTCAGAAAACTGCCTTAGTGTTGCATGCTTTCCGGTCAGGATTCGAACCCCGCGCCCTTGGGGCTTGGGACGCGAGTGCGCTAACCACTAAGCCACCAAGGTATAAACTACTTATATCATCTTGAAAATTTTAAATTTCTTGTATTTCATATACAGGTTTATTCACTGGACATCCACCGGCAACTCTGCGACTATGCAGTGGAATATGCTGTGTTAAGAGAAGAGATGCCGAGGCTGGCGTCTTTGTCAGAAGAGAACAGACAACTCGCAGAAGAGAAGAGAAGGATGTGCGAGGAGTTGGATGTACGTATCTCTTCCGATTGTTGCAGCTAGGTAGCCTTATCATTCAAGACTAAGTTTATATTTTTGTCTCTCAATATGTCTCGAATAGGCTCCAAAACGATTTATGGAACTTCAGTAAAAATTTAGGAAATAAACTTGAATTGTGTACTTGGTTTCGATATCTTGCGGTGATCAGAAAATATGAATATAATGCCCCATGCGAACAAAGTCACATACACCTACATAATTGATTTATAAAAGATCCGTTGAGTAATTTTTGAGAACATGATGCTGCAATTTTGATTAGATGGAAAGGAATAAAAAGACACCAAAAAGTTAGTGCCTTTGAGGCAGTCTACGTTCGATAGAACTCTATAAAACTTTATTTAAACTTTACTTTGAGTACTTTTGGAGATAGAGTATTTATCGTTACGGACTGTTCTTAGGGTTATTTGGTTAATAACATAAACATATCGCCATTACAAAATCCAATTTTTGAAACCTATTACACAATTTCGTCTTATTACTGGTACTTTGAGATGGAATAGCACACGCCACGTGTAATATATTAGCATTTTTCTCATTCCAGTCTGCGATGGAAGCACTAACAAACTATCAGAAACAACAAGCCCGTCTTGAAACCAGTAACAAACTGCTAGAACAACAGTTAGCGTTACTGAGCAAGTACGTAACAGCGCATCGCCTAGAAATGCCAATAGAAATAAAGAAGATAGTCCATAATAACAGTAAAAGATTATCATTCAGTACAAAGATATTCTCTGGAAAGTTCTCGAACGAAGACGATGATCCGAGAAGGAATTTCAAGCAAGGAACTAGTTCTCCTAACTTATTCGCCAAAACTCGAGACGAATCTACACCCAAGCAAAATTCACCGGAAACAGACAGACGATTCACAATGAAGAAATCTGCATCGGTACATTCTGGGTTAATAACCAGACTCAAGGTTTTAGACGAGAAAACTGAAAATTTTGAGAATCGACGAGAAAGTATCACAGAATCCCTTAAAGAGTTAATCAAGAAAAAAGATAACGCCACAACAGAAGAACAGATACTAACTGAAAGATTATTCGAACAGCAGTTAAAGCATGACTTCGATGAGAATCTACGTAAATTAGATGAGAAATACACAGCGAAACTCGGTAACATTTCTCAAACATCTTATATAGATGATTTGAAGGTTTTCCAAGGGACGAAAAGTATGTCTTTAAATCTTAAACCTCCGGATTTGCTTGATAGTGGTTTTGCAACTCCATTAAGTCCAGAGAAGAGTAAAGACGATACAAGTTCTGTCATATCTCATCCATTAAGCGATTGTGATGTAGATATTAAGTTTGATGGGCATTCTACTGTGTTGAAGCAAAAACGACCATTGAAGCACTGCTTGGAGAAAATATCGTAATGTTTGCACGCTGTAAAGCACTTGCGCGATTTAGACGCAGCGCTCTGATTGGTTAGTTAATATTCGTTCGGTGTAAAACGCATTATTATTTCACTCAAAACAATAGCTAAAACCAGAAGTCTTGCTAAAATTATAAAAAACGTGTGCGTCTCGGGACGTGCGACAGAAATGATAACATAGCCTGCCTGCCGCAGCCGTATGCGTGAGATAAAAGGGAAGCCAGACAGAGTAGCGCCGTAACGCGTTACGTAACGAAGTGGTTTACCCTCCCATAAGAAGTTATCACTTAAAAATAAGTAACAATTCTTTATTCATATATGTAATGCCAACAACACACGTGCGGGTGAAAAAAAGCTCTGTCGTAGGACTGTACGTGTGAAGTGAATACTTTGTATCTGAGTTGATCACTGAATTGACGATCACGCGAGTTCAGTGCTTTTCCCCATTCCAAAGTGCTCATCGTGCCCAAAGAAGTTTTCACTTAAAACCGTAGGTTGTGTTTTGGAAGAATAAAAAATGAAATTTAACATTTTGTATTTCATACATTTTTGTTCCGATTATGCTTATAAATTAAAAATACGTTACTATCCATGATCTTTGTTTTTAAAGTAAGACCAACTTAAAGTGATTATCATTACTCTGTAATCCAATGCAGTGATGTGTGTCACTGTCTTTTTAAATAGTGACAATCTGCAAACAACGACGAATGTGCGACAGAATAGGCATCCCTTTCCAACCACGCTTTTATCGCCATTAGTGAAAGTATGTCGGATGTATGTATTTAGTAGCTCAGATATGTTTTCTAATTTTAGTTATTGTTTTGAGTTATTTTATCACAATATCGTGAAAGAAACTTACCAGGAATATCAATTGCCCATAAAATATTAACTTTGAAAAGCTCCTAAATCCTCCATGACTAGATGCCGCCACAGGAATTTTTTTTCTGACGCTTTTTGACGCTTTTTATTTAAAATATAATTTTAAGACTAAATCAATGAACAATTGAAATTAAACTTACGACTTTTATTTTGGGCCGATTTGATCTAATAAAAATTATTTTAATAACAAAACGTCAAACTGTAAAATATTTGGGCATGCTTCAGAATTACGTTTTGTAGGTGATTGATTCCCTTGTATTTTTTTTCGACTTTAGTACAGAGTATAAATATATTAAGAAAAAGAGCTCAAATTTATTGAAAATTTGTTGTTTTCGCAATTTTTTTTTATCTTACTATGAATTCATTTGCCTTACAAGTATTGGTTAATAATCGACATAGTCCAATATTAATGTCAATTTTGTACCAATGGTAAGGTTAAAAGAATGAATAGCGTAGATAATAATGTATAGTAAGATACAGAAACTTGCCTAGACCGTTTCGCTTTGCGAGTGTGAATATTGTTTTAGAATGAGTTTCTTAGATTGTTATGCAGTTCATTTACCACTGTTATAAATATTTATCCAAAAAGATACTTAAAAGTGTAAGAAGTAATGTGATTCAAATATAGTTCTTTAGATATTGTGTGAGTTTTAATTAAAAACGAATCTTTCCTATATTTTCTTAAGATGAAACCAGAGTCAGAGATTGGATGGCCAAATATTGTGCTCTTAGTATCAATGATATACTCGAAAACCGTGTAGCAATGGACATCAGCGGTTCTCATATTTAAAATCTTTCATTTATCGCTCATGTCCTCCGCGGCAGCGAACAGGAAAGCAGCGAGGCAAATAGGCAGCGCAAGTGTAATCGGAACACTCATTCTGCCATTCCCTTGCACTTCCTCGTCAGTTTTTGGTACAATTTTACTACTGCACTATCAATAATCAAACATTAACACCTAAGGCTAGTGACAAAAACACTACACTAACACTAAAATAGCGATAATTACTAGAAAAATCCAACAAAAATTAAGAATAATTTACGTTTTGTAATAATCTCTATTTAAAACCTATCTTATAACATGATTAAGTGATGTTATTTTTTAGAATTTATTAATCCTGCGCGTTAAGTATGGGCGCGTTCCCATTATGTCGTAACGACTAATCGTTGGACGACTGGCGTCTCTAGCTGTTCCCATTATAACGATTGTCTGTCGTCAAATTTTGTATCGTTTAGCGACTATCGTATCTAGCTGTTCCCATTGGATCGCGACATTTTATCGTTTCACGGCAGTCGCTTTGTCGTTTACACATCGTTAGCAAGCTACAAATCTAGTCACGAGGGGGAAGGGAAACCCGTGTAAACGACGAGAACGAGAACGTCACGATATAGTAGTAACGATCTTTTATCGTTTTACGACTGTCGTGCTAGCCGTTCGCACTGTCATGATGATCTGTCGTCACTGCAAAAAATGTCTAAGACGACAGTAAATCGTATCGTTCTATACGTGAACACCTCCATTTAAACATATAAGCCACGACTCTTAAAACTACACGATTATCTGTAGTCACGACAAAGTGGGAACGCGCCCTAAACGTGATCGGGGACTAGCTTGCCGTAGAGCGCTTGGTAAATAAATGACGAAAGCGCCGAAGACGCAACTACTTCGTGTGCAATTACCCTTAATTTAGCGCGAAGTGAGTTTAGGAGCAAAATATAAACACCTAATGCCTGCGATGCTGCCACAGATATATTTTATTTTAGGTTCTATTATTTTGACCTACGAACCTCATAAATGATATTAAGTAGTCATAACAAAGTGAAATAAAACATAAAATACATTTTGAAACGTTATATTATTGCGCATATAATTAATATAAAAATATAATAATAATAATCCTAGATCACTAATCCAAAAAAATATGGAAAATTTATTTTAAAAAATGACTATGCTTTTATTAATTTTTATTGGCACAAAATATCTACATTTTATATAGAAATACATGAAAAATAATTTGATTTATTTTTAAATATAACACAAACTAACCTGTGATGATATAATATCAAAGATTATGCGATATATTGCAAATATCATAGATTGAATTGATGGAAAATTTGTCACGCTGAAATCCAAATAGATAGCGCTACGAGAACTATCTATTACGATAATATAGTCCGCCCAAATTATCTGTGAAATTGGCAAAAGATAGAACTAGTTGTCATGTTGACATTTCATAGAATTAGGGCTGCCAGTTGTAAAACTTCTTTGTTTGTAAACTGCGTTATGTTTAACACTATAAATAAGGCCCCAGGTAATAACTATTACATTATCCCAGATACAGCTTGAGCATTATAATATAATTACAGCGCGCGGCACGCAACTTGGCCACGTTTTGACGTAGTGGGGGTAAGTTCGTGCATGGCACGCTCAACACGTATACACGTGTGCTTGTTTAGTGTCTGTGAATAACCGCTTGGTGTGACGTCGCACTGCATTCGCATCATGAAAAGTCTGGCTGTCTCTTTTGCGCGCGGACAAGCTTATGAGTGTGAAGGAGACAGTTGAGTAGACTCATTCCCCGTGTCCCGATTGACAACCAAAGATACCTAAAATCGACTTGTGCGCATCTAACGACTTACCAAGTTACGTGCCGGGGACTATATCTTAGATTAACGTGATATATTCAAATATCTTTGATGATTATTCATTGATTAGCAACACCGGAGCGAACACAGCGCCGTTGTTCATTTCACAGATAAGTTCGGAGCACTATAAGGTTCCTTTTTTTCAGGATCCGCAGCCATTTATATCGGAACCCGTGTTTATTTTATTAAATTGACGTGGAATATCAGTGTCTCGTATTGACAAAATAAAAGCTTCGAATTCGCGCCACTAGATGTAATTCGTGCACTTTCCATACAACTCGTAACATTTTCTGTTTTTCAGATGATTGCACATTGGATAGTTCTCGTCTCGAGTATCTATTATTTTTACATTAATTTCAATATTGAAATGGTTGAAAATGAAACGTCATTATTTAAATTTTATTTTTTGCATTTCTTTGAACGAAGTTGTTAGACAACCTTTAAGGAAGACTTTATAATTGCAAAAGCACACGGCATTTGTAGGAATAAAATTAATTATGACCGGTATCCACTCATTTGTCTTGTTACGGGTTAAAATTTAACCAACTCCTCAGAAGTATAATATATTATGTACAAACGAGGAGAGCTCGAAAAATATTGTCAATGAAAATTGCTTTGGTCAAGACCCGTTTTTACAAGCTTTTATTTAACTTACAATGGATGTATGTATGTATGTAAGCAAGTTCGGGTGGGATCTTGCAAGATAAATTTCACCAACTTCCTGGTTTCCGTTTGAGCTGAAATTCTGCACGCATATGCATATCGCGTGAGAATGCAATAATATGGTACCATGGAGCTGATCTGATGATGGAGTCGGTAGGTGGCCATAGGAACTCCTGTACTAAACAAGATAGACCCATCGTGTTTGGGCTCGTTTTACTTGTCTTGGCTAGCACTCTGCTGCTACAGGATATCCAGGATCTTAAAAGCTTGTATTAAAAATCTTTTTTGAGATATAAGGCAACTAAACATATTTTATATTCAATTAAACATATTTATAGTGCCGTAGTCAAATGACAAAAATGGTGGACGTGGCGTTGCGTTCGTCATCTCTATGAAACACTTCACTGTGAGACACGCACCTGGCTGATTGGTTTTTTTTTTAATTTTCCAATCACGCATTCATTTTCATATTGCGATTTTTTTCATTAGATTATTTCAACGCAAAACACCAACAATTGTTGAAAATATCAAACACAAATCATTAAATGCTTTTCTGAATATTCCTAAGCATGCCGTATGCTTCATTTAACATAATATTTATATCTCATAATTTTATAATGGCAACACAAATGGTACTATGTTGGAAAAAATAATCATTATGGCTTATCATTTAAAATATAATATGAACAAAAATAATAAGTCAAATAATAATAAAATAATGAGGGTATATTCAAATTTCCGACGCAATTTAAATTCGAGCTTTGGAATGAAATAATTTACTTTATGACTATGGAATGTCTCTTCGTCTTTTTAAATATGGTTCTGGAAGTGTCCATGAATATTTAAATTTAGGAATAATTTTCAACCAAAAGCCTCAATCAAATTGTAAGTCAGACTGACGCCAAATGAGTTTTCTAGTTAAAATACACAATACTTCATTAAATAAACAATATCCTACTATAGTTCATTTTTAACTAACATTAAAAGAATATACAAAAAAATATCTTTCAAGTTTCCATAAAACAATGTACGAGCATGTATGATAGCCTTTTATTAGCTACGGAAATTCTTTGCAATACCGCCACGCTGATTCAACAACCTTAATTCACTCTATTCATGAATCCTCGTTGCTGTTTTTCACAGTTTTACAGTGTAGTCGTTTATATATGGACATTGTGCTAATAAACAAATAGGGCTTGTTCCGAGAGTTGTAGCAATTGTTTCAATTACATGGCGAAGTATTACCAAGTGAAATACAAACTTATAACGACTATTGTGGAGTCATTTTAATAGGTAACATTTGACAATTCATCAAAATTCAACAACGTAACCTTGTAACGTCGGGCATAAAATAATATATTTTTTCGTTTTTAGAACTGTTAGAACTGCACAATTGCCTAACTTTTATCAATTATGATTACATATTTATGTAATTTTACGATTTGCTTTCACTTATAAACAATTCTAAACATAACAAACAGTTTTTGACATAAAGAACTGAATGTCGTTACAATGTTGTGTCAGTTAACCCTTTTTCTTTTTAAACAATAGGGATGATGATACTCTAAAAATCAAAAGCTGATAATTAGAATTGAATGCAATGATTACTTGTGAAGAAATATCACCGTATAATTTATGGTAACCACGTTGTCACTATGAAGGTAAAACTGACAGACATCAAATATATTAAAATGACTAAGAGTTTGGACTTTCTCTATCTCTGACTATTTATCACTTGGCATTTGATTGAACCAATACTTGAACACTATATTTCATGCTACATAAAACTAAGGTCCACAATGACAGTACGCAGACGAGAATAGCGCTGGAATGACAATGACTCATCGCAATCAAAAATTTGAACCTACCCTCAACATTAACTAAGTACTTAAAATAACGAAAAAAATGGAATTATTGCAATTATCCTTTTTTTTATTTCGAATAATAATTTTTTGGAATACTTTGAAAACGTGATACTAAAAAAATATGATATTAATGTTTATAATTTAAATTATTATAGGAAAAAAATTCAACTTTAGAATTATGGTTTTATGAATATGACTTCGCATATTATGCGGATCTAGCCAGTGATAAATATTCATAAAATCCAAAAAAAACACTAAAACATAAAAAGATTTTTTGTTCTAAAATTTTAACATCACGCTTTCAATCGGAATGTTTTTCAAAATAAATACTGTAAATTAGCGAAAAATACGTCTAAATAGGACAAAAATCGTAATAATATCCTTGTATACTAACGAAACCCGATGGATTGCGGTCAAGTTCGACTGCGCGCAGTCATCGAGTTGCGCTTGCAGAAGCGATGTGGTTCGACCACTTGCAGTGCAGTTCGACGGCATCGAAAAGGGAAAGCTCACGAAATAAATAGTTACTACATTATTCATACAAATTCATCGATCCGACCACACTCCAATTACAATATGACTAGCATTCAATTTGGAACAAGTTGAACCACATAATTTTTAATTTCAAAATCCGTGAAATTTGCAACTAAAAAAAACTTATAATCGGCAGACAAACCGACACATTTAATATCCTCAAAATAACTTATGCTTGTGTAATAGATAAAATAAAATTGACAAATCTAGAACCGATCCCAAACACCCAGACCATAGCAAAGAACGAAATGTCTGATATCCAAATTTACCACGGAATAATCTCCAAGACATCCGCGTCATAGGGAGCTATGCAAGCAAAGGCTTAGATAAAATCAAATACTTTTAGTCTTTAGCTTGCAAAAAATCAATAGGCATTTCTACATCAAAATTAAAAAATCGATTTAATAACGTATTGTAATGTCAAAAGATACAGTCGCCAACACACAAGGCAGTCGAACCACACGCCCTACAATCGAACCGCACCCCAACCACACCGCTATTCTATCACTAACCATTTACTTCTTCCCACCTAGTGACTCGAAGAAGTTGACAAACTTGTTGACCCCTATATTCTTCGGGAGGTCATCCTCGGGGGGGTCATTCGCCCTGATCACGTCCCGCGGGGCCCCGTTGCTGTTCTGTACCATTTTGATCTCATTCGATGTCCTAACTTTCCTCTCCATACTTCCATTCACGTGACTGACATCTCTGAATGGCTCCGATTTGGCTTCTTCTAGTTCTAGCGCAGCTGGGGCCGGTTCTGGGACAGCTCGGACCGGTTCTGGGATGACTGGAACCGGTTCTGGTGCGGCTGGGGCCGGTTCTGGACTGACTGGTGCAGGCTCTTCGGCGATCTGAAGTGGCTGTTCGACTATTTTCGGTGGTTCAGATGTAGGCAGCTCTGGTGCCATAGTTATCAATTCTGTAAGTCAAGTAGGGTCATGTTAAAGTAGTTGGAGTGTGATATATACTTTTAATAGCATAGATAGACATCAGATACTTAATATGCCGGGAATTATTAAATTATTATATAATATTATTATTATAGTTACTATATGTTTCAAAATGAAATTATAGTATAGACCATGGAATATAATTTAGTTGTCCTTTGCCCGTAATAAATTTAAATATAAAAACAACTTACCTTCAGTGATCCTAATGTCCTGCCCATCTTGGCTAATGACTTGAGTGGTGATCACAACAGTCTCTATGACACTTTCCACCACATCCGGCTTCCTTGGAGCCTCTATCATATTGGACTCGGTTTGCTCCCAGATCCTGAAATGAAAAGCACAACAAAATTTATACATCCCTTAGAATTTAGAATACGAAAAGAATGAAACAAAAGAATACAAAACTTTCTTGTTCACCATAAACTATGGTATAGTTTAAGGTATCTTCCCTGTCCCCTCTTAGACCCATAGGTTTATTGTAAGAGAACTCTTTTAGGTAAGCCTAGCAAGCCAGCCTTCGTACAGTGGTGGTATAAAAATGTTCACCAGTTTTCAATTAATGTTTCAGATTCATTTATTATTCCGCGAGCACACGTTACCTTTTCAAATTAAGTCACAAAATAGACTACTGTTCTACATATTCATCCAAATCATATTTAACTATTTGATATTAAAGTTTAATATTACTTAGATCAACGTCGTTTGATTTCCTATCTTGTCTAAGAGGATTGTTTAGACATGTAAACCTTTTTATTGGTTTTAATACATATCGTGCAAGCAAAAAGTTCAGGTGACGAATATTTTCATTCCGCGATTGCACATGACCACTATTCTATAGTACAGTAATTTTTGGTATAAAGTATATATAAGGATTAGCCAAATGAATGAGTGAGAGTGACCGAATATCATTTTAAAAAAATGTTAATGTTCACCATAATTAAGCACTAGAAAAAACAAAGATAAAAAATTATTAAAAGTTTTTACATGTTGTCATTGTAGTTACAATGACAACATGTATGTAAATGTGGCAGGGAAATGATGAAAACCGTAATTTAATCAAACCCCTAAGGGAGATGATTAATTCATGCGAGATTATACAATAGCAACCCTTTAGATGATTTCCTTGAAGATAGTTAGTGATTTGACCAAATCTCTGAACTATTTCAGTGAAATGATGAAATTGTTCATTTCATCATTTCACTGAAAGTCAGGAATCGCACATTGTTTCGCTTGTTTCCACTTCTCTTTACCTCACCGCCCCCCTCCGGCGACCATGTCGGCCAGCGTTGCTCTTCTGACATGAGGTCGAAGGTCGCGACCAGTGACGAGAACAGTGAGTTAGGTTGACTTTAGACCAAAACCAGAACAGATAGTCACCATTTATTTATTGATAATTATTTAAACGATGGTTAAATTCCGTTGTGACACTTGCCGGCCGCTGCCGTACCGCAGTATCACTGCGGACTAATACGTTGCTGGATTACGTACTCTGATATGGTTTTCTTAATAAAGGGATTTCATCAAATCACTTACTTTATTTAGAGAAATCACCCACAGAGCTGTGATTGTAACATCTCGCATGAATTGATCATCTCCCTTAGGGATTTGATCAAATCACTGTTTTTCGTCATTTCCCTGCGACATATACACTACCAAATAAAACATGCAATCAAATAAACATAAATCTTTAGAAATGAACAACAATCAAATAAAAGTTTTAAACTGGTTATAGGTTATTAGAATAAGTCTAATTCAGTACATCAATGCTCGTTTTCCTATAAAGCCATTGCAGTGACATACAGATGAAGACCAAGTATACCAATGTCACTCACCTGAAATACTTGCTGTACAAATCATCCCAGAAGGCCATCTTTTCCTTGTCAGGGTTTGTTCCCAAAGACAACTCGGAGCCCAGGATCATATAGTACTGGACGTCCTTCGTAACTGGTAACCATGTGACTGGTAGATAGTGGCTTTCATCTGGAGTTGGATTCCTGAAGCAGGTTAAAATAGAACAACAATGAAGAGGAGCAATGTTTCAGTTAAAATTAACAACGTTTAAAATTAGTTCTTTGCTATTTTTATTAAGCAGGTTTTCTGCTGTGATTAAGGAATTGTTATTTGTTCAAGTTTGTATTATTGATACTGAAGATTTTTACATTTTTTAGAGCCAACCTACTTGGAAACAAATGTCTCAAAAAATCAATAATGAACATTGTTATGATTTTTCAAAATCTGTCTAAGGACCCACTCGCCTACGTGCAGTCAGATATTTTTTGTATTCTGAGTTACATGAGTGGCGGTCACGCTTTTTCTTTAACCATATACATAGGTAGACCCAGTAGTGTTAGAAAAATACAGTTGTGACTCACATACATATGTCTGTGACATGACGCTTGTTATGCAGACGGACGTAATGTCATGACGATTTTTTAAAGATTAATTTTTGCCGAAACCGCTTGAGATCATGATCATCATATCATATCAAATACTTACCCAGTTTTGGCGAAATTAGTCCACAAACGCACCATACGTTCTCTCATTTTCAAGTCCTGGGGAGTGGGCTCTACATCTCTTTGGAAATCGTTTTTAAAAATATAGCCAAGTTCATCCATATGCATAGCGTGTTTGAGTCCCATACCGTGTATTAATTTCGTCGAAATATTTAATTCACCAACATAATCGAATTTGTAATAGTATATCGGTTTGTTTGTCACTTGTACCAAATAGTTGATATATCTATGAGTACCAATATTAATCAGTTTGTCTGACACTAGTTGAAAATAATCTTCTAAACTATCTACACTTGTATGACTGCCTTTGAAGTATAAACTTTTGATTTTCTCAACAATACTTAAAGATTCATCTGAATTTCTCTCTATATGCAACTCCTCTGGTATAAAATGTTGCAAATCATCACTCTTACTTTCAAAAGCGAATTCCAATGTCGTTGAACCAATCATTATAGGAATATTAGCTACTCTTCCCGATGTTAGAAGATTTATAAACGCCTCATTTATGACAGATTCTACATTAGGAAACTCTTTTTCAACAACCAATCCAAACAAATTAACACCTTTTTCAGCAAAATCTTCACGAGGTCCAAGGCTTTCGTAAGCTTTGACGATCTCTTTTGCGGAAGTTGCTCTTAGAAAATCAAGAATGTCGTCGACATCTTCAGAATCACAACCAAGAGCTTTAGCTAGAGTTTTGGCATTTTCTATCGGATTTTTCTGAAACGCCCATGGTGTTAAAGCAGTACCAGACTGAATTATTGCTTTACTTATCAAGTTCTTAGTTAAGGGACTGACAGTTAACAAAGATACTGCTACACCTCCAGCACTTTCACCAAATAAAGTTACGTTACCAGGATTACCACCAAAATTTTGTATATTCTCTTTAACCCATCTTATTGCCTGTATTATGTCTTTAATACCAGCATTTCCAGGAACTTCTGGAGTATTAAGAGATAGGAAACCTAATGCTCCGCATCTATAGTTGAGTGTTACGATCACAACGTCTTTCTCCACTAAGTAATCAGCTCCATAGAGGTTAGAATTGCCTGAACCAAATCGGAATCCACCACCGTGGATGTATATCATTACCGGAAGGAATGCTCTATCGAGGTTTGTGGTGTAAACGTTTAGAAACAAACAGTTCTCATCGCCTGTGAAGGATTTGGTGAAATATGGGTCTATTTGAGCGCTGACGCAGCCTTCGGAGGTTGCATCCCGAATGCCATCCCACGGTTCTGGAGGTTGTGGGGCCTGAAACATTAAAACATACCTAAATAACTCACTAAAATGCCAGACAATCAACTTCAAAACCTTTATGACTAAGAGTATATACTACACCAAATTACTGCCAAAGGGAAATGTGCTTAAAAAACTAGTTACAGTATCATGCTGGCTAGCAGCACTGATTTACTGTGCTATGTAGAATCTAGATTTTTTCCAAGAATCTCTTTGCTAATGGACCTAACCAATCTAACGTTTCAGCTTCGAACACCTCAAATATATAATATTTTCCTAATGTTTGATTTTGGCGATGCTTGAGGGCTCCAGGTAAAGATGCAGCATTGCCTGCCATATCTGGACCAAAATTCTGTACAATATTAAATTAAGTATGTTTTTAACACATTTAACAGAACGAATACGAGTCAAGATAGCGATTGATCTTAACAAACATTGCTATCAGTATAGCCAACGAGATAAATTTGATAAGGATAACGTAACAGCATCACGTTAACTAAATTGTCTTATGTAACTTGTTTAAATTTCTACATTGCGAAAATAATGCAGCAAAAATATTTGGCTTAAGGTGATTGTTAATATATCATCATCATTGTTAAATTCCGGTTGCGTTCGGAGTGTATACCTCTAAGACCAGGGTCCACTATCCTACATTGTCTTCTCTGCCGATACTTGAAGTTCAATTAATCCCGATTACTTTTATATATGTTTTAAATAATATTAAAATAAGCAACAACCTGAAGTAAAACTTGCTTCCATGCAGTAAACTACAAATATGTCTAATAAAATCATTTCTACACCTCCCATTCCGGAATAAGAAAGCGATGCCATATCCCTAAATAGCCCATAACGTGTAAGATCTAAACTTAAAAAAATATCTATGAGGCACTGCAGTATATTTTAAGACCAATACCGACGGTTAACTGTCAAAGCCTCCTACCTAACCCAATATATCAACATTTTACAGTAGCCATAAAAAACCTTTTAGCTTTAATATAAGTGCAAAAATGTATGCGTGTCGAAACGGAAAAAGAATAGTAATTCATGCAGCCGGCCTAAAGGTAAAAGGCGACAGCTAAACACATAGCCAAGTGCTAGGGTATTTATCCATCTGGATGGCTACCACCCTTTTTATAACACAGGCAGGGGAATAGCACATAGCATTTCTGCACTATCTCCGGGCCTGGGTAGTAGCCGCCGGAGGGCGCGTGGGACTCCTAACGGCCGATCCTCTTGGATGTCTTCCTAGAGGAAGAAGTCGCCAGGCACCGACTACTACTACCACTAGACTCATTAAACCTAAACCGGCGGCCATAATTCGCGCTTTTATAGGGTACAGAGAGAAATAGTGCAATGGACACTGTACCGTGACGCCTCTACGCATAGCTATAGAATGGTGTCTTGAAGTGACCTTTTTTTTTATTGCAGGAGATCAGCAGACAGGCAGACGGCCCACTTGATGGACAGCGGTTACCATCGCCTATGGACATTTGCAACACCAAAGGTGCTACGAATGCGCTGCTGCTCTCTTTAGGGAGCCTGGAACCTGGTCACTGATGCCGGAACACAACACAGGGTTATTATGGCGGCATACTCTAGACCAGGGGTGGTCGCCATCCAGTCGGGCAAATGCCCTACCACCTGGCTGTGGGTTGTTTTGTCGCCTCTTACGACAGGCCGCCGGGCCGCAGGAAATTGTATTCTTTCTCCGTTCCTGCACGGATGAAAATTTCCTTCCCTTCCCTAATTCATCGACATTCCGGAAATTCTGCAGAAGTCAGAATGGCTACTGATGCTAGTTTATAGGATGCCGTCATAACCTTGGGTTGTATTGCAGCATCAGTGGCAAGGCGACAGCTGCAGCACATCAGTGGCACATTTGGTGTTGCAAATGTCCATAGGCGAGTGTAACTAGTTGTTTTCAAATATAAATATAATACTTTGTATCATATGAAGTATTACGTTTATGTGAAAAATCATTTATTTAAGCATAGAATATCAGATAAGAGATCTTAGTAGTTAAACGTCGATTAGTTGATTTTCACTGACCTGAAATCTTAGGAATCCTAGAGGTGGCTTCGCGTATGGGATGCCTTGGAAACTATAATACGACTTGCCGGTCGGACTGGTCACCACCTTCCCTTGAAGTTGACCCTGGTCGACTGTCACTATTGGTGCCTCCATCATACGACCGCCGCTATAATAGAAAAGATACGAGAATTCAATAAAGACTTTTGATATAAATACAAAATAATAATAATCAATAGAAAAACGAACTCATTTTGATTATATTCCTAAGCTAAGCAGAATATGCTTATGATATGGGCAATGCATAACTGACATCTCTAGGGATTATAGCAGACATCCAAGAGCTTGCCAGATGGTAAGGTATTGGCTCGTCTGGATGGTTACTACAAGACCTTTGTCCATTTACTCGCCGGATTTGGACAAAATACTTCTTTTGAAATAATATGACCAAAAATAGGATTTACAAGCTTATCAAACTTATGTTCTTCTACTGGACGATTCTCGTTTCCACTGTTATCCTTCCACACTAAAAGCTGATCAGTATCAGATGCAATAAATATAGACACAATCTTTTTTTACTTTAAATCTATCAAAGGAATGTGTTAATAGCATACTTAGTAAATAAAAAACCGATTAAATAATTGATAAATAATTGATAGGGAAGTCAATAACCCGTTATCGGAATAAAAATAATTGATTGGCGCCGGGACTACGTAAATATTGTCATAACATCACTGGAGATGATTGAAACTTTGTTTTGAAATCCAGAAAGGGCTATATCTTTCATCCCAAACTTAATTCCCGGTTGCGTTCGGTTTCCTACTTTACTTCCTTCCTACATGCGGTCTTCAGCATCCCTTATTCTAAGATCAGTGGCAGAATCATCATGCACGATGTCAAGCCTTTTTTGCACTTAGTTGCCATGCTAGTTTTTGTAATAGGGTAAGTATTTTAAAAAGACATAAGCGCGATTTGTAAATTTGACGTTTACAAAATCTCAATTGTGTAATGAAATATGCCTTTTCGTGCTACCACAAGAATTCACTCGTTTAGAGACTCAGAACTATGTGTTTGACATATTTAACAATAATTTAAACCAACGTAGCCAAAGAGCGTGCCTTTATCATCTTACTTTTAAAATAATGTTATAGAAATGCATTTAATTAATGTTTAAACAATAAATAATTACTCGTTACAGTTCGAGCCTTTCATCGTTCGTTTCCGTCCGATCGGACCGAAAGAGTATGAAATTTTAGACAGAAGAACGGACTAAATTTCTATAAATCTACAATAATATAGTCCATATAACATAAAAACAAATAGAACATGCAATGGAAAACTCTCTCTATGAAAAAAAAGGTACTAATAGGATTATGAATGATGAGAGACATTCGAGAGTAAGCCCTCTGTGACGTTATGAATTATGATAAAGTCAATGCTGAAGGCGTTGGAACCATAATTTAAAAAAAAGTATGTCTAGCAATTTGCCTATTTATTTTATTTGTCAAATACCTAATTTGGCTGTGGTTTCTGTTATCCTAGTGCCTATTTGTTTGATAATGGTAATCCACTTACCCTCTGGTCCCTTTTATATCATTGGCCCTATCCTCCGTCAGCTCTACTATCTCATCCCCCTATCCTTTTACCTTATGTCATATCTATCCCATCCGAGAGGCTGGCGATATCTTGTTTTTTTATTAAATTGCCGTCTCCTCCATCATATGGGAAGATAGAGGATTTTAATTATTTTTATCTGTATTTCAAAAATGCTTATATGTAATACATGTTTTCCTTGTACATTTTTTTCTTGGTGTCTACATTTTTAACTATTTGATTGCTATTTTCTACCGAGTCATGGATATGACGTCTTTGAGCGCACATTTTGTGTACACATCTTACTACAGTGATTGCGGATTACAACATTTTTCCCAATTTCTTGTGTTCTGTCGATGTTTAAATTTAGTTTTGGCTGCTACTTTTTTACGCAAGAGTTCTTTTATATCTGTGGAGAGCCAGGGTGCAGCTACATGTTTCATTTTAATGGGGCGTACGGGCACATGAGTAAATAAACGGAATTTTCGTAATTTTCTCATGTGGTACGGGAGCGTGTTTGTCGTATTGTGAAATCAAACGGTCTTTAAAGATATTAAGGTTTGCATCTATAATTCTATATACTATATTATATATATAATATTAACTATATTTTGTTACTATTTAATACCTTTCTTACTATCTATTACATATCTTGTTTACTTGTTATGTTTACATTATTTTTATACTACCAAATACATTGAGTTCATCCTTGGTATTGCAAGTCCATGGCCCATGGTAATTACTTTCAGTCAAGTGGGTGTTCTGTCGGTATACCCGGTTTAGATAATACAAAAATGGATATTTACATAGTCAAATACCTCTTTATTTAGAAAGATGATTTAATAAGTTTTTAACTTGGTCATTGTCACTCCAGTATTCTTGTTGTACAACGTGACTCACCTGTCAATCTTATTAGATAAAATCCTTTAGATAAATACCACCATGAAATTTCACAGGCCCACTTACTATAGAACGGATGGTTAAACTAAAAAAATATATGTGTACCATTTATCTCTATATTGATAAATGCTATTGATAACTCCGGTATAATGTGATAACTGATAGGCTGTTCGTATGTCGTAATCTGTGGTTAGTCGAGATACGTATTGTACTTCTACAACGTTATTCTTAGGGCTCATTCACAAATTGACGGATTGTTATTATTTCCGGATCGTGTAAATCACGATTCATTTTATTTTCAAATTAGCATATCGCCTCCTATGACCGTATTCACACTGATGAATCGTGAAAAATATTTACAAAAAGTATGAATTCGTAATCGTTATGACAAATCGCCTTAGTCATGTGAAAGTTTATTCGTTTTTTGACGGATCGTTTGTTTACTGCGATTCGGTTTTTTGACATAATCACAATTCGTTTGTACATCCGTTTGTCTTTAAGGAACCTTTATTAATCATTTATAATTTTGACTAATTTGATTAAATTGTGATTCGGGTTATAAATGTTTCCGGTTTTATTCATATTGCGTTACAGTAAGTTTGAAGGAGTCTACGAACTTACTGTAACGCAATTCTAAGAAGTACGTATAGTATTAAATTTTATCCTTATAAATCCAAATTCAAGAGTGCGGCTCGAATCTCTATATCAGAAGTATCCTATTTAACAAAGACCTGCATTACGACAGTTTATAATCTGTCTATTTAGATTATAAGCTCGCCATTCATACAATATTCCGCCGACATATTCATATCACATTATATTATGGATTTTTATGATCATAGAAACACATATTATAGATAGTTTAAAAACTGCCTAGTTACAATATAATTTCGCAATTATCACTATATTCCTCTGACACATGCATACAATTTGAGTTTAAATTTGAATAAAACTCACCACAAAACCATAGCGTAGTGAAACGATTTTTTCGCTCTATCAACGGTATTAAACGGTATCCTCTTAGGAATATTACCACGTTTATCTTCCTTCACTTTCCACTCGTATACGTTGACATTTCTTGTCAAATCTTCGTTCAAAGAATCAAGAAAATCACTCCACAGATTACCATCTTGCTGTTTTTTGACAAAATTTGATAATTTCGTATTCATTGGTTTTTTCTTTAACGCTATCAATCTCGATTCTCTTACAAGTAAATTTCTTAATACCGCTTTATTTATAAAAATAACTTCTTCGAGAGTTCTGGCCATACAGTCGTATAAGTTTTAAAACTGTATGGGTAAAAGTGAGAGCAAGGGTACTTAATACATTACATATGAAGACTCCAGGGAAAAGGACTAGTCACTTTTCGAAACTAATCGGGAAATGCGATTTTGTAGGGAATTTTTGGTACTATACGATAGTAAACCGAATAGGGTAAAACACGAATTAGTCTTTGACATGTAAAAAGCGCATACAGGGAAAAGTAGCATAGCATACCCAAAAAGTCCGGGGAAAAATCGGGTGGTCAGTGACATATGGCACTTTATCCTTGTTAAATCTGACTTAATACAGTTTTTAATTTTTTAGTTCTTAAAAACTTTTTGATTTTTTATTATATTATTTTCTATTGGGAAACTTGTGGGTTTTCGAAGGATAAGGTACCAAATTTTAAACTGCGATACCAACCAGAGTAACTTGACAAGTTCGTTTTTTTCTCTGGGGTCTTCTCATATGTATATATACAAGATTCAATTTCTAGGCTATCGTAGCTAATTTGGCAAAAACGGAATCCTTTGGTTTTCTTTGCGTCCGTCCGCTATCTTTGTATATCTCTGTCTTTTATTCGGCTAGACAGGCAGGTGTATTCTATACGACCCATCTCAATCGTGCAGTAGAATCATTGAAAAAATATTTTTAAAGATTCCGTAAACCTAAGACATGATGTAATAAAACATTTGTATGACACAGGCATGTGGAATATCTTTACGTATCTTTAAAAATCATAATTATGTCCCTAATGACTTTTTTATTATTTAAGTCAATGGATAATGAGATCTTTGCTTTCAAAGTTGTTAACAGTTTCTAACTCCTTGTTATGTACTACAATGTAGAATATTACGAAATAAACCAAGATGGATTCTAAGACAATACTCTCAACGAAAATTGATTCACATACGGTTGGTTAAGTATTTTTGAGACATATATGTATGTTATCTTCGATGCAATTTTAGGGTAGACATCACTTTTACGAAATCCTTCATATATGTAGACACGCACTTAGCCGATAAATTGGATCTTCATGATTACATCTCTCTTACCACGTAACTTTTTATTTAAATAATAAAATATTTTATTGTACTAATTATAAATTACAACACTTTAATGACACTATAATATATAATTCGCACTTTAATCACAGAATTATATTTCTGGATACACACTTAAATACCATAAAAACAAAACTCATAAAAAATAGCACTTTATATACTCAAATATTTTACACACCAAAACATACGTTTCACAACCTACAGCTTAACAACAATTCAAAAATGGAATATCACATTATTTAAGAACAGTTCAAATTGTTAGACAATGAATGCTACTGAAGGTTTATTAAAATGGAAATTTCTGGAATATACTCATCATTTTTGTAAGTCGTGACATGATGGATCGTGATAATTGATCTACAGAGTTGTTATTTAGCATATTTTAAACGCGGTGTTACATAATTTACTATATAATACTAAGTTTTTAACTGTACGAGAATCGTCACACTCAATGAAATTATTGTAGATTCAGATGAGAATCATATCGACTAATAACCGGTTCCTGTAACTTACTATTCATACGCTTGCCTTGTCCGTGTATTTTGATATTACTCATATGGAGCTTACGTCAAATTTTATCCAATATTAAGGCAAATGAACAGTTGGCAGGTACGGGTCATAAGACACTTCATCATCATACAAAACGTGACGTGTCACGGCCCACTAGATTTTGATTGAGCATACAGAATGATAACGTAATAACATCGACAAGTAAGTTATTTACCTATTTAAACAGTAATTAAACTATTTTTATAATATTTTAAAAATAAGACGATAGCATAATATTTTTTCACCCGCTCTTTTATACAGGGTGGCGCAATAGAACGTGCATATTTAAAATATTGATTAAAAAATAAATACAAAAGGTATAGTTAAAATAAAACTGAGGTATTATTAAGAAATAACTGAAGTTTATTTTTTAAAAATAACATCGTCTAAATGATGACCCTCTCTACGACGACACTCCTCTAATCGCAAACGGAAGTTATTGAAAACTTTCTTCAGTAATGCTGGTGTAATTGCTGCCATTTCACCACGGGTATTCTCCTTGAGCTGATCGATGTTTTTCGGATTATTGCTGTAGACTTTGTTCTTGAGGTATCCCCACAAAAAAAAGTCAAGAGGCGTCACGTCTGGACTACGTGGGGGCCATGGGATATCACCTCTTTTCGAAATCAGTCTGCCAGGGAACATCTGTTTCACAACCGCCATGGAGTCATTTGATGTGTGACAGGTAGCTCCGTCTTGTTGAAACCAAGTCCTAGAATTCACTATTCTTGAATTTTCAAGCTCTGGAGCCAAAAAACCTTCCAACATCGCAACATAGCGTTCGGTATTAACAGTGACGTTTTGCCCCCGCGCATTTTCAAAGAAAAACGGTCCAATTATTCCTCTACCAGAGATTGCTGCCCATACTGTCACTTTAGGACTATGCAGTGGTTTCTGGTGCTTGAGTTTGGGATTCTCACTGTTCCAATAACGACAATTTTGACGGTTTACGAACCCATTGATATGGAAGTGGGCCTAATCTGAGAAAAGGATATTGTCAAAATTGGAAAATCGAAGCATTTCATTAGCAAATGCGAGCCTTGCTCCAAAGTCAGACTCTTTCAATTCTTGTGTTAACTGCAGCTTGTAAGGATGCAGTTTAAGATCCAAGTTCAAAATTCGTTGCAAACTTCGTCGCGATAAATGTAAGACAGACGATCTCTTGCGAGTAGACATTTGTGGATCTCCTCGTACAGACTGCATAACTCTCTCAATATTGTCGTCGGTCCTAGATGTTCTTGGACGACCTTTTGCTTGTGGTTTAAACGTTGAACCAGTCTCTTCAAAACGCTGTACCCATATTTTAATTAAATTAGCACTCGGAGCTTCACTAATTTGCCGTAGTCCATATTCAGAACAATATAAACGCTTAGTAACGATGTATGAACGAGACTTCTCGTAAAATGCGCGCACGCAAAATGCGCGACGCTTCCCGTCGAAGTAACTCATAGTGACTAAAACTCCATGAGCCCGCCTACCCAACGATGCAGGCTCCCCCCGCCCGCGCACTTTCTACCCCGCGAAAAAAGATGATGCAATATGCACGTTCTATTGCGCCATCCTGTATAAAAATCATTTTAGAATGTATTATTACGTGTATCATCTACCAAATTATGGGGTAATAATTAAATAAATAATATAGTCAGCCTACAACATAGTTATTATTTGAGGAACGGATAATATTTCCGTCGCGCACGTCCAAGGCGGTGTCACATATCCGTTATCTTGCTGATCAGAATACTTGGCAATTGTAACAGTAAGCATATTAACTCAGATGCTGCAAGCTGCCTGGCCAGGATTCAAACCTACGTCATTGGAATGAGCGACATGCGTTATCCACTAAGCTACGACAACTTTGTAACAAAGTTTGAACTTTTAATGAAATGGATTTTAGGACTTCGTAGCTAAATGAGAATAACCAAGCAGTCTACTTTCATCAACTCGGACCTAGTCTCTGTCCATAGTTTGACAGGCACTCGGCCGATTTTCGAATTACATACTATCGTTCAGACCATTTAAAGACAAATGAGTCAGCGTTATGTATTAACATTCAAACTACCGGCGCTTACAAGCATGAAGGTCGCCACTGCTACCGCGGCCGACAGTATTTGGTTATACATTAACAGGAACAAACTGTTAATAGACGAATCATTTGCTAAGTTGCTATACCTTACCACTTACTACCCATCTTCTTACTTGACCATTTTTTTGCCTTTTTATTGCATAAATTCAGTTACCATCGCCTATGGATATTTGTAACACCATAGGTGCTACCAATATGCTGCCACTCTCTAAAGGAGGACTGGGACAAGGCCACTAATTCCGGAACAAAACTTAAGTATGGCGGCAAACTCTAGATCAGAGGTGCTAGCGATCCAGACGGGCAAATACCCTACCACCCGGCTGTAGGTTGTTTTTTCGCCTCTTACGACAGGCCATTCGGCCGCAGGAAAATTCTTTCTCCGTTCCTGCACGAATAAAAATAGCTTACAGGTAAATTAGCTCCGAAAGGTTTTTGCGTTTGGAGTAGTGTACTGTCAGCACATAAATAGATAAACTAATACTGTTTATTTTTATAGGCAGATGCCTAATATGAAACTAATAATATTAAACGATATCAAGATAATAAATATTAAACCTTGTAAATATACAGTAATACAAACACAAAAACGAAGCTGCTACTTGTACCAGTGTATGGTAATGGGCTATCTGAATAGAATTAGTTACACAGTCCGCGCATTACCACATTTTTGAACATATCAAAATTTTCTAGCAGAAATCTACTTTAAATGTAATTAAAAAGCGATGAACAAATATTTTCTACAACATCTTGAAGCTGGTGCGACGTAAAACACAAAAATTACTACATTTTTCAAAGTCGTTGCTTTCTTATGTTTAACTTGGCCGACTTGAAGATGTTGTAGAAAATACTAATTTTTTGCTTTTTTTTTTACTTTTTATTTAGTCGGTAGACTTTTTGCTAGAAAAATGTTATTTTCTAATAATGATATGATATCTAGCAACAATGACATGTTACGAAACAAACCCGATGCTGTATCGAATCCAACGCAGTATGATAAAAATTAGTTCAGAAACACAAAAAAGGTTTGAAAAACCGCAAATAATTTCACATTTTCCCTCCGATTTTAATGAATTTTCTGCTATATCCTAATGGTTGGAGGAGCCAGATGGTATCAAACGAAGATCCTCTACCGAGGCTATTGTTGTTCCTCACTTTTTTTTTTGTTCTGGATCCAGCTGAATAGCCGCATGTGGCTGTTTCAGCGATACCAGGCTTAGTGGGCTTCCTGACTACGCGGAAGCGGAGCAGTGAGGTTCCACCTCGGCTCGATGGCTGCTGGGGAAATTGACTATCGGATTAAGCAGGACTCTCTGTTATTGTTTGAAATTTATATATATTCTTTGTACGTTTCGGGAATCGTTTGCGACCAATTATTGTAAAGCGCCATCTATTGGTTTCTAAGTATTCCACTACAAGAGCAAGGACCGATTATTCAATCACAAGATATATTATTCTATGGAATAAAACAACAAGGGAAAATTAAAAATGATAGTTGCATGAATTACAGATGAATTGTTTCACTTGTGAATTTAGTCAGGATATGATTTATTCGACAGATAACTTTTATCTGATGATTGAAAAATAGACCTTAAAGTAATGTTTATTAGTTTGTTAGTACTTTTTGTTAGTTGCTGGTAATTTTTGTTAGTAATTATTAATAGTTTCTTAGTAATGTTTTAAAAGCATTAAATAAAATTCGCAAGCGAAAAATGCGCTCACCGCAAGTCATCCAAAAACTCGTTTACAGCAGAAATCATGTTAACTGAAAAACAATACACACATTGTATAAACAAAACAAAAACATAAATTGATGAAACAAAATAATAACAACATGTTAAAATGAATAGATATTGTGAAAATGGTCAATAAAGTTTTTCTGTCTCTTTTCTTTCACCATATCCCAATTCATTGGGATCGGCACAATATGTCTTTTCCTTCCACATTCTTTTATTCTGGCATACATCTTCTGTCACACCACAAATCACCATATCATCCTTCACAAAAGATTGATGGATTCATCCATCTTTTTTTGGTCTACCTTTACATCTGTACCCATCCATCTTGTAGTTAGTTTAAGGGGAATGAAAGAAAGAAAATTTAAAAAGAATGTTATAGTTTTTCCAACTATAATTTTGTATATTATACGTTCACAAAGCATTCATCAATTGCTATTACTAAAACCAAGTTCAGATGGGTTTGTTTTACATTCTAGTATGGCTTTTATGCAAATTACACTTTCATTAGACATACAAAAAATCTTAAAAACAATACATAACTCTCTCCTCTGCTCATGTTTTCCATTGTTTACTATCAGTCTAATTAATTTGTTTTATACCAGGTTCCCATACTTTAACATCAATCATTTGCCTTACTGCTGGTTGAAAATGTACATGAAGCCTTTCTAAAGTAATGTAAATTTTCGATACATGGTGAGGTAAAGGAATGTTATAAGACATACAGGACGTTCCATTAGTAGCTCGCATCGCTCAAAATGCGCCGTCCTTCCGATCACAACGACCACGGTCGCCTTGTGGAACGGCCACCAGATGACCGCGGGCGTTGTGGTCGTGGCGAAAACGACACTCATGACGTCATCATTTTCGGTCACACAACGACCCATGTCAAGAGATGGGTGAGTCGAATAGTCGTTCCACTTCTTTTTTTTCAGGCGGGGGAAATGCTGTTTACGTACAATACTGGGTCCTGGCAAGGGATCAATCAGACCAACATCGATCGCGAACGAGGTTACTGCATGGTATGTAACCCACTCGCGATCGACTCAGCATGTGTGGAGACTCAAGGATACGCTGCACGGGCAGCGCCTAATACCCACTAAAGCCACCCTCCTCCCATGTGCCCCGCGCTTTGTTGTGTAGGAAAGGCTGAGACTTAGAACATAGTTACGCCCATTACGAATAGTCGTTCCACTTGGGTCATACGATTGTAACGCCGGCAGGCAGTGGAACGAGAAAAATCTCGGTCGTCAACGTGGCCGTTGTGAGTCCCTAATGGAACGTAGCCATAAAAAGCCGGCCGGCATAAAGTCGCCTTTTTGACTGACGTTTGCAAGTTCTGCAATGCTAAACATCAGCACCATTATCCTTTTGTTGCAAACGTGTTATATTTGGATTTTTAGCGTTTTATTTATTTTCAAAGTAGGATCGAATAAATTATATGCATATATATACGCGCTGTTTATGGAGAAACTTTGTTTATTTCGCGGCTAAGTTTTTTCTAGAATACTAACAGTAATAGTTTTGTATGTATTTTAAGACAAGTGAAAGGAGAGAAATTTCTTGTTTGTGACGCATAATGAATGCAGTTTGAGCGATATTTGCAAGTTTAAAAATCAATGAGAGGTGTTGCAGTTCAATGAACTTCACGGTAGGGCTGACACACACGATTCAAAGCAATTTACCAATTAATTTGAAGTTACGTAAAAAAACCCATACAGAACTTTTACGTGCATCCGTTCTTCAGATTTTGTACATCACATTAAATTACCTTAAAAATTACAAGGATATGAACATTTCGTAGGACTGGGTATTAAATGTGACGTTACCCAAAAATTTACGAAATTGTGTACCCAGATTTCGTTCCGGTGATTTTTCATTGAAAAATACTCAGCGATCTGGCCGTCCAGTTGAAGTCGATGAGATCCATATCAAGGCCATTATAGATCAAATCATTATAGAAGAACACGTAATACCTCAGAGAAGCTATTATCGAAGACATGAATTGAAAAAATAATATTTTACAACATGTTTTATTTATACCACCACCCAATATTTATTTCATTTGCCAACCCAATATTTATTTTTGTTTTCATATTTATATTTCTTTATTTATATAAAAGTAATTTGTGTGAATTATTTATGTATGCGACCTTGGCCGAATCAAAAATATTTTTGTGAAATATTCATCATTTATCGTAAGTAAATTCTGTGAATATCTTCAAAAATGTAGCGATGCGTGAGCGAGATAGTGGACTTAATTCAGCTACTTAATAAATATCTCATTCGCTCATAAGATACAGCCCTAAAGAAAACATAGCCCGTCATATATTGACTAATCATCAGTTAATTTTAACATCATTAAGAATGCGCCTTTCCAAGTAAAAGTTGCCTTTTTAAACTTTCACTTAAGAACATAATACTTATTATAATAATGTAATTTTAACTTTTCGATTTCTTAATGATACCGTTTTAAACAAGCAATAAGTGGCACTTTGAGATTTATAGTGTTCACGGTTAAATTATAATGGTCCTGATTGTGATTTTTTTGTGTTCTGTCCCTTGTACAGTGTACCAAGTGTTTTTTAAACAAAGCAAAGTCCATTTTTTTCGAATTTTCCACTTCATACTTCAAAAGTTACAGAGGGGGCCACATTTTTTATGACTTTGTAAACTAATATTTCAATATTTACTTAAATAAAAAAGTTATTAATTAGAGTCCACCGTCATATTTAAAGATCTAACGGGTGTATGAACTTCCGAATTTCATCATTGTACTTGTAGACCCATTACTTTGTAATAAAGATGACTATGATATACAAATACACGACATGAACAAAACATACGCGTTGCTTCTGAACCAAAATGTCCATGGAACGCTTATAATGAAACACCATTACGAGAAGAATGGACCGGACCTGTGGCACCATTCTAAATTTACAAGATTTTTGGAGTTATTCCGAAACGAAGTTCCGATCGAAGACTGTTACGAACTGTTACGAAGACCATAGGCCGCGCGAGGGGGAAAGGTGGGATTCGCCAGGTCAGGGTGGCAATAGCACCACACGTGTGAAGCGCTATTGCAACGCCCCAGTTAGGGATACCCACTAAAACAAAATGTCCATTTTTTTTCCGGGCTATGAGTTCACACACGCTTTCATGCACCTCCAGCCTTAAGCGTTACCTTAATTGCAAAAAGTTATTAATATACGTATTATATACAGAAGAATCATTCGCGAAACACGCACACGGCCGCCACTTGTTTTCTAATTCATTCGTGTTTTATTATAAAGGTTTACGGTCGCTGCGTTTTCACACGAAAAGACGGTCATTAACGTAACATTGGCCTATAAAATTTGTAACTTATAACAGTGTTAAATATATTCACAATTAATTATAAAGAGAGGTGAATAGTTAAGGGAGAAAGAGTTACAATAAGACAATCAATTAGGCGTAGACTCGTTGAAAAACTAAATTAAGACACTCTTATCATACTCAACACCGAAGCCCCGTAGATTTTGTACAAAAAGTAACTTACGATGTATACCTGTCATACCTTACACAAGTCAAAAACTTATTATTTAAAGTTTAAACAACTCTTACAATTATTTTATGATGATATTTTAAAAAGTTACATAATATGGTATTTTATTAGCTCCCGCTCTTTTTTACGAAATTAATTTTATGTATATTTCATAGGGGTCCACGGGTCATCTACCCAATCAAGTTCTTTGCTACAATAGAAAGTTTATTTTAACTCAGTTATCTTTTTTTAGTTGTGCCAATCATAATCATCATTTTATCCATGTAGGAATGGAGAAAGAATACAATTTCCTGCGGTAGGGCGGCCTGTCTTAAGAGTCGACAAAACAAGCCACAGCCAGGTGGTAGGGTATTTGCCCGACTGGATGGTTACCATCACTGGTCTAGAGTATGCCGCCATAACAACCTTGAGTTGTGTTCCGGCATTAGTGACCAGGCTCCAGTCTCTTGTGCAGCAGCGCATTTGCAGTGCCTTTGGTGTTGCAAATGTCCATAGGTGATGGTAGCCGCTTCCAAATTAAGTGGGCCGTCCGCCTGTCTGCTGAACTTCTGCAATAAAAAAAATCGAGTCGACTTTTCCTTCTATATTCCTTCACACAATCCACCCGTATCTCATTTATTTTAGTTTTACTCTTATATCAAACTAACAGCCTTCTAATTTTAATACTATTTTTGTTACATGACTATCATCCCTCGTTATTACAAATCCCTACCATCAGTATTATGATATTTTCAAACGACACAGTCGCAAGAAAATCGACTTAATTTTTAAGTGAAATCAAGAAGAATATGATAATAACTTCATATTAAAAGCAAAGCAATATATCGGACGATGCATTGTAATTAAACATGCACGACTTCGAGGTTATCGGAATTTTTATATACGTATATTATTAATATTGATATAACTATATACATTTAGATATCTATATATTAATACGTGAAGAGAAAACTTTGTTTCACTATCTTTACACATAAAAAATCATATCTACAATAATGTTCAAATTGATTTTTTCAAGTCTCAGTTACACATATGGCCGCCAACTTCCCTTCATAATGAGGTTATTTTGATCCAATAGTTTCCAAGAAAATTGACTGACATACAAAGACAGATGGACACGATGAAAACATTAGGGTTCTTTTCATAATTCGGGTTTTTTTTTAATACCAGATATTGGTGTTTAGTGTGAAATGGTGAATTAAAGCAGACATGACTTCAAGTACGAATATTGAATGGAGTGGGGGAAATTTCGAGCATTCGGTTTTAAGCGCGGCCTTTATTTTTACTACGACGTTTCGGCCACTTTTCAGTAGCCATGGTCAGGAATAAATATCTGGCTGATCCGTCTCATATTAACACTAGCCGTTGCATATAGCCAGAACACAGGCGTATATCGTTTAACTTAGAGATATACAACGTGTGTATTGGTGAACAGCATAAAAATACACTTTCCAGTTTAATATAAAACTAAAATTTACTTCCCACAACCCACGATCCTTCTGAGTCATCGTGCCAGAATTATCATTCTGTGCCACACTTGTTTGGTTTTAAGTGTGCAACGATAAAACACGACGAGATACGACACGTAGTTCGAACATGAGTCACGTGTTCGCCCAGAGACGACGAAAGTGAATATTTCACTTTCATTTTTAAGATCAATATACAACGAAAGTAGTAGCAGCAGCTTAGCTACCCTATTCTGTTACCCTTGGTAGAAAATTGAAATTACTTATATTGGAGTTAATGTCAAAATCAAGTACAATCTAGGTGTCTTTAAGTCTCGCGTGAACAGGTATCTTCTAGGTAAGCGTGCTCCACCTTAAACTGCATTTCCGCCTATTAATTATAAAAAAAAAACAAATATTTAAACGACTTAAAAAAGGATGAATTATGATTATGAATTCATCGTGTAGGTATTGATGTTCAGTCATAATCTTTTGTTTTCTGAATCAATTTTGATATTTTTTTTGGATTGAATTCAGTACAGCTGCGGGTAGTATGATATAAATTTCTTATTATTGGATATCGCAATATAAAAATATAAAAAACATGCAAAAAAGAAAACGACTTCAAGACTAACTGCAAAAAATATACATATTTTCTAGTAGCCGCGCCCCGTGGTGACGAAAAATCGTTATATTTTGGATAAATTACACTAAATCTTTGTAAATTATAGCCTGTGTTATTCTGATGTGTAAGCTATGTTATTGTAAAGTTTCATCAAAATCCATTCAATAGTTTTTGCGTGAAAGAGTAACAAACACACATCCATACATTCTTACAAACTAGCGTTTATAATATAGGACAACATCTTCAAGTCAGTGCCAAGTAAAACATAACAACAACAACAAATTTCTTAATATAGTAATTATTATGTTTTACATCGCACCGACTTCCGACCGAAAATATTTATTTACTTTTTAGTTAGGTACTCTTGAAGTCGGTAGATTTTTTTATGACCAGTAGTATCTACGAGTAAGACAAATGAAGAGATGGTGAGGCACGGAAATCGCCCTATAACAATAAATATAAAATGGGCCAAAAGCGTCTCGGAACAGGCAGATCCAAGGATTTCGTAAGGGTCATTATCATTTACGAAATCTTTTATGTCAATACAGTGGAGCGTCGATTATCCGAACGTCGATCAACCGAACGATCGCTTATCTGAACTACGACACCTACAATTTCAGATGATGAAGATGAAAACCTAATTGGGGCTTCTGAATCGTTTACTTGCTAAGATATTGCCTTGCGTTGGTTTGAAACACAAGCTAAAAGCGACCAGTATCAAATATTTGTCCTTAAAAAAGTACGTGAGCTAGCCGCTCGTAAGCGGGTAGGCTTGCTTAGACAAAGGATAATTGAAGGTTTTTAATTGTACCTAAGCAGTATCTGCCTACATGTGTTATCACAAGACTGTCTGCACTTTTTTGTTTAATTCCTATTTGTCTTTAAACATAAAACTTTAAATATTTCTTTTATTTATCTGTACACGAATATGTAAGGCAGAATCAATACAGTTCGATTATCCGAAAAAATAGGTTTTTTCGAATAATCAACGCTCTACTATACTTATAAAGAAATAGTAGTATTTATTCGATAATCTTCGATGTTTCAAGTTTGACAAGAAACGATAATTCTGGTTTTAATATACAATACTGCATCCTTATACTTGTACTTATATACATTATACAAAATCCTAACACCCATGATCTCTTATAGATAAATGCCAGGTAATATATAAGCTATATATCTATCTATAGCTAATTATCAAGTAATTTGCTTTACATAATAATCCAGTCAAATTAGAGTTACACATCCGTAGGTGCTATATGCGGACAGTCATGGCCGACCTTGAAATACGCTGAGATGACCGAGTATTGCACTCTTCGCTTTTCAAGACCTTTGACCTTGAATATCTTAAGGACGCGGACGTGATCTTATGACTATTGAGACAACTTCTAGAATTCATACATTTATACGTATTCTCCCCGCAAATTGAATGTGCTGGACCTTGTCAAATTAACAGTTATGTGACGTCATCCGCAACTCGATATGTACGCGTACTCGCCGGCCAGTGATGCTAACAGTACTGAGTGTTCGACTACGGTTACGTCACCAAAATGACGGCCAGACGCAATAGCAATTTGCGGGGATAATATATTGATCACTGCTGGATACCTTTTTTTTTTTTTTTTTGCTTGAGTTCAGCAGACAGGCAGACGGCCCACTAGATGGAAAGCGGTTACCATCGCCTATGGACATTTGCGACACCAAAGGTCCTACAAATGCGCTGCTGCTCTCTTAAGGGAGATTGGAACTGGTCACTAACGTCGGAATACAACTCAAGGTTGTTATGGCGACATACTCTAGACCAGGGGTGGTAGCCATCCAGTTGGGCAAATGCCCTACCACCTGGCTGTGGGTTGTTTTGTCGCCTCTTACGACAGGCCGCCCGGCCGCAGGAAATTGTATTCTTTCTCCGTTCTTGCACGGATACCTTACCTTAAAGGGAATGATCGATTTGTAAGACATACGAACTAGGCTTGCCATTTGTCAATGTGGGAAGATAAAAATAATGAATAGTAAGATATAGAAACCCGGTAAGGAACGACCACACAGATAATGTACAACTCAAATAAGATTTGTTTAATAAATTCTTCAACACAATGGTCAAACAAAACCATTTTAACAACAATCGGAGGAAGGTAGTCATTGCGATTGTATGATAAATTAATGACGACACTTAAATTGTATTTCGCGGAATATTACATGTATGTATGTATGTATGTATTACTAATTTGTCAACGACGGTATGGAGGATGTCGTAGTCATAGTACTAGCAAATCTTAAATGCGTCCTTGAAGTTCCTACACGTTATTGTTCTCCGGTGTCGTCAGCCAATCGGAGACAACTATTGGACTTAGGCCTCCCCAACTCGGCGCCACACATCCCGGTCCTATGCCTTTTTCATCCAGCTGCTACCGGCGACCTTTAGCTGCGTACTCATTTGCGAGCCATAACTGTAACCGAGCGAATACAGTAACGTGCATACAGCTCGCGAGCGTACTGCGTACTCCCTTTTTTGCCGAATTTTAATGGTGCCTTTGCTCGGGCTCAGTGAGAGCTGCTCGCGGTGCATTCGTAAGCCACGTCCACACTATGCTGTTTGGTTATAATAAATGCAACGGCTACGGCTCGTTGGAGAGTACGCGCCTTTACGGAGGTCGTCAGTCCATCGGGCTGGAAGGCGTCCGACACTATGTTTACCGAGACGCGGTCTCCACTACTGGTCTCGTTTGCTCCTATCCATTCGATTATTTTGTGCACTATTATAACCATCGTGATAGATGTGTACGTACGTATGTATTGTCAAATAAGTTACATTTACATACTAGCGCTATCCACTTTCCTCATAATTGCCTTACTTGTTTCCGTGAAAGTGCCCATAATTGTGAATGAAGCACAAGGTCACTAGATGATTCGTGCACAGCTGCTCGCATAAATTGCCTCTCGCTCGACCGCTAGCCGGACTTGCATAGCATCTCTTACACAGTTCCGCCCGTCTCCTCTCACCTCGTGGCCGAGCCCGAGGTAGCTGGAGATGTCTAGCTCTCATGGACGGGCTGGAGGTGAATGCGCTATCGATCCCACAGCCTAGATATAGGACGTATATAAGAAAGGAATGGGTTTTTAGTGGGTATCGCCGACAAGTTGGCAATAACACTTCTGCGGGAGACCAGTACCACCTCGACATAGGGAATCCCATCCGCCCCACCGCGCTATCCCCGCGGTGGCTTGGCCTTAAAAGGAATTCTCCTCGGAAAAAAGGTAATTAATACTTGACTGCACTTGCGCAAACAAAAGGAGCTAACTTCTTTCGAGACGCATTTAAATTTTGAGCGTACATAGGAAACTATTACCAAAGAGTCACTGCCACCTAGTCGTAAGAAGTGTTATTTTTTATAAAAAATGGATGTTAGAAATGCGGGACTGCGATAAACTTCATCGCCATTTGAACAATTATATTATTATCAAAAAATGTAGCACATATTGGTCTTAGCGTGATGATATATAGCCTTCCTCGATAAATAGGCTATCTAACACTGAAAGAATTTTTCAAATCACACCAGTAGTGTGTTAGCTAGCGCGTTCGAGCAAACAGACAAACTCCTCAGTTTTATATATTAGTATAAGATTCCATTTCCATTTTTTTAAATAGCTTCAATGTACAGACACAGCTTGTTTAGAATTTTATAGTATTTACATTTACGTTCCTTTCGATCTCTTGGAGTGTTTAAAAGATATGAATATGACCGACTCGAAGCTAGTTGTAATCATAAATCAATAGATCCAAAGTCTTTTGATTAAACAAGTTATTGTGCGTTAATCTATATTTCATACAAAATTTAAGCGGCATTATACTTTATCATTCCATATTTGATTATATATGTACTTTACTAATTAATAGTCCACAAACGATAAGATCAAAAACTAATGAGTTGTCTTTGGGACACCTGGTTGGAATCAAGTTTCGAAGACCATCGAAGAAATTATATAGTATAACATAAGGGCCATTAATGATAAGAACTTCTAATGTCAAAACTATATATTATACTGGTAGGTATTATTTTATTTTAATTGAAGTTCGAAATTGTAAATAACAATACACTGCGGTCAGTATTATTCTGTTCGGTTACACTTTTTTCGTCTAGCCCCTGTCCGCTGAGTAATAGACGATAAGGAACTTTGCAAAAACCACGTGTTGATGAAAATTACACAGTGAAGAAATCACATCGATATTCGATCGTGTTATAGCGGCCCGGTAGGTGTTCAAATTGGGTTAAAAAAAACACTCGTATCCAAACTAGGATTAGACAATTGTTACATTTATTTCATTGCATTCTTGTCATGTTTTCTTATTAAGGTTAATAATTAATTTTGGTATGTACCCTCGTATTTATAAACGATACAACCGACCATTTTCTTAATTGAATAATATTTTATTTTTAATTACTGTGATTTAGCGCTTAATTTTGTATGGAGTATTTCTCGATAATTTACTATAATTTTATATAACAATATATATCTCTAATGTGATGTGGTATTTATGTAGATTATAATTCAAACTCTCTGAATTAATATATAGATGGTATTCACTACACTTCATTTTCATGTCGGCAGACGCGATAGATTTTTACTGTGTTCGAATTATTTTATTACATGTAAAACTTTAAATATAATATTTTCTACATTATCTTATATAAAATATTATCAAAAATTTCCAAACAATAATGTATTAAATTCTTGTCTTTCACAACCCTTTTTATTAAAATAGTTTATCAACGATTTCATCCGCTATCGGTTGTGCCAATTTGCTAAGTTTCTGATACTGTAAAAACTGTTGAGGGATGGCGAGGTGTTCTAAAAATGTTTGCATAGAGTCAGTGTATCAAATATGGTCAATCCGTAAGGTTCTCTGATTATAAATATGTGACCAGTTGCTGGTCTTTAATTACCACAAACCCTTCTGAGTTGTTGCAAGTATTACACTATATTTCATAACCACATTGATACAGGCCATTTTATTACAATTAATTAATTATTATTATTAGGTGAATGCACACCTGCCTGTCATAAAGCGCAGTTTATTTCCTTTCCACTTGGACTTCTTTGTTTATTTTGTGTTTAAAATTTGTAATTGAGAAATAATATTCTATTGTTATTGTACTTGTTTCATGTCCGTCATTAGGCAGGTGTTTCGAACTAATTCTTTTTGTTATTGTTTTGCGTCGAGGCATATTGTATTCGTACAAAATAAAAGGGACGCCCGAAGGGAGGGGTGAAGCAGTGAAACGACGATTACGATACGAACAAGACGTGTAGCACATTCTATAAGCGTTATAGTGACGGACTTCGCGCGTGTTATTGAATCGTGCAGTTTGAACTAGTTGTATCCAGTTATATTTGTACCTGTGTTGTACGTGTTTGTATAGTTCTAATAAATTGTATTGTAATTCCACAGGCATTTTAATTCGACGCCTGTAGCTCGTAACAATATCATAATAGAGGAGCAGACAGAGCAACTGGGAAACTTTTTATAATCTTACAAAATGTGACAGCCTCATAGATTCTACACGAGCGTGCGAACTTATGACGTCAAAAGTATATATAAGTCAACTGAGCCAAACAGCGCGTTAATTGTTGTTTAAACACAAATAAAAATCAATGATGATATTAGGTAAGATGATATTTAAAACGTTATATTAACTGCTGTTCTTAAAAGATAAACAATACCTGCCCGAAAAACTTCAAGTTACAATTTTGTTGCGATTCGTTATGCCACTTGTCCGTTGCGATTCGTTTTTCCACATAACCGTTCCCATTTATTTTACCACTTGTCCGTTGCGATTCCTTTTTCCACTTGTCCGTTGAAGTTTCACTTTTATTATGTGTCCCAGCACACATTTCGTTTTTTTTCGGAACCATACTTAATAGTCTCTGTTAGGTGCCAAAATGGGCCTTATAAATATAAAATATGAGCGAATAACAGGTTTTTTTTCTTCTGATTTTTATATCTAACACACAATATGATGTACTGTAAAGAAAGGTCTTGAATTATTTTTGTAGAGAATTAATTTTAATAAATTTCAAATCACTTGTATGGAGTTTATGTAAAATTTTAACCAGAATTCAAGCAATGAATGGATAAATCAGATACAGAAACCCGGAATTGGATAAACGTGGTGTGAATACTGTCCATTCCCCTAAAAATTGAAAGGCCTGATGAGCCTAATACGGGAAGTTTATAGGGCATTATTATAACGTCAGCAGTACATAGCGGTCGCTATAAGCGAAATCGCTTAAGACAATATATTTATTTCTAGTGTTTCCGCTTCATTTATCATCCGTGAATCACTAGTTGATGCATGAAATGGTCTCATATAAGTTACCTATTTGTGTACATAGCTTGTGACCATGGTAGGTGAGTCATTGATAGGCATATTCGTAATATGTAAGATTTATGCTTGTAGGAAATATATTTACAATAAATAAGTTTCATGTAACGACATAAAACTACAGATTCATACAAGTAAACTCAAACGAGTGAAAACCGACCTCTATCCGAGTGAGTATACTGTATTCTTAATAAATTATTCCATATGAGTGAACTCGGATTGTTTAAAACTATTTTAAAGAAACTCATCAAGGCATAACATTATATTATAAGCGAGTACTACATTAGGCCAACGCACACGTATGACAGGACTTCGCGTCGCAGGTCGGTGTGCAGTACTGCAGTAGCACACCATATCCACGCGCATCTGTAACATATGTTATGTCGTGCTTTTCACGCTGATTGTAACAAATTCTTCTCGTCGTCAACTAAATTTGACAGATGACGCTCGGGCAATGATGCCGCTGACGTCTGCGACATAGAGCTACATAGTGTAGCTAGTAGTAGACGCTGTCATAGTCCTCCACCATCCAATGAAAATCTGGGATCGCTAGCTCGACGTCATGCATATAGCGTAGCATCGCATGGCGTGGATATAATGTGTACCTCGAAAAAACTAACCTCTAAATAATGTATGGGATCTGTGCCCAGATCAGCCTATGATCGACGACGACCGACGTGTGCCTAATGTAGCATTAGATTTATAAAAATTCATACAGCGCAAACGAAGAAGTAGAAAGACCGATGTCGACTACCAAACAGGGATTAACATTAGAATAATAATGTTCTAAAATCCGGCAGCTTACAATAATTATTTCTTATCATAATGGTATATGTCCATTAGACATCGGAGCCATTAGACTAAATCGTTAAAAGGACGTGTAGCAAGGCGTATCAACCGACTTTAGTAGTTGATTTATAGTTGGTAAATTAACTTTTTCAGGGTTCCTTGACTGTTGTTGAAACATGAAATCCTTATAACAAGACCCATTGAGAACTTTTTAAGATATTATTACACGCCCATCTTTCCATTCATTGGCTTGTTTTCATTCCTTATTCAAAATATCTCACTTCCCCCTACAGTTTCCAATAAGAGGCGTTTCGTAAATCGCCCGCTACAAATACTTACGAATCTACAAAGTTCTTAAAAACATTAATAAGAGCTCAAATCAAACTATCGAAGGAAAAACACCAAATTGTGCAAAGGTGTATACTCTGTATCTCACGTACATATAATAAGTATTTCTGATTACATGCAATTAAATAATGAAAACAATAGATGTTTGTCACTTATATGGAAAACTGTATTATGTACTAATCATATAAGATATAAGTAGTTATTTGTAAGTTAATAAGGAATCTGTTTATGGCATAATTATTAGAGAACCCTAAAAATTATGTTGTTTTGTTTTATACATTAAATTTATACATTTACTCATTCTTTTATTCTATTTCAGACATCATACTCAACATTTCTACAAAAAAGTAATTTGATTTAAAACAGGCAAGCGCAGAGCTTAGAAATGATATCATATTACAAAGATAAAAAAAATGATAAGAGAGCTGTATTTGAACACTTTGGAAAATACTTATCATTATCTTAAGTATTTTTACTAAGTACATAGAAAGCAACTCATCAAATGACATCTAGAATCACTTAAGCTTTTTAAAGACTTCAAATCCTTTATGTATATCCTTTTATTTATTATAGCTAGAGCATAGAGGACAGTGTGATATTATCATCATACCTGATGGCAAATGGTTAATATGGCCTATGGACACTTCCAACAGAGGTATGATCAATATGCAGCTCACCCCTATGGAATTTTAAGTCACCCTTATAGGAATAATGTAATTCTGTGCTAAAATCCCAGCTGGGAGATAATGGGTGCGGTATAGATTGTGGGAAGTAAATTTTAAGTAGTAAGAGACTAGGATAGAGTGGGAATACTTAACCCTTCTGAAATCCCTGTGTTTTGAAAATGCAATTTGTTGAGATATTAATTTTTTGTAAACATAACTTTGTAACTCTTGTTTTTTTCTACTAATATTGCACTTAATCTGTTTGGGCACTCACCAGGGTCACTTCACTAACCCCCAGGGGGTGCCGCTCTGGACTCCCCTCCGTCCAGGAAGCGGTACAAGGGGATGCGTCCCCGGGGCCCCGAGCGGCCACTGTCACATTCCCCCCTTCACTCCGTGACAGTGGTGTCCCACCTTTCCGCCTCCTCATCCTAAAAGCCTTCCCTTCCTTCCAAACCTCCTCCCGAAACACTCTTCCCTTCCGAAGTTAGGTGGCCTCCCCCGACTCCAACCGCTGACGCTGCTGTAAGCGCGAGGCGGCGGGGAAAAGGGGAGGAAGGAGAAGGAGGGGTGATGGCGCAGGAGCAATCCTCGCAGCCTCCCCCTCCCCCTATTGCGAAGCCCCCCCCGCCACTGACGCTGCTGAGAGCGCGAGGCGGCGAGGGGGGAAGGAGAGGGAGGGGTGATGGCGCAGGAGCAATACTCGCAATCTCCCCCTCCCCCTATCGCAAAGCCCTCCCCCGCCGCTGACGCTGCTGAGAGCGCGAGGCGGCGAGGGGGGGAGGAAGGAGAGGGAGGAGTGATGGCGCAGGAGCAATCCTCGCAGCCTCCCCCTCCCCCTATCGCGAAGCCCCCCCCGCCGCTGACGCTGCTGAGAGCGCGAGGTGGCGAGGGGGGGAGGAAGCTAACCTAACTGAATACACCACTCTTGTTACTGGTCGCAACCTCCGACTGCTCTTACAATTTGCGATAATTATAATTTTGCCATAATTAATTCAAAACTTTTTTCCTAGACTAAAAAACAGTTTTAATGGTTATAAAAACTACATTTACGAAAATGCAGATGAATAATGGTCTACAGGATCAGGCCTATGGCTGACAAGTATTGAGAGAATTGAACCACCAGAATCACAAGTCAGTTTGCTGTAATTTTTTGAGAGCATACCTAAATAATTACAATCTAACAAAGTAATTAAAATTTTAATATATAAACACTAAGCATCATATTATGTTTTAGATAGATAGATAACACTTTATTGCTCACCAAAAAAAAAATTGCATAATTACAACAACAGGGTGCCTTAGCGCTAAAACCAGTCTCTTCCAGGAAACCTAGCTTAAAAGAAATTCTTAACTAATCTGGCGATGTAGGTGGAGCAGAAAAAGATAGGACTGTACAATTTGTTTTAGTACATGAAACTCAAAAAAATTCTTGATTGACTTGATTTTTTTTCATAACATTCATTTTAATAGTAGTGTGTTAATATTATTATTATATATATGAAGAAGACATGTTTGTTATATAAATTAATTATATGACAGAATTAGTACAATATCCAGATAGAGTATATCAACATAGAGCCATTTATTATCAAGGAAACAAATGTCAGAAATAGTCTTTTTTTAAATTCAGATATTTGTAAAAGCTTAGAGAGAGACATAATAGTGTAGAAACTTTCAGCTGCTACTCAAATATCCAGTACACAAATTTTATGTATTAGGTAGGCGGGCACAGTGTGTAAGGGGGAAGGTCTACTGACCCTTTCTGCAAGCCCTATGGTCCAGTTTTTGAAATATTAATTTTTTGGTAAAAATAACCTCACCTATTTTATCAATAATACTATTGTGATGGATGGTGGAAAGTTGTGACTAGAACAGTGATTTAGGTTAGATAAAGTTATCATCAGACCAAAATGCCCGAACTGACTTGTAACCATTTACTATTTATTTTATATACACAATTTATAATTTCATCTTTATGGACCACCATTTTGAATGTTTTTATGGTTACTCTTGTAGTGTATGTGAATGTGCTATGTTATGTTTTTTCTCTGGTTTTTGATGACTTACAGTGTTTTTGATTATTTTCTGTTGATTGCTGGCTTTCTTTTGAACTTTGAGAGGATTGTTAAACTTTGGACCTATAATATAAGTGTAATATTAATGAAAAAATAAGTAAGGCTGTTAATTTTAATTTTAAATTCAAGACTTCCGGGTCATAGGGGTTTATTTTATTTGGTATGCCTCCCCTATCCACTTCACCACCTTGATACCAAACTTTCTCTAGAAAGAAGAATATTCATGAATAAAATAAATCTAAAATATTACATTATAAACTAGAAATGTTGATTATAAACAAGCTTTCTACTCTACTTTTAAATATAACATATTTTGAAAAGTAAAAATTATTATTAACATTAGGAAACGTAAAGTTCTATATTTAAGGGTATTTTTAAACTCGCCTTGGTAGAACAAGAACATAATAATAAAGATTGAGTGAATGTAAATTTTGCTATCCATATTATAAGAAAGGTATATTTTGAATACGCTAATGTACGCAATTATATAAAATAAAATAGAATTGAGAAACATTCTGTTTAATCTTTGCCTCAGTTAAATAAAATAAAATATCGGACATTATAGGCAGGTAGACTATACAGTAAAACAATAAAAATATAAAAATCTTCCGTAAGGATAGGTTAATAACAATAAAAGAAACGCGTGGAGCCTATTAACCTCGATTTTCGAAATCGGTTCATAAAGTCTCGCTAAAATAAAACAAAATGTAAGAAAAACCTGTTCTCAATGAAGACTAATGTGTGCCGGCAGAATGTTTAAACAATTTTTACTATGTAAACATCACAGAAAACAAAGGATTCAAAATAAATAAGTAAATAATCTATCACTCACGTTTATATCGATTTATAGCACAACAAATACGTATTTTATTATTCGAATTTATTTATTTTACTAATTCACACACTACTCGTGACCAGCGGACATTGGCACTGACGGTGCTGCCAACGTAGCGACGAGCTTTGGTTGACTACCGCAAACAGTGCTGTGCACTGTGCAATATTTTAAATCGATAAGTCTCAAAAAAAAAAAACAATTATCTATACTACTACAGCCGGAATACCCAATAAAACCTCTTGGTGTCTGACGTACCTGACGCAATATACTGGGGCGACGGGATGTGCGTGAACTCTCTTGGTGAGGAGGTTCCTGTCTCTAAAACCTAGCTATCAGTAATTTTGATTCTAGGCCCCAATGCCGACGGACATCAATTTATATATATTTTTTTTATTATAAATTAATGTACCTGATTTCTTCATATAATATTTATAAGACAAATTTAAAATACTTCTAAATAAATAAAATTTTAATAAAAATGATAATTTTGATCTAACTAGCAAAAAGCGGTGTTTTAGTAGGGCTTGCTAGTTTAGTTTCTACTTAGTAACAGTCCAGATGCTATTTCACGTCTTATTGCTTTTATAATTTTCGACAGCTGACGTTAGGAATACAATTTTTTTTTTCTGACATAACAGATATAACAATGTATATTACACTGTTATATCTGTTATGTCAGTGATTTCAGAAATGTCACCGAAGGACATTTTGAAGGGGACACATGTCACACATTGCGCTCCAATTATTCAATGTACTCTTTGCTGCGCTCGGTTGTGGAGCGGGATCAAGCTTCAAATCATGTAATATGTTACGCACAGAGTACTTTATATATACGGGTAATGTTACGGTACGCTGAACAATGTGGCAGCGCCACGTAAATTGAGCGTTACTCTCCATTTTGGAAGACATTTTATCTCGTAGTGTAACTAAGGTGTATAGTTTGAAGTTCACATTACTCTTCAAAGCTCATTTCATTCATTATCATCATCCGAGTAAATCCCGATTACGTTCAAAGCTCTGGCGCCCATGGTACGCACTGCTCCTTTTTCTTTTCATCTTAATGTTGCTTTTAGAATCCCTAATTGTGAGACCATTTCATTATTAATTAATAAATGAAGTTATTTATACAAAATTTTGGCTACACCTATACAAGTTCGCGTTGGCTACTTCCCTCGCCAGTTTCTTGCTTAATTCCGTGGACGTGGACATAATGCAAGCAATATGTAGAAACTAACAATAAATTCTAAAATAGATTCTCCATAACGAACACAAGGATATAAGCACTTGATGATTCAAAAATTGCCATTGTACATGCTGTCGGTTGATAGACTGTTATTGAAAACCTTATTATATATAGATAAATATAAATATCGATACGAATACTCTGCTAGAAATACTCGGGTGGCCTATTGATACCAACATAACAAATATAATCTCTTTATGTCAAATAGCAATGTTGCTTACTAGGTTTATGTTCCACGAAAGACTCACAACGGCCACGTTCATATAGTCTGGCTATCGAAAGTTGAACCTGGAAAATGGCGGCAAATTTAAATAATATATGTATGGCAACATCAAAATTACTATGAAAAAGTTGGATTAACCTATTTTGATACTTAGTAGATACTTAATTATTTATGTTGTGTATTTTATGTGTGACAATAGAAAATCATACCCGTTTCTAACGATAATATTATAAATACGAAAGTTTGTGAGATGTTTTTGTTACTCATTCACGCCAAAAATACTAAACAGATCTTAATGAAATTTGGAATACTTATCATTACTAATCCTTATATCTCGAATCCAGAATGGTCTACAATAAAATATAGACTATCTACTTTTAATTCCAGTAGGTAGCAGGAAATCAGTAGTCATTACATTTTTTGAAAAATAAACTGCATTATTCGATAAAAACTTAGTTTTATCCACTATAATCAAAATCAGATTTCAACAGTTCCATATTACAAGATTTAAAATCTAAGTTGGCTTTTAAAAACGCGAGTACAATGACTGGTGGAGGAGTTTTGCCACCTAGCCCGCCTGTTGAAGATCAAATTTGGATGAAGGCCATCTCCCATGAGTAAACTGTGTGCTCCAACAATTATGATAGTGGTACTATTCGTATTAAACAGGTACATAAAAGTTTTTATAAATTAATATATTCAAGAACAAAGAGTTACTGTCTCGTGCTATATATTTTCGTATTGCTTTCATTTTCATTGCCACACAAAGTCGTAATAGATTAATGGTTAGTGCTCGTGTCCTAAACACAGTGCACAGGTTCGAATCCTGATTGGAAAGCATGCATCACTTAGGTGGCTTTCTAACCTAAGGTGCATATTGTTATAAATATCATATATTGACGGTGGTGGAAAACTGAGATGATTCCTGCACGTCAATATAATCAATGTGTCAGACCTGCCAATCTGCCTTGGGAAAAATGTGGAGGGTATATTGTCTCTTCCTCCCCCATTTAAAATGGGGTACCTAAGCCCAGCAGTGGCCTGCTTGGTTACGCGAGACCTCAATTAGGCGCGTTGAGAGGTCCCTATCGAGATGATGAACTTCAGGCGCCACGGCCCCCTAGTCTCGAACCGAAAGGCAGAAATACGTACCCAAAACCATTGGACACATATTTGCAACATTTCAGGGCCTCCTGGTGTGCAGCAGCAGCCCTGGCTGTCAAGGCTGTGTCCGGAAGATGGGACTCCACTAAAGTATCAACACAGGTAAATCCACTCACAACCAAACGAAAACCGCCATCTTGTTTGTCAAAATTGACGTTGACATTCGTATTAGAGTTGCCATGTAAAAAGTTTGTAAATAATTCCAGGTTCAACTTTCGATAGCCAGACTATAACTGCGATTTTTCCCGTACCGCTTTCTTGCGGGCGTTAGAAAAACTTTAGTTAAACGGATTATAGCCTTGATGTCATTAACGATGAAATACAGAAATGTCATTGGTTGTTTTGATAATCGCGCCTTTTTCAAAGTCAATTGATAGAGAATTAATGCTCTTTGATCAACGGTCACTTCTCCCGAGCTATTTTCTTTTCAAAACAACCATTGACATTTGTATATTTCGTCGTGTATGACTTCAACGCTCCATAATCCATTCCATTAGAGCTTAAGATTGTAACGTCCACAAGCAAGTAGAACAGGAAAATCACGGCCGTGAACGTTCTCGTATGAGCCTCTTGTGGAACGTAGCCTAGTTGTCACTTGGGTCGATATTTGTTTATTGAAAAAAATGTATTGAATTTTCCAATTTTTAACTGTTTTGGTTATTAAATATTTTTTAAATAAAGAAAGATTGAACGTTAATAATATTTTACTCCGAGAGAAGAATGATTGAATCCTCTAGATTGAGTCTAGATATATTGTTTCCAGAGTTAAGTAGCGACATCTAAATATAAAACTGTCAAAGTATAGAAACATGATATTATGTACAATACCAATAATTAAATACTAGATGGCGTTATATCTGAACAAAAATCCGTAAACTAGCAATTATAAATCAAAACTGAAGAAGAATATAATTATGATGAATATAGAAATGAAAATAATTGCATAACTATGAAAAAAGTTATTATAATTGATTTTTGAATACTTTTTATTATTTACGGCCTATTCATAAACAGTTAAAGTAAGTTTAAACGCTTCTTTAAGATCCTAATTTTTAAAAAAATATCTTTGTTCTATCTCTTTTTTATCTTTAACTACTAGGTATAAAACATATGTAAAACAAAGTCGTTTTCTGCTTCTGTATGTTTGTATACCCGCTAATTCTTAAGCCACAAAACGGACGGTATATATTTTAGCTTTCACCCGCGGCTTTTAATTATGCGGCTAATTACCTTTATAAATAATAAGTGAAATAGAGTTACCTAATAGGGCTTGACCCGCAGTCACCCACGGGGTAATCGCGGGGAAAACTAAACTAGTACAATTATATATATTTTTAGATTTAACCAAAGAAGATTGAGTTCCTGATGTTTATGTTTTATTTTCGTCTAATTTAGTCTATAATATCTTTTATATAATAAATTGGCAAAAAGCTAGAGAAGCAAAGAGTGAAGTTCTTTTTTAAATTTATTATACGAGGCACGGGCGTAGCCAAGTTTTCAGGCTAGGTAGTCGTAGGCTGGTCTGGACTTGAAGCAACACATCGGTGTTGCCATCCCATGCTGCATCGACCAGCGTTTTGGACACGTTCTCAGTCGACAGCTATTTGAAAAACTTATATAAATATTAAACTAATTACACATACAGCAAGGTAACGTAATGTATGTAGTATGTTTATAACTAATATTGGTTCGAGTCTACACTTTCCTCCTTTAGTGTATTAAAATACCAGCCCATAATAGACCCACTGCTGGGCTCGGGCCTCCCCATTTGGGCGAATGATTTGTATACGCGCCTCGCTTGCCCGAGTCAGATTACACACGTCGGTAATCTCGATGTAAAAGTTTCTTGGCAATGTTATCCCTCACTGTAAGCTCGTGCTAATTGTAGCAAAAGGCACAATAGAGCAAACTGCCTAAGTGATGCACACCCATCCAGATTCGAACCCACGTTATTGACATGAGGTGGATTTTCGGCCATCACGACTTTTTTTTAGTAGGTATTGTATTAAATATTAGGCACCTTTCATACTATGTTTGTTGTGGAATATTTTTTTTATTGCAGGAGTTCAGCAGACAGGCAGACGGCCCACTTGATTGAAAGCAGTTACCATCGCCTATGGACCTTTGTAACACCCTACCACCTAGCTGTGGGTTGTTTTGTTGCCTCTTACGACAGGAAGCCCGGCCGCAGGAAATTGTATTCTTTCTCCGTTCCTGCACGGATAAAACTGTTAAATACTCGTTTGGTTAAATATTTTAATACTCGCAGCTGGGTTTTACGTTAGTACAATTAAAAGAAAATCGAGTTGGTTGTGACAGAGTACATTGTATATTATATAAAGAGGTTGTGATCGAACATAAGGAGAAAATAGCGTTTTATTTCATCTAGTCCCATTCTATTTTAAATATATATAATTTTGCCTTGTTCCGGTCCATCACAATGCTATTTTATAGTATAACATGATATTCTTTGTTTAAAAAAAATGCAGAGTTAAAAATACTGTTTTGTGAAATGTCCTTCCTTGTTCGAGATGCCCCAAAAGTTCCTTCATTTGGCGAGATAGTCAAAGATCTATAATTTGACTAATCCATCTGCTTGAAGATAATCATGCATAAATACTTGTCACTGACTAATTACACATTACACTATTCATGCGGAACCATATTTAGAAAGTAGCACAGAATAAGATAGGGATTAAAATAAAAATGGTATTGCAAAAAACTTTATTAGGTAATTAGATTATATTTTATCTTTATAGCCTTCCTCCTTTTGACATCCATATAATAATATAAGTATAGCGTTATCAATTTTTAAGTGTTTCATAAAGATTTTGGTAAATATGATTAAAAATATATGAGAGGAAACAGGGGTAATGGCGGTCACAAGTGTAACTTGGCAAACTCAGTGCATAAGAATACGGGACAAACAGCAACTAGTTTCACAAATCTGCTAGCAGCAGAAAAAAGAGAAATACACAGTCTATTTGTTCGCAGTCCCGCTGACAAAACTGTTCTGCGCAAATTTAATGATTAAGTATTTTAATTACAGATTATTAAGGAAAGTTTTATACGTTTCGTGGCAAAGTATCAATTAGTTGGATATATGAACAATTATATTATTTTGTCCAACTTTTAAAGTATAAGTTATTATAGTATAAATATAAAAGGTTTTTCTCAAGTGAACGGTATTCCTCTGGTTCCTCTACTTAATAATAACTTTTAAGTACTAGATTTAAAAATTTGATTAAATTATAGATAAAAGATTGCTCCGAACAAATGTCGCCCATTGGGAGAGTTCTCAAAGGCTACCGGCGTTACCGCGTGGAATAGCAACGCGTATTCTTTGCTTAAAATAAACACAAGGTTTTTAGACACTATAACATTTGTGATCATTTGTAAGTTAGGGTCCTATTGACCTTACGGCCGGCCACGAGTGGGGTTAGCGACGGGCTTCATACATCTTCTTTTGTGCGGAATAGTTGTGGCCAGGCCGTTAATATTATTAAAAAATATTTTAGTACAAAAATACCTATAATTGTTCGTTAAAGGCACATTAATCACTAGATAACGATATCACATTTTATTATTTTTACGTACCATTTATCAAAAATTATTTATATCTTACGATATAATAATCTTATCTAGAAACAAGATTGAATTTTATATGTTAAGATAAATACTAATTTAATTATTAAATACTACTAAACTATAAAATTAAATATTACTATAAACATATTTACAAGTAAAAGATGTAGTCCAAATCGCTGTCGGTGGGGAGCGTTCCCAAAACGCTGGCCGCATTAACAAGAAACAAGATTACTTAGTAATGACCATCGCACTAAAAATTTAATCGTCAGAAGGTTTATTCTATAATAATAATAATAATCTTTATTGCCAAAAAATGTGATACAATAACTTATGGAAGTCCCTAACTCCCGAGCTAGGCATGAAGCCTGTGTTTCGGGAATCAGGGCCCTCTCACATTAGTATATAGTTTTAAACACAAACAAATACAGGTCGGTAACAGAGTCTATCTAATAGATATCTAATGAGATATCTAATGAGTAAGCGTGTTGTGTAGATGTACGTGAGCGCGCGCCCGCGTGCACATCGTATGTGTGGTATGTGTGTATGTCTGTGTGTGTGTTTGTGTGTGTGTTGTGTATGTGTGTGCATATGTGTAATTATATATTTACTGTACGGTTACTATTAAATAGATTAAAACAGTGCTTCGGTGGTAGCGTAGTCAAGGCTAAGTAGCCAGTTTTTTAGTTTTATTTTAACTTCCCGACTAGTGAGTCCATATACATTGATTTTTTATTTATCTTGTTATATGGTGTCACAGATATATAGCATTGCTGCCGTCTTGCAAACAGCAAGACTTCTACTTTTCTATAACGACAATTCATTTTTCTCTCATGTTTTGATATAAAAATAACACAATTTCCTCTCTTCAATAGACCTAAGTATTTAAGAACCTTTCTCATTGCAGCTAAGAATCTAGGGATTCGGATACGTCTTACATTAAAATGAAAAAATGTTAAATATAAAAGAACACAGTACTTCCTTTTTACAAAAACAATACTCTTTATAGTACACACCCAACCTTATATCATATATACCTCAATGCACCCTACATAATAAAAGTAACACACTCTATTGTCTTAACTATAAGGTAGTAGTACAATGGGCAGCAGCTTAAAACAAACTCTTCAAGGCATCCTTTGGATGGACAAGATTATTTTTCAAGTGATAACTTCTTATGGGAAGATAAACCACTTCGTTACGTAACGCGTTACTGCGCCAGTCTGTCTGGATTCCCTTTCTCTCACGCAAGTTATCACTTCTGTCAGGCGTCCCGAGACGCACCCGTTTTTTTTCTAATTTCATTTAGTTTAGTTTTTAACATTCAGTTTTTTTTCTATACAAAACTTATTACAATATACTCTAAAATTATTTTAAAAAAATTACACTATTTTTTTTACAGTTTTCAACATAGCTCAGCTTGTATTGATGTTATTGGCGGGAACTGAAAGGAGATGTGGTGCTGTGCAGTTTTATTTTCTAATACTCTTAAATGAACAATAGTTGTAGGATATTGATGGTTTTTGAGTAGTAATTATGTATTTTGTGGGAAATGTAAACTGTATAAAATCAAATGTGGCCTTTTGAGTTGACACAAGGACTCCGTTGAATGGCACTAGCTGATAACCTGCAGTTCAGCTAAGCTGCACATAGGCTTAAGAAAATGAAGAAACTATATTGTAAACTAAGACCTGGCTTAAAGACCTAGCTGCCAAGCCATAATAAAAAATAAAATATCTTTATAAAAAAACTCAGCTTGTATTTTATTTTTAGACTTGTTGCTGGGGAGTTTTTCCCGATTCGACATTAAGCACGTATGATTTAGGAACATTTTAAAGTTCCGTGTTTAACTTAGCGATCGCCAGTCCTATTATTCTTTCATATTAATAAATGATTAATACATAACTTTATATACACTTAGATTGCTATAAAATATACATGTACTGCAAACATAATGAAGAATATGCATGTTTTTTAATTGTATTTGTAGATAATAATTGATTACATCGTTTTATAATAGTGAAAAAAAATATAGAAATGCTGTCGGAAATACCCAAATTTTTTATATTTAAAATCTTTGATGACGTCATGGTTCATTCTCAGTTTATGTTTATATATTCATTTTTCTCGGTGTTTTCAATTTTAAACTAGATATAATAGATACAGAGAATGACAACAACTAAAAATTCCTTCTATAGATATTAAATTACGATAAACACAATTATAAAACTAAAAGCACTATGCCATAAGTTCGCTTTTGTTGACAATCTGAAATTGGACCTACTTATGTAAAATGGAACCAACCCACATACTGACAGTTTTGAGAAAAAGCCGTTTTTATTAAAACATTGCATACAAGAAAATGACTATATTTTGGAAAAAAAAGTAGAATATTGTACATTATATTTTGTCGTATATATTCAAGTAAACCTTTCAGGTTTTTGGATTACAATGGGTCATGGATCTTGTTAGTTTATTATACTCTTGGTGTTTCGTGGATTAGCTAATTCGTAATAAAAATGTTTTATTCTGTCAAAATGTTGTCAGATCGTTATGATTCTTATTGAGTCGATAGAACGAGCATTTTGAAAGCCTTCTGCATCCTTAACCCAATTTTGGCATGTTTGTGGATTGGTTCTGTTTTGCATAAGTAGGTCCAATTGTGAAATTAAAAAATGACGTCACATTTTCGTTTGATCAGTAGCGTTGTGTATCGCAATTTTAAATATTAAAATTATTAATTAAAATCTGTAAATTAAAGGAATTAAATAAAAAAAATAACGTAAGGAATGTAATTCTATAACACTTTAGATATCATATAAAAAAAAATTAATTGTATATGTATTTAAATTATATACATATTCCCCATTAGGTGAATAAATCTCCTGAGCGCATCATTATCCGCATCCCCTAATAACAATGAGCATTAGCCAGTGATATTAGCAATTAAATGTACTCGGATGCAGACAATGATGTGTACAGAAGATTCACCCTTCTGTTGAAGTTGGTTATCGATATATTTCTTAATCTTTAACTAGTTTTGCTTAAGTTAAAGCGATAAGCACTTCAGCAATTCGATTCTGGGGTTTTGTATCTTACTTTCCAGTAATTTGTCTTATTGGTTAGAAATTGACAAACGTAACAAGTAACTTTTTTTATGGCAGGAGTTCAGCAGACAGGCAGACGGCCCACTTGATGGAAAGCGGTTACCATCGCCTATGGACATTTGCAACACCAAAGGTGCCACAAATGCGCTGCTGCTCTCTTAAGGGAGACTGGAACCTGGTCACTAATGCCGGAACACAACTCAAGGTTGTTACGGCGACATACTTTAGACCAGGGGTGGTAGCCATCCAGTCGGGCAAATGCCCTACCACCTGACTGTGGGTTGTTTTGTCGCCTCTTACGACAGGCCGCCCGGCCGCAGGAAATTGTATTCTTTCTCCGCTCCTGCACGGATATAAACGTCTTGTAAATCATGTGATACGTATACTAAATTAATTTGCAGCTACGATTTGGATAACAGGTATTTGTAAGTATTTAGGTTGCAATGAATGAGTAAGTTAGTTCAATAATTGATGTGTCACATTTAGTTCTCTGTTTCTATTTGAACTTAATTTTTAGTTTTTAATGCTTTGTCTGTTGTTGATATTTGAACATAATTCTACTACTATTTAACTATTATATAATGAATGAATGAATGAATGAATGAATAACTTTATTGCACATAAAATTACAGTACAATAGTTGCCATAGTATATATATACTATTGCAACTATTTCAACGAATATTATTGTTCAGAATTGTATAGAAACAACATGTAAATTCTCACTGAAACACTGCTGCGATGTTGCTACACACGTGTTTTGGAAATTATTTACGGCATCACAAGCAGTAGCGGCATCGGCTGAATGTAAACGAGGATAAAGAATTCGATGCATGTGCGGATTATAACAAAGGACATATAAGTAATTGAGCATTATGATCTGATAAATTCCAATTCAGTACTTCACTCCTTGTTCCAGGCATATTGTGGATTATATTATCAATACAGGAATTGCTTCCAGTTCTCGTTACAGATGTAATAGCAATAGACATATTATTATTAGATATAACTTCTTGGAAATCTCTAGAACTCTTATCGTTCTTTGAGATATCAATATTGAAATCGCCACATATTATCAGTTTTTGCTTTTTGTATCGACGTAAAATTACATCCAGTTCGTCTAAGAATTCATCGATGTCCTGACGGTAGTAACGTGGTGGTCTATATACGCAAATAATTATAATTTCAAGATCTATAAGTTTTATTGCACAGCATTCTACGAATTCTGGATGGTTGTTGTCTTCTACTTTAGGGAGAACTCTGAACTCAAGATCATTCCGTACTAATATAGTAGCACCACCTTGTCTCTCATCTCTTATGATTGTATTTGCTAATTGATAATCAGGTATATTTATCTCATCGACATCTTCATCGACCATATTATGTTCAGTTAGACAAATGACATCCAATTCGATATTATTTCTAGACATTTCATTAATTTTGTTGATTAACCTGCGTTCTTTTGTCATTAATCCATTTATATTTTGATGAGCAACATTTAATACTCTCCTGGTTCCGTAAATTGGTTTTGGTTTTGCTTTACTTTTTGAAGTACCTTCCACTTCTCGTGATCTTTTCAAATTGTTTGTTTTTGATGTTGATGTATATCTCGTGTCTCCATATGCATTAAATGCTGTATTTCTTTCAGGGGCATAACTATTGCTGCTTCCTGCGTCTCCAGCACTTCCATATGTAGCATATAGACGTTCTTTCATTATAGTAAAAGACGTAGACGGTCCTGGCTGAGAGAAGTTATCGTAATTATTATCAACATCTATTGGAGAAAATTTCTGTATTTCTTTTTGAATTAATCGACACACGCAATCAATGATATCTTGAGCTGGTGAATATTTATGAAAAACAATACATCGTACGTGTCGACACATTTGTTCTATCGATTTTAAGTCATCACTAAACGTTTCATCGCATAGTATGATATTAATGTTTTGTAATGAACTACAGAAATCTTTTATACTGAACTGATTATCATTAAGATGATGTTCATCAAGGCCACCTATGATGATGATGTGATCTTTTCGTGTCAAATGTTTTAACATTTCTTTCTTCGAGTAAAGGGCTTCTACTAGATTATAAGCAGCATTCCATACAGTCATAATGTTGTAGTGGAAACCCAAAAGACGTTGTAGGACCCTTTTTATTTCTATAGCATGCGATTTGGCAAATATCCATATTTGGCACTCGTCCATGGGTGCTTGGGATTTATTACCACACAGGTAAGAATCTATATTGTGAATAAAATACTCAAGCTAATTTATAGATTCTTAGTTGATTTTTTAAGAAATTGGACTGTTTTCTAGAGCAAAGTAAAACCTTTATTTTAATGAGGTTTTCTTAAAACGTAAACAATATTTATAACATCTTTTAGCTATACCACCGACCCTACAAGTTACATCCGGTTCCTAAACCTACCCTCCAAGAGGAGCCTCCTGCTAAACTTCCATCAGTCCAGTTGTGCAATCCTCTCCAAGCAGGATTTGAGAGGTACGATGCCGGAAGTTACGCTTCCCTCGGCAGTAGGAGAGAAAAAGACTGTTTGCTCCTGCACGCAAAGTTGGTAAGCTTCAATATTTCCTTAGCCCTAGCATAAAGCGCTATTCCGGACTTGGGTGGGCATGGCAGCAATGCCCTTTTTTTTTTTTTTTTTTTTGAGGCGGGGAAAAATGACTAACCGATTTACGCACTCTCTGGGCCGTCACTAGGAAACGGCAGGAATCCACGGGGGGCGATAACGCTAGCAATTGTATGCTCTACTTGCGCTTCTTCCGCTATGGACTACACAGAGGAGTGTGGAGACTCCGAGCGATGCCGCACGGGCGAGCAACCTCAATACCCACTAAAAAACCCCTCCTCCCTTCGCGGCCCTGCGCTTTGATGTGAAGGAAAGACTGAGATGTAGAACATAGTTACTCAGCAGTCGATCCAGCGCATAAAGTGCTGAAGTGCCCCGGGAGAACACACTCCACTACGAAACGGGGGTAGTTGTTAAGTCCCTTGCTTTACCTAGTAGCTAAGGGCCCCCATCGTTCCGGATCCTACCTCAGGGAGGGAAGTAATGCGCGTACCTGCCTCTCCGGGTGCCGGCTGAAGGCCGGCGACCTCGAGAAGAGACCGTAGCACGCGCCCTAGGACTTCGCTCCCTATCCCTTTCTGCGGCCTCTTTCAGAGACATAACATGGCAGCAATGCCCTTACCTCAACATGGCAAATCTTACACTCCATCACCGCGTCTTACCCCGCAGTGGGCGGGCTTCAATCGGATTTCTCCTCATCAACAAAACTTTCTATATCTAACGACCATTACTTGTATAGGTAGAGATATAAAAAAACTATTCCTTGCTTCATTTATTTGTTTGTTATATAGACTATATAATTGTAGGGATGGATGGATTGTGTGTAGGATGATATGATGATTTTTTTGTGCGTCAGAGAATGTATGTCAGAATAGAGGATTGTGGAGGGAAAGGACAAAAGGTCGACCCCAAATAATTGGGAGAAGGTGTATAAGTGTGGTAATAAGGTGTAAGAGACTATAATAATGTAGCTTTAAATCAATGTTTGTTCTTTCTCTCTTCTATCGAAAATTTCATTGACTCTTTCGGGCTGATCGGACGAAAACGAACGAAGTTTGAGAGTAAAGTCCCAGGGCCAACTTTACTTCGTGCAGGGAGTGCATCACAAGATTGCCATCTGCGTACGAGTGTTGACCGATTTAGAAACTATAGAAAAAATCTTGATTTTGCTAGCCAATCAAAATAACATGAAATTGGCTACGTGTCGTATCAAGAACATTGGATTCTGTACAGACGACAAAAAACCACTAATCCTGGCGAACCACTTTTTATTCTAGTTTTTATTGCGAAGCTGGCATGCAAGCAGTCGGTCCACGTACTGGAAAGTAGTTATCGTCGACTGTGACGTTTGCAACTAGGGTTGCCAGACGTCCCGTATTTCCCGGGACGTCCCGTATTTTAGGCTTAGTTTAAAATGTCCCGACGGGACTGACTGTCCCGTTTTCTAACCGTGCTTCGTTTTTATTATTAAATCGATCGATCTACGCTACACAAAAATACTCACGCACGTAACGTTCGCAACTTCACATATACATCATCGGATTAAGCGATTGTGTGCTGTGTTATGAAGTTCGAGAAAATTTATGGTTTATTTTATACTTTAATCGACAAAAATTTAAAAAAATATTCGATAACATATTTTCAAAATTTTTACACTTCTTTCAATTGTAGTAATGAACATTTTATCAAAAAAATGAAGAATGTCACTATGTAATTTTTTTTATTTGTCACGGGGAAAAAACTAAATTACCGTATTTTTTTGCCTATTTAAGCATTTGCCCCTTATTAGCTGAAAAAAAAAATGGCAACCCTATTTGCAACACAAGGGCCCCGAATTTGGGCCTTACTCTCAAACGCCTTTCGTTGTTCGTTTTCGTCCGATCAGCCCAAAATAGTGAATAAAATGGATAGAACACAGATGTCTTTAAAACTACAATAATATAATCTACTAGGGTTTGTCCGCGACTTCGTCCACGCTTGACTTGAAATTCAAAGTATCGCAGCATTAAAAAAAAAGAATATAAGCCATCGTTTTAGTGGAAAGTGGAAACTGTGTTGGAATAAACTAATTTTTATGTATTCGAACAACTTCGAACCTCTGCCGGGAAAATTCTTGCGGGATTCTCGGGATAAAAAACATCGGCCCATTAGTTTTTACGTGGATCCCGAACAAATAAACAAAACGACAATTAGACAAGGAATCTAAAAAAAATCATCGTGTTCTCCGTCGTTTATATAGTCTATTCCAGTTTTTTTTTTAAATAGATTCAATGTACAGACACGGCATGTTTAGAATTTAAATAGAATTTTAATAGATGGGAGGATCAGACAGGAAGAATGGGATATGGAATAGACAGAGGAGGTATAGGGGGGTTAGTGGGTGATCGGACCTCTCAAAATTCTGAAAAATCTGGCCAAAACGTTTTAAATATTACATATCGAACCTCTAATGAATAGTTTTTATTAACTAAATAACAGAAAGTTTAAAATAAAATTTCTGTTTATATCCCTAAAATTCTCCTTGAATACCAGACAGACAGGATAACAACCCAAAAATAGTTGTATATTTAGGCATTGTTTAAATAGCAGGTTTCATTGTAACATTATTACGCTGTGACTCAAAATTTATAAACATTGTTTACGTTTTTGAAATCATATAATTTATCATTGAAATTGATAACGTTTTTTTTTTATCAAAACAGCTAAAATGAAAATGTAGTTCCTATAGTGCTTTATTACTATATTTCTTGTATCATTTAAGTTTATTTCAAAGCAAAAGAATTTGAATTATCCATCTAGCTTTGCTCCCGTTTCTGTTTCTAAAATCGAGGAAAATAACAAATCTTCCGGTATAAAAAGTGTACCATGTTCATTCTGAACTGTGTATCCTTTACCTACTCCCAATTTTTTAGGATCGGCACAATCCGTTTTTCCTACCACACTCCTCTATTCTAGCATACATCTTCTAGCATTCTTCTTCATGTCATACAATCCATCCATCTCTTTTTTGGTTCACCTATACATTTGTACCAGAGGCGTAGCTACCGGGTGGGGGGGGGGGCGCACCGCTTTTGGGTGATACCCGACCGTGAACATCAGTTAGCTAGTCAGGAGTCAGGGGATTCCCTGGAAATAGCTTGTGCGCTTGGGGAATTTCTTTTGTTTGTTCTTTTGAATTTAGGGTTGTCACCTACAATATCTGCCCTGGGTGCCACACATGCTAGCTACGCCACTATTTGTACCCAGCATTCTTCCAGTTTGACATTTTCTTTTTCACGTACCTATTAGTTAGAAAACAATAATATCAGCTCAATATACTTGCCCCTGCTGGGTTCGGGCGATTTTAGTGAAACGAACAGTGTACCCGCCACGCTTGCCATACTTAGATTGGCAGGTTTCACACATTTTACTCGATGCATAGAATTTATCACGAGGTTTTCCTTCATCACCAGCACGTGATAAATATGCATATTAGAGCAAATAACTACCTGAGAGTGCATGCTTTTCGGCCAGTATAGGAACCTGCATCATTGTAATGAGACATGGTTGCGTTGGTCCACTAACCTAACAAGATCAGAAAACATTTTGCTACCCGTTTGATTCGAGAGTGCCGTGATCGATAGTTACAAAATATTATCACGAGCACTGTAGAGTTCAGTTAATCATATATAAGTATACAATTTACTTAATGTTAATATTAATTACTAGTGGTACCGGCAGACTTACTCCTTCTCTGAAAAAAGAAAAACTAGGCCTTAATCTAGTGCCTCCTAGAGATTCCAATTGTGAATCTAAGCCATCCAGCAACCCACTCGAACACATACAAAAAATCGTCAAAATCATTCCAGGAGATTAGGAGGAAAGCGATTTCCGCGCTAACTACCGGTTCCAATTGTGAACCTAAACCATCCCGGGACACACTCAAATGGACATTAAAAAATTTATCAAAATCAGTAACGTCGGTCTCAAGTTATGCGCGTACGTACATTTCTACGATTAATTTTTATTTATAAAAAAAGAAGAAGATAGAAGATAGATTACTAATTAAGCTAGTTAACGACATCCTCTGAACAGACAAGTAGCCGGATTCCTATATTACTCATAAAGGTATATTAAGATCTGAGATCTTACTAGGTAAGTATACATTCCTTTACCCATTGAGGTATTATAACATGTCTTACCATACCATTGGTAGAAAGTTGTGGCATTGCCTATATGCAATTTACATCTAGTTTTAACCAGCAGCAAAGCGTATGAATGGCATTGAGGTATAATGTAGTACTTAGTACATATAACTCAATGATGAATGTATAATAAGTTGTAGGAACTGGCTGTTAGCCGCCTATCTTGAAATAAACTCATATGATACTTTTTCACTCATTAATAACCACTGATTTAAAATAACACTTCTCACTATATTGTGTTTGGTACTAAGAAAGAACTATATAACTTGTTTTAAAATCAATTATTATTCATATATTTTTGAAATTTATACACGTGACCCGCTATGTGTGTTCGAACATTGCTGGCCAGACTCACAGTGTATTTATATTTATGAGGAGTGGTTTTTGCTGTCCTGTATAGATTAACCCACAGAAAAGTAAAATACAGAACGTTCACCCATCGTGTGTATCTTTGGCCGCGAGGAGATTTTAATAAAATCGTTTCAACTTCCGCGTTGATAATAAAGAGCATAAATCAATGATATTGTAACTAAAAAAAAAATACCGACCAAGTTGAGAACCTCCTCCTTTTGGAAGTCGGATAAAAAGGAATTTGTTACGGGAATGAGCGTAAGACATTCGCCTGCGTACACTAGTTGTCTAAAAAGGCTTATACGGTAGGCGTCACTGGAATACGGGCAGTACGGGAGGCGAAATATTTTGAATTCGCTTAGTAGGTAATTAAACTCAACGAAAATTAAAGAGGTAAAGTTTGTGAGTTTGTGAGGTTGTAGGGGGTGATCTCTGGATCGACTAAACAAATTTTGAAAATTCTTTCACCAGTGGATAGCTACATTATTCCTGAGTGACATGGGGTATATTTGATTATGATTAATAATAAGTCTTTTTTTATTTTTTCTAATGCCCAGCGAAGTGGGCACGGTACAGCTAGTATTTGATAAATTTGTATTGTATGTAGTGAAGAAAATAACCATATATTTTCTGCACTGTATAATTTTATGTCAAGTACATTTAAGTACATGTGCTTGTGCCCATTCACACATTGGTAAATCGTCATTTATTTGTGGACCGTAAAAATCACGAATCATTACATTTTTACAATGACATACAATATGAATATTACATACTCATGAATTGTAAAATATCACGAATACGTACTATTATGGTTGTGTACATATATGATATATTATAGCAAATCCCTTTAATTTGTAATTAATTTTGAACATCTATTAGTCTTTAAAGGGTTGTTATTTATCACGAATTTTCAATGATGATTTACGTTTAAACAGGCTGTAGCATTCTGTGCTTTAGTATTTTGTGAAGGGCCGGATGGCGTCACCTCATTGATTTGTTTGTGTGCGAATGTAAGTTCGCACACACAATGTAAGTACAATACACATGGAACCATATGGAGGTGTCCACACAGGCGAAATTCACGCGATTTAATATTTTACCTTAGACCATATAAACGTCTATATCTCAATGATTATCACAGAACTGGCCGCGCCACGGAGCGAACTTAATTCGATCGAGTATTCTGTGGCCTATGGAGTGGCATTGTATGACAGTGTGAGCTAGCACTGCGAAAAAAATCGCGCGGGCAGACGAGGGCGGCGCTCAGTTATACATCAGTTTTCGTGGAAAGCCGATGCGCTCTGCCTCTCGCATCCGCTAAATATGAAATGGGCGTGAAAAGATACCCTATTGCTTAGAATGTCTCCCCTGTGAAACAAATATAATATTAAGTACCACGACAGGATTTCTAAAATAAGATTGTAGGAAGATTTTTTTGTTTATTGGAAGGATTAATTTTTACTTAATTTCTATTTTGTTGCGAAGCAGTCTCAAGACCAAACTAAAGGAAAGTGGTTACCGCTGCCTTAAGAAGTTTATAATACAGACGTTTCCCGCCTTTAGGGCAACGATAGAGGAGTGGATTAAAGCAGATGGGGTAGCGGAATTAGACAGGTGTATTGGGATAGAGGCAAAAAAATGATTGCATAAGTTTAAATATTTCGGAATTATTATATATTTAGGAAAAAATTCTTTCGTCTCAAAGCTGTAAGTGGGTGGGTATAAGTTTGAATTAATTATTATTTTGATTCTGTTGTTCATTTTAGTCGTGCTTCCCGGCCGACAATTTTATGTTTATAAAATTGTTACAGAACGTAATGTGACAGAAATAACGCGAAATAATTCGCAGTGCGGACTAGGTGGAATTGCTTCAGCGGGATTTAATTCGCGCTGTGAGAAGCCGAAATGTAGACTAGGCCTAAAGTGTCAGAGGGACGGGGTCGGTGGAGAGCGAGGTATAAAATATCGCGTTTTATATATAGTGTATTTATTATTCATGATATCGTGCGATTTTTTGATAACGGGATTTCCCCGAAATTCACCCCAACAGGGCTGCCACATCAAGTCTTCTTTTTAGCTTCCATATTTACTAAAAAAAGATAATGTCAAAACTAGAACTACTATTTAGTGTTAGGCAAATACCTAAATAAGTGTTTTTACGTTGTTAAGGATTGTCCGTCACTATATTACGAGGTTTTTAGGGTTTCGCAGCCAACTGACAAGAAAAGTGATCGATCTTAGCTTCTACGGAATCCTTCAGTTTACATGGTACGACACGCACATGCTCGATTTTTGTTTAAATTTGGATCGTGTAACAGAATCTAGCGATTTTTCCCAACTCATCTAATTAGCGCACACGGGCAGTCTTGAGGCCTTAGACGATTCACTATAAAATATCTTGAGGCTATTATGACGTAGCTATAGTGGTGTTACGTCCATTCCACACACAGCAACACGCACGCGCCCCCCTAAGTACAAAAATAGTTGTTAATTGTGTTGTTATCGCTTTTAGCGATAAGGCCGCCTTTTGATTTATCAAGTATAACTATTATCTTTTTGTGCATTTTTTTGTAATTTTTGTTTTGGTAAACAATAAAGTGTTGTCTATGTATATGCTATTGGTACACATTTTTTTATGTTTATTTAAAGCAACAGTTCCGTGAAAAGTGACTCTTACGCAAATAAAGCAGTTGTATGGAGGGAAAAGATTATACAGAATTTTTTAAACATATTATTATAAGTATAAGACGGTCCAGATTTCAATCTACCTAGAACAACTGAAGCAGACAAGACAATTATGTAAAATAGCGTCTTAATGATTGTGATAACAGAAAAAAGTTGCCTAGTTTTGTAGTAAATCATAATTTTCGAAATTACAGCAAAACACTTTGGACTTTAGAGTTTCGAGTACGAAACTGAAAATATACTTATAATCTTTGACGGATTTAGTTTAGATATATTTTCTTAATAAAAGAAAGTAGGTTAAAAATCGAAGGGGTACTTTATTTTCAGTGAAGAATAAATTGTGCCGTCCTCTTGATATCTAGATTTAGCGTTTCGGCTATTTCAGCGTACAGCAGCGACATCTAAGCGTTGAACAGACAAAGTATGAGAACCTAATTTTGCATACAGTAATTAAATCAGATACCAGATGGCATTCTACTAATATTTAATTTCATCTAAATCCGATGTTAGACGGATCAATCATTTAGCAAATTCTTAGGCTTAAAATCTACTTTATATATATCCCGGACCCAGTAAAAAGTGGCCAGGGTGAACAAAAATTCTGATGCGATTTTTCATTGATCTGACATAAAATCAGTGAGTTTATATTCAGGTAATCCCGCGGAAATTTTCCCTTGAATGGTTAGGATGCATAAAACTTACTATAGTCTGGCTATCGAAAGTTGAACCTGGAAAATGGCGGCAAATTTAAATAATATATGTATGGCAACATCAAAATTACTATGAAAAAGTTGGATTAACCTATTTTGATACTTAGTAGATACTTAATTATTTATGTTGTGTATTTTATGTGTGACAATAGAAAATCACACCCGTTTCTAACGATAATATTATAAATACGAAAGTTTGTGAGATGTTTTTGTTACTCATTCACGCCAAAAATACTAAACAGACGTTAATGAAATTTGGAATACTTGTTATTACTAATCCTTATATCTCGAATCCAGAATGGTCTACAATAGAATATAGACTATCTACTTTTAATTCCAGTAGGTAGAAGGAAATCAGTAGTCATTACATTTTTTGAAAAATAAACTGCATTATTCGATAAAAACTTAGTTTTATCCACTATAATCAAAATCAGATTTCAACAGTTCCATATTACAAGATTTAAAATCTAAGTTGGCTTTTAAAAACGCAGTACAATGACTGGTGGAGGAGTTTGCCACCTAGCCCGCCTGTTGAAGATCAAATTTGGATGAAGGCCATCTCCCATGAGTAAACTGTGTGCTCCAACAATTATGATAGTGGTACTATTCGTATTAAACAGGTACATAAAAGTTTTTATAAATTAATATATTCAAGAACAAAGAGTTAGTGCCTCGCGCTATATATTTTCGTATTGCTTTCATTTTCATTGCCACACAAAGCCGTAATAGAATAATGGTTAGTGCTCGTGTACTAAACACAGTGCACAGGTTCGAATCCTGATTGGAAAGCATGCATCACTTAGGTGGCTTTCTAACCTAAGGTGCATATTGTTATAAATATGACATATTGACGGTGATGGAAAACTGAGATGGTTCCTGCACGTCAATATAATCAATGTGTCAGACCTGCCAATCAGCCTTGGGAAAAATGTGGAGGGTATATTGTCTCTTCCTCCCCCATTTAAAATGGGGTGCCTAAGCCCAGCAGAGGGCTGCTTGGTTACGCGAAACCTCAATTAGACGCGTTGAGAGGCCCCTATCGAGATGATGAACTTCAGGCGCCACGGCCCCCTAGTCTCGAACCGAAAGGCAGAAATACGTACCCACAACCATTGGACACATATTTGCAACATTTCAGGGCCTCCTGGTGTGCAGCAGCAGCCCTGGCTATCAAGGCTGTGTCCGGAAGATGGGACTCCATTAAAGTATCAACACAGGCAAATCCACTCACAATCAAACGAAAACCGCCATCTTGTTGGTCAAAATTGACGTTGACATTCGTATTAGAGTTGCCATGTAAAAAGTTTGCAAATAATTCAAGGTTCAACTTTCGATAGCCAGACTATATTCCGATACAATTTTTACTAGAAGGGACTTATTTTAGAACTAGCTTTTTGTGACAATTTCTATATGAACGTATACCAGAATAGAGGAGTATGGAAGGAGGAAACATTTTGCGCCAAGTATGCTGAAAATATACGAGAGTCAAATACCTACACCAATAGCGCTAGCGTACGAAAAACTACTAAAAATTGTTGATGTATCATAAAAAATGGCAGTAAGCATAGAACTTCACGACTTAGTTTCCGAATTCCTTTTCTATCATTGGACAACCAGATGCAACGGTTTGCGCCCTCGTTATATGGTGGTCTGGTGGATATATCATTGGTTATATAATTAGACGTTGTTTCTACCTTTCTCTTGTACACCGCGGCCGAGTGGAATAATTTGCTGGAGTCCGCGTTCCCCGATTCACATAAGCCAGTGATATTCATGTCACGAGTGATTAGGTATCTACTAAGGAAACATGCTCCATACTAGATTTATCTCGACTTAACATTGGGTGAGATAGCTGTCAAACGGGAGCCTATACCATGATAAAAAGGGAACAAATATATCCGGCAGTGTTCGACTTCCAAGGCTATAAAGTGTGAAATAAAAAATCATTTATATCAATCAAATAATTTATTGCATTCATAATTGACTTATTAATGTCTTATCCATGAAAGAAGAATAGCAGAAACGACAATTATTGCGCAACAAAAATGTGTAACTCTTATGCGTCAGCAACACCGGCGCCGTAATGCTTTAAAACATAAATATTTTCGGTATTTTCAATTTCAATAAGACTGCGATTCATTAAGTTTTTGGTGTTCGAGTTGAGAAGTAATTTTCAATAGCAGATTATATAAGGCAAGTATGTGTAGGTACAAGGTCGTCGGTTGGCGCCCCTTGGTCTCCCACCGGGATGCCATGCGCCCCTTGCGCCCCCGGGTAAAGTAATTTTAGTCGAAGTTTTGCTTTCTTTGAATACAGGCGTTAGAGATAAAACTTTCAATCAAAGTTTGTCATTGTTGTTATTCTTCTTTCATGCCAGAACTTAAAACTAAAAACTTGTCTAAATAGAATATTAAAAACAACACGATAAATACATGGCCACGTGCGAGTCGGATTCGCAAATTAAATATTCACTGTATACAAAAAATATATAAATATTCCTCAATTATTTTTGTGTTACATCTTATGACATTGAATCATAATAAAATTGTATGTATAATTGTCAAAAATTCGATTTAAAATTCAATTTTGAGAGTTTCAATACTGCCACCCTGGCTGACGAGCATTCGCCTGTAATCTCATATTTGGATGATTCCACAATGTCAGACGAAGTGCTCGTTCTGTCACGAGTTAGTTACGAATATAACAGATTGAGCTCATTAATGATCGGTTCTTTTACTTCACTGATGTAATGCTCGGATCTGTAATGTATCATGTATCATCACAGGCGAATGTTCGCGGTCAGGGGGCACCTTTATAAACATCTTTTTCACTTAAGACAATAGGTGGGGTGATATTCGCTTTCAAAATCGCAAGACTTCCCCCTCCCCTCCATCCCCCTCTACAACATCTACTGGGCGTCCACTATAGTTCGATGCGCAGTATTACAAACTCCCCAAAATTGATATTACTTGTAATAATTACGAAGTATATTGGGAATTAGTGACTCAGCGCGCAAATTATCGTATGTCGACTGTAGACACTGTCTCACGGTGTAAGTCCCGCGGGCAAAAAATGTAACTAATCACACAGACCAGCCAGTAATATTGATTATATAAAATGTTTTAACGTAAATGTCACATTATATTTCTAAAATTATGTTATATATCTAACATTCCGTTGCGGGACCGCAGTACTGCGTCTGCTATACCTAAACCGCGAGACAGTCTACATTTTAATTATATTAATTAAATACAGATTTATCAATTAAATAAAATGTAATTAATGTTAATAATTTAATTCATTCTATTTGTTTATTATGTCCTCATAAAAATGAGCTTTATTATAAAACAGTCATATTATTTTCAATTTATTATTTAAAACTACATATTTAATGGGCACACTTTTCAGTCAATAGTGCGACTCGCACACAACCACTTAGTTTAAATAATATTTTGCAACTTTAAACTCAAACCATTATTAAAGGAAATCATCAACTTGGAGCGAGCTCAAATTGAAAAATGAATAGTTATTCTTTTATGTAGGTACTTTTCTTATCACGAAGCAGTATTTGTTCAAATAATTATACCATTTCTTTAAATCTTACATTATAGCTCTTATACATTTCAACTAATATAGATACAGTACTGAAGTCTTGAGTTGGTGAATGATGAAGTATTTCCAAATAGTTCATTGCTACCAGCTCTTTTTACACGAAATTAAAAGTATGTTTTACATTTTCGAACCATAAATAGGTGTATTAGTTCATTCGGTCGAGCTCGCCAGTCAGCAGTTCGACATTCTGTGAAGTGCATGAACGATGAACTATGTATTAGGAACCAATTCCCTTCAATAAACTAAAAGAAATATTTCACATCTCCAAAAGTAAATGATCTATTAGATCATGCGATCACCGCTGTTATTTTTTTATTTAGGTTTACGGCTTGGCAGCTAGGCCTTTAAGCCAGATCTTCGTTTACAATATAGTTTCTTCATTTTCTTAAGCCTATGTGTAGCACAGCTGAACTGTAGGTGATCACCTAGTGCCATTCAACGGAGTTCTTGTGACAACTCAAAAGGCCACATTTGACTATACAGTTCACATTTCTTACAAAACACATAACTACTACTCAAAAACTATCAATATCCTACAACTATTGTCCATTTTAGAGTATTTTTACACATTTTTAGAAAATAAAACTGCACAGCGCAACGTCCCCTTTCAGTTCCCGCTAAAAACTCCTCATCAGCGCTCAGCGTGCACCGCACTAGTCAAGTGAAGAGTCAAGAAGAATGAACTATTCAGAACCGGTACTGAACTAAAAGAAACGTTAATTAGTTAGTTCCCATGACCAAATAGTACTAACGATGAAGGTGCACTAGTTCATTGACCAAATTGAACTAGAAAAGAGCGCTCACTTAAATGACTGTAAGCACAAGATTACAATATTGTATTTAGTAAGTCGATGAATTTTTTTTGTTAAGTTAAAAGTTTGTTAAAATGTTATTGGAAAATTTTAGCATCATCTAGCTTTTTATACGGAATTTCGAGGGAGTATGAAATTATTATGTAGTTCTTGTAATTTAAAAAAATGATACCTAGAATTGAGCTGATATTAAACGATTCATATAATCTTACAATTCGGATGCAACCGAAGTGATCAAGATGAACATAAACTTGAATCATTCAATATCATTGAATACCATTGTGGCCAAGCAAAATGACCAAATTGGATCAATTTAGTTGAAACATACAGAATCAGTCTAATATCACCCATAGTGATGGTTTGTCTTTAAAGTTTGTATTCATAATGTGTTAAAAACTTAATAATATAAATTATTCAAGAAATATATTTGGAGCATGGAAGAAAAACATTAGAAATAACAATAGCAAAAAAAGTAACTAAGAGCTCCCTTATTCTACATTCCTATAGGACGCCACGAGACTTTCCGTTTACGCCATTTGTATTATTCACAAATTAAATTAATACCCAAAAAGGAAAAGCCACAATTAATTCGATATATGCAATTATGGTAGTATAATAAATAAACCTTCGCATCATTGTTAATTTAATATAACATTACTTGAGTGCATGCTTTTCTTTGAGCCAAATATACCTTGCTTACTGGGTGAGAAGAAATTGACGGTAATAAAGGAGGTAGTCCAATTGTGCTCTTTGCATAACTCAAAGGTGATATTTATATTTCAAAATAGTTAAGTAAATTATGTAGTAGTGATAGAAGTACTCCAATAATTTGTCAGACTCGATAATAGAGGTCATAAAACATAATAACAGAAGGACTGGGTTGCCATATAAAACATTCGAAGATCCGATGAGTTCCATTCGTGTCCTTCCTGTTTCGGTACATTAATTGTGCACAAAAATTTGTTTTATTAAAATTGATTCGGAGTGTAAACACTTTACTCTTTTGTCTATCGATAAAGAAAAACACTACTTAATCAACTTATTTAAAATATAATTTTAAAGCAAATAATTTAAAACAGTTGAAGTGTAACTTATTAACACTTGAAATTCTTGACTGATGGCTGGAGCTACTACTATATCTTACTATTCATTCACTTGGTTTAAAATTCGTACAAAGATGTGACTTGTATGGAGCTGAAAGAATGAATGATAATAATATATGGACACGAAATGTCCCAAAAATATATTTTAAATAATAAAACGTTGATTGAAAGTTTATGAATGCATCGATATATCAAAACGGGAGAGAAGAGAGACCCATGGCGCCTTCTAGAAATGTAACATATTTTACCAGGCTTTAGTAATTTCTAGTATTGTTTTTAGCAGATTTCTCTTAGATTGTTGTAATAAATAGTTAAGGCGTTTCGTACAGAGTATCGTTGGGAACGAAAAGTAATTTCTGACCGACAAACTCGTCGGCCTGACGCACACTGGTGCACGCCTGGAGCGGAGTCCGCTTACCGCTCCAGTGTGAGCTGAGCCTAGCGCTGCGTCTCACTGGTGTCACTGTATACTTCGGGCCTTCTGATTGGCGGCTAAAATGAAAGAAAAAATAAATAAATATAATTTCTTTACTGTTTTAAATTTAAAAAAAAAATATTTTTCAACACACTTGCTCATAAAGTGGCTTTATGGTCACCGCAATTAGGCACAGAATGACACCTATTATCAAACTGTGAGTAAAAATATAACTCACTAGTGAGTTATAGATTTTTTTTTAAATTTTATTGGTTGAGTTGCTTTGTTCTTAAAAAAGTTTTTATTAAAAAAAAAGATCGTGTTCTATAGAACAAATAAATTAATGTTCCTATTGCTTGCTCATTTCATTCAACTTCTTATTTAAGTAGATAATTTTAACTCGTACGTGTTTAATAAATAAAACTTTCACTCATATATAACTTTTTTTTTCTCTGTAATAAAAGAGAACTTTAAATTCCCCATTTTGTACGTGGCAGAATAGGCGCAAACCCTATGCGCGGAAAATAAATAAAAAAAAACCTCATCCCTTTAGTCTGTGGCCGATCGCAATGCGCGCGCATAGGAAAACTGATTATTTTTTCCCGACATAGGGAAACATTTATCACAACTCGTTTTCACTGTTGAAATTATAGTTATTTATTAATTAAAATGTCTACAAGTACTAGTTACGAAGAAAATGATATATGTTGTACACCGCCCGATGTAAGATGTGAAGCCCTTAACGTTATGGAAAGTTTACTGCCTGAAAACTCCAAGGAAAAATATCTATTTTATCTACTAAATAAAATGAATTTTTGTTGTTATTTTATTCACAAGTGTGTTGAAAAACGTCGTATGATACACGTGTGTATTGGTGATTACCGTCCTCGGCTCTCTTAAGACCCTCGCCTACGGCTCGAGTCTCAATGGCGCCTCGGCGGTAATCACCAATGTTACACACTAGTACCATAATGTACTAAAATGCTGTCCGACTACTTGAGATGAAGGATTCTGTAAAGTTGTTAAGTGTACAGTGTTTATGTAATTTGTCTATGAAATACTAAAAAAGAATTCACCCAAAAATACCTTGACTATACTAATATTATAAAGAGGAAAAAACTCAAAAACGACAGGACCGATTTCAAAAATTCTTTCACCATTTGGATGTTACATTATCTGATTAATATAGGCTATACAAAAATTAGAGATCCCTTCTAAAACTTCAATAATGTAACCCATCAATCTAAATAAAATACTTGGCACTGAAATTGGGTTTTAGATTTTTATTTTTCAGTGCAGGACAATGTCTGCCAAGACCACCAGTATTGAAATAAATGGGATATATGGTTGGCAGTTTGCGCACAATGAAGAGTACTACAGAAGTAAAAAACCTCCTATTTTTGTTATTTTGTTATGGAGCCAGTAACTTAACTACTACTTATGGCTGGTTCCTATATATCACCAACTGTTAATTTGTCTTACTATTGGTTAAAATCTGACTTAAGCGATACATATAACGTCAACATTCAAGTGAAGGTAAGACAAATGAACAAACAGTAAGATATTGGAACTGGCCATTATCTATTCAATTCTGAATGAATGATTGAATGAAAACTTTTGCAGGTGTGCATGTTAAATGTTAAGGTTAAATGGGTCTAGATTTACGTTTATGATGATGAACGTAAATCTAGACACATTTAACCTCATAGTTCAAAAGTTAGAGAGCTAACTATAGATTTATGCTGAACTGAAGTACTATCATTCTTTTACCTAACCATTGGTAGAAAATTGACTTTGTAGGGAGTTTATTTAAAATTTTAAGCAACAGTAGAGCAAATTAGTTATTAAGATGTAGGAAACCAGCATTAATGCCTATCCAGTGTATATTATAAAGTTTTATGTGTCTCTTAGTTACTCACATCTTGGCCTGTTGCACTGCAAATCTGATGATGGTACTCTTGAAGACATTCTTCACATCCAGCATCTTTGGGTCCACCTGCTTTCGTTTCCCACTGTTGGGGCTGATCTTCAGCTGCATGAACTTGTCCAGGAGTTGGTCTAAACTGGCTTCTACTACTGAATGCTGGAGAAAATATTTCATTAACTCAAGGCTAACCATTTCACGACGATATTATGTAAGAGCATGACATGTTACCGATCGAGACAGCCCTAAGAGTGTAATCAAGATGATGATTTCAGAAGTCGTGATATTTCTCTCTGTGAGTGCGGCTAAGCCTTAGGTTCTGTCCATTACATTTTTTTCGAATGTCCCAAAATAGTTTCTTTTTTCTTCCTCTCTAGATTTTCCCCGACAGGTCAGTGTGGACTTTCGTCTTACCCTAGCTGAATGCCTACATGTACATATATTATCAAAGTTTACAGCATTATATAAAACCAGTATAGTATAACAGATAGTATAAAAACGGTAAGTTATGTAAGCATAGAATAAAATAAAATTATTTTAAAATTGTAAAACGGAAACGAAAGAAAGAAACGGAAGAAATAAAGACAGACAAAAACTAAAAAAAGATGAACATAAAAGAGAGAAAATTAAAGAGAAACACAAAAACCATAACAAAAAAAAATCCTAATAAAAGCATAAAGCCTGGATAATCACGCTCGTCCAGAGGAATTAATTTTTAAAAAAATATATCAAAGATTTTAACAAAAAAACAACATCTATCTGTAATGTAGTTAGCCTAACATTCTGTTTGTGTTGTCCTCAGGATCCCAGAAAGTGATTCGGAAAATCACCAACCAAATTTTTCTTTTTTTATTCATACTCTTATATGTATCTGACATTTTACCACCTACTGTGACATTGGCCAAATCAATGCAAACTGCGTTGGAGCCATAACCCTTAAAACAGAAGATGATGATTTTTTGCACTACCGGAGTCCATGTTTCCCGAAAGGTACAATCCGGGTATCTTCAAGTCTCGTGTGAATAGGTACTATCTAGGTGAGCGTGCTCCATCTTCGACCTCATCATCGTCCGGCATTGGACGTGATCGTGGTCAAACGCAAACCTATTTAATATTTAAAAAAATGATTCCGGCTTGGCTCCATCAAATTAAAACACTTTGAGTTAACACAATATACTATAGTAGAGTTATTTTCTCCGTGCACTTTGGGTCATAAATCAAACTCGGCCTCAGCCCGGCTAAGGCGGTGACCATGATGCGCGGGCACAACGCCATTAACGATAAAACTCGTTCTTATCAAAAAAAGATTAACATTCTTATAAAAATCATTATTATCTTTTTTGCTGTTAATTTGAAACTTAGATATAAGTATTTATATTTATATTTAATATAACTTGTTACATTCTAAATTTTTGTACTTTTTAATACATAGATACCTAATTAATAATTTATTTTAAATCATTATTATTCTTATTTTAATAAACACGTTGTTTTATCTATAGATAGATAGATAACACTTTATTGCACACCAAAATATAGAATTACAGAAACAGACCATATTATTTACAATATTTTCTAGGCAATACAATAGGCGGCCTTATCGCTCAAAGCGATGCAGGCAACCTAAATGAGAAAATTTTTAAAATATCTATTTTTTTCTTTCATTTATATCACCAACCCACAAAATGACAAAACTACATACACTATCAATAACGCTTATCGACAACAATAATGCGTATCACTATGCCTGCCCATAAGGGCCGTGAGTGGAAGAGAGAGCGAAATACTCCGATTATTTATGACCCAAACTGCACGGAGAAAAAAATTCTACTATAGTCATTTGTAAGCAATGCCCACTCTAATAGTAAGAGAGATCGATGGTCGAGGAGTACGTACCTGCGTGCCCTTAACGAGAGCTTCCTCCCAGCACTGCACAGAGGCCGGCAAGTCTCCCCTTCTCTCCTCCAACTGCGCGCGGCACTCCCAGTAAGCGGCCGTGCCGGGGGCGCGGGGGAACCGCTCGCGGACCGCGCGCAGCCAGCGCGCGCATTGCTCCCACTCGAAGCCCTAAACAACGACGAAAGAAAGAAAAACATTATTCTTTACACATTATTATACACAAAACATTATTTGATAATTGACGAATTGAATTGAATGTGAGTAAACCAAATGAATGGATGAACTGTTAGACGCTTCTCCCACAAACCTATTGGAAAGCGACTCGCGTTTCGTACAATTTTACACAACTAATAATTCCTCCCGATTTACCTGTGCAGTAGACCAATAATAATAATCGGCAGACAAACACGCACATTGTATATCCCGAAATTAAGCGAGTTACGGTTGTGTTATGGGTAATATACAACGGACCACTCTGGGGCCGATCCCAGACACCCAGACCATGGTAAATAACGGAGAAAATACGTTTCCGAAATTTACTATACCGGGTGTCGAACCCGGAACCTCTGGGTTGCAGTGAGGTAGGCCGTCAAAGGCTTAGCCCGCTCAACCACAGAGGCCGTCAAACCAATCTTAGTGGCGCGCAACAGTGTACGAATCCTGTAATCGGAACACTAAGAATATATAGCAAGCGAGACTTGGCGATTTTCGCTTGAGAATAAAGTTCAATATACATAGATATTTACATATCAGGTGTCATGGTCTGCACTTTTCTGCCCAAACGAAAATTGCCGATCCGAATTATATGTTGTGTAAACGTTTTTTCAACACACTTGCTCATAAAGTGGCTCTATGGTCACCGCAATTAGGCACAGAATGACACCCATTATCAAACTGTGAGTAAAAAAATAACTAGTGAGTTATAGATTTTTTTTTATTGGTTGAGTTGCTTTGTTCTTAGAAAAGTTTTTTATTCAAAAAAAAGATCGTGTTCTATAGAACAAATAAATTAATATTCCTATTGCTTGCTCATTTCATGCAACTTCATATTTAAATAAATAATTTTAACTCGTACGTGTTTAATAAATAAAACTTTCACTCATATATAACTTTTTTTTTCTCTGTAATAAAAGAGAACTTTAAATTCCCCATTTTGTACGTGGCAGTATAGGCGCAAACACTATGCGCGGAAAAAAAATAAAAACCTCATCCCTTTAGTCTGTGGCCGATCGCAATGCGCGCGCATAGGAAAACTGATTTATTTTTTCCCGACTTAGCGAAACATTTTTCACAACTCGTTTTCACTGTTGAAATTATAGTTATTTATTAATTAAAATGTCTACAAGTACTAGTTACGAAGAAAATGATTTATGTTGTACACCGCCCGATATAAGATGTGAAGCCCTTAACGTTATGGAAAGTTTACTACCTGAAAACTCCAAGGAAAAATATCTATTTTGTTGTTATTTTATTCACAAGTGTGTTGAAAAACGTCGTATGTTACACGTGTGTATTGATGATTACCGTCCTCGGCTCTCTTAAGACCCTCGCCTACGGCTCGAGTCTCAATGGCGCCTCGGCGGTAATCACCAATGTTACACACTAGTACCATAATGTATTAATGCACATCCCTTTAGTTGCTCCCTGTAATCGCCACTGACAGTGGATGAGACATGTTAATATGTTATTATTTATATTTAAAACAGTGGACCCACAGTTTTAAATAAAAAAAACATGCATAAAAAGTCGTGCTAGCGTAATGGCTAGCGCACGGGTTCGAAGCTTAAAGGACGCGGGTTCGAATTCTTGCCGGAACGCATGCACCACTTAAGCAATGTTTAGAACCTTATATGCATATTACAATTACCACAGCTAACAATGGTGAAAAACAAACATCATGATGAAATCTGCACATCGATATAACCCATGTATCAAACCTGCCAAGCCACCTTAGTAAGGACAACCAACCCAGCAGTGTGATGTTTATAGGCTGTTATTATAATATTATTATATGCATAGACTTGTGTAGCTGTTTGTTAAAGACAATTCAAAGTAATACTTTAAAATGCAAGAGAAAAAAAGATGTGTAGTGAGAAAGAGAACATGTAGTGGAGATATACTTTTTACGGGGGGTTTATCATTCCTACAATTTTTCTTCCATTATACATACATGTGATAGTCTACTTATTTATTTAGTTGAAAACATACCTCTTTTAGCAACTCTGTCAAATCGTTCAGAGCTCCTAGCAGGATTTCATCCACATCGTTTACGATGTCAGCGGATGTCAGAGTAGTATTCATAGTGTCATTGAAGTCAACACTCTCACTGGCTTGGGACGCCCTTCTCCAACCCCTTGCTGGTAATGGTGTGTCTGGTTTAAGTGGACTGTTGGAAATACAAATAAAATTAAGAACAATCCTGATAGTATGTGGTAGTCCATGAACAATGAAAAGTTCCGATATAAAGAACAATCTGTTTCTGTTATTTGAATATTAATTATATAGAAAAATATTATGTAGAAATATAGAAAGTTCATAATCAAAATTTAGACAAAATAAATAATGGAATGAAAACTTTTTATTGTTCACCATATCATAAAACCCAATTTGATTTGGATATTGCTCAAACAAAATTATGTGTGAAGTATTTTTATTGTTCTATAACCTCTTAAACATACAAGAAAACTTTATAGTCTCAGACCACTTGTGTAAGTCATAAGTTTGCAAAGTGCAAAAGTAAGTCACTAAGGCTATTATTTATGGTGATTGACATTTCAAATAATATTGGAGGCTGACGGAATGGATGAATGTAAAATAATTCTTAAACATATTGTATCTTTATTATAATACTAGCCGTTCCCGCCCGCTTCGCCCGGAGAATGACAAACAAACAAACAAACAAACAAATTGAGAAAACATGGAAAAATTTATAGCCTATAACCATCTACGATTAATTCCGTGTCAAATGGTTGTGGTTTCATCCTGATCGGTCCAGTAGTTTTCGAGTTTACCTCGGACAAAGAAAACAAACTTTGCTTATATATATTATCTATCTATATATATATATATATATATATATATATATATATATAGATAGATAATAATGTAATCTCTGCGCTACACATTGCAATATTTGAATTGCAATATTGAATTGCAATTTTTAGAGATTCAATACATTTACAATTTTTTGAATAAACAAAATAACCTAAGTCCTAATTGTTTACTTACCCACATATTTCAGGAAAAATTGGCTACATTTCTGGTGGTTGAAGCATCCATATGTGACAGTAAGAACTTTCAATAAGGTGGTATAAATTAAGAATACAGATTTTGATGAAATTTTTGCTTGTGTTGGTTCCCGGATGCTTCAGATTCACAATTGCTAGTAATGGGCGGTGCTGGCATTGCGTCCCATGGTTTTTATTTTTTCAGGACAGGACATCATCATGTCAGGAGCCGTAAGAACAGACGAGGGTGCATGACAAGAGCTATGAATGTCAAAGAAGCAAGTGAGGTGTGTAAAAATAAGCCTAAATGGCACTCTGTTGTTCGTGCCTACCCCGCAAGAGACCTGGCATGAAGTTATGTATGTATGTATGAAGGACAACATCTGCTGGCACCTCTGTTTTGAAATAAATAAGCATGTACTGCTCAATAAGTGAAATCAGACTCACCAATTCCGCATACTGGGTACATTATTCATATTCTCACTATAGGACTCATCATCACTGTCAGATTCCAAAGCAACATTCTCTTTATTCTCATCTTCACCATTGAAACTCATCACCTTATCATTTTCAGAGATTTCATCACCGACTTTTTCATCACCATTCAATGTCACCTCTAAATTCAAAGGCTTCACAATTAAGTGATTAAGTCCAAAACATTGTAGATGGTGGTAAGAGTCTAACGCTTTACCACGTTTCTGCAACCAAGACTTAAGCCTTGCTTGAAGTTCTTGAGGTCTTGGAGTATTGAAATTGTGACATGGCGTCTGAAATTTAACTTTCTTGTGTTCACTCTTAACTGCCAATACTACCTTATCTTCTTTTACCAAGTTGTCTTCACTTATATTCTCAAGGTGTATCTATAAATTATAGAAGTGATTATTTAAATTTTTTAATAAGGTATTTGTGTGCATTGTTTGGTTTGTAATTGGACTTATGGGCCATACTTTTAATCGTTTCTTAAATTTAAAGAAACTGCTCAGCAACTGATTAGTGAAAATCTTTACCATAAATTCCTCTTTAGTTGAATATTTTGAGTACAACCTATGTTAATCATTCAAAATTCGTTAATTTGTACTCCTCTTAGGTAAACAGGTAATGAACGAAAAAAAAGATATCCATTGATTAGGGTCTGATTGTGATTCTCTTACTTAAGAGACGCCTAATTGTTTCTTAACGAGATTATTATAAGTAAGGTCATATATGTTTATATACATATGTTATATCATGTAACTTGTCCACCAATTTATAAATAAAAGTAAAAAGCAAAAAAAAATATATTTGTCTACAACAAGTTAGTAAATTATTTTGGCAAGTAAATAATGAAACTATTAATACTTCTTAGGTAACGGAATCTACATAAAATAGGCAATATGCAAGTAAACCATGGAAGATATCTAAGAATGAGAGTGAATTTAAAATTCCAACATAGCTCTACCATAAAAATTTAACAGAAATGGCTATGAAAACCTAAAAATGTTTTAATAAATAAATATATGCAACTTACTTTATTACTCATATCTCCGATAGATGCACACTTATGGATGCAGTTCTCGAGTTCACTTTTGCTAATCCTCTTGAAATGCACTGCTGATATAGATCTTCTCACAGGATTAGTTATTTTAGCTTTTGTGTCCATAAGAGTATGCCGTTTGTTCACAATCATGCCTGCATCCTTCATCACCTTTTTCAAGTAATTCGGGTCACTTTTAAGTTTTTGAACATCATTTAACTCTTTCTTTAATACTGGCTTAGGTTTGTACAACCTGTGAGAAAAATATGTAAGGTAAACTGCAGAAACTACATATATCATCATTGACAAAGAGCTATCCAAAAATTGTAACAAAATATGACAAGAGTTGGGTGGGGTCCTAAATTTTGTGAAGTCACATTTCAAAAACTAATATTTAAGTCTTAAAAAGCCTAAAAAGAATATTTTTGGTTGAGTGATTGAAAACACAAACCTGTCAAAGACTGATTCCTGATTGTTCATTGTAGGCAACATGCTTTTCCGAGCTAATGAAACATTGTTACTCTTGTGTGTCGGAACAGCCATGCTTTTACGAGTGTTCAAATCTTTTGATGCCTGTTTTGCAGAACCATCAATTTTAACATCTGTCCCTACTGCAATTTTCTGTGTCACATTATCTCTTTTTGCAATATGAGTAGTTTTTTCATTTTTTACACTCTGAGAAGCTTTTGGTTCAAAATTAGCTTTATTGAACTGTTGAGTTTCTTTCTCCTTAGAAGCCAATTGTGATTGTTTATCCTTTTTTATAGATGGTTTCATATTTTGCTTCATTAATCCTTGTACGGGTTTATCTCTGTTAATGTCTCGCTGTTCATTTTGTGCAACTTCAGCTTTCATGAGTTCATTTTCTGTCACATTTACTTTATTCTCTGTTTCATTCGCATTATTAACAATTTTAGATGTAGACTGTACCGCTATAGAAGCATTAGCTGTACCCTTGGTTGTTTGTGTATGACCCTTAATATTGTTCATATTAGAATTTATTAGTGTTTTACCAGCATGGTTAGTTAGATATTTTTTAGTATTCGGAGCATTTTGATTCGACTGAACATAATTTAGTTGGTTGTTACTTTTAGATGTGACAGTCACATTACTTTTCACTTGTTTAAAAGTCTGATTTGAGGACAGAGTTGATGCAATATTTGTAGCTGGGTTACCGAGTTTGCTATATTTCCTTAAATTGATTTCTCTCAACTGAAAAGTGAGAAAAGGCAACTTGTTATTACATATTCTGCGAAATGAATGTTATAGGTCATGTCATACAATATGCTTTATAGCACAGTAAATATATTATTTGTAAAATATTTTATTATGGTTTTTGATGGGACTGGAATTAAAGTAGATTAGTTTGTTACTCTTTCTACTTTAATAAATTGTATTAGTAGTAGATTGAGTCTTTAACCAATAAACATTCAAGAGTTTGGAAGAACAAAAACTATGAAACAATCCGCCAGAAATGTACGTAACTAATATCATATTGACGGCGAAATATTTACCTTCTCAATACGCGCCTTTTGTTTTGCGGCGCGTTCTTCTCTCATTTTCATCAAGCGTTCGTCTATTGATGACATTTTTCAGAAGAATTAAATCACACTTTTGTAATTAAACGAAATGTAATTAGAACACATAGAGCAAATTAGTTTAATTCAAATGTTTTGTTGAAATCGGTAAACCGTCACTTCCAACCGCCAGAAATTCAAAATTGGCGTTTGGTTCGTAAAAACGTGTTGCCAGATGACCATGTCAATTAACCATTTTTTTTCAAAAACCCAAAAATAAGCTTTTTGAGAAAAAACCCCAACAGTTTTACTTATTTTAAAGGAGAAATAAAAAGAAAACCACCATTATAGCGAAAACGACACTAATGACTTCATCATTTTCGCTCACGGGGCGCTCACAACGACCCGTATCAACAGGTGGGTTAAATAACCATTGCACTCGAGTTTACGATTGTGACGCCAGCAAATAAGTGGAACGGGAAAAACCGCGGTTGTGAACGAGATTATTGCGAGTCTCTAACGGAAAGTAGCCTATGAGATACGACGCATACGAGTGGAGACAGCATAATAAATAAATAGCGTAAATGAACGAACGAATGAATTGAATTATTAAAATGAACTATTGAATTGAAGTATGATTCACTAGTAGAGTATAATTCTAAGTTAAAGTAATAATACCGTATTGTGACTTAGATATAATAATTGTAGTGCTGAGAATTGTGTTAGTAGATGAATTATTGATACTTAAATATCTCTCCAAAATTTCTCACAACAAAATATTTTCCCCCGATGTACCTCCAAAGATTCTTTACCCCGAATCTCCTCCCCCCCCCGACGTCAAAAAAATCCCGAATTTGAAATCCCCATCTGGCAACAGTGTTTGTCTCAGACAAAACTACGCCTCACCGCGCATTTGCGCTAACTCTCCTGATACAAGAAAAAAAAATCATACTTGTGCAATTACTGTAAGGTAAAAAAAAATAAAGTTCAATCTCTCGGGTTTTCGACATTGAAACCTTTTTTTAAGGACTTTGGGCCTTTACTTCTTGAAAGCGTTGAATAACCTGTTAAGTTTTATGAATTAAATATAAAAAAAGTCACTATTATTCAAAATTCACAAAATTCTTTAAGGTTTTATTTAATTTACTAAATTATTTTATACTAATTGTTGTTCGTGCCTACCTAGCAAGCGACCTGGTGTGAAGTTATGTATGTATGTTATTAAATAGTTGAAATATCTTACACATATATTAACGTCAAAGTCAAACGGGAGTTAACGGGACGTCATCTGTCTTTCATTCACGTGCAAAATCATTCTTGTGTCGCAATATCGCAATATCGCGAGATTTGTCATCGGCGACGGTTTGTTGTTGTTCGTGTTGCAGTTATCTTTTTCACCATTTATCTACATTTTATCGGAACTTGTTCAATTATGTGTTAAATTAGAACACAAATATCTTTTTAGTGGCTATTTAAAACAAAGTACCATCTGTTTCAGTGCCTTATTAATATTTCTTTTTGTTCCTGGTTCTTTCAAACAGCTGATTTATTTTGCCGTATTTCTGTGAGTATCTATTTCTAAATATTTTGTAGACACGAAATTTTTTACTCTAAACACTACTAGCTAATAGTTCGCTTAAAAAATAAACTTTAATTGTATATAAGTAATAGAGGGCTATTGCAAAGTCTGAACAAAGAACATGACACGTTTAAACGTATAATTTGTCTTTTTAATTGTACGTATTATGTATTTATTTAAAAACACATTATTTCATTTATAACCTTAATAATAAAATTGAAGAAAATTTGTATTTCGTAATATAAGAAGTTTCATAAATATGTTGCAATCATGAAGTTATTTTAGTCCGCGATTTTTAGGAATCACGGTCGTCATGGAAACATTTTTTTATGTTAAGGTCAGGATAAACTGGCTTCAAGTCTAAAGTATTTAAGTACGTATTTAAATTTTATATTAATATTATTTAAAACTTAGTACAAATACATCACTAACCTAACCTATACCTAACCTATGTTGATTCTTTTCCACTGGACACGTACTATCTTCGGCATATTGAAGAACGAGGCAAGATCCGGCGTAAACGTGAATTACTTGAATTGGTTCTAAAGTAGAACCTCTAAATCGAACTTGAAGTGAGGTACCAAAAAAATCGAGTTAAAGTTTTCGACTAATAGACGATTTCGGCTTAAGCGTATTTTGGAAGGAAACATTCGACTTGTAGAAGTTAAGATTAGTTCAAATAATTGAGTTGTAAAGGTTGTAAAATCAAATATTGTCATGTTCGATGTACACGAGGTCCAATTTATTTTTTCGAGTTGTAGAGGGAAAATAAGTACTAAATTTGCTTATAGCTCCCTATAAGTTTTCTATTTAATTCAACTTATAGAGGGTTCAAATTTCGAGCAACGGAGGTTTTGGGGTTTGACGGGAAGGTAACACAATTTTTTTTCGAGTTTAATAGGTTTTCGATTTATCGATGTTCGACTTAAAGAGGTTCTACTGTACATTGGGCTTTTTCGTGCGTTCGTTCGTTTTTGCATGAATGTGGAGTGCCCATGAGACCGTTGATTTATACTTATATGTATATCCATCATGTACATTTCGCGGCAGCCGCGCCAAAACTTTGTCCCGATTTTCTATACCCCAGATTCTAGATATATAGCACAAAGTACTTTATATATACTGGTATGGTAATTCTTTCGTGGTCGGTAGCATGTTGGTAACAACTCTGGTGTTGCAAAGGACAATATACGATTATATTTTTATTTTTTTAAGCACAAAATGGTTTACAATCAATAAAATAATAACAATGGGGTGGGGTATAGTTATGGGACACCTTTTATTTCTTATGAACAGATCCGGACTTTTTAATTTAGGTTATTTTTTTTTAAATCACCTAAAATACACTTTATATCTCAAATAATAAATAAAAGTGTCTCATATTTATACCGCACTCTAACAATGAAATATACGACAGTAAACACTTTTCAAACCTTTTCATCATGTGAGCCATCAGCTTGTCTGCCGTTCTCCAGCTGTAAAAACCCCTCAGTTCCGTGTAAAAATAGTGGGTGTTTTTCAACCACGGTACCATTCACAAGTAATAATTATCTATGGAAGTTATAAATACGTCATGGCAATCTGTTTTCTATGAATCATTTAATTATGAACTAGAATTTCTTTGTTACAACTAATTACATTGTTTAGAATAGAATTCATCACGAGATTGCGCAGACTGTGTAGTTCTATTTTTCTTTTTAAGGTTTCGTAGCCTATTTTCAAAATGAGACCTTAATATTTCCATCATATCCGTGGCCGACTTTGAGCTGTTTCGCGGTTTCACTACTTGTTTACAATAAAATTACGTACATTTCACAAATTCACAAAGGCAAGGTTCCATACATAAAAAATATCAAGAATTAATTATTATACATAGAAATGTGTATACTTATGAAAACAAAATTAATATGATGAGAGAAAGAAAAAGCATGTATTAAATATGTATTGTACAACACATAGCGAGACCTATTCAAATGATAGTAATAAAATGGTTAATACGTTAGGGGCTCTTGCACACCATGTTTTTTTAAGGCGCCGTCGATGCGCGTTTCGCTATCGCGCATTTTCAGCGCTGCTAATCTTAAAAAAGTAAGATGACTCGTGATTGCATCGCTGCAAGCTCACGATAAACCCGCTACAGACGCGCGCAAGCAACTCCTCTTGCACAACAAAACGCGCCTAACAAGCGCGCGAACAGGTCACACATGCGTGCACTGTCCACTGTGTGACCGACTTACATCGAGGAGGGGGGCGCGGGAGAGACCTGTGCCGCACACTTTCCTTACTTCATTCAGAAAGCACGTATATCCCTATGTATTAAAACGCGCTGTAGGTGTGTGTTTGCAGTTAATCAGCGTCTGTATCGAGATAAGTCCGAGCTGGGAAGTGCGTTGACAGCACGTGAAAAAGTCGTCGTCTGTAAATAGTTAAATTTGTTGCAATGTCATCGTGTTTGCAGCGCGTTGCAGTTGTGTGCAACGCGCATCGACGGCGCCTTAAAAAACGTTTCGTGATGGTACCAGTTAGGTGTAGTTCAGTAATTATGCTAGGTAAGGGGTGCCTGTCGCTGGCTCTCAAACTGCACCCTGGAACGGACTGATATCGCACTGATGTCTTCTTTAGGTAGCCTTATAAACTCATAACACGATACTAAAATCATTCGAAACAAATATAAGTTTCTGTCATTAACTTGAGTGATATCATCCTAAGTTCTTATCAATTATTTTAATTTGCATTAAACACGATTCGACGTATAAATATCGTATACTGTATAAACATGTCCTGAATATTTTAAGATAAATGCTTAGTTAATTTCAGCTTATTTTAAATGGATAAATTATTTTTTATTAGGAATTTTTCTGTCTATCTGTGCGATAGACAGAAAAAACAGGTACACATACAGACAAAAATTCTGAAAGTAGTATTTTCGGACTCTTCTGGTCCTAATTATCCCCCTGATGTTTTTCACGTTTTAAACGCATTCTACGAACTCGAACCATTTACAGATTTATTATAGTATAGATAATGTGGCCTCAGATCGCTGTCTATGGGGAACATTCCCAAAATGTAAAACGCATTGCCCCAAATAAATATTTACCGTTTGTTTGATGACGCGTTTCTTCTACGAAACGCTTGAAACGTTGATAAGTCTTTAAAGACGAGGTTCCCGTATCTTACTTTCTATTCATTTGCCTTGCCACTGTTTATGGGGGTATCGATGGAATCACCTCTACTGTACGAAGTGGTGCGGCCCTGCTTCCCGGGGCTTAGTACCAAATCGGCGCACTAGGATGTCAGAAGAGTTTAACTACCTTATACATCCCTGGCATTCTAGATATATGCTCTCATAGGGACCCAGGTAGGCTTAGTGGGTAGTTTGTTCGGCCTCCTCCTTTAATGGAGGAGATCCCGTTGGCCGTTTGGTACAAGAGACCCACACGCACACGAACGACGAATAATGCGCGGCATACTAGTCGGCCCTTTTGGTCTTCCCCTGTATCCAAGACCCGTGTGTGTGTTACAAGAAAAGACATTCCTCCTGAATTACCAAAAAAATGACATAAATTCTACACAATTAGTGTCAATTATCTACCAATCATAAGGCGAAGAAAAGGATCTATACCTAATGGCTATAGGGCAGATAATTATTGAACATCTATTGTAGTACGTGCAATTTTTTGGTTCCGTACATGTTTGGCAAAAACGGAGCTCTTCAATCATTTTCTCCGTATATATGTATAGTTTTGTCGAGTGTCATTTGGCACAGAGTACATTAATAGGTCATTAGTCAGATCTTGAAAAAAGAATGATATTTCATAATGATAAAAAAATTATTATGAAACATCATTCGTGATTCATGAAGTCAATAAGTCAAATTTGACTTTCAAAGTAGTAAAAATTGGTTCCCCACCCCTAACTATGCACTGGAAATCTTAAAACAAGCGGAAAAACGAATCGCAACGGACAAGTTGAAAAACGAATGGCAACGGATGAGTGGGAAAACGTATCGCAACGGACAAGTGGAAATACGAATCACGAAATACGCTAGAAAAGGCTCTTTATTTGTATTTTGGTATTAATACTTATCAAAATAAATTACTTCATATTCAAGACTGCTTCAATACCTTTATAAAACTTTTTTAATTATTCAATTCGGATATTCCATTCGAAAGATATCACGAGTTTAAAAATGTAAGTATTTAGACTACGTGACCGTGACGCTTTTTCGTGAGCGAAAAATCGTAAGACCCCCCCGTCTATATAGTAGTTTCACTTCATAAATACTTTGAACTAATATGATATTATTTTGTGCTACATCCATGGGTAGTTATTGAGACACGAGGCACTTTCGATTAAATGTTTTTTTTTAGTTCCATAGCCAAATAATGAAAACAGTCGATATTTTTACTTCTATGGACCCCTTACTTGTTCCGGATTGTTAAGCGCTTACCCAATTTATATAAGCAGAAGAAGCGGCAATCAACTATTGACAGACATGCCTTTTTAACGAGGTGAAATCTGTTTAAGGACGGTCGTGTCGGGGATACTCCTTAAAACCCCACGATGTTCCTTCCTTCACCTTATGAAAGTGTATTGGGAAAGTGGAAACTCTACCAACTTAGCGTGCGCTGGCAAACGGGAGCCATTAGGGCCATATCGGCCACATCCACTGACATAGGAAGCTTATCCCCAGGCGTCGTCTTTCTCTATCCGGCGTGGGGCGGTTAAATGTCTCGCCCCACGGGAGGAGATATAAACGCTGCCCTCCGACGGCCGACCATAATGCCTAGCTAAAACTATTGAATTAATTTTGGCATTTTTAATATTTTATCTCTCTCTTATAATCAAAATATACATAATAAACAAAATCGTGTTATAATCGTTGTCAGCTTATTATTATCGATTCTTAAATCAAGGTTAAGCTTATCAAATGTCAATATTATCAATCTTGATTCAACAGGTTTCATTGATCACACATTATTTCAAAGTTGTCTAGAAGAAATCGATTTTAGTGATAAAACTGTGTGTTATACAATATTATTATTAATAAAAAGTGTATTCGGCTGTAACGTGAAGATGTGTCATGGAGACGTGGATATACTAGGTACGTATATATATAGTCGATTTAATGCAAGAACTCTAAGGGCCGCTTGCATAACGTTCCTTAAATTTATTTGAGAAACACTAAACACATTTAAAACTCTTATTAACGATTAACGTCTTGCAGAACGCAAAATTTGTCGCTAAATATTTTTAAAGAACTGCCAATACATTTTGTGTAAAAAGTATTTAGGCAGTTTAATATGATCAAATAATTTTATTTAAAGGCGATCGTTATGCAAGCGACTCTTAACGGCCGCTTGCATGAGGTTGTTTTAATTTATTAAGGAAACAAAAAACGTATTTAACAACACCCTTAAATACAATTAGCGTCTAGCACAACGCAAAAAATGTCGCTAAATATTTTTAAAGAACTGTCAATACGTTTTGTGCAAAACGTATTTAGGCAGTTTAATGTGATTAAGTAATTTTATTTAAAGGCGATCGCTATGCAAGCGGCCCTTTAAAGTCGTTTTTTTTACGTGGGTGTGTGGGTGTGCGTGTGTGCGTGCAGGCATGTGTATGCATTCTTCAAATCAAATATAATATAAATTGTCTCTAATTATATATTTCAAAATATAGTTGTCCGTGCAAGAACGGAGAAGGAATACAATTTCTTGCGGCCGGGCGGCCTGTGCTAAGAGGCGACAAAACAACCCACAACCAGGTGTTAGGCATTGGCCCGACTGGATGGATGACTGTGGCACCACTGGTCTATGAAGTATGTCGCCATAACAACCTTGAGTTGTGTTTCGGCATTAGTGACCAGGTTCCAGTGCAGCAGCGCATTTGTGGCACCTTTGGTGTTGCAAATGTTCATAGGCGATGGTAACCGCTTTCCATCAAGTGGGCCATCTGCCTGTCTGCTGAACTCCTGCAATAAAAAAAACAAGTTTAAATCAGTTTTCGCAGAACAAAATCAGTCGCTGATTTTAATGTTTTCCTTATTTAGCGGGGAAGTCCATGCGTAATGCTATTCGAGATGTACGGTGTCCAATTGTACATATTATTATCATCGTGTATAGTGTAAGAGCGTATGTTTGCTTTGTGTTATATTCTTTGTTTACCTTGTCCATTTTTAGAACTTTTCAACAAATGTTGTCTTTATACAGTCGCGCTGTCCACTTCCAAAGCAATTCTCCTGCTTTCTGCCGTGCAAATCATGTGAAATGAAGAGTAAAACTTGGGATAAAGCTTTATATAGGTAATTAGCTTTTGCCCGGGTTTCGCTCGCATTGTTGTAAGTTTCGTAGGTAGAGTGCAGAGTGCAAGATGGCCGTTGGGAGTCCCACACATCCTCCGGTAACCTCCTCTCGGGACCGGCGATAGTTCGCAAATTAATTCTTCCAGCGTCAAAAAGTCGATAATATTATAAGATTCTAAAAGGCCGTTAACATTGAAGCTATTTAAAAAAGTAAAAACTGGAATATATATGAACGATGGAGACCACAGTGGAATTTTTTTAGATTTCTTGTTCGTTTGCCTCTTTGTTTGGGATTCACGTAAAAAATACTGAGCCGATATCGATGCGGTTTACGCTGATTGACAAGCAGATTCTTAGACTTAAAGTCTGCGGCGCTTTCTATCTTTCTTCCTGACTTTTTCCGGGAATTATTTATAATGGCCACATTAAAAGAAAATCAAATTCCAATATGATTTTTTCACTGATCGATAGCAAATATTACCTATGTAATAAAATGAATGATATTTTATGGAATATCGCGGGAATTTTCCTGGGAGCGGTTTGTAGTTGTTCGGGGTGCATAAAAAATAGCTTATTTCGACACAGTTTACACTAAAACGATAGTTTACATTCCTTTTTAAATACTGCAGTACTTACTCTGCAGGAAACCCGCGAGATTATTAAGTCAAGCGTGGATGAAGTCGCGGGCGTATGTATGTAGTATGAAATAAAATATTGTAACGTCATCTAGGGCAGATGATTCCTAACCTTGCAACACATTAAAATTGCGATATCATTGTTCTTGTAATGACCATATGTATACATATAAATAAAATTGGAGTGTTTGTTTGTAATATTGAAATAACCGCTTTTTATTACAATTATATGAATATAATTGTAGGAAAAATACGTACATATAGTATACGGTACATAAACCAAAATATTTTTTTTTAGAATTTTTGTGTGTCTGCCTGTTTGTTCCGGCTAATCTCTGAAATGGCTGTACCGATTTTGACGGGACTTTTATTGGCAGGTAGCTGATGTAGTAAGGAGTAACTTAGGCTACTTTTATTTTAGAAAATTCTTTTATTTTGCAGTTTTGACGATTTTCAATCACCACGCGAGAGAGATCGCGGGGCGCAGCTAGTAGTTTTATATTTTTTATAGAATTGCAACGGTGTTGACAATAAGACGCGACTGTAGAGCTATGTTTCGCCTATATACGTCTGTCCCTCGGGAATCACTTTTCTGGTTAAACAGAACCCTGTGCTCCTGGCAACTCGTATGCAAATTTTCGTGATGATCGGTGAGGCGTTCGATATTGATAACGCCTGAAAGCTTAACAAACACACATTAGCATTTATAATATTACTTATGGTTACCCGTAACGGCGGTGGCGTGCGCATGGGCCTTTCATTTTTTTCCATAATAAAAATAGCCTTAGTTACTCCTTTAAAGGTAGCTATCTGTCAGTGAAAGTCCCGTCAAAATCGGTCTAGCCGTTTCAGAAATTAGCCGGAACAAACAGACTGTCAAACAAAAATTTTAAAAATTGTTTTTTTGATATAAGTACTGTATATACTGTCACATGCATTATGTAAAAAGCTGTTATTTTGACATTACAATTTAGCGTATAAGAAATGTAATTGCGTCGCTATTTTTGCAAATAGTTTCTTTCTCCTTTCTTTCTAACACAAACAAACAGTACAATTTTATTTATTTGTATAGATAGGTGTACCTTTACTTGCGTCTACTAATAATGACCTAGTTTATATTATATAGTTGCATTTCTTATGTTGTTTGAATGACTGATGTGTCCTTTTGTTTCATTGCTACAATTTGTTTCAATTGTTTCAATAATACTGGCCGCTTTTATGCGTGTTTTAATATGTTACTATCCATAAGGTAAAAACCTTATTACTGGTAGAAAATTGTAATTAATTGGCCCTCATACAATTTTATACCATATGAATTCGAATTTTAATCAGTGATAAAGCCACGTACACTAAGGACCAACGAAGGCCAACGACCGTTCGCCGGCGATCCACCGCGTTGGAGCTGACGGTAACATCAAGGAATCGATACATTAAACCGGTCTTGTCGACGTACACATAGGGCGAACAAAGACCAGGAAGTTGGACCTTTGTAGGCCCTGTGTGTAAGGGGCTTTAAGCATAAGCTATTAAGTCATAGCAAGGTATAAGAAACCGGCCTTAACTCGCCGAACAATAAAGCACTGCACAAGTACCGCATGATGACCCTGATCGGTCAATAACATTTAAATTTGAATAGATAATTACAAATGTATTTACATATTTAATACATAAAAACGCGAATGTGTTTTTGAATATTTCTAATAAGTGGGCAGGTATTCTATTCAATACGTCAAACATCTATATATATATAATATATATATATATTGTTGTAAGATGCCTTGGTGTAATGTCGACATATTTGTGTTTAACGATAGATGCGCTTATTGTGCACTACCATGTATGTATCATATCTTTTTTATTGCATTAATACAGCAGACAGGCAGACGGCCCACCTGATGGAATACAGTTACCATTGCTTATGTACAGGTTGTTATGACATCATAGTCTAGATTAGTCTGTGGGCTGTTTTGTCGCATCTTAAGACAGGCCTACCGGCCGCAGGAAGTTGTATTCTTCCTTCCTGCACGGGTGATACTTGTCTCTTCATCTAAGTTATCTAACTATGTACAGTAAATAGTTACCTGCAGATGTGTTTTATTATTGTTACATGTAATTCCCACCAATTACGGGGTCATTTTCAGAATTACCTCAAAGCACTTTACACAAAAAAACTGTTTAAATCCTCTCGTGATAACAAGGATTGCAATTGTTTGAATAACATAGCGTATAACACAGAAACCGGGAAAGGCGTGTTTGTGGGAAAATCAGCGACGCCTTCTATAAACATACGTCTGCGCAACACGGTGTTTATTCTTACTTTTGACTTGATGTTTTCTAAGCCTAATGCTTCTATATCTTACTATCTTAGACTATTAATGTAGAGATGGAGCCGTAAATAAAAATGTCAAATGTGAAAGATTTTTTCCAAATTTGTGCGTGTTGTAAACTCATCTAGTGCGTCTGCATACTCTTAACGTATTGCTGCACGATCGGCATTCTATTCCAAAGTCGGCATCTTTTAGCTGGCCTCACTTTTAGAGTCCGGGACTCCGTCTTTTTATTAATATTCCTGCCTATGCATTCTTTTGCATTGCCACTGTAAAAAATTGACATGACTTGTACTAACTTTATGTAGTGTCTGTCGGCTTTAGCATTACCGCCGCCCTAGGCGCGATTTTTATGACGCCTTCTCTACTCTCTATTTCACACATGTGGAAAAAATCAAGCAGCAGGCAGCTAAAGCCTTGCCAGCTTGGCGTTTAATACGCTATGGTTGCTGTGGTTTGTGTTGCAAATATTAAGGAGCGCCCTTTAGGTGCCTTTGGATGGTGACCCAAATGCGTACTTGGGTTTGCGTATTGCAACTGGCGCTGCAAGATAGAAAAGTGAAAAAGGAGAGCTGATGAGTGACATTTTGCATAAAATGGAGGATTTATTAAAATAAGGAGGCCATTTTTAATTATATGAAACTACGAATATATTTTCATGTTCATTTACATACTTATCTGAACTACCTATTTTAGACAACATACATACTATCATTTCTTAGTATATAGGTATAAAAAACGTGGTCAACGGTTGAATTGAGTGTGTGTGAGATTGCGTCAAAGTCCAAGATATCTAGGCGCGTAATTTGAATTTTCAAAAGGAGGACATTCGTGGATGAGAGAGGACGAGAGGACAAGTCCTCCATTTGGATTATGGTATCCAAGCCTAATTGCAACCCGCGGCGAAAGAATGGGGAGCGCGGAGCAACTCCACTCCTCCATCTGACGGCCCTAAATGCGGGCGGACCCTCCCTTAGCCAAATGCGTCTTACCCTAATGCCGTTGAGTTAATGTGAATTTTTAATCAATATTAAGCCAAATTAATGGATAGTTAGACATGAGAAACTAGACTATAGTGTTGCAAATACCGTATCGTATTCAGGTAGTTGGGAATACAACTAACAACAAAAAATAAAACAAAAAATGAACTTATATCTTCAGAAATAAGAGAACTAACGAATTAGAAATAAATTAAATTAACTTTTGCAAAAATAAGGTAATTAACGCAAATTAAAATAGTTGTTTGTTAATTCAGTCAGTGTGGTTTTTATTCAAATGTTATTGGTGTGGTATATTTGTGAATAACGTATCTAACACAGTTATACTGCTATACGAATACCGGTAAGAAAAGTGAATTATTGCCATTATGGTGGGTGGGTCTTCACCTGCCATAATGTTACAGATATAGACCGTTTCACGCAGATGTGGCGATGGGTTTGTGATGCGACATTGTTAATGACGTTCAATGTTTGGCTATTCGATAAAGGCGTTATTTTAAACGTTTTAAATAAAACTCATTCGGCCACAGTCAATGTCTTTAATGTTATCCCAGGTGCAGCCCAACGCAGGATCATCTTAAGCGTGTTGTGCACCGGGGTGAGACAATCAGCTTATGCCCTTTACCAACATTAAAATATAGCATGTAATTTTTATGTCTCATTCGTAAAGTTCTCTAGCCATTTTAGCATTAACGATTCTCTTATGCATTCAATATGTCCGTCTGTTTTATATTATCACGTTATTTTTCTTAGGAACTACTGAGTTTATATACATATAGATGCAATTTGACAGTAACATGTACAGTACAACAGTAGTTTATATGGCGATACACATTGGTGTAGTGTATTCAAAGTTGAATTTTTGAAGTGTTTTAGAATCGCTGTGATTTGTAATTTGATGAAACGAAAAAACGACACTAAAAGAGATTAACATTTAAAGTTATAGGACTATGCCTGCGAGAGAATGAGATACGAGTTTTACATTGTGCAGTACAGATTAAAGTCAATAAGACCGATGATTAAACATAGGTCCAACTTGGACCGAAATGAAACTGATAATAATATTTTTTAGACTAAAACAGTGAGAAATTGAAAGTGATAGTTATGAAATTTTCTTAAGTTTTCGTGACTTGTATACACAATAAAACTACGTTTTAACGGTTTTAAGCGCGGTAATTTATTTGATTTTGGTTTATCCGACGTTTCGTTATGGCTAAGACTAAAAAATCATCAAATAAGTTACCGCGCTTAAAACCGTTAAAACGTAGTTTTATTGTGATAGTATGAAGTTTATTTTGAATCATAATATTGTGACGTATGTAGATTAAAGGAATTATATTTATACTAGCTTCTGCCCGCGACTTCGTCCGCGTGGAATACTAAAAAAAACCAACTGATTTTAAAACATTCTTAATTGGTGCTCTGCTCCTATTAGTCTTAGCGTGATGATATATAGCCTTCCTCGATAAATGGGCTATCTTGCACTGAAAGAATTTTGCAAATCAGACTAGTAGTTTCTGTGATTAGCGCGTTCAAGCAGACAAACAAACTTTTCAGGTTTATACATTAATATAGATAGATTAATTAAAGTTAGTTCTCTGAAGTTGCACTTATACTGCGTGTGATCTGCACACAGGCACAATTTTTGTTATGTGTACATATGCTGGGTGTTTTTAGGTTAGATCTTGAAAAAACTGACGATGTTCTTAATTAATTAAGTCAAGAAGAAAGAAGAAGTCAAGAAGTCAATCGAGTTAAGTCCCCCTCGGTCTTTGCGCCCGGGTACTCCGCACCCTTACACCCCCGGATAAAGACGGCCCTGGCCGCATCATTATAAAAGTACATATACATCATGACACACTTAACTCGGAAACATCGAAATCTAACAATGTAAAATCGTGTAAACTGTTCTAATCACATGAAAAATTGTATGTATGACATCATACATACGTTAAGTTGTGTTGATTATGTGCAAATTATTATATTTACATACTATTTTACTCCCATACAAATAATGTTAATATAACGATTATAGACGATTTCCGTCTAGAGATAAAATATTATAACAATTTTACGTGAGTCAATATAAAAACTTAATCATTTTTCATAATTTCATTGTTACCAATTCATGATACAGTACCCCAGGTTTCGCCCGCTGCTGCGCTGGCGTCAAGAAAAATTATGTTTGTCATAAAGTGGACATGTTATAATTCTTAGAAATGTTGACCTATTTTTTTATTCAAAGACCCCATCTTAAATATCCGCAACGCCATCTAGCGAAGGTGGAACTAACTAACCACGAGAGCAACGTATTAAAATCGTCGCACTCGTTGTCGTTGCCGTGCCCTGTACATGGGTGACACTGAAAGTTCTTAGAAAATCAAAAACTGAGCAAACTAGCAAGTTTTTATTTTTATTATATGTTTTAAAAATAGTTTCCATTCACATCAACACATTGCTGCATTCGATAGAACCACCGAGAAAAGCACTTTGCCCACTCGTCCTTTTATTTTGGGGAATAAATAAAAATTGCAAGGTGCGAGGTCGTATGCTAGTCAATTGCAGCGGTGACGGCAATAAATCGCTATCAGAGCGCCATCGTTTCGGCTATTTTCGTCTATCCCTTGGAAACACTACTTTTTTCTGGATGAAAGGTACCCTTTATCCTACTCTACACCCCTGACAACGTGTTCACATCCGCATTTATAAAATTTCTCAAGATATAATCAGCCCAAAAACGTCCCGTGACTGTTCGCTCCTATTTGTAGAGAGTTTGGGGGGGGGGGGGTTATACATATAGAATGTATACCCCACACTCGGTATACCAAGTCTTAACTCACTCGCGACCCAAAGAGAGTCTTGGCCTCCGAAACGAAAGCACGCCACTTCCCTCTGTCCTGCGCAGTGCTTTGCCAATTGTGGTCTTGTAGTGCGGTTAGATTCCACTCTGTGCTTCCAGCGATACTTGGAACGAGCAACCGGGCGCCGAACGATTGATCGTCCCAAGTATGAATTCTTCACTCCCTGATCGTCCTCCATACGTTCTACATGACCGAGCCAGCGGAGACGGCGAGATTTTATCTCCCCAATTATGTTAGGCTCGGCCATGAGGTCTTCAATTTCGGAGTTGGTTCGGACCCTCCAGCTGCTATCTTCTTTTATTTTTGGGCCCAAGATTTATACCAATTCTTGTCATTCTAAAATATATGGCAACAAGCATGTACTTATAGATGTCATAAACTATAGTTGTAATCAACGCGCAATAGTAAAACCAAAGATTAGTTAAGACATTTTATTTTTGTTGAGATAATTTTATGTAAATAGATAGGGATAAATATATAGGTTTAGGGAAAAATAGGGAAATAATTATATATAGTAAGGTTCTTTAGATATTAAGTTTTTTAGGATAACGAAAATGGTTTTTTGTAGTAAAGTTAGCAATAAATTAAAGTTAGCTCCGTAGATATTAAGGTTAGGGAAATAGGGTTTGTATATAATTATAGAGCTAGTTTTAAGGCATGCGATAAGGTATAACACATGTATGTAAGGTTATAAGATAAATAAATATAAGGGCGGAAAGGGCTAACTCATAGTGAAAATAGGGCTTGCCTAAGGGCAAATTGGGGTCGGTAAACCCCAGTCGTCGATGCGGTATTGCCCGGGGGTACTTAAGCAAGTGCCGAATTTGCAAAATTACATCCAGTTCGAGCAGTACTACATCGACTACAACAAGCAACCAGTTAGCCCTGAAAGCCCTTCAAGACAAGAAAAGGATTTTATTCTCCACGTCGGCTAACCCTCCCCCCCCCTCTGCTACCCTCGCACCCCTCACCGAGTGCGAGACGTAGTACGGTACACAACGCGGCTTCGGTACGTGCATTGGCAGGGTGCACGGGACGGACGGCAACCAGCGCTAGGCATACCACGGCCTGCCCCCCCCCCCGTCCGTCGACAAAGGGTGGTTGACCCTGGTGCTTCGACCAACCACCGTCGCACCGAAACAAAAGTTGTACTAATTATGATGCAATGTAATAATGCCATAATTTAATAGATTATATGAAACTTTATAATTTTGACTATTGTGAAAGTATGTAGTTGAATTGTTATGAAAATCTTCTTTCCGCAAAACAGTCACTGTTTAAAGATGGCGCCACTTGAGATACCGACCGTTTACGGAAATCGGTGGGCTTTAGCGCAACAATTTAAAAACTGCTAGTGTTTGTTAGCAACGATTATTCAATCGCGATCTGTGTACCAGTAAAGGTCAAAGTAAAGTGTGAGGTCGATGAATATAATTGTGTTTAGACGTGGAAAGTGAAATTAAGTGTTGAAATCTTGCATTGTATTTTTCTAAAGTTCAGCGTTCGCTTGTGTGGGATACATGCTTGTTTAAGCAAGATTGAGTGTTTATACTTCGATAGTCTCGATGTGCAAGTTTCACCAATATGTTTCCCTACACTACACCATCAGCATGTGGTAATGCGCATGTATATATTTTTATAAAATAGGATTTTTATATTTCTCTTCATGTTTTCATATTTTGGTCTAGAGTTTTTTAGATTATCGTTGTAGATTTGGAACAAAGAAAACCCTTATGATATCCTCATGAAGGTTCGTCTTGTCGGCTCTCATTGTCTGTCCCATTCATTTTTTCTCAGAAACTACTGGGTATAATATGTGGATTAATTTAAAAATTGTTACGAGTTGCGGGACTCTAATTAAAATGTCGTTGGAACTATTATAGAGTTTAATGGAATTATACAAACACATATAACACAGGTACAAATATAACCGAAGACAATAAATCCAAACGTAATGCAGAAGGTCGTAATTCAATAAAACGCGCAAAGTTTGTCACTAATACATATTCCCGATATGTACGCGATCTCGTCTTGATCGCGGTTCTCGTTGGACTGCCTCCCCCCTCCATCAGGTCATTGTTTTATACTGCACACATGCAATATGCCCCGCCCGGCAACGTGGACCGAATTTCCTAGAATTAGCTTTTATCTTAAAATCCGTAACACCTGGCTAATGATTATAATACAAAAATAGGCCGTATGCCAATAAGTAAACAAAAGAAGACAATCGTAAAAGAATTTTAATGGTATTAGTTCAAATGCCGACTGGTAATAAATGTTCTTTGTTTCAGATATTCAGGTGGATTTTGTTTTTGTCGGGATCTGAGTTGTATCAATATCCTTTTTCAGAGCATTATTATTTCATGCCCAGTCGATCCTCTAATCTGTGATAAAAGGCTTCGAGGAAACAGCGGAGACAGAAGATATTTCACAATATTTTCAATGATTCATTGAAAGTTGCGTAAATTGTAGGTAATTTCCAAACGATTACTACTGTCTGCATAGCATTTGTTTACCGACGATATTGTAGAGCGATCAAAGCCGCGGTATCAGTCTCACAATTAATGTTTGTTAAGGTTTGCGTATCTTGCTTACACAATGCACTCTCAAAATAGAGACGCAAACGATAAATATAATAAATAGAGAGACAAATGCACATTTTGTATATTCCTAAGCTCGACCGTTAATTTGCTTTGTACTACTGGTTAAAAGTCAAAATTCAACCGCTGGTAAAGCAAGTGGATAAACAGTCCTATAGGGAACTGGCCATTAAATTATGACGCGGGTGAAATACCCTAGTGATTGATGTATTACCACGGCCATTGCAAACCTGAAAAAGAATTAACTTGACAGAAAGAGAGAAAACACATTACATATTTCCGGTTTTTCATGACTTAGTTTTTATATTTACCACGCGGGGAATCGAACTCGGGTCTTCTGCATACCACTGAACTAGCTGGGTAAAGGTTTAGACTACTCAACCACAAAGGTCGTCAAGTCAAAGTCATAGTGCATAAAGTGAGTAATTACCTATAATTATTAATTATAAGTTATTACGTTTGTCTTATAAATTTTTCTGTACGCACGTGTTTTGAATTGCATTTTAGTGTATGTTGTTAATTTTTATTTATATTATTCGTTATTGTTTAGTTGTAATTTGTTTGCTCCATCATTAAAAAAACATGATGTTCCGTGTAAAATATTTATAATAATAAACAGCTTACGCTAGTGGAACTACGAGATTTTTTTTACTATTAACATGGAAAAAGATCTTCCATACTATAAATTAGTAATATTGTGCAACATCAAGAAATTCAGCTACTTGTTATCATTTGTAACCAAACATGAGTTCAATGTAAACTCTGAGGAAATATTTGCTTATATTATCTATTCCAGTTCTAAGTCAAATAAATAGGTATAAAGTATAAAGTCAAGCCAAGGTCGGTTAGAACAATAAGTGAAGTAGTGGCACTTATCGGACGCCGTTTTCAAGGCCATACCACAATTCAAAATGGCCGGTATGCTTCCCTATAAGAATTATATGGATGGTTTAGGAAAGGAGGACTATCAAGTTAACGCCAAAAGACGTCTAATTGGTAGCGTTACCTATAGCCAGAAGGCAAATTTTAATATGAAAAAATTTAAAGAAATAACACAAACTATCTATCTATATATATATATTAATCAATTGTTGTTCGTTAGTCTCGCTAAAACTCGAGAACGGCTGGAATAATTTGGCCAATTTTGATTTTGAATTATTTGTGTAAGTTTAGGTGAGTAAATATGAAAAAAAGTGTGAAATATAGTATAAACAAACAATTTCGCTTTCGCTTAGAAACTATTCCTAATGGTGGTCAACATTTGATGTCCGTCCCTGTCGTTTAGAATTCAATTAAATTTAAAAGTCGTTCTGATATCAAATTAAATTTAAAAGTGAAGTTTTTTTTCATATTTTTGGTTTTGAATGTCAAACGTTTTGTTCGTCCAGTAGTTCAGAAATCAACGTTTTTTATTTATTGATTCTGAGGCGGTATGAAGTTTGCCGGGAGAGCTAGTTCTAAATAAATAAAATATGACCGTTCACGGTTACTTCACGCTGACTAGTTAAAAAAAAGAAATTATATGCCACATCGCTATCGTGTTTACTGTCATAGTATTGAACAAAATAGATGTTACCACATTAAATTGTCCTGCCCCATTTATGATATATATCTGGGGTCAGCAAATGTAGGTCAATGCATAATGTCGACCATTTAAGTAATTAGATAAGTATTATGTAGTCAACAAAGTATTTGATTTTATTATTATAACGATTTATGCAATTCAAATATTTAATAATTTCCTTGTTGACATAAAAAGTGCTCGTTGGGATTTATTTAAAGTCAGTCTTCACAACTGTAAGTTGTATGACATTTATATGCATTTAATTATTTGACATAATTATCTTTTGGCATACAACAATAGTTTAATTTAATTAATTTTCCCGGCTTAACGTAACTAATATTTTAATTATATCATTTATAAGATGATTTAATATTTACACACCCTATGGGTAAAGATGACATGTGGACTCATATATATATCGAGGACTTCATAACAAATGGGCGTATTCGCAAAATTGCCATCTTTTCGTTGTTTACTAGTCTATGCATGTTACAGTTTCGAAAGGTCTAAGTATGCAAGTGTACCTAAATAGACGGGTATTCCAAATTTCAACCTTCTACAATCAACGAGTTTAGTTTCATTCAGAATTTTGTCTCTGTTTAAAACTCCACTTTTGTCTGTGCGCCCATTTCTTATGAAGCCCTCGATATGTATTACTTAACCTGTATAAATTTTATGCACTATGTCACATGTAAATAAAGTCCATTTCATTTAATTTCAATGATAAATATATAATTGGCGGTTTCCATTAAAATTATAGACCAAGTGCTCGACATTGCGTGAGGATTGAAGGATTCCGTAGATGTAATCAACGTACATAATATGTAGTTCTTGCCATTTAGTTTAAGTGCTTTAAAAGCATTTAATAAAAAGTATTAAAAGACTCCGTATTTCAAAAGCTACTCAATTTAAAGTTTTTATGGTATATTCCTGTATCTCACCACCTGTTTATTATCGGTTAAAATTTGACATGTAAAAATAACTAACAATATTGCATATAAAGCTACCAAATTTTATCAAGACAGACGGTGATGTTGACAGATGATGATTGTATAGTGATGTTTATTACCTACTTTTTTCAAAATGCCTACGGAAACTTAAATACGATTATTTTCTTACGTAATCTTAATTACTTTGTAAACATTGTTAAAGTTTCAAATTCAAACGTTTTTGTTGCAACTAAGTAATGATGAGAAACCATTTTGGAAGGTTACATACAATTTAAAATTAATATTATAGTTATTTATGTACACCGGTTAGCAACGTGTTAACTGAAGCGATAAAGAACTACTCAAATACATGCTTAACATTTATTCTGTTAATTTATATCAGTTTTGTATGATTAAAAGCTGGCTAGTGGCCATTTTCTCAATAGTAGACGCTGCTAAGTAGTAAAGAGTAAAGTAACTTTTCACTTTTTCCTTTTTTTATTGGAGGAGTTCAGCAGACAGGCAGACGGACCACTTGATGGAAAGCGGTTACCATCGCCTATGGAAATTTGCAACACGCACCGTGCTACAAATGCGCTGCTGCTCTCTTAATGGACACTGGCACCTGGTCGTTAATGCCGAAACCCAACTGAAACTTGTTATATCGACATACTTTAGACCAGGGGTGGTAACCATCCAGTTTTTGCGAGGCGTCATGATAATTTGAGGCTTTTTAAGTTCGTCGTCACCCAATCGCAGTCCACTGCTGGATATAGGCCTCCCCAATTCGGCGCCACTCATTCCTGTTCTCCGACTTCCTTATCCAGCGCCTATCGCCGACCTTACGCATGACGTTACTCCATACTTACAATACTCCGGCACCTAAAAGTATGAGTTGTAAACTGACAGAAAAAATTCAAAGACGTGAATACTATCTCTGTTTTTTCGGACTATTGTTCCCATCTGTTCTACGTCATGCTAACAATTTAACTAAGGCCGTGTGCCCATTAGACGAACAGTGAGCAGCTGACTCTGAGCGGCGTATCGTCTAACTCAATGTCGAGTTAAAAAAATACGCCGCGCAGCGCTCAGTCGGAGTGAGCGAACTGAGCCTCCAACTGCGCGTATCGTTCGCTGCTAAACGGCCGCTCACTGAATGAATCGGCCAGCAAATACCCGCAAAATACATATACTCGATGTATGGACACTCCACTTAAAAATTATACTAAGGCAAACTGAAAGCAAACAGTCGCTCACTGTTCGTCGAATAAGGACATGGGTTATTAATTTTAGACGGCTCAGTTATTTATACATTTCTGCGAAACTCTAATGAATTCGATCGATATATGCTATATTTACTTGACATTCAGTGGCCTGTGCTTTTCCTAAATAGGTCACCTTTCTTCACGCCAGGCGGCTTTCGTCAACACGCAAACTTACATAGGTTACGTAACCGAATATTTACTTTCATTTGACCTTTTTAGAATATATTAAGACCATAGAAGAAGAATATCTGGATTCCCCAAGTGAAAAATATAACTCTGAAAAGCTCCTAAATCCCGCATGGCGATACGCATCATAGGTTGTAGATCCCTCGATTTTTTAAGTTTTATAATATAAAATCACTAAAATTTAGAATTTTCCAGACTAATGCTGGTGTGCATCGACATTTAACCGGCAGTTAAAATAAAATAATCACTGTTTATGCATACATTTTTAGCTATTAATTTATTTTAACCATCGGTTAAAAGTCGGTGCACACCAGCCTAAGTCAGTCAAAATGTGAAAAGTGATTCACTTAGATTTTAAATTTTAAAACTATGTATGCGTCGGAGAGGCCTTAAAAAATCTCAGTGAAAATTTATTTGAATAATTCCGCTGAGTATACTTTCAGATATTAATAAGAAATTAACTCTTTAAATGCTGTTGTTAGGGTTCTGTAGCCAAATAACCAAAAGCAAACTACGCTTCTCACCTCTACTGAACCATGCTCTGCAATAATAAGCGCGCTTGTCCGATGATTTTAAAGACCATTTTTCTTTTTTCTCCGTGCAGGAACGGAAAAAGAATACTAATTCCTGCGACCGGGCGGCCTGTCGTGAGAGGCTACAAAATAACCCACATCCAGGTGGTAGACATTTGCCTGTTTGGATGGCTATCACCCCTGGTCTAGAGTATGCCGCCATAACAACTTTGAGTTGTGTTTCGGCATCAGTAGCCAGGTTCTAGTTTCTCCGTCAAGGCTGCTAGCACATAAGCAGGACCTCTGGTATTGCTAATGTTCATAGGTGACAGTAACCACCTTCCATCACAGTCAGGCCGTCAGATTGTCTGCTGTGCTTCAATAATAAAAAAATCTAGCGGAAATCATGTTGTTATACAACTAAGTTTATACCGTTAAATATGCGTAACGCAATAGAACCGCGGAGTTGTGTTGCTTAGAAAGATGTGATCTGTTTTTTTAGTACGTCCTTGGCGAGTCACCGTCGATCTGGGTAGGGCTAGTGAAAATCAATGAGCTGTCTAAAGTCTTATCAGTCTATAGTTAATGTCGTAAATCGCGTATATCTATCTCGTATTGATTGTTCATGTACAATTCGCGGAGTGGTGCTTGTATGTAAGAAAAATGGTTAAAACATACTAGGGGGATCAAATGTGGTAGAGCCATGCTGGAGTCTTTGTATTGATTACAGCTTTTAGGGCCAGCTTGATCGGTCTGATACCAAGTGTATACATAATATTGACCTGACACGGATTAGCCTTTAGCTAATGATTTTTCGTACGGTAAGTGTGAGTTGCGGCTGGTCACTTTCCATTTTCTCTATCCTATCTCCCTACTCTATTACCCTATACCATCCTGCCTATCTTGTTCCTCCTGTCTGATCCCTCCATCCCATCCTAAATGTTGACGACGCGTTTGCTTCGCCCTGTTGTTGCAAAAGTCCATTGGCAACAATCCATTTTCCATTAGCTGGACCGGCCAGCTTCGCATTAAAGAAAAAAAAGGGGGAAGTGTTGGAGCATTGCTATTATATGTAATGTTGTAAAAAATAAAATAAACGCGGCCTAAGTCTCAGACAATAGTTAGTATTACGTATAAATTAACAAGGTTGTTCCATCGAAAACTTCACCACTCAAGCCCAACAATCACATGGCCCTGACCGCATCGGATTCGGACTGTCAAGATTGAATATTAAATTAACAGGAATTTACTTTCAAAAGGTTCTGTATTTTATTAAAACAACTCTCTAAAGCTTTATACATTATTTTGATGTATTCGTTTATGGGCGCTTGGCGTAGCCATCGTGGGATTGCCAGATACTCACAAGAATCATTATCCTGTTATTCATATATTCAACAAATCTTGCGAAAGAGGTATGGGAAAGAAGCTGGGTGGAAGTTGCAACATTGGCAGTGAGTATCCGCTTGCAGGTAGGCCAGTGCTTCAGGTGATGAAATAATCTCTTCTATGTGAGATGGATGCGCACTGAACACTTGCGCATCACCGTCTCTGCGGCGACGATGCGAATCATGGCGGGATTTGATGCAGGTGCGTCTACTTTGGCTAGAGGTCGTGTTGTGTGTAGGAGAGATACTCCCTGTCGGGGTAGAGAAGCTAGGCTGATACTGTGACCTTGGGAGGTGTGGGTACGCCTGCATCAATTTGCAGCAGTTAGGCCTTCACTTGCTGGGAAGGCAGCGTTCTCGAGTATTAAATGGTCATATCTAAGTAAGATGCGCACTGAACATGACGCGCCCCAGATTCTTTGATGTCAATGATGGCTGGCCGGTGCTGACCTTGATGCGGATGCGCCCAAGGTTGCTAGAATTGAGTTGAATATAAACGTTGATAACTAGATCACATATGAGTTTTTTCTTATAACCTCTAGGTTTGTTAAAGGTTGGCCGCATTTTAAGACCTAAAAGAACAGGCAAATATAATACGGGTTAGACAGTGGGTACAAAAAATCGTGGTAGTAAAAGAGAGATGGATGGATTTTGTGAAGGATGACATGATGATTTGTGGTGTGACAGAGGACGTATGTAAGAATACAGGAGTATGGCGGGAGAAGACATATTGTGCCCGTACCCCAGATAATTGGGAGAAGGTGAAAGAAAACAGGTCGTGAGTACAATATAACTGACTTATCAAACTTACGGAACTCTAATTACTTTGCGTTTACGAGTCAATTGACCCGGTGTATCCTTTCACGGCATATTATTAGCAACGACCTTATAGCAATTTTTTAAATATTTCTAAAAGTAAAATATTACTTCAATATTTAGCGAAGTCATAATAGCTCAATGGTTAACCCGGCGGGGTTTTATTTATGTGACGTAGTTTCAAAACGTACCCGGGAAGCAAACACTGCTGTATTATTTTAGTATCCTGTAGCTCAGTCACCAATTAGTTTCGCTCATTTCTTAAAACGGGCCCAGTTTTAAGAAATAAAATGACTATTGTGGTAGGCATAACATTTTATAGAAAAATATATTTATTAAACAAATGTAATTACGGAGATAAGAAAGGATGTTTTTGATATCAAAGAGAAAAATGTCATTTTTTCGCATTCTGCCATTTGGCGACCCCTGCTGTAGCTAATAGGGGAGTGTACTTTTTATCATAGAAAACTTCGTAGCCCCACAGATTTTGTAAGAGCGTTAAAATCTATGACGTCATAAATTTGTACAAATTAAAGGAGTTAAGAAGTGAAATGTTGGATCTGTCCTTCATTCAATTTAAAGCTAAATGGAAAAGTTCCTTCATTAAAAAGTGATACTACACTATTGAAGAATATTTAAATGACAAAACTGCATTTACATAGCTGCTCGCACCAGCCTTTTATACTATCTTCAGTATAAAGTTTATATTTTGCATAACATGTAAGGATCTACGAGTATACATCTATTGAGATTTGTCTTATTATAAACTCTAAGGGCCTTAATTATAATCGTTTCTTAAATTTAAAGAAACGGCTCAGCAACTGATTAATGAAAATATTACCCATAAACTCCTCTTTAGCCGAATATTTTTGGTACAACGTACGTTAATCATTCAAATTTCGTTTATCTGTGCTCCTCTTAGGTAAATAACAGGTATATACGTTTATAAGTGAAAAAAAAGATATTCATTGTTTAGGGCCTTATTCAGTTACTTAATAGATGCCTAATCGTTTCTCAACGAGATTATTATAAGTAAGGCCGTTAGTATGTCATTATTGGGACGGTAATAACATTTTTTGTTTGTTATAACTCTATTTATTCTGTGAAAAACTTCTATATGTATTTAAAAAAAGCCCCGGATAGATACGAGTAAATAATTATGATTAAAAAAAATACTAGACGTGTTGCTGGGGAGTTTTTTTGCTGCTTCTTCGTTGCGAAGCGGTGTAGAATAGGAAGTCGATTTAAATGTTGATTTACATGTATGATCTTTAAAAGTTTTCTCTAGTGGAACTAATTTTGAATTTGTGGAACTCCTCGATGTCCGTTGGTCTCACACGCAGTTAGCCGAAGTTTTTTTTGATGTAATTTAATCGTCTTGTTGTTTCAGGTACAATATGGCAAGCAATAACGTAACCTAAGAAGTGATTTCAAAGTGCTTTTAAAAAGTGATACTTAGTACTTACATAGTTGTAAAATTTATTTTATTTTTTTACAAAACAAGTGCCAAAAATATAGTGAATATTGTTATAATAAGTGTTAATTCGTATTTATTATGGATCCCGGCTACTTTGATATAGAGAGGAAGCAGAACCCGCGGGAGAAGGCTAACTTGCTGTCGAAATTTTGTTATTGGTAAGTGTAATTTTTTTTAAATATGTGATAATAAAAATATTCATTTTTAAGAAACACAATGTACAATTTGTAGTCTTTTTGTATGTTCTATTAAGCATATTTGACTTAAATCAAAAATCTCGGCCTTCAATACCTTAATGGTAACATTGTATTTAAAGGTAGTTTCTTAATTTTCATGTAGTAGGAGACATAATAATGATATTAAAATATTATAAAATATTTGTTTTTTTATATAAATTTAAATGGTTTTGTTTATCTAGTTTGTAAAAGCCGTGGTAGCGTAATGTCTAGCGCACGCGCCCCAGACTCAAAGGGCGCGGGTTTGATCCTGGTCGGAACGCATGCACCACTTAGTCAGTATTCTGATTTAATGTGTTAACAACGTCGAAGGAAAACATCGTGATGCCACCTGCATCAATAAATGTTATAAAATATGATATAATGAATAAATGTTTAAAAAAATTGCAAATTTATCTTTTTGGAAAAACAGTTTATACCGTTGCTTTAGCATTGGTAGAAATTTGACATACTTTTTATGGAGCTTATGTGAAATTTTATTAAGGAGATAGTAAGGGAAAATAACGGATAGGAAGATATAGGAGCCAGCCATTAATCGACTACTTATTACTTAACTGGAACATTTTGGTTGAAAACATGTTAGGTACTTAAATCGCCAGTTTTACAAGTCAACTAACAACTACCTAGGCCTAGGGCCTTACTTATAATTCCTTAAATTTAAAGAAACTCCTCAGGAAAATCTTACCCATAAACTCCTTTTTAGCCTAATATTTTGGGTACAACCTTCGTTAATTATTCAAATTTCGTTTATCTGTGCTCCTCTTAGGTAAATAACAAGAAATCACGTTTATAAATGAAATAAAAAGATATTAATGGGTTAGGGTCTGATTCTCATTCTCTTACTTAAGAGATGCCGAATCGTTTCTTACCGAGATTATTATAAGTAAGGCCGCTAATGTTTAAATAAAAATTTTAGGTACACTCGCCCATTATTTGCTAAAGGAAGAAAAGGACAGCTGAGCATTTCCGATGTATACAGGTGAGTTCTCTTCCTAACTGTGTTATGGCAACGTAGATTTTATAATCACACTGAAACTACAAAACGAAAGATACTTGAAGAATAACTAAATTATTAGAGTTTCCTAACAACAATTGAAAATTTTTAAACAAAATAATATTTTAAATATCATTTGCACCAAAAAACCTATTCAGATACTAATATCGCTTATTAGCTAGCAGTAAAAGCGCTACTTGTTCCCCATATAACTAACCGGTCTCTGTAAAATGTGGCCTTACGAAGATAACGACTATTTTGCAGTACTCGTATCGTATAAATACAGTATTCACTTAAAAGATATTGCCTATTTTTTTCAAGATCGTTGCCTAACTTTAAAATTTAATGCCCAGTGAAGTTATTTACGTCGCTGAGGCTTCTATGCACTAGTGATGAGTAGTACACGTTTGAGGCAGTACATTTGTTCCGTACAAAATAGATTTGTACTGACTGATAAGGCTCAAAATTAACAATTATGTTACTTCAAAAATATTGACCCGCTACTACTCTTGCGTCAAATGTAAGAGGAAGGACGAAACGAGGACAACAGTATAGAGTCACCTCTACGGATATTCACATGACAAAGTAGGATAACATGACATGTACGACTACTAGTAAAATGAGGTGACCGAGGCCGATCAAGTCCGATTCTTAGCGAACATTTCGGAACTAAAAGTTTGGTACGGGACAAATGAGGGAACGACGCTCACCGCCTCACCGGCCTCAGCGCTTCAAATGTACTGCCGCGGTACAAACGATACAAATCTCCTCGCGTCATTTAAAGTGGTACATTGTACTGGTTCAGTACAAAATATCATGTTACTCTTACAAACTCATTTTAAATTAATATGCTACCCAAGCCCAACTCCACTAAGCACTGACATTTAACCAATGGTTGAAATAAAATAATTGCTAAAACTATATCCCTCAATAGCGATTATTTTATTTTAACCGTCGGTTAAATGTCGGTACATAATATCATCCCCTACCAACATGATGGATATCGTAGTACATAGAATAAATTAAAATACTTTTTGTATGTTTTTAAATACCATCACTACTTTAGGGCTATTGAGAAACTTTGGGAATTATTGTTTTGTATTTATTTTGATGTAATTTGAAGTCTCAGTCTGACGTTTTATATATTGATAAGTGTACATATTTATTGTACAAACACGTGCAATATTGCAAGCTAGATAGTAAACAATATTAATTGTTTGTTTTGATTCTACTTATGTAATTGTTTTGCGATATAAGTGTTTACGTAATCTTGATAGCGGGTACTGTTACTTTGTTTTAATTTTATATTGTAGACACAGAAAAAGAGTAACAGGATATACATCAATTAAAAGAATGTCGTAATATACAGAAATACGGCCCGTATCATAGGCGACTCTGAGTATCCTTGACATTCTGGAGACAAGTATGGTATTATTCTGACTTAATTTGCAGATGTACTCCAGGCCATCGGGCAGCTCCCAGAGGTGATGCGTTGGGAGTCAAGTGGAGACAAGAACTGAAAGATAATGGTAGGTAGTTCATGGAAAGTCTTACGGTATTATTCATATTGAGTTAGAGTAAGTTTGTATGCTTAAGGCTTTTAAGGTCTTAAAGAAGCGTACCTACAACTTACTCTTATGCACTATGAATCTGACCGTAATTATTCAATGTATTCTAGACCCACTTAAGCGCCTATATTGCAAAGTGGGGTAGGCCATGTCAAGTATAATTTAACAACTTGTTATCTCAATGTCTTCGTTTTCAAAGTTCATATTGTTACGTATAGCTATAATTAAGCACATCAAGACGATTCACACTCCTTTTTACCTATTTATTTAACTTCATTATTTATTTATTTCTTCTGTTTTTTCTAAACTACTATGTACCCAATGTCTTTATATAATGCATGTTGTGTTCGCACCGGGAAGGCCAGTCAGCAACCATATTATCTGTGTTCTAGTTCTGTTTAAGAGTAAGCCGAGTTGGTCAGTATGCGAACCGTACTAAAAAAACCAAATGGATACCATTAAACAATTACAATACGATTACTACACCGGCTTCACTTAGTAACTCTTCGCTTTGTTGTTAAAAAGCAACTATCCAGGACTTTCCGAGCCGGTCCTTATTTATTTTTTTATTTCTGAATCATAGCAGACGGGCTGACGGGCCAACTGTGATGGGAAGTGGTTGCCGTCGCTTATAGACATTAGCAATACCAGAAGTGCTGTCGGCCTTGAAAGCGAAACTGGGACAAGGACAGTAATCCCGGAGCACAACTCAAGGTTGTTATGGTGGCATACTCTAGATCAGGGGTGTTAGCCATCCAGTGGGCAAATACCCCACCTGGCTGTGGGTTGTTTTGTCGCCTGTTACCACAGGCCGCCTACCCGCGGGAATAAGTATTATTTATCCGTTACTGTACGGAGAAATCCGCATAGTATTCGAACAGAAACGCATACATTGTAAAGCTGTAAACAACAATAATTAGAATTCCCCGAATACGATCTGCACTCCACCGTTTCATGTTGTTTCAGCCGCTTAAAGTTGTTTTATCCGCTCTGCAGCATCACAACGAAAACAAGTACTTGTTTTTACATTATATGATATCTATACAATGTTTTTACAATTTTTAATTGTATACATTATGTTAAAATAGTATATTTGGCTAATGAGCAGTTTTCCGCTTTGCGAAAGACATTGAGAATAATATGTTTGTTTCCTTTTTCAGAAAAAGGCAAAAAACCTTCTCTGTTAAGAGCAATAGTGAAACTATATGGGTTGACATTTTTTATAGGCAATTTCATTTTCGCAATAGTAGACGCTGCTATTAGGTAAGTAAGAATAAAGTGACTTTTCAATTTTTCTTCTCCTTTTTACATTCCCCTATCTCATTCTTCTGGCAATTTTACATAATTTCCAGAAAAAAAATCCGCGGGTTCCTACGGTAGAAAGTAATGCATAGTTTAAGTGCAAGAATTTGCTGTCGAACAGCGAAAACTGCATTGAAATCGCCCCAGTAGTTTTAACGTGAATTCCGAATAAGTAGACAAGAAATTGCATCAAGTTCTCCATCGTTTATATAATGTATTCCAGTTGATTTTTTTAAATACCTTCAATGTAAAACACGGCATGTTTAGAATTGTTTAATATTATAGATTTATATATATTTGTATTTAATGTGCACACCACCGTCATACACTTGCGATTTCGCTTGTAAAATCCATATCCCGGGTTGTCTGGAAGAGATCGCTCTAAAGGCCGCCCATTGTTCCTGCATTTATTGTTTAATGTGACTACTGTAAATTGTTGGTTTAATATCTATGAGGTGAATAATAAAACGTTTTCTAAATATCTATCTTTGTCTGCCGATTATTATTATCCAAAGTCCAAAAATAATAATAATATCCATCTTTTTTTCCAGGTTATCAATTCCGGTATGTTTGGAGGGCCTTATAAATTATTTTTCGCCTTCACACGCAGGTATACCGGCGGTCCACGCGTATCTATACGCTATTGGTGTTGTGGGGTAAGTTGACACTGTATTAATAAAGTTGTAGTGACCATGCTATATCAATAGGAGACTCTCTTAAGAAGAAAAATAGCACTGTTTTCAAGTGATGGACTAATGATGATGAATGATGATGATGGACATAATACGAGTATAACAAAAGACCTCCGATTGCTTTTTGTTGGCGCCACCACCGTTGTAATTCACGTTGTAATAAATACATCGCCTTGGCAACGACAATGAGGGCGCGTTCCCACTATGTCGTAACGATTAATTTATCGTTAGACGGCTGTCGCCTCTAGCTGTTCCCATTACAACGATTGTTTGTCGTCAAAAAATTTTATCGTTTAGCGACTATCGTATCTAGCTGTTCCCATTGGATTGCGACGACATTTTATCGTTTCAAGGCAGTCGCTTTGTTGTTTACACATCATTAGCAAGCTACTACAGTCGCGAGGGGAAGGGAAAATACGTGTAAACAACGAGACGATATTTTTATAGTGGGTACGATAGATTTTCCGTCACGATTTAGTCGTAACGATTTTCTATCGTTTTACGACTGTCGTGCTAGCCCACTGTCATGACAATCTGTCGTCCCTGCAAAAAATGTCGTAGACTACAGTAAATCGTGTCGTTCCATATGTGAACACCTTCATTTAAACATATAAGCCACGACACTTAAAACTACACGATTATCTGTCGTCACGACAAAGTGCGAACGCGCCCTGACAGTAATAATTTAAATGCGTTGCTCTCGTGGTTAGTTGTACATTCGCTAGATGGCGTTATGGGTCTCTTGAATTAAAAACAAAGATTATTACATGTTACATTTCTAAGAATTATAACATGTGCACGTCATGATATTTACCTCGTTGACATAATTTTAGTTGAAATATGTATTTAGATCATATTTATACCTACAGACAAATAAAATTAAAGTGTCCGTATATTAATTGAATATCTCTCGTGGTGCAATTTCTACCTTTTCCTTAATAGTTTGATTTAATCTTATGGCCCTTCGAGCCGGATATAACTAATTTTATTCTAAAATTCGGCAATGTTCATAGCAATCCATAGGTCGCTGGTTAATATCCGGCTCGAAGGACCTTATAATTATCTCAAACTATTAAGTAAAACGTAGAAGTTGCACCACGAGAGATATTTAAGTATTATACTAAATTTGCACCATTACAATATGTTGTTTATTGGTGTTGCCAACAGCGGGTCCTCCGCTCTGTTTACAAAATCTTTATTAACGCGAGTAAAAGCTGCTTTATAACAGAGGTCAGTGAGAATAATACTCGCAATGACATCTTCATTCGCTTCGATCTCGCTAAACACCGTTCGGGTCATGGTTTTCATCGATCTCTTCATATATGCACATTTATACGAAGTGCTCTTTGTATGGTTGTTTGTTACGATCTTTATGAGTGATTTCATTTTCAGACTCATGGCAATGAGTGCATGTATAATGCATCCGATGTTACTGTGGTTGTTGGACATGGCGATGAAAATACGTGTCGGTTGTTGTTCACTTATATACAGAAAGGTAGGTTCCAAAATAGGGTGATAACTAATAAGTCAAGTATACAATTGTTAGCATCTAAACCCGGACATATTCACCAGAGACCTGCTATCAACTTATTCAAGATATTATAAGTAAAGGTTAATAATTATATTTTGTAACCATACAATATTGTATATCTATATATTAATACGTGAAGCAAAAACACAGAAAACTTTGTACCCCGTTTTAAGAAAATTGCGCGGAGAGAGGAGTGTGAAATTTCGCACACTTGTAGCACATGAATAAATAAACGGAACAGAGTTAAAGCTTCTTATGAACGTGCAAAATTGTTACCTATTCTTGTAGGGTCGTCACAATAGCTAAAGACAAATTAAACAAAACATTTGTTAAATAGTTTTATTATTCAGTATGATAGAAACTTTATAAATTACTTACTCTAAAAATCTTTTTATAATTTTTGTTTTTTTTTATAATTTATCATTTCTTTTAATGGTGTGGTAAATTCTGAATCTAACAAAGTTTTTTCAATTTAATCTAACGGGAAACACTCACATGGCATATCAAATTGACAATCTTTAATACTAATAATATTTACTTAATAAAATACCACGTTTTCACATTCAAATATTCAAACATGCAGCTAACATGACAACGTGCGTCACATGCATCGCACTACTGCCCCTGAGCTTGTCCACTGGCTGCGCCGGCGTAAACTGGTTTTCACCTGTCTCGCCGCGTACGCGACAAGCGGCCAGTGGTCACGCACACATGCCCCGCGTGCTTGTAGTAGTGCAACCGATTTGCGCCGTTGTATGAAGCTTAAACTCTGTTCCGTTTATTTACTCATGTGCTTGTAGCTTACATAGAGAAGTGCAGAATGCAATTATTTATTAATTGTGCATAAAAATATTAAATCAATAAAAAAACATTACAGACCCTACCATGTATTTGACACACACACGCATATAATTATACTCTTTTGTATATTGTTAAACTCAAATTAACAGTGTAAGCCTTGGAGAAATGTGATTATAGAATTAGTCTTTGAGAACAAAACCTTAATAATGTTTAAACTTATAATTAAAATTAATTATTATGGTCGAATATCAACCACGGGCGATTACTAGTTATAATTATTTTATGGTTACAAAAAAGGATTTCTTAATGTTTTGAATTAATTATATGGGTCAACGATGAAGGTTATTGCTAATGGACGAAAGTGCTGCAACACACTCCACCAACATGTTTTCTTAATTTTATATTGAATATTATGTATTCAACAAAGTACACAGAGTTAAGTTATAATATTATATCGAATATTAAATATTTACTGTTATCTTACCAAGAACCTCGCGAGAATACTGCGAGAAAGCGAAAACTCGTTCTACAATCTGGATTCTCGCGTTTCTCTGAGGTTTTCGCATAAATGTAGGACGCCTATAATAGAATTAATTTAAGTATGCACGGATGGACAAGTATTTGGCTGGTATTTATATACGTAATTTTTGTTTCAGCTCTTGCGCTTAGATCTGACGGCAGGTGGCAAAGCCTCTGAAGGTCTTGCCGGTCACGTAGTGAACTTGCTGACTACAGATGCGCAGAGATTCGACATGGCCTGCCTCTTCATGGTGGACCTGGTCCGGACTCCGATAGAGAGTACTCTGATTGTTTACCTGATGTACCGGCAGATTGGAGTGGCTACCCTCATAGGGGTAGCTTTTCTACTCATGTTTATACCATTACAAGGTAAGTTGATAATTAACTATAGACCAATTTACAATATAAAACCTGAGATTTTGCAATGCATGCCGGTAGTGTATGCGTAGTGACGTATGTGAAATATTTCGTCTATCTCACTCTAACATTCGTGAAACCATAGTGATTTTTGATAAATGTTTTTATTTACTTCGGGCAATTTTTAGGATAATATTTGTATATCTTCTATATCTATATAGCTATACAGATATATACAATTGAAGTGTCTGTCTGTAATCTATAATATTATAATTTTCTAATAATGCCTTGTCTGTATATTGAAGGTAGGTACTTGTTTAAAAAAGAAAAACTGCACTAGACTTAACGATGAAGAACACAATGCCGATGCAGATGCCGAAAAACCGATTTCGATGCAGTTTTCGCTGATTGACAGCAAATTTTTAGGCATAAACTCTGGGCTATTTTTCATGCTAGAATCCCGCGGATTTTTTCCGGAAAAAGTATCCTATGTTTATCCTCGGCATCGAATATATATATATATATATATATATATATATATATATATATATATATATATATATATATATATATATATAAACAGACAACAGACAGACACACAAAGTTATTAAATCAAATAATATACTTGTTGTAAAAAACATGGTAGTTATACAAATAGGTGTTATTATTTTATAATGATCACATGTTGTTTGCCGGTTCCGCGTACAATTTTCGGAAACTTATATAAGTACATAGTTAGTTCCATATCTATATATTGATACGCGAAGCAAAAACTTTGTACCGCTTTTTTCGAAAATTGCGCGGACGAATATATAATTCGTAATATGAGATTTCGCACTCTTTAATAAAAAAAAATTAAATGATGCTAAAACATACATTAAATCAATAAAAAAAAACATTACTCAACTACCATGTATTTGACACATACACACACGCATATATCGCATCTTTGCTTCAATACTGTGTTATCTTGTTAATAGAAATTTTAGAAAACAGCATTTTAGGCCTATAAGAAGTAATTTTATCGAAGCGTATCCTTAACTTTTTCTGACAATCTAAAATGAATTTTCGCAGATGAAAAAGAATTTGTTTCGGTACAATTATTTTTCAACTTTTAAAAAGAGTCTTCTAATGTTTCAATTTTCAAGATAACACACATTATTGAAGCAAATAAGCGATATATACCATTCGGTTTATTGTTCAAGTCAAATAAACTGTGTAGCCTTGGCGAAATCTGTGATTAAAGAAGTATAGTCTTTGACATTAATTATTATGGTCGAATTTCGAGCACGGGCGACCACTAGCTTATTTAATTACTTCCGCATTTATGATATTAATAGGACTGTAAATTATGGTTTTAGTTTTTACTAGCAACTTTTTTTTATTGTTAATTAACTCTTTATTAAAATGCACAAAAGAAACTTCTATTTTTATAACTAACAATTTTTGAATTGAGATTTTCACGTTTGACCAGCAAAAACATTCGAAACTGGTTTAATATATATGGTTGTCCATTGTTCTACAGGTTACCTTGGTAAGATATCGAGTAAGCTACGACGGCAGACAGCCATTCGTACTGATAACAGAATAAGGCTTATGAACGAAGTGATACAGAGTATTGAGGCCATAAAAATGTATGCTTGGGAAAATGCCTTTGCGAGAATCATAGGCCAGGCTAGAAAGTGAGTTTTCGATCTTAAGACCTTTATGAACGACTTTCTGTTGTCTAAATGTATAATGTCGTATGGATATTGTATGATAACACATTTTGAATGTACAAAGATGGCAAAAAAATTGGACAAAAAAATTTTTTTTTTTTAATTTTTGGTAATATCAGTCTGTAATCATTTTCTTATTTCCAAAAGTTGTTAGCCATCTTGGCAAAACGGGCCCCTTGTTTAATCGGCATAATATCCGTGCTTCATCTTTGTTATCATGTTATCATGCCTCAAGACGGAAGGTGTTTGTTTGTTTTTAGAATTGTTTAGCCAATTTGGCAAAAACTCCTTCCTTGTAAAAGCATCTTCAATGTCTTGTTCATATATCTGTCTCTTTGTCTGTGTTTGTTTCTTACATATTCAGTGTTCACCGACGCGCATTTCGCGGATTTATTGATTTTCCTGAGCGATCACTTCTACCCTATATGAACAATGTCCTCATTGCATATTGGAAAGTAAACGGTCACTTTCTGCCCTTGGTTAAACGAAATCAATTATATTGCAGAAAGGAAATGAACGTGATAAAGAAAATGTCTTGGCTGAAAGCTGTCATGATATCATGTGTCAAACTAAACACGAAAGTGGCGATCCTTCTCAGCATTATATCGTTCATATCATTCCAGAACGAGTTAACCGCAGCTAAGGTGAGTTGTGATGGCTGGAACTTTCTATGGTTTTGCTAAAATCGACACAATATTAATTGATTATAATGTGAGAGTCAAACCATCTTATGTGGTAAAGTCTGCTGGAATCGTCATTATCTTGATTCTTATACTATAAAACTTATAAATGTTTGTATGTATTTAATTTATAAAGCAATTTAAGTATGTGTACTTAATTTATAAAATATCTAGGTTAGATTTCTTTTATTTATTTAATAAGGCCCAGTTAGCCCTGCTATTTCCCTTGATTTAGTCTTAGAAAACATAATTAAATTATATATTTAGTATAACTTCATATTATTTATTTATTATATGTATGTATCTACTTCCTTAAGACTACTTGTACATATAGTACAGTGCAGTTATGTTTATACAGTTCTGTGTCTTATCCACTATATATATAATGTTGTTGTGTCAGTCTGAATTTATCTTGATTTACTCCTCTTCATAGCATCATTCGCTATTTTCAAGAAGTACCGCTCCAGGAGCGGTCTGGATGGATTGGATCGATGCAATGAATGAGACTAGAAAACGATTATTTCCTATTTAGTCAAAACGAAAAAAAATTACCAAGGAACCGATGACCACGTTTGGTTTTACCGTAGTCGAAGTTTTCTATTAAATACTTTCTCTATTTGCAGGTGTTCGTAATATTCTCATATTACGAGATACTTAAATACACGCTAGTGGACTTTCTTCCCCTTGCGATAACATTCACCCTCGAAGCCTACGTGAGCTGCAAGCGGATGCAAGAGTTCCTACTACTGCCCGAAGTTGACAACCAAGATGGCGTCGACCTTCTTACCATAGACGAGAACGAGAACGTAGTCGCTAATGGCGTCTTCGAGAAGATTGGCAATGGGTACTAATCTTATTACTACTTTGAAGTAATTGTAGGGCGGCCATTTTTGCAAAAGTGGACTAGAAGCTGCTTGTCAATGTACAGTCAGCTACAAAAGTCGTCCATCACCCTAAGATCGAATATCAATTCTAGCTTCTAGTGTGACAAGGTCTATTTTCGCTTGTAAAATCTAAGTGATAGCACTGGCAGTAACAAAAAATAATTATATACCAATTCCACAGCTTGGGTTTAGTGAAAATTTCTTTAAGTACAAATTTTTGACAAAATTGATAAACCACTTTCTTGGCTGACTATACGTAGTTGTGTGCGGTATCTTCGAGATATTGTACCCTGAAGACTTTTATTCCAGTCGACAGCTAGCGATATATTTATTATTTTAAAGCCGTGAAAATTAACCCCCCTCTAACTGAAGTGTGAAGTGGAAATTTTTGAATGGTAATATGGTAGAGCTTAAATGTGATTTTGTTTCTTTATTCCAGTCAACAAGCATATATCCAATCTGAATCCAACATGGAGCGATTGAAACCCTCAGTATTGGTGACGATGAAGAATTACACCGCTCACTGGAAGAACACTGAAGACGAGTCCTTAGATGGAATAGTACCGGCTTTGAGTGATATTAATTTAACGGTAAGTTTGTTGCTGGGTAATAATAAACAATTTATCAATAGAAGTTCTAGGGTTGCATAGATCTTGACAAAAACATTCATATAGTACACTCAAAACTTATATGCGTCTCTAGTGAAGTTAGCGTCGTGAGTGTGCACAGCTTTCGTCAAGTGTTAACTATATTTAACAGTGCCTAGTGCAAAAGAGATGGCATGTGAGACCGCATAGAGGTCGAGCGAGAGGGCAATACTCCCCTCTCGGCTCTGTTAACACCTCGTGCATCTTACAATTGTGTTCTGTGCATTAACTGCTACGAACTTCAAAGACGCTTTTAAGATTTATTAGATTAAAGGTGCTTATTATTAAAGGACTTCAGGCTTATTTCTCTTCTTGTTCTACTCTAGGTAAAGCCAGAATCTTTAACAACGATAGTGGGTACAGTGGGTTCTGGGAAGTCGACGTTGTTACAAGCGATACTACGGGAGGTGACTCCGTCCAGTGGTCATTTGCAGATCAATGGGATTATAGCTTACGCCGCGCAAGATCCATGGCTGTTCGAGGCATCGGTAAGTATACTTTTTCAGCTCACTTATACGAAGAACATTAATTTATGATCATGTATTTTAATGAATATTTAACACTGATTATCATAATTTCTCATTTCATTATCAGGTACGTCAAAATATACTATTCGGCCAAGAGATGGACTTGAGAAGATACAAACAGGTCATCAAATGCTGTCAGCTGAAGAGTGATTTGGATATCTTGTCGCATGGAGACAAAACTGTTGTTGGAGAGAGGGGTGAGTTTCATCTTATTCCTTTTTAATATTATAAATAATAAACCATCAGGGTATACAGATTCGGGAATTTTACGCAATTGTGAGGAAAATATTTTATTTGGGCAACTGTTAGAGAACCAAAAACTTTGGGAGGAAATTACATGCAATTCATCAAATGCTGTCAGCTGAAAAATAATTTGGGGATCTTGTTTCATGAACACAAGATCGTAGATGTTGGAAAGTGGGGTATTTTTTTTAAATCCTACAAAGATTCATAGCATTAAGTTTGTGTCTTCTAAGGGTAGAAAGAAAGGAATCTCCGATGTTATAGGATCCTGCCAAGTAAATTTCGCTTTATGTGCTTTAGTTAATCTCTTTATATGTGGTTGTTTATTTTAGGTAATTTGTATCTAATATTATAAATATGGGTATATTGACTCCATTCTTGATTTTATGTCAAATATTATACCTCCTAAAGTTGCTATCACAGATAATTAATTGTACGTTAAAGTTAAAGGATTAAGTAGGTTTAGGATCCAATATTCTAAACCTACTTAATCCTTTAACATGGATTTTTTCGTCGACTATCGGGAAATTCCCATTAATCATTCTGGAGACGAGGAGGGATGGATATTTGTAAATATTTCACGCTAATTTTACTGAATGGTTCGAAATAGAACTTTACAGTATTTATCTTTAGCTTGAATACCTCAGAATAACACATAAGCTATAATTAGTGAAGATATTGTTTGAATTGGCCAAAATATAACGATAAGTGTCTAGTAGAAATACTGTCATTGTGAGTCATGACATGTCGTCTGTAGGTGAGCACTTTGGTGTCCTCTATCATCTTGTAAGTTAAAAGTCGCGGTAACGTAATGGCTAGCGCACATATCCCGTCTCGATGGGCGTGGATTCGAATCCTGGCCGGAACGCATGCACCACTTAGAGAGTTTTCTGACCTAATGTGCATATTGTTACAATTACAACGCGCTAACGGTGAAGCAAAACACCGCGATGCAACCTGTGCACATCGAGATAACCGATGTGTCAAACTTGCCAAGCCCCCCTGGACAAGCAGGGTAGGTATACTGTCCCCCACCACCCCTATAGTAGGATTCAGAGCCCAGCTGTGGGACGTTTATCGGTTGTCTGTATATATATATATCATAGTAAGTTAACCAGACGAAAATATTGATAAATATCACAATTGTTACCCATTCTGATTTTTTATATTAGAAACGTCCGCGTGGAAAGTTTTCTAACTATCCCACGGGAACTCCTTATTTTTTCGGGATCAAAAGTATCCTATATGTTGACCAGGAATATAATCTTCCACCATACAAAATTTTATTTAAATCCATCCAGTCGTTTCGGAGATTAACCCGTACAAACAGACAAACAGAGAAACAAACTGATCTGAAATTAGTTCTATTTCATTTATTCGATTACTGATTATTTCGTTTATTAAAATATTTTAGGTGCCTTATTGTCCGGCGGTCAGAGGGCGAGGATATCGTTGGCGAGATGCGTTTACCAAAATGCTGATTTATACTTACTAGATGATCCATTAGCCGCTGTCGATGCTAAGGTAGGTTTATTAAGGTGCTTTTTAATGGTTTTTAGAGTTTCTTAGCAAAAAAGTAATAACGGAAATGCTTTTAAATAGTTCCTTTTGGTTTATATTTAACTTATCACCAGATGTAGTAAAATGTGACGTTAAAATAACTTTATACTTCCAAAAATTGTAAATGATCATCATTAAAATCCAATTTAAAGTCGTTTATTAGATAGTAATAGAGCCTGATTTAAAAAAAAATACGCATTAAGATTTGGTGATCATTTTATATATTTGGTCTTTGAATACAATTTTGAAATACAATCATGACTAAAACAGCTAGAACCATTGTAATTTTTTACTTTATTTTTTTGGTACCCATTTCGTTTTATTACGCTCTTATTCATATTAGTGATTAGTATATTTTTTGGTAAGAGAGCTTAGAAAGTATTTTTGGTGGTCATAATATTGTTACGACAGACAAAGACAAATTCACACCTGCATTTCATTACCTTTCGGCATTTGGACTTCTTTTTTTACTCTGTGTTTAAAAAAACAGCCCATTTTTTTATAGCCTATTATTTGATTGTGATCACTGCCATGTGTCTCGGATTTAAAAGTACAAATTGATCCACGCGGCCGTGCGGTCATATTGCATCTGGGCAATATAATGCAATGCCCCAATGGAGAAAAGAGGAGTCAAGCGATAACCACCAGCGAAGCAAGACCTGTGTACATTCGGTAATCTATTTAGTGACGGACTTTGCGCCAGTTATTGAATCGTGCATTACGTTTGGACTAGTTGTGTTCAGTTATATTTGTACCTGTGTTATACATGTTTGTATAGTTCTAAACTCTATAGTAATTCTAACGGCTTTTTAATTCGAGTCCTGCAACTCGTAACAATATTTATGGTCGTTTCTTTTGGATGCTTACTTTTGCTAACGGTACCCTAGAAAATATATTAAATGTTCCTTTCAGGTTGCCCAAGCTATATACGAAGAATGCGTCCGCGGCTTCCTTCGTGACAAGGCGACTATTCTGGTCACGCATCATGTCCAATACGCGAAACACGCTGATAACGTCTGCGTTATGAGGAACGGGAAGGTACGGAATATCGTTTCTACATGATAGATATACATATATACATATATATATATATATATATATATATATATATATATATATATATATATATAACACTCTATTATTCAACAAAACACGAAATTTAAAAACGCACAAGCAGACAATAGTTACATACTTGGTAAACAATAGTCGGCTTTATCGCCAAAAGCCATCTCTTCCAAGCAACCTGACTCACTCAAAGGAAATTCTTAACTTATGTAAATTATTACAAATTAATGAAAAAAATTAAAATCAAAATTAATAACAAACATGTTAAAAGTGTTTTTAGCAGAGTACTACATTAAAAGGTAGTCTGAATGATGTTTTCACACTTTTTATCACAGCTCCTCAAACTTATTCGTTTACCCCCAATTTCGGGCTTGACGCATTTTGTCATGCCACCCAAAGTTTTAATTTTACTTTATTAAAAAAAAACACCTATCGTTAATCATCTATATAATAATACGTGAAGAGAAAACTACTTGTTTTCAAGCATGTCACACGCACAGAGGACTAAGAGATTTGGCATAGTTCAATTTAACAGAGAAAAAGTGCAGAAATCTATAATTTTATTTGATATGAATTTCCTTTTCCAAGTATTAATGGAGGTGCAGCTAACAAGATACGACGAGATTTACAAAGAAATGACAAAAATCATACCGTCCCCTGTAAGCTTTTAACGTCAACAAGGGGGCATCGTCGCCCACTTTGAGAAGCACTGTTTCATATGAACATTAATAACTCAACAGATAGTAGCGCAAGGCACTTACCAAGAGCTGAAGAATGGCGTAGTGGAATTCGAAAAATTGTTAGAGATGAGGGAGAAGGTCGAAGAAGAGAAGCAGAAACAGAAGGCGGCTAATTACGACGCGCAAGAGAGTGTCGTGAGTATCTTTAAAAAAGTAACACCATAAAGCTCACCTATGAATGAGACGCGATGTTTATGATTTAGCCTAAGCCCATTTACTATTAATGTCGGGTTTTTACATCTTATTATTCATTCCTTTACCTTATTATTGATAGAAAATTGACATTGCTGTATGGAGTTTTTGACAAATTTTAATATATAATTAAATCTAGGTTCTTTAAAAATGGCTTAAAATGAAGCATCAGTCCTCCTGATTTAAAAAAAAAATCAATGTACATATTCTCTCTATAAAATTATGATAGGGGAGCGGACAGTCAAACACTAGTAATATACGTTGCAGTCTCATAGATGTTGTAGGAGCGTACCTGCTTATGACGTCTGTCATAAGTCGGTACAAGCACAAGGAGTCAAAAAGCGCATTAATTAATGTTTGAGAAGTAATCAAAACTATTTCTATCATGTTAACTTATTATTTTAACGCATGTTCTTTTTTTATGTAAATATAATAAAATTTATTATAACATGTGTCCGCATCCCTATTATAGATATTCTACCTATAATCAATTTACATAAAATAACAAATGTTTTCTCAAGGTGTACAGTGCGACCGTGAGAACTGAAAAAGCAGACGTAAAGAGAAGTGTTTGTTTTCTGTTATTATTAAAATAAAGTATAGTTTAGTTATCTGTTCCATGTGTTGAATATAGGACCATCCACAGATTATGGCATTTATTTTGATGTAGCAACTTAGTGTATGTAGTTGAACGTTCATTAAAAAATAGTCAATGAGTATTTGTAAGGTTCCATGTTCATCTTGACAGAAACATTTAGTTTGCTATATTCAAGTCTCTCCGTCTGTTTGTCTGTCTGTCTGTATACATTAGGCCCACGCTGCACATGCACTTCCTCACAACACCAGCATGTAACAGATACACTCTACACTAGTACAAGTTTAGTATTAAAATTAGGATAAATTAATATAATAAGTCACTCGTAAGATACACTTCAAAACAAATTAATTAATGTCACACACACAAAAGAACTTCAGTTCTTTAATAATAAGCGTGTTAAAATTTAAAATTGAATCAAGAAATAAAGCTTTAAAAAAGGGTACAGAACTCGAGTCCGTAGAGTAGTAAAATTTTTAAAAATATATTTATATAGATAAAATTTTGTATTAGGATGGTACTATATACGTACTATATGCCGCTTCACAATGGTGTGGAGAAATCGTGATTGTAAAAAAAAACTAATATATAGTAAATAGGTGTGCGGGGATTGTCATTCAGATCTTGAGAAATCATAAAAGTGATTAAATGAGTAGGGACTGCGCTGACAAAATCGCCCCTCTGAATATACTTTTGTGCTAATATAACGCTAGTAATAGGGAAACTTAAATACTTGGATGTTGATCTCCTCTACGGAACTGGCCATACAATTTTTGTAATAAACGTTATGAATATAATGTATTTCAATGATATACTAAGTTTCACTGGTTGTATTGTCTGTTTAGGAACACAGCTACAAGCTACGCTCGCAGCGATCTATGTCGGAAGCGTCGCAATTGTCGTTTAATCTTGATTTAGACAACAATTTGGATCCAGCGTACGAAGGTATGACGAAAATGAATTATTTTTACCCGACTTCAAAAAAGGAGGAGATTGTCAATACGTCGTGTAAATTTTAATGCATGTTCAGCCATAACTTTGTTGTTTCCGAACTGATGTCGACCATTTTTTTGCGTTCGATTTAGCGAAGCTTCGAATTAGTTCCATATAATGTTATTGCTAGCAGACTGGCCTGCGGAAATTTAGAAGAAAAACCCTTGAAATCGGACAGTAATGTGTAATTAGTAGCATTTGCTGAGTTAGGGTCTGCTTAGAGTTAGTTAAGTATTTGGTTTTTATTAAACTGTTTATGTATATTTTAATCATTTCAAATAACTCTAAATAAACATTATTTTCTTTCTTTCTAATTTTTTGCGATTTTTCAGTGATAATAAGTTATGACTGTTTTATTACTGAACCGATTTTGATCATTTTTTTGCGTTCGATTTAAAATCGTTTCAGAAAATCTGATGGAAAGCGGTTACCATCGCTTATGGACATTTGTTACAAAAAAGTTGCTATCAATGTGCTACCGCTCTGTAAAGGGCTACTGGAACCTGGCCACTAATGCCAGAACACAACTCATGGTTGTTATGGCATCATAGTCTAGACCAGGGGTGGTAGCCATCCAGACGGCAAAATACTCTACCACCTGGCTCGGGTTTATTTTGTCGTCAGGCCACCCGGCCGCAGGAAATTGTATTTTTTTAAACATATCTGCAGTTATTGAAAACGGGTTGTGCACATTAAGAATATTTTTAGGCTATAAGTTTTCTGTAATGGTGTACAATAAAGTGTTTATCCATCTATCTAAAAATGATCATCAACGGTACTTATTTTAATGTATAAAATAAATATTTTTATTATTTAAGGTGAAAAGCAAAACAAGGGCTCGGTAGACAACGGTGTGTATATGGAGTACATTAGAAGCGGTGGCAGCAAGTTGTCTATGGCCATGCTGTTCCTGTTCTTTATTTTGGCACAAATATTTTATTCCTCGACTGATATATGGTTGAAAGAATGGTGAGTCCGTAATTAAATACGTTGTAATAGTACCTACTTAAGGATATTGTACCCAAAGTCGCGTATGCCGTTTTTATAACTTACTTTCCGTATATGTGAAAGGCTGTGGATACTGTATTTGCCTCGATTATCTTGGATTTTGGGGATATAATAAATGGAAACGTTTTGTAATGAGAGAAAGAGATACAAGAAGAATGGCATGTAGGGTTAAGATATTTACTTCTCAAAAGAATTTACAATTCACTTACAAAGAAATAACTAGTTACATTTAATTAACATTAACCCCTATTAGTGCATCTGTCCATTTATTATTGTAATATTTAATTAATGTTTTCTTTTCGAATGAATTTAGTTATATTTTTATAATATATGAGGGTAGTCTTAGATAAAAGTCGGAGCAATGCAAGTTGTTTATTAAGGCAACGGGCTTATTAAAACGTGTAAAACGATTTTAAAATAATTTTACGTGTTTTTGTCAGTCTGTCTGTCTGTTAGATTTAGTTTAATCAGTAGCTTTACATTAACAAATAGTGCAATGCAAACAGATGGATAGATTTATTTTAAGTTGGATAAATAACTTCCAAATTAAAACAATATTAATTTAGTCAAGTAAAGAGTAGTCATTTAGAATGTGTTTTTTCAATAGTTTTTCAAACAGTTAGAACGATTTTACTTCTTTAATATTTTTCGGTAGATTATTAAAATTAAAGCGCATTAAAATTTATTTACTGCAAAAAACATGGTCTAAAAGGTGTTACAATAATTATACTTAATCACATATATTAATTATTGATGAGTAATATATTATTTTTTTAGTTATGTAAGGAAGCGAATGACAGACATAGACAATGCAAAAAAGTAAAAATTACATATATAACGAGATGGTGCGTTCTATTCGCTATTTAGCAACTTGTCATGTAATTTCAGTGTTAACCATTTTTTTTGGTTGTAGGGTAAATCTAGAAGAGGCCAACAGTGCGTTTATGGCGAAAGAAAGAAATTTAACATCTGGAGCATCGCCAAGTAAGTGTTTTTAACTATACAATCTTCTTCTTCTTCTCATATATGAGAATGTTTGTCTGTGTGTCCTTTGTAGAATCGTAAACCATACATTTGATCATGTGATGATCTTTAGCAAAGTTGTTATGCATGAGCCGGAGAAGGTTTCTGAGTTGGTTCACAATTGGACCCGGTAGGTGGCGCTGCTGTCGGCATATCGATTGAAGCTTTTCCGGGCAGGACGACGTCTGCCGGGACAGCTAGTTTATGTATAAAAATTATCTGCGAGTGTTTGTAATATATCTTTTAGGGGAAAGGAATTGCCGTGAGTTTTAAGAGGTCTGGATGAAATGATTTCATTAGAAGAATAGAGTGACCCACAAATAACTTTGACATAAATGTTTGGGCACTTTTTGTATCTACTAAGCATATTTTATGATTACCACGTGCTGGTGATGAAGAAAAACATCGTGAAGAGATATGCACATCGAGAATTCGAGATAAATTGATGTATCAAATTTGCTGATTGGCCTTGGGTAAGCGTCGGATGTACACTGTCCGTTGTCTTAAAAGTGGGGAGGTTCGAGTCCAGCAGTGGAACTTATAGGATTCTTCATTCAATCACCATCCAATGCTGTATGTAAGTCTCTTCAAGTTTGCGCCACATATCCTGAGGCCCAATGCTGCTATTAGTATCTCGGCAAAATTGTAGGACTATCGTCTCAATCGTAGGTTTGTCTGATTTCGGTATTCCGTCATTTCCAATGGCGTGCCCGGCCATTTTAAAATGTGACGTCACGAAATTTAGGACACCTTTTATCCGTGCAGGAACGGAGAAATAATACAATTTCCTGCGGCCGGGCGGTCTGTCGTGAGAGGCGACAAAACAACCCACAGCCAGGTGCAAGGGCATTTGCCCGGCTGGATGGCTACTACCCCTGGTCTAGAATATGCTGCCATAACAACTTTTGTGTTGTGTTCCGGCATTAGTGATTCCAGGCTCTCTTAAGAGAGCAGCAGCGCATTTGTAGCGTCTTTGGTGTTGCAAATTTCCATAGGCGATAGTCCATCAAGTGGACCGTCTGCCTGTCTGCTGAACTCCTGCAAGAAAAAATAAATAAAAAAGCAGTTTTTTATGTATCAATCCCATTGTCAGTGTCCAGTCAGCGTCAGAAAGAAGGTAGCAGTTAAGATGGTCAAATAGAAAAGAACATCGAAAGTGATCATTACTATCGATACAACCAAGGTAGCCTAATAGTTCGCATCAGCCTTCTTATCCAAAAACATCGGCACACCAAGAATGCCATATGTATCTAAGCAGCCAAGGTAGTCAAAACATAGTAACAGTCTAGAAAAATGAACTCTATTCTAAATGTGATTAGAGTTCAATCGAGTTGATTACATACTAAATCAAAATTAATTGTATTTCGAATTATGAATTTCAATTTGATTTACTTATTCTTAAATTGGCATTAAATGTAAAGCATCTTACTTTTCCAATCTGAAATTGAGGAAATGAACGAAAGCATTTGAATCAAAAAACTGATCACAGCAGTGTGATTGACGAGGAGGGTGATATGAGCATAATAATATTTATTACGTTTGATCGAGGGTAAGCACTGGGATTGGAAAGAAACGCCAGTTTTTTTCAATTAAACATCATCATCATTATCGACTAGAAGGGCAATGATTTTCCCTTTATATTTGAGTCCTCTTAATTTATTCAGATTTTTTGTACTTTTCTTTATATTATGTAATACGTGATGACAATGTATGCATCATAAAGTTTCAGTTTTTACTGAATGCTAAGTCTTATTCATAAAGTTAGAGTAAGCTTGAAGTTTTCTCTCTATGAATAAGACCGTCAGTTAATTCTTCATCTACGCAATTCATTCATTATTAATTGAATCATCATCATGGAAACGAGAACAAAGTTTCGCGGACTGATGATAGTCTGTCTAATATATAAAATTCTGGTGTCACAGTGTTTGTAACATAATTCTCCGAAACAGCTTGAACGAATCTTATGAAGTTTTGTAGGTCTGAGAATAGGACGTAAACTATTTTTCCATAAAGTGAAAAGGGCGGTCCACCCCATTTTTTTAATTTATTGTCAAAAAATATTTTTTTTTATGATTTGACATTAAAAAATACAAACAACCCTAAATTTTCATTCTTCTACTACCAACTTGGTTGTCATCCCTACCCCGTAAACAACACTGAGTAGGGATGACAACCAAGCCTGTCTCTTGTCTTTCTCAAACAATAAGCTTTCTCTCACTCAATAAAGTTCAGAGCCTAAACCCTTTTCGGCTATTTTTATTGATTGTGCGTCGATTGCAGCAGTGACGCTTATACCATTTTACCTCCCCAGTGCAACTCTCATATATGCTCATAGGAAATGTATCATCACTTTGCAGTTTCCTATTTTATTTTCCATACATTTCGAAGATTAGACACAAAATTATTTTCTGAAAGCACTATAAATATTTATCCACATAAAATGTGACTATTATTATTAATTACTAATATATGTTTGCTGTCAAATATTGGTAAATCCGTAGTTACCTTCTTTATCATATAAACAAAAATCAATGTTTTGTATATAAGTTCTCAATGCGTTCCTAAACCATTGATCAGATGTGATAAAACTTTGGTAGTGTTCTGAGGACGCCCGAAAAGGTTTCTGGCTCAAAAAATCTATTTATCAATGAAAATAAATATCTATGTTTGTCCTCAATGTGCTCCAAAAGTATTGATCAGATTCTGATAAAATTTAAATTTAACTGGGTATTCCGGGGACGCCCGCGAGGTTCTCTGGCCCAAAAATGTGTATATATATATATAAAATTATTCTGTTTGTGTGAATATCACTGAAATCTTCCTAAATGATTGAAGCTATTTTGATGTTTTTTTTTTGTGTGTGTTCAACCCACTTGAACCCCTCTAAACCATCCCGTGACCCATCCCAGGACCTATCCCGGCATGATTTAGATTAGCAATGGTCCCGGTAGGTGGGGCTGCAAACAGGTTCCAGGATTTTAACGAAATTTTTTGTGTGTATATTTGGGTCTCTGGATTGTTTAGATTCAAATTTAAAGCAGGTAGGTGGCGCTGCAATCGCTTTCCAGGATTTAGGTGAAGTTATTTTTGTGTGTGTTCAAATCTTAGACCATTATGGTCTAAGGTTCAAGTGGGTCCTGGAATAGTTTAGATTCACGATTAGATCCAGTAGATGACGCCGCTAAACTTCTAAGCGGTGAGACCAATTTTGATGAAATTATTTGTGTTCTTTTAAGTGGTTTTGAGAATGATATAAATTTATATTTGGTCCCGGTCGAAGACGCTGCAATCGGCTTCTAAATTTATATTTTTTAAGGGCAGAACAATATCTGCCGGGTACAGCTAGTAATATCACAACATTGTAAATATGCCATATCTCTACATTGAAGTTATTAAAAAACAATTGGAATAGAATAGACTACATAAACGATGGATAACATGCACATCACTGCCCATTTTCAATAAACTTGTGAAGGATTATTATAGCTCAAATAGCTCAAATAAAAGATGCAGCCGTCATTGTCATATTTTTCTTGTCTTATATTTATTTATGTAAGTGTATTTTATAATATTTTATTTACATATATCGTGTTAGTATAATATTTATATTTTTATTAATGTATGTATATTATATCATGTATGTATTTATAAGACATGTATATTTATAAGATACTGATTCGATAGTGAGAATAATGCAACATACCCCTGTTCTTATCAATTTTTTTTGTCCATCCAAAGGTTGTCTGAAAGAAATCGCTAATAGCGATAAGACCGTCTATTGTATTGTAAAATTTTGTTCTGTTAACTGTATCTTTAAAACACAAATAAGCATATTCATTTATTCATTCATTCATTCATAACATGATACTATTTTTATATTTCTTGTATGTTAGTCGTTTTGTCTGTTTGTTCCACATTTACGTAAATACTACTAGGCCGATTTTAATGCGATTTTCGCTGATCGAGAGCAAAGTCTTCTTTTGTTTACTTTGTGTTTTGAAAAATAGCCCACACATATGCCTAATTCATTTGACACATCCGTTACAGAAACTCCTTCTTGTCTCAAATGAACAATTTTATATTTCATTTCATCAGTAAGATGATATTTATCCATGGTGGTATTTCAAGATGATGATTTATATATATTTCTAATCTTTTATTATATTAATATATTCTGTGATTTCTAAATCTGAGACAAATGAATTCATATACGTAAAACAAAAAACATCAATAATTCATTGCTGATAAAAAAAGTTTGATCTCGAATTCTAAATGTCTTGTATATTGAAACTCTTTAGTCTTTAGATACTTCAACAAACTCACATATACATAGTGGTTTACGTCAAATTAAATGTTAAAATTATGTTAATATTGTAAAATAATCTTGTCTGTATATTGAAGCTATTAAAAAAATCCAATTGGGATCGAATTGTTTGATTGATGGAAAACGGAAACAATTTCTTTTCATAAATATATGTTAACTTTTATAAGGTTTTCATTATTCTACAGACATTTTTGACTTAAATGCTGAAAAAGCTAATATCATGGGCATTCTAGTGTAATTTTTCAGGAAAACGGATTCACTTTTTAGTGTTTTTACTCCTATACTTCAGTACCGGAAAGTTCTAAAATTTTATTGGGAATTATACATACATAACTTCACGCCAGGTCCCTTGCGGGGTAGGCACGAACAACAGAGCGCCATTTAGGCTTATTCTTACACACCTCACTTGCTTCTTTGACATTCATAGTTCTTTTCATGCACGCTCGTCTGTTCTTAAGGCTCCTGACATCACCTTCTGCTAGTATACGATCAATTTGATCATGGAAGGTTGTGGCCTTCCGCGACTTCTGCATCCATCCACTTTTGCATTGTATATCTGTTTAGTCATTCTTTCATCATACATTCTTTCCACATGCCCGAACCACCGGAGCATTCCTTTCCTTACCTTCACCCCGACACTCTCTTTCAGACCAACTCTCTGGGAATTATACGCCTAGAAATAGCATGAAAACTGGACGTGTTATTCTTATTACAACACAGTTTGATACTTATGTCATTTTTATACGTTACTATATTTGGACTCTAGATATTTCCAGGGACTTTCTTCCACTTCCAAACCACTAGATTAACTTTGACGCATTGCATCTGTATTTATTAGAAATCCTTATTGAGACATCGTAGTTGAAAACATCTTTAGTAACATTACTAATATCAGGGTTTTATGGATAAATCTAAGTTTCATGCATTGTCGTAATAAAAATCCATTCAATTTTAAAGGTTGGTAAAAAAATATTAATCTTTACTATTTAACTACTGTGAGTGAAGTCGAGGGCAAATACTAGTTATGTTATGTAAATTAAAAAGATTATTTGAGCTTTCATTTAGTATGCAATCAACTCGATTTGACTCTAATCTCATTTAGAATAGAGTTCATTTTTCTAGACTGTTACTATGTTTTGAGCACCTTGGCTGCTTAGATACATATGGCGTTCTTGTTGTGTCGATGTTTTTGGATAAAAATGCTGATGCGAACTATTAGACTACCTTGGTTGTATCGATAGTAATGATCACTTTCGATGTTCTTTTCTATTTGACCATCTTAACTGCTACCTTCTTTCTGACGCTGACTATACATGTCTCTCCAACACACGTCATGATGGCACTGCTCAAGGACTTTCGTCTTCATTCAGACATTTCTTTTTCAGATGTAACATTCGAAAATATACCCTCGAACCATTTCCATGTAACTCGGGAGCAGTGTGCTTATATTTACGCCGCACTCATAGGTATATGTATATTCTTCACGTGGAACAAACTGGTCTTATTCTACAATACTTCTATCAAGGCGTCTATTAAGCTGCATGACACTATGTTCAGGTATGTTGTTAGCATAGGAATGATGTAGATCTGATAAAGCCCCTACATGCTACATTTGTAGGCGCCATCTTCTCTACACATAACACCACTAGACTTTCCACCAGCATTATATTAGCTATATTAATTCCATTTTCCTATTCAATAACAATTGGTCATCACTTCGTTCATACGGAACTTTGATGTTGTATTCGTATCTTCAGAATCCTGCAAGATATCGAAATGGACGAAATACACCTAAATTGTTATAAAATTCCTGTTTTAGTTTCTAAAATATAAATCGGTTAAGTAGTTTAAGAGTACATCGCGGACAAAGAACGTGACGCGTTATTTATGTATATTAAGACATTATTAAGAAGATATACTTAATTGTATTTCATTATCGTAGGCTCTTTTTTCTTTTATGTATCTCTTATTTGATTAATACCTATTACACTACACAAAACACATAATTACACTCAATGCACAATATATAAAACAATTTGTTTAGCTGGTTTTTCCGGGGAGAAAGAGGCTGCTGATTATTCCTTTTACTGATACCATGCTCTCACCATTTCAGCTTAAAGATTTTTTTATTAATTTAATTATTGTTATTGTGAGAGTAAATAAAGCATTGTTATTTTCCAGAGGCGTAACCAACGCTCCAATGTGGTTCTTCCATCATAACCCGTCGGGTCGTATTCTAAATAGGTTTTCAAAGGACATGGGCCAAGTGGACACGCTACTGCCTATCGCACTAGTCGACTGTCTTGGGGTAAGTTATTATTCTCGTTGCATCAACTTGAAATAGCAAAAACACGCGAAGCAGACTTTGTAAAATAGGAAGTAGATATAGCCCCAGTTGAGCGAATTGGAATTTGAGGACCAAGCCTGCAGTCAGGGTCCACACAGTCCACGTCTCGGCCCCTTAGTTTAGGACGGATATACAAATTGTAATTCTGCCCTACTAATTGTACTTGCGGTAATCGACATTCTTGGGTTTTTTATTTTTTATTGCAAAAAGGGTATCCCAACGCACAAATCTACACAAAAAGCATGATTTTTATTGTTTTTTTAGATTAAAAGTTACATAACATGGTATTGTTTAGATATCTAAATGTACGCTTGCCGAGTTTTCTCGAAATCTCCATTTGCAAGTACTGCGTTTGCTATAAGGAGGGCAGAACTCCGATCGGCAGTTATTGTTGGCACATGCAAGGCATATTGGTTTCTGACAAGTAAATAAACTAAATTGGACTTTATTCGCTGTGCATTCTTAGCTCTGTCCCACTTACACGATTCATACTTTCTCGCGCGCTACTAAAATTGGGCAGGTACACCGAGAGGAAGTATTGGTTTTGTAAAACTGTACGTGTGTGTATATTTATTTTTTTAATTAATTTAAGTATGTAATGTGTATCTAAAAGATTTTCCCTTCTCCCTGCACTACCTACATCGCCAGATTAGCTAAAAATTTCTTTTAATTTAGCTTGCTTGGTTGAGATCGGTTCGAAAGCAGTGTAAATATGGATTTTTTATTCTTGTTTCTTCTTTTTGGCGCACGTACAAATTGTTATTTGTTTCTAATTTGTTTATTACAGTTCTTTTTAGAAGTGATAGCAATCCTCGTTGTGGTGTGTTTGGTGAACTGGTGGTTAGTCTTGCCGACTGCTGTTGTTGCCGCGTTACTTTTCCTCTTGAGAGATCTCTTTTTGAACACCAGCAGGGAGTTAAAGAGGATAGAGGCTATTGGTGAGTGTTGACTGAAACTTTATGAATCCTTGACCCTGTAGGGTCTATACCCTGTATCTAAGTATTCTTTTTTATCTTTAATCTATTACATTCCAAAACTGTTCTTGAGCAGAACTTGGTTTCTCCCTTGACTAGATGTCACTCAGGTCATTTTTCTCTCGCTTTTTGAATTTCTATTATTTGAAACATTACAATAAACCAGTCGATGATTAAAATGAAACTCATTATAACCTTATTTTTGTTAATGATTAGTTAATAAAACAGTATATATCAAATCCCTATTGATATTATAAATGCGAAAGTAACTCTGTCTGTTTGTTAAGATTTGGCTTATACTCAGTATAATATATTTTCGATGCCGAGGATGAACATAGGATATTTTTATGTTTCTGATTTTCTTTGCACCAATATGTCTGAACTTTGTGGGCATTAATATTTTTTTTATTGCAGGAGTTCAGCAGACAGGCAGACGGCCCACTTGATGGATAGCGGTTACCATCGCCTATGGACATTTGTAACACCAAAGGTACTACTAATGCGCTGCTGCTCTCTTGAAGGAGACTAGAGCCTGGTCACTAATGCCGGAACACAACTAAGGGTTGTTATGGCGACATACTTTAGACCAGGGGTGGTAGCCATCCAGTCGGGCAAATGCCCTACCACCTGGCTGTGGGTTGTTTTGTCGTCTCTTACGACAGGCCGCCCGGCCGCAGGAAATTGTATTCTTTCTCCGTTCCTGCACGGATATATGGTGATGTAATATATGGTGATGTTGGAAATAAAATCGTAACACAACTTCATACAAAGTATTATGTGACCAAGTACGAAGTTACAAGCTTTGTAAAGACCATCATATATCCTCCAGACAAAAGTATGGAACGCGTGACGGTTTCTACGATTCGAGTTAATTCTTCGAAATTAACGAAGAACAGTCATCACCCGGTACATTGGTTGACTACATTGCAACGTCTTAGACTAAGTCGATCGCCACCAGGGCGGCGCTGGCGTTTCACTTAATTTGACAGTAAAGACTGCATCCGGTTATAGACTATATATCAAAACTTTTAAGTGTCGGTTTTCGGTTAGTTCGATAATAAATGCCTAGAAACTGACATCCAGTTATTGCTACTTCCGTCACGTGGTTTTACTCACTAAACCTACCTCATTTCTTGAGTATATTTTATCATTCCAAGTATTCTTCTTCCACACTTATTACTCAGATAGTTGACAAAAAAAAATTGTTTGCTGATTATAAATTATGCACATATTTTCCATCAGCTCGGAGTCAGTCCTTGAACCACTTGTCTGCGACTGTGGGAGGTCTTACCACAATCAGGTCTACTCGTCATCATCAAAGAACCCTCGCAAGGGAGTTTGATAAGCTCCAGGACTTGCACAGTTCCTCGTGGACATTAGTACTCAATACTAACAGGTAATTTGTTATACAAAATTGCAGTAAAATTTTAGAATAACATAAAATATAATAACAATAATAAAGCCCGTTTATTTCCAATATACAATTGTTATAACATGCTTATTCTAATATATTATGTTATAAATATAACGTTTGATGTTTTAATATAAGTGTATAATTGTTTTCTTTTACTCACTATCGTTACTTTCTTCAGTACCATTGATCGGAACCCCTTCTCGGGTAAAGGCCTCCTCGAGCTTCTTCCAGATCTCTCTATCCATAGCTTTCTTCTCCATTCACTTCCTGCTATCCCTTTTATATCTTCTATCCACCTCTTTCTAGGGCGCCCTCTTTTCCTTTTTCCCCTTGGTCCCTTCCATATAGCTGTCTCTATTGTCCATCTTTTGCCTGTGTATCTTGCTATATGTCCTGCCCACTGCCACTTTTGTTTTAGGGCGTATTGTAAGGCGTCTATAACTTTAGTTTTTCGTCTTACATAACATAAAATATATAAATAAGTAATTTAGCATCAAATAATAACAGTTTTGATAAAATAAAAATAAAAAAGAAGCTTAAGGTATGGTAAGAATTTGTTTAAGATTAGTAAAGTAAATAGTAAAAATTTCCACATCAAGATTTATTTAACTAAAAATAAATAAAATAAAGAGTATGCAGAAAATGGAAACATGAAAGTGCTCCTTCCGGGGGTTCTAGTGCTACCACAAAGTGGCAGATTTCCCTCGCGACGGTTGGCTCGTTAATACGATTTCCCTTAGTAAATAACAGGATGATGGCTCCGTGGGGTCCTTTTTAAGAGAAAGTCACTTTTTCGTGTTTCAAATGGTAATACTGAGCATATTGCCTCAATTTACTTGACTTTATCTGGTAAGAGGATAACAATTAGTTTACATGTATATTGTATATACATTCTGAATGTACAATTTCATAACAGTACCTTTGTGTCCTTTGTTATTCTGTTCTATGCGATGACGTGTACGAACTTCAAGAACGCATCTTTTGCTCGTACTACATCTGCGAAATTTTTGTTTTGTTTTTAGGGCTTTTGGATTGTGGATGGATATGGTGTGCTGCCTTTATTTATCTTTCGTCACCTTCAGTTTCTTCTTATTCACAGACGAAGGTAAATATTTTTTTAGGTGTTTATTCGATTAAATGCTCTTCTTAGACCCGTGACCATTTTAGCGAAAACGAACCCCTGTTTTCAATGTGGCCCTCCGTCTGTGTGTTTATATTTATATGGTATGATATGGATGAAAATTACGTCGATACGATATGAATATTAAATTAAATTAAAGCTGAATTAGACGATTCAACAAAATTGAATCCATTTAGTTGAAATGCGCAGAAATTAAAAACATTGAATTATGAAAGTTTATATTTACGCGAACCACTTTGATTGATTTATTCAATTCATGGTTGATTTATTCAATTTGAAAGATGTATCAACTATATTAGTTATAAGCCAAAAACATTTAAAGATATGCTTAGTGTGAGATTGGAAAAAAAACTCGATGCGAACTTAATTGCCAACGTAATATATTATATTTATTACCTATTAAAATGTTTGTTTGTCCAGACACACTGGGTGGAAATGTTGGGTTGGCCATAACACAAGTGATCGGGCTGGTGGGGATGTGTCAGTATGGCATGAGGCAGACAGCCGAAGTCGAAAACCAGATGACATCTGTAAGTACACGATATTGATCAGGAATTTCAATTTAAAGGAATCTGTTTCTAAATATTTTTTAGGTAATTAGCCGATGATTGAAAGTATTAATTGTCATTTTCAATTAATACTTTTAATCACCTTGTGCATGCATGCGTGCGTGCGTGCGTGAGTGAGTGAGTATGTGCGTGCGTGAATGCGTGAGTGAGTGATTGAGTGATTTTTATATCTTAGTGCACTTTTCAATGCTAATAGCAAGGTAAATAAAAGGATATAAAGATATAGAAACCTGGCCATAAAACTTTTATTATCCATTTTTTTTTTACTAAATTAGGTGGAAAGAATACTGGAATATACAAACTTGCCACCAGAAACACCCGTTGAACCAAACGTGAAAGCTTTGAAGTTGAACCATCCAAGCTTGGACTTCGACAAATGGCCTATCAAAGGTATCAATTCATATTAATTTTAATACGTGGAGAGATATTCATACTCATATATTTAATACTATTTCCCGTGTAAAATTAAACCTAGTTAAAGTTTATACGGAGAAGTCTGCCCTACTAATTGCATTCGCAGTAAGCGACTTTTTTTTGCAGAAATACGTAAAGCTTGATATTTTGTTGTTGTTTAGTGTATCTAACACTGAAAGTTACATAACATGGACATGTTGTTTAGATATATAAATATATGTTTACCGCTTTATTCTCGAAACCGCCATTTGCAGGTACTGCGTTTGCTATGAGGAGGGCAGAAGAGTAGAAGCTACTTGTTTGTTAAATATAGTGTTACAACTTAGGCCCTGACAAAGACAATTCCACGTACAGATTTGTAAAAGCACATTTTATTACCTGTCGGTATTTGAACTAATTGCAATCCTTTTGTGATCGTCTTTTTTTGTTCACTTATTTATTAACATATGTTTCTAGTTATTGTGGAGAACAGCCTATTGTTTTATTCCGCTTGCAGGCTGCATCATTACCCAGGTGTTGCGGATTACAATTATAAGCTCATTCTAGGAAATTGTGTCGACGTTGCTGGACGGGCACATTTGCATTTGTGAAGTATAAAACGACGGCCTGATTGAGAGAGGGGGCGGTTGAGCTACAACTACGATACGGGCGTGACGTGTGTACATTCGGGAATATAATAGTGACTGATTTTACGCGTATAATTGAATTACGACCTTCTGCATTACGTTTGGATTTGTTTTGTTCGGTTATATTTGTACCTGTGTTATACGTGTTTGTATAGTTCTAATAAACTCTATAATAATGCTAACGGTATTTTAATTCGAGTCTCGCTAACCCGTAACAAGCTGAAAATTTAAAAGCCTTATCCTGTTTCAGGTGAAATAATATTTGACGATGTTTCGTTGGAATACGAGAAGCCGCCTAATCCCAAGAAAGATGTCCACGCCACAAGTGAAATACTGAAGCTTGACGAAGCGACATACGCAATAAAAGGTGTCAATTTTATCGTGAAACCAGCTGAGAAAGTAGCTGTCGTGGGAAGAACAGGCGCCGGGAAGAGTTCCTTGATCAATGCTTTGTTCAGGTAATGTATTGTAGAGTAAGAAATAAAAATACTATTTGGAGAAGTGCGATATTTTTTCTTAGTCGTCTAATAAAAAACTTACTTTTAACGCCTCCTAATGATAACAGTTGGCTAACTAATTCTTAACGCTTATGAAAATTAAACAATGCCGAGACCTAGTTTCAGTAACGGTTTCTTAAGAGGCAAGATGACAGGTTTTATTTGAATCAGCAGATTGACAAAAATAAAATCACTAACTACAACTACTAAAATGATAACTGGAAACTTATTGCTGCTTCTTTTCCTTAAAGTTGTATTAACACATTCCGAGGCGATATAGATAGGGTACTAGACTAGATAGAGAGACTAGACTTATTTTGAACTTATAGATATGGTCTTCAAAACTATTCTCTAGTTTAGTGGAACTTATGTTCAAATGGAAAAAAAAAGTTTGTATTTGAATTTATCTCCTGAATTCCCCACAGGCTTAGCAAAATAACTGGCAAGGTGACAGTTGATGAAGTGACATCCGATGAAGCGGGTCTAGCTTTTTGGAGATCGCGTCTTTGTGCTTTGCCGCAAAGGCCTGCCTTATTCGCTGCCACGTTACGTGACAATTTAGATCCAGAGAACAAATATAGCGATGCAGAGATATACCACGCCCTCGATCAGGTAACACAAGATAGACAAATAGATAACGGACATATGGTTAGATGGTAGTGTAATGGTGCGGTTATGGTAATAATAGTGCGGTCATAGTAATAATAGTGCGGGTGTGGTAATAATAGTGCGGTGGTGGTCTAATAATGAGGTTGTGATTTAATAATAATATTGAGATGATCTGATAGTGTGGCCAATGTCTAAAAGTGACATGATTGTTTGAAAGTTAACTGGGCTGATAACCTTCAACTTCACTATCAAGTGAAGTTGACGGTTATGGTTATGTTCTTCTAATATTAGTAATGTGTTGATTATAATAGGTGAGGTGGTTATTGTATAGTGAGGCTGTGTTCTAATATTGAGGTCGTGGTTTAATAACAGTTTAGTAACATATAGTGGTTTAATAGTGAGGCTGTATATATAATGATATAGTTGTCTGCTTGTGAATTTGCGTTGTAATAGTGAGGTTTTGATTTAATAACAGTGGAACGTCACTATTTATTAAAGCAAAACCTCACTATTATTAAACTACAAGTTCACTATTTATCACACAAGTTTGAAGTTGTTGAACTTGTGGTTTAATAATAGCAATGTGGTAGTCTAGTAGTTCTCCTACGAGTCTAAATTTCTTCAGATCATTAAGATTTTAGCCATTAGACAGGTTTTACTTTACGATTTTGTAATGTAAGGGAACAGTTCAATCCTGATATTTTAGTTTCTATTATGTTTCTTTCACAGGTGGAGTTGAGAGACATGGTGGGCAACCTGCCGGCAGGTTTGAGCACCAAAGTGGGCGATGGTGGGGGCAACCTCTCTGTTGGTCAGAGACAGCTGGTCTGTTTGGCCAGGGCGGCTTTGGCAAACGCCAATGTGCTGGTATTAGATGAAGCCACAGCAAACGTGGATACTGAGTGAGTGTTTCAATTGACATTTATCATTATTACGTATAGCCGGGTTTAGAAGAATGCCGATAGATTTATTACTAACTTTATTCACAGCACTTATAAAGCAGCCAAACATATAACAAGTAGAAATAGTTAGGAATCAATTGATACCGATAACGTGCACTTAAACGGAATGCAATTCGTGTTCGCATTGAGATGAAACTCCCCTTCTTCAAGCGGGTCAAATATTACCCAAATTTCCAAAGAGAATTTAAATTGTCATACTGTAAAGAATATGCAGAGATATCTTTTAAGTAAAAAAATTGTGCTTTTGGTTCGTCATTTTTTATTGAAGTACGTTTGCAATGTATTCTATACTGACGAGTTTAGTGACAAGTTGAGTGGTTAGTTAAGTGGAAAAGGAGTGTATCGTAGTTCGAGAGATGAACCGGAAGCGCGGCAATATGATAATACGTGAGCACTGCAGTAGCAGGAGGTGGTCTACGCAATATCGGCGACGGTATTGTGAGCGAGACACCTTGTCGTTGGGACTGTGCATCGTTAGTAGTGCGCGTAGGGGCAACCCTGCCAAGAAGTATTGCGTGCGGCTGAGTAAGTCAATAAAAGCGTTTAGTAAAAAACTGGTGTTTTCTTCCAATCCATAAGAGCGTACCCCCGCTCGCACGTAACAGTATACTTAAAATAATTGGAAAAGGTGATAAAGCACATGTTATTAACTTCGTTTTTTTGTTATTCCAGGACAGATAATCAGATCCAAAAGACTATAAGGACCAAATTCGCGAAATCGACAGTTCTAACAATCGCACATAGATTAAACACTGTCATGGATTATGACAGAGTCATCGTTATGGATAAGTGAGTATGAGATATATTTTTAAATAAAGTGATACTTATTATAATTACTTTTTAACTGAGATGGTAAACATAATAAAACTACGTTTTAACGGTTTTAAGCGCGGTAATTTATTTTATTTAGGTTTATCCGACGTTGACAAATGTCATCTTTGTCTTCCGTGACCACGGCAACTGAAAAGCGGCCGAAACGTCGGATAAACCTAAATAAAATAAATTACCGCGCTTAAAACCGTTAAAACGTAGTTTTATTACGTGTACAAGTCGCGAAAACTTAAGAAAATATTATGAGATGGTAAAAGATTATAATTGTTTTAAAATTGCTAGTTGGAAATCTAGTGTTAGTTTTCATAAATAAAACGCAATAAAAGAAATATTCTGAAAGCAATGTTACCCAAAACGTAAATAAGCTTAATATGACAAATATTTATTTAAGATGTTTTTGCATGCCTTGAAATGACAGAACGAAATTTACTATCTTTTGCATTACATTTTGAAAAATAACAATTATGGTAAAGTATGTTATTTCTTTTGTAATAGGGGTCGTGTAGCAGAATCTGGGCATCCTTTTGAGCTATTAACACAAACGAATACACAGGCCAACAAAAGCGAAGCACTTCCAAGAAGGTCATTGCTGGCCAAGAGTCAGGTAATTTTTATATCATCATTGTTGTTTATGATATACCTATATGTACCATTGTAACATAATTGCATTATAACGTAATTACATTATAACAATTAATTTAATAATATATAGTTATATATATTTAATAGTGGTCAAAATCCGCACGTATTCAACTTTTTAAACTTTAAATTCTTTAGTAATACCTATTCTAAGCGATTCTTAGACCAAATATTCTTTTTAACAAACTATTATTGTATTGATATTTTTTAAATACTATAAGGTAGTACAATGGACGGTCCTTATGCTTAAACCGATCCCTTCCAGACGAACTTTAGATGGATTTAAAAAGATTTTATGGCATGCATTTTAATAAAATACCAATAAGTATGATAAATATATAGCTATAAAAAATATATACGTGTTAATGGTGTTCCTAGCCGATACTAATCCTTTGCATGTGTCTTATTAGCTCTTTGAATTTGAGTAATCTATTGTTCACGCTAATGTCTTTGTTTACGCCGTAAGACGTTGTAAAATCTTCTTTCCTCTGTTGGTATTTCATGCGAATTCTTTGAGGTCGTTAATCCGACCATTGGAGGATTTCAAGAACCAGTGGGTGGCATGTTACTAGTCGGTTAGCCAGAAAATGCGCCAGCCGTGTTCTAACTGCGAACGAAGCGTTACCTGGTGAGCTTTCGGAGCGAGTATCTTAGAACGACGGTCTTTGCTCGATTGACGTGATAACGATTTTCTGTCCTACAGTTTGGTTTCGTTGTATTCGGCTAACCTTTTAAGAACTATGAATTACGTCTGTGTACTTCGAATAAACTCTGTGATAATTTCAGCGACATTTTCAAATGTATACATCCTACAAATTTCGTAACAAAATTATTACATTGAAGTTAAAGTCGGTAGAGGTCGGCAAAGCGTTAGGGACGTGTCACCCATGGTGTTGCAAACGTCCATAGGCGACGGTAGCCACTTTTCATCAGGTGGGCCGTCTGCCTGTTTGCCTCCTTCAGGCTATAAAAGTTATTTTTAATTTCAGGCACCTTTAGCTATACCCGAGAACTTCGCATACGAGCATACGTCGGGCGAGCACTTGGAGGAGCACAACGAAACTGTCATCTTGTCACGGGATAGGATACGTACCTATTCCAACAGGTAATATATAGATAGATAACACTTTATTGCACACCAAAATATACAATTACAAAAACAGACCATGTTTACAATATTTTCTAGGCAATACAACAGGCGGCCTTATCGCTCAAAGCGAACTCTTCCAGGCAACCTAAATAACAGAGATTGAATCGGGCGAATAGGTGGTGCAGGAAAAAGGCAATAGATACACAATACAAGAATACTCAAACTAATTTAAGAAATAAATATACAAATACATACATATATACATAGTCATATATATACAATAACACATAAGTTATTACAATAAATAAATGTCTTAGCATGATTATATTAGGTAAATCAGAAATAGCTATATATATATATATATATATATTAAATAAAAGCTTGTAAAATAGGAGCAGAGAAAGTATTACACTATATATATATATATATATATATATATATATATATATAATGGATGTACCTTTGTATGTAAGGTCGGGTGGAATCTTGCAAGATAAATTTGATCAACTTCCCGGTTTTCGATTGAGCTGAAATTTTGCACGCATATGTATATCGCGTGGCAGTGCAATAATATGGTACCATGGAGCTGATCTGATGATGGAGTGGGAAGGTGGCCATAGGAACTCCTGTACTAAACAAGATAGACCCGTCGTGTTTGGACTCGTTTTACTTGTCTTGGCTAGCACTCTGCTGCTGCATGATATCCAGGAGCTCAGCTTGTATCTAAAAACCTTTTTGAAAAACAAGTTATTTAGTATAACGAAAATATTGGGTAAATTAATTTTCTTAGTACATAACTGAAGACGTAACTGGATGAAGGTGATATGTCGCATATTCGGTTTTTTGCTTTTTTTTGCGTAGATGAAGGTTATAAGTCGATACCAAATGACTACAGACCTTAGACCATAGATATAAGGCATATTTAAAAAAATAAAGAGTTGAAAAAGGTTCAGTTTAAAATAAAAGTAAAACTTTGATCTCGATTTCCTTAGAATTGGAATTATACGACCTTCATCCACTCAGGTCTTTAACTCTTAGTGGCATGAATAAACCCATAAGGTCTGTCTGCCAGAGGACATAGTCTAAGACACCTTTCGCCGTACATTTTTGTTCGGTCATCCCGAAATAGCAAATGAAATTTTAGATAGAAGAAGACAAAAATAAATATAACATGCAATGGAAAATGTACTTAGATATAAAACAAGGAAACGACGTTTGAGAGTAAGCCCTCTGACCCGAAGGCGGGCAGACGTCGTTGACAGTTACGTTAAAATCGCGGGCGGCATCTAGTTATCTTTAACCTTTCAGATCTGAAATGACCGACGAAGAGAGTCCGGGAATATTCAAAGCGTTAGTGGAACAAACTGGAAAAGAAACTGCAGCTTTGTTGTACAAAATGGCGGAAGAGGTATTTTTGACAATTATTTATTTATTTATTTAAGCGATATGACAAAGGGCGAAGTGTTAACGTGTTAAGATGTGGATTGAAAGACGTATGAGCATGGGTTGCGAATAATGTAAAGATGGTTTGAGCAAGTAGAGAGGATGTTTGAAAGGAAATTGACATCAATAAGCGTGTTTGCAGTAGTGTAGATGGATGGTGGAGTCATGTAAGAAGAATTCGTTTTCATAGTGGCAAATGTAGTTCTGAAAAAGTCTCCATCGCACCGCACGCCATCGGCTGGGCGTTCATCCCCACTTCCTTGAGCCGCTTCGCTCTTGTACGCAACGGTTCTCTAGAACGTTCCTCTTGCGCACCGTGGGGACTTGGAATGAGCTCCCAGCCGTGGTTTTCCCACAGCGCTGAGACATGGGGTTTTTTAAAAAGGGTGTCATAAGATTTCTTCGTGGCCGGCAGCGCGATGGTGACACCTCTGGTGTTGCAAACGTCCATAGGCGACGGTAACCGCTTTCCATCAGGTGGGCCGTCTGCCTGTCTGCTGTACTCAAGCGATAAAAAAAAGTCTTCGCCACAATTTTGGGTCGTCATACAGAAAAACACCACTAGGTTTCAATCAATATTTTGTTATTTAAAACTTAATTTTAATTTATCAACTTCATAGTTTAAAAGTTGTGGAGCTAATTACTGATTTAATTAAAAAGACATTGGGAAGCGTCTCTATGTTATTTTAAATCTAACGATACCTCACACCACTATGTATGGAGGCAATCCCCAGATATATATATTTTTTACGATTTCACCACAAAACTTTATGTAGAGAAATGGAAAGTGAGGAACAATACAATTTCCTGGGGCCGGGCGTTCTGTCGTAAGAGGCGATAAAACAACCCACAGCCAGGTGGTAGGGTACCTGCCCGTCTGGATGGCAACCACCCCTGCACTAGAGTATGCCGCCATAACAACCTTGAGTTGTGTTCCGGCATCACTGGCCAGATTCCAGTCTTTCTTTAGAGAGCGGCAGCACGTTGGTAGCATCTTTGGTGCTACAAATGTCCATAGGCAATGGTAATCGCATTCCATCAGGTGGGCAGTCTGATTTTCTGCTGAACTCCTGCAATAAAAGAACAAATTTCGTTCATGTAAGACGAAGAGTTTCGGAGAAGAATGACTATGACATACGCTGACAGACGGACGGATTGATACGACGATTTTATAAGAGTTCCGTTTTTGTCAAAATGGCTACCCTTTGCTGTGGCTATGGAAACCTTTAAAATAAAAGGAAATATTAAATAAATTTGAAATAATTCTATTTTCAGAGTTACAAGAAAATGTTGGATAAGAAAAAGAATTCTTAAATTTATTATCACGCCGAAACGTAGGAACATTTTACATTCCTTGCAGCGTTCCTTTTTTTCTTTAAAATGTGATTTATTTAAATTACACAACAGTATTTTGTTATTTACATCATATAATAGGAAATTTAGTTAATTATTGTCAATTTATAATATTATAGCAATTATATTGCCTTATTAGTGTCATGTTGCCTTGAATACATGTAACGAGTGCAATGGCCGAGTGAGTTCAGTAAGTGAAATAACATAGAGAACCCAACCAAGCATTCACTCTGCAGAAATGAACTCGACCGAGCATTCGTGCAAAAATTCTTATTTTTTAGAATAAAAATAATTCTAAGGTATGCGTGATAAATGTCTTATAATTTGAGAGATAAAATACTTGAAAAGCGATATATTTTATTTAACGTTATATATTCGAATTACAGCAAAAACATGTAAAAATTGCATGTACTTAAAGTTTGAACGTATTTTAAAAGAAGTGATATTAACTCGTAATTTCTTTGATAATTTATAGTTTTGTTACTATTTGTAATTGAAATTAGTGTTACACTATATTCCAATTAAATCGCAAATAAGACTCGGGCCCGCTTGCATAACGATCGCCTTTAAAAAAAGCAGTTAATCATATTAAACTGCCTAAATACGTTTTACACCGAACGTATTGACAGTTCTTTAAACATAAGCGTTGTGCAGACGCTAATTGTATTTAAGGGAGTTAAATACGTTTTGTTTTTCTTAAATAAATTTAAGCAACTTTATGTGAGCGGCCCTTAGATTTAATGTTCTCGTCTAGTGAATTTGCGCTAGCTAATAACTGCACTGCGCTAACTCGAAACTGAGTGAATATGTTATGATTTTTTTCACTCGGCCACGGCACTCGACCTAATGATCCCTTTTTTCTGTATATCGTACGTACTTAAATTTAAATGATATTTATCAAGGTATTAGTTTGATAAGCAAATTATTTAATACATTGGTGATGTTTGTTAACTACATTCTGTCGCACTTGGAGAGTTTCAAGAACTACTGAAATTAAAGATTAGTTCAATTTTAGTACCAGAAGGTTTGAATGTAATATGCATGTAAAGATTACCTGTGTACGAAACTCGTGAATCCACCTTAAGAAAGCATCGTGTGTATAATATCCAAAAACTTGGCAAGACCCGAAGCCAGCAGTGTGACGCTTGTAGGATAATATTATTACATAATAATATATAATATAATGGTCCTTTAAACAACTCTGAGTGCGTAAGTTTGATGAATCAAATAGGTGCTTCCCTATGTGAAAATGTGCTATTACAACGTAAGTACTTAAATAAACTACTTAATCGCAAAGCAGTAACTTAAATATTTCATTAGAAATATAGACAATTAAAATTTAATCGAGTGAAAATGTCAATTTATTTTAAATTTATTTATTTTAAATCTCGAATATTAATAGAAAATTTAAACTGTATTTTGTTAACCACTATTAGATTTTTTTTTAATTTTAATAATCGAATATTAGTTAGTAATTTATATTTTGGAATCGAATTACATAAATGTCCAATTGATGCCGTAATTGAGTAAAAATTCCAATTTATAGCGAGCGCTACAAATCGATCTCCTCTTGCGTTTTGATATAGCGAGATATCGCTAGACAATCTTATGTTTAGACTTTTTTATTTAATTTATATTGCAAACTCCACATGTTCACAGAATTTTTCTCTAATCTATCCTAAGGCTGTCTGGAAGAAATTGCTTTTAGTGATAAGACTACTGTCTTCTGTACTTAAACTACTTGAATTGTATGGAATAAAGTACATTATATTTTATGTATTCTATTCTGTCAAAGTTTTTTTTTATCAAAAAGATATTTTTATTGCACTGTGTCAATTTTTTTAAATCTTAATAAGTTTTCCTCCGATATAATTTTTGCTGATTTATCAAAACTCAAGAGAATGAGGACGTGTTGCGCCATTTACAAATGTAAGATTTACGATCATTTTCAATGTTATATTTTAATGGAATATTCCTATCCTCAGTATTTTGCTTTCATGTTAATTTGAATCTCTTCAACAAGAAAAAGAATTTAATTTCAAGTTATTAAAAAAATGCTTTAATAATTTCTAATTAAACACTATCTGAATACCAAAAGTTACCATTTACATTTCATATTTTAATTTTTAGAATATATTGAAATTTATATTTTAGGTATTAGGACTGTTTAAGGTTAAATTGCGCTAATTGTGGGACATAGAAATAAAAGGCATCTTATGTATTGCATGTTTTACGATGCTGACGTTTTATATTATTTATTATAATAGGTATGTACAAGTTTCAGGGACGACCGTTAGTGGTGCTTCAAATTAACACAAAAAGATGCTTGCATTTACAGAAGCTAGACGTGATCCTTACAGAAGCAGTGGTGGTAATCGGTAATGATATTTATCAACCGATTTTCTTCAGTTCATTTGACTTACTGGTTAAATTTGATATTTAAGCTCCTAATACAAGAAATGTCAAATTGCTACCAATGTTCAGGCAAGTAAATAAGTACAGTCGAACTTTGATAAGTCGAAAATCTGCCAAACTCGAAAAAATTGTGTTCCCTTCCCCTCGGACCCCCGAACCTCCGTTGCTCGAAATCTGAACCCTCTATAAGTCGAAATAATTAGTGACTCTCTATAAGCAAATTTAGTAATTATTTTCCCTCTGTAACTCGAAAATAGCAATGTTTGATTTTACAAACTTTATATCTCGATTATTTGAATAAATCTTAACATCTACAAGTCGAATGTTTCCTTACAAAATACGCTTAAGTCGAAATTCTCCATAAGTCGGTAAACCCTATAATTCGAATTTTTTGGTGTCTCCCTTCAAGTTCGACTTAAGAGGTTCTCTACAGTAGTAAGATACAAGGCGCCCATACGTTTAAAAAATAAGCTGATTTTGACTTTACCACTGTCAATGTTTTGTATTTTATTTCATAGATAATCATGATTAGACTAACATATCTAAACTTTTTGAATTTGAAATGTCAATTTCTAGAACCGTTATCAATTTGACGCATTTGAAAATGTCAACTAATCTGTGTATACCAAAAGTTACTATTTGCATTATATTTTTGTATGTTTCGTTTAGAATATAGGTAAATAAAAATGTTTCTTTAATTTAAGTTTTTATTAGGCATTGAAATCTAATTCATAGTACTTCTAATTAAGGCAAAACACCTACTTCTCGAGTGATATATTTTATGTAGAACTCAAAAGCAGGTTACACTTGGCGTATTTTTAGACTCAAGTTTTCTATACCTAACACTTACGAGTCAATTATCTATGGTTCTTGTTAAGTAAAACTAACAGTAAGCTACATTTAATTCTACGCTACTTTATGTAATGTATCCATGAACCTGATATAAATGAGAACTTGCCACTGATTTGATAAGCACGTTATTATTTACTTTGCTACATATAATGTCAATGGCTTGAATTTAAAATGTCAATTTCTCGAATACTTGAACAATTACGTCTACTTTTCGACTTTTCTCACAACTTGATCTTTAATTGTCATCATCACAAAGGTGTCATTTTTTGCCAGGCACGTGGTTTCGGTATCCTACGGGAACTGTTTTATTCCCGGGATAAGAAGTATCCTACCTGTAAGTACGTATGAAGTACATATTCTCCCCGCAAATGACTATTGCGCCTGGCCGACATGTTGGTGACGTGACCGTAGCCGAACACTCAGTACTGTTAGCATCACTGGCCGGCGAGTACGCGTACATATCGAGTTGCGGGTGACGTCACGTGAATGTTAATTTGATAAGGTTCCAGCACATTACCAATTTGCAACTTCGCCCGGATGACGTAAGCGCGAGGTATCGACGCGTCCGTGGCGAGAGCGATAAGAAGGCGGGGGTCGGGAGGGGAGCGCGCATTCCGCTCAAGTCTCAAGTTAACTCTTGCGGATAGTATTGTCCATCACAAAGACGCAACCAACAAACAAATGTACACTTTAAACATATTCACTATTGTGCATTTATATATAATGTATATATTATTTTAATTTAAAATACGTCGAAGTAAGGTATATAAATTATATCATTTTTCTACAAATATCTCGAATTTACGGCTGTACAGATTCAGTTTGAAGAGGTTGCATTGCAACTTTTGATTGAAACTGTAGTACTGTTACAATTATATTAGAAAGAATTTATATCGAATTTTAACAAATGTTATTGTTATTAATTCATTATTATTTAATGTTAACTGTATATTGTTATAATGTAATAAAGTGATAAATTAAAATGTTTTGTTTTTTTATTGAATTGTTTAGAATACACTAACGCACCCGCGAGTCTTTTTCCAATAGGTAAATAACACATTGTATATATCTGCAAGCTATTAAAATGTAAACTAGTACAAAGAAAAAGGCTAACTTATAATGAATTCTATATAATTATAATATCTTAAGACTATAAGTAGAATACTGAGTTTAGATCATCGATGTTAATGGGTAAGGTTCCCAGGCTGGGTATAACTTGACCATAACATCTAGAACAAGAACATTCTTTTTGCATTGTGGTAATATTCTATTTTAGCTGTAGTTAAGTTCAGTGAATCATTAACAGCGAATTTATACATGGTATTTTAATTTGAATGTCGATCCGAGTCCAAACTCAGCTAAACAATAACTAAATACGATGTAACAATACCAAGTTTCACGTGAGCTGTGGTTAAAGTTTACCAAGGATGTCTAGTGGAATTTGAAGCTTCTTTTAGTTATTAATCGACGATATTTACAAAAGAAGAGACATTATAGGTTTGTAATGGTTAGTTTAGCTTCTCTTAATCAAATATTTGTTCTGTTAACTATCACAAGATGTATAAAGCTCTTGCTAACAACATTATAGTCTTTATTATTAACTAACATCCTAAGCTATGTTACTGTATACGTCGTAACTCTCCTATAATATTAATGGACTCTGTGGTCGTAACTAAAGCAACTTGATTCGTGCACGATGTTTGACGTACTCAAAATCACTAGTAAGTATCGAAATTACTATTGACCTAATTAAAGACTGCGTAAGTGGCGCCCCTATTATTTTGTACTTTATTTTGCCATCCTGTATATTACTTCGCTGGGTCGTCATATTGATCGTTGTCTGAAGTAGAAACCAGAAGTTGGTCACCCGGAGAGTCGATTACGCGTTTTGAATGCTTTGTAGAGGTTATGATTGTGTTATGGATAATATACGTCTTAGGGGCGTAGCTACCGCCGTATCAGCCGGATCAATAATACGGGGCCTCCAGACTACACCCTGAAACCTGAAACCCTGAAAGTGTGTAAGCAAACATTCCTAAAATGTTATCCACAATCTTTTATAGACTAATAACATATTTAACTATAACCGCTGGGTCAACAGGAACGGCTATCAGATTGGTTTTTATTGTCTATAGAGGTAGAAAATCTAGAAAAAATGAAATCGTCTTCATCTATTTGATTTGAGAAATTAGCTTGCTGAAACTGATTGATTTCAATTGTTTGTCTAACTTAGCTCGTAGGACTATTAAGTTTTAGCAATAACTTAGAATCAAATCAATATATAATTATTTTAATCAATTGGAGCATCTATTGTTTTTTTTTATAAAAAATACTTCACCTTTCTTTTGAAAACACATTTTGATACAGGGCCCGTCTAAGGTAAGCGACGCCTCTGATACCTACCACTGACAATTTTGAGGCAGTATACACGGACACCATAACCACAGTACACAATAGAATGTTCGTTTAAAACATTTAACATGCAAGAAATCGAACGCGAGTTAGGTGGACCAAATATTAGGATTCCTTTCCCCCAGAGATGAACTATGCAACATTGCTGTGGATGCGTTTGATATCCACCGATCATTTCATTGATCCACATAGTATAACACTGGTGGACTCTGATTCAACTAAGCTATGTTTTTTATATGGGAGTGTGCATGCTTTCCCTATTGTCGATACGTCACATACCCCTTCAGACTGCTGAAGAATGTCCTAGGAAGACCAGACCACGTTACCAGCAATAGAAGGTTTATGGGCTAGCCGATGTATTACAAAACAGGTTAATTTTTCATATATAGTATGATGAATATTTCCCGTTATACAGTACAATACATTGCGCGTATTATGGGTAAGGTTATCTGTGTTTCGATTCAAAATGTTCAATGTATATGAAACGTATAACATGTTTTGCGAAATTCAGCGGATTTAATTCCACTTGTATTTTGTTCTCGCAGTACCAGTTTGCGATCCAATCACACCGAAGTATAATATAAATCATTGAATTTAAAAATAATACAATTTTCTCAACTTGATTTACTTCGAATTTTCATTATTTATATCATATCTAGGTTTCGATTATTCATGAAATTAAACTCAGCTAGGCGCGTACACGCGTAGTCTATGAACAATGAAAGATTATAAAATTTACCGTCCACTGTTATCGTTATTTAGCTACAGAACCATAATCCTTTATCTCAAGAACGGATCTTTTTCAAACTCTACTGCCTTTTATTATTGCAAAAATGTTCACTTCATCGTTTGAAAGTTTGAAAGGAAGGACACTGTTTTTAGGATTAGAAGCAAACAGTTAAATATATGGCGGCTCCCCCTGATTTTATTTACTGATCTTACTACTACAGCGTGTAGCACCTGAATTTCATGAAGGTTTCGTTTTTGCCAAAACAACTACGGTACCTAAAAAGACGTTCCAGGTTCATTAACATCAATCGTAGTTTAAACTTAATCCTTAGAACTCACAGACTTAAAGCTAGCAGATAAAAATACATTTTGTAACATTATTGTACTGCAAGGAAACAATCGTACCCACGGCAAAGTATTATAAAAACAATGTCACGGACGTTACGCTACTGTGTAAATAAAATTGTTTTATTTTATCGTTCTGATGAAACTTGCTTATCGATTCGCGAAGACGTAGGCGAAATAGGATACAGTGAATAATCGCGAATCAAACTAAGCAGACTTGTTTCATTATTAACCTCTTATTTACAACAAAATGAAGAAAACAGTAGGTTAATAAAACACCTGCATAAACAAAATTTTGAAAATTCTTTCCTAGTAAACTATATTGCAATTGTGCGCGCCATTTTTCGTGATCACTGATTAAAAAGTAATAACAATAAAAAGTTTGTATGTATTTTTTACTCACATATTAGTGTTATCAAAGAGGAAAACTAGTTTTAACATCAAATTTTATACCGTTAGTATTTTGGCAATAAAATGGTAACAGTGTTGTGATTTTTTTATATATTTCAAACAATCGATTTTTGGTGTCTTTTTAATTTGAATTTTATAGATCTTAGTATTCTTTTTACGCAAAGTGGAATTTATCAAAATGATAAAGCTATCCATAGTTTTGTTCTTAGTTTATTTTAATATAATTAATGCAAATCAGCTTAAACTGAAAAAGGTTTTAGCATTAAGCAGACATAACGTGAGAACTCCGCTTACGGAAAATCTAGAAAGAGTTACTCCGTATGAATGGAATACATGGGATGACAAAGCAGGATGTTTGACGAAGAAAGGCGCGTTGTTAGAAAGTTACATAGCTGAATATTTTTCTATGTGGCTGAAAGATGAAGGATTGCTACCAAAAGAATGTCCAGATGCAAATTCTGTGTACATTTATTCGAACACGAAGCAACGAACAAAACTGTCTGCAATAGAATTTGCTAAAGCTGCATTTAAGGATTGCAAAGTGCCAGTACATTTTAAAAATATAACAACAATGGATCCTACATTCAATCCGATCATTCATAATGCTACCGATGCATTTAAAAGTATTATTAGAGAAGAAATGCAAAAGCGACTCGATGCGACGGATTTAAAAGACGCTTATTTGGAACTAAATAAGATTTTAAATTTAGAAAATTCGAAAATGTGCAAAGACGATGGCGCTTGTGACTTGGCCACAGATAAAACTAAAATAGTCAGTGAAGTTGGTGACGAACCTAATGTTGATGGGCCTTTATTTGTAGGTAACGCTGTTGTGGATGCGTTTATAATGAGTTTCTTTGAAGGGAAACCTTTAAAAGACGTAGCTTGGGGTAAAATTACCGACGAAGAGCAATGGAAGTTACTATCAAAGATAACTAAGGCAAATCAAGATGTCAGATTCAATTTAACTAACGGTTATAATGATTTCGCTGGACCACTCTTGAAATTAATATCTGTGTATTTATTAAACGATGTCGATTATAAATTAATTTATTTAGTAGGCCATGACTCAAATTTAAATCCAGTAATGAATGCATTTGGAATTAAGCCTTTTGTTTTACCTAATCAATTTGAACCGTACCCGATTGGTGGGAAAATTGTCTTTCAAAAATGGAGTGATGGGAAGAAGGATTATTTAAAATTAGAATACATTTATCAATCATGGTCACAACTTAGAGAAGGAACCGTTTTAAATCTTAATAATCCACCAGAAAAAGTTGTTTTAGAGCTAAAGGGTTGTCCGATAGATGAAAAAGGTTTGTGTCCGTGGGACGATTTTGTTACAATTCTAAAGCAATTTGAATAAAATATAGAAAAATTTACTGAATTTTTTCATTTTGACTTATAAAATAGGTACTAATTAAAAGCTCGCTTTTGTGTGTGAAAAATTGACCGTTAAATGATGTTATTCTAGCTAAGGAGGAATATTTCTACGAAAGCATTAAGAGTTTATTGCGATAAAAACTATGAAGTCAAAAAAGTCCTACGACTTTCACAAAAATTAAGTAACTTAAAATATAAATAAGTAAATACATATTTTAAATCAGCTTCTCTTCCCTCTTCCATATATTTGCCCTACACTAGCGCCATTTTGGTCCGTTCATGGACTATAATTTACTCCTTTTTTGGGGTTTTTCAGTTTGATCTTCCTTACCTCTACCATGGAAGATTTATATGCGTCTACCCTTAACTAGGTAAACTATTGTTTATCTATGGAATGAATAAGTATTAGGTACACATTCGCTTATTAAAATAAAATATGGGTCTTACAAGACGTAGAATAAACGGTTCCGCAAAAGTGACAAACTTTCGTTATTTAGCTACAGAAGCGTATTGAAGTGAAACTTCTTTAGCGGCGTTGGAAAAAATTTACCGTATTAATTATAATTTAACTTTATTTAACCAATTTCTGTAAAGTTGCGTATATCATTTTTCGAAAAATAAGGTCATAAACAAGTTTTACTTCTTACGTGTGAACCATTGATATATAATAAAGTGTGTACATTAGTACACGCACACTTGTTTTTTTTGCAATATTCACATTTTTCGCAATATCGCTCACAACAGCATTGTGTACAGGTATATTATAAAGTTTACACTTTCATACTAAACATCAACTAGAAAATCCCAGAAGTTTCCAGGAAAAGTGACTGTGAACTAAAAGACAACATAACCACTTCTTAAAGGTTCCGTTTCAGCTAGAATGTTTACGGGACCCGAAAAACCGATAAGACTGCGTACACACAGAACCAAAAATGGCAATGAGTAGTTTCGCTTTTTATTGATTTCATGTGTGCGCATAGACTGAATTTGTACGTTTCACGAACGATTGAAATTATACTATACACTGACGGAGTCATAAACTGCATCAAAGTAATAGACGACTTTGAAATAAATATTTTAACCAAGTATGCAAACTTTCTATACAGATTTAAATTGAAACCTCTAGATTGGTTCGTAGGTTTAAGTTTAAGTTTGTGTACTGGAAACGATCTTAAGACTTTTTTTGAAGAAAAAACAGAATTTTAAGGAAAATTGGTTTAATTTAAAAATTGGTTTTAACAATAGACACAAACTTTATGCAAGGGTTTATTTATGTTTTAATAAGGTGTATCACCTCCACGTGCCCTTGTTACGGTTTCTAATCGGTTCCGCATAGATTTTATCAGGGTTATTAAAAATCTTGCGGAATATTGTCCCATTCTTCTGAAAGTGCTGTTCTTAGTGCTGCCACTGTCGTGGGCAAAGGGTTACTCGCATATACAGCTCTTCTCTCTCTTTTATTGTCCCAAACATGCTCAATGGGATTAAGATCCGGGCTGCGTGCTGGCCAATTCATTGTACGTATCGCAACCTCTTCGCAATATTGTCGAACTTGTGCAGCAGCGTGCGGCCGGGCATTATCCTGCATTAAAGTAAAAATTTCGCCTATGAATCCCATGTAAGGCACCACGTGATCTTCTAAGATCTCTGTTATGTAGCGATGTGCAGTCAAACCCCCTCTATTACCGTTTTGACGGACCATGTCTATGAACACAAGTTCTGTTCGCCCGTTCATCGATATGCCACCCCAGACCATACACGAACCGCCTCCAAAAGGAACACGCTCCTCAATGCAACTTTGAGCATATCACTCCCCACGCCGACGATAGACTCTTCTGCGACCATCTGCACCATATAAATATGTCCTACACTCGTCCGTGAACAATACGGAGGTCCATTGCTCTTCTGTCCAATTCAGGTGATCACGCGCAAATCTTAAGCGAGCTTGTCTGTGAGCTACAGACAACTTTGGACCATTTGCTGGTCTAAAAGGGGGTGATATCCGCTTCCTTTAACCTTCTTCTTATTGTTAGTGCACGCACTTCATTAAGCTCCGTTTTGATGTTAACAAACGTAAGGAAACGATTTCGCAGGGAAGTTGTAACAATAAATCGGCTCGAGTCCTGCCTGTACCACGTCTCCTTCTGCAAGAACCTGTCTCCACAAACCTTCTGTATAATCTAGAAACCGTAGTCTGGTTTAAATTTAAATTTCTACCAATCGTTCGTTGACCCAAGCCCTCCCACACCAATGTTACAATTTGAGCCGCTTGTTTGGATGAAGTATCCATATTATGGTTCAAAAACTCTCGATGAGTTAAAAAACTAACCCAACAATTCTGCTGGTAACAATAATTCAATTGACAAAAGAATAAAAAATCAATGAGAATCAATTTAAAACTTTGCTATAAATAACACGCAAATCTGATACTACGAGTAAATTTTCTTTTCCCGGCTATATTCATTTGTTTTACTGCAGTTCTATTTTTAAATTTTCCTTTTTATTGAGATTAAGAGCCAGTCTCTCCATGTTTATATAATTTAATCTAAAAAGTTTGCATACTTATTTAAAAAAATCATTTCAAAGTAATCCTAAATTTTGATGCAGTTTATGAGTCCGTCAGTTTATTTATATGCTGCTTAAAAATGTATGTATGATGAAAGAATGGCTAAACAGATATACAATGCAAAAGTGGATGGATGCAGAAGTCGCGGAAGGCCACGTCACACCCACCATGATCAAATTGATCGTGTACTAGCAGAAGGTGATGTCAGGTCAGGAGCCTTAAGAACAGACGAGCGTGCATGACAAGAGCTATGAATGTCAAAGAACGAAGTGAGGTGTGTAAGAATAAGCCTATATGGCGCTCTGTTGCTCGTGCCTACCCCGCAAGGGACCTGGCGTGAAGTTATATACGTATGTATGCTTAAAAAAATCATCAGTTTCATTTTACGTAAACAGAATCTTAAATTATAGCATTTTAATAATTTTGGTAAGTTTACAAAAAAAATTGATTAGTCCAAGGATTTAAAAATGTAGTTTATAAGTATAAGAAGTGTTTTAAAAATTAAACTTATTCTAAAATTTTATTTTTATAATGTACTATGTGAATTTTATCAATTGTTCGTATGTAAAATTTGTAAAGAAAGAATGAAACGTTCCGCTCGACTGATCTTGACACTTGTTTGTTTGGCAATTTGACTTGACTTATGACAGTTATGACATTCGTTATGCCCACCTTTTTGTTATGGTATTATTTCTCAAATCTCTTGTTTTGATATGAAATTTTCTGCAATTTTGTGGTCCTGTTTTCGTGTTTTGTCGCAAAATGTATGATTAATTAATACTAGGAAATATGGTAAGGTTATCAATATTTGATAAGCTCGTTGTGATTATTTATTCGTATTCTTACAATAATGAGAGAATTGCTTATCACTAATAATATATATAAGCAAAATAATATATATCCATTTATCAACACACTCTTTCTAAATATAGTCTTCAAACAGAGGCGCATTACGCTTGTGAATTATATAATTCCCTTCACTTGTCTAGTCAGTGATAGTTTAAATAGTATAATTAAATTACTGTGTTAGTGATGTGCATAATACGCTGTGTAATTCTTATATTGTTATTTTTTGAATTTCGGACCGAAGAATTAAGGAGTTTGAAACAAGTAGTTATATTAAGTAGGCATAATGTGCGAACTCCTTTGGCGAAAAATTTAGAAGAACTGACTCCCAAAAAATGGCCTGTGTGGCGGGAAAAACGAGGCTATTTAACTTCGAAAGGAGTATTGTTGGAAGGGTTTATGGGTGTTTATTTTTCTCAATGGCTGCAACACAATGGATTATTAGATCAAATATGCCCAAATGAGAACACCTTCTTTATCTATGCAAATACTGCTGAACGAACTATGGCATCTGCTCAAGCATTCATAAGCAAGTCATTTCCCAGCTGCAATATCACTATACATCATAGTTCAGACCACAACGATGTTATTTTCAACCCAGTCATACATAATTCGTCTTCAACATTCATACAAAAAGCTAAAGAGGATATGCTTTTACTCTTAAACTCTTTAAGACTCAACACTTCATACAGAATATTAGAAAATATACTCAATTATGAAAATTCAACAATGTGTATCAAGACAAAACATTGCGATTTGACCATAGATAAAAATAAAATTTACATAAAATATGACACAAAGCCGTATGTATCTGGGCCATTGAAAGTTTGTAAATCAGCCATAGATTCATTTATTATGGAATATTATGAAGGCTTTACTATTGAAAATGTAGCATGGGGTACTTTACGTAATGCAGAGGGATGGAACTCTATAATAGATTTAAGTAAAGGATATCACAATGTAATTTTTAATACTACACTTTTAGCTAAGGATATAGCTAGACCATTAGTGGATTTTATGTCTGCATTATTTTTAAATGAAAAAACTAGTCCAAAAATATCACTATTAATGGGTCATGATGCTAACATATATACAATTCTTAAAGCTTTAGGATTTAAGCCATATACTCTAAGAGGACAGTACGAAATGACACCAGCTGGTGGTAAAATTGTCTTTCAGAAGTATTTTGATACAAAAGCAAATCAGTTTTTATTGAAAGTAGATTATGTATACCAAAATAGTGAAGATATGAGAAGTGGGAGGGAATTGTCTTTGACTAATCCACCAGAGTTTGTTACATTAGAGTTGGAAAGTTGTAAGACAGATAAAGAAGGATTTTGTTTGTGGGAAGATTTTGTTAAATTGTTAAATGGTATGTCTTAGGGCTGCATAGTGACACTGTAATGTCAAGAAACATGTAAAAAAATATAAACTAAATAGAGTTCGCACCACAAAAGAAGTCCCACAGAAAATAAAGGATATAAATATAAAGTGGTGGCTCCACTATTTGATAGAATTTTGTTCATAAAGTAAGCAATGATATAATTTACAGATTTAATTATGAAATATTTTGTATTTATTTCTCAGTAATTACCTACATTGATAAGACAAGACTTCCAGCCAATAAATACTCTGGCAGGATTATATTTGTTGAATGCTAAATAATGCATAGTGATGACACGTACACATGTGACACATTAACTTCAAATATACTGCTGCGGTACAAACCATACTAAACTCCTCGGCTTATTTGAAGGGGTATGTTGTACTGGTTAAGTAAAAAATGACATTTTATTCTTACAAACTCATTTTAAAATCATGTTGTATCCAACTCTTGTTCCGCATCTGTGGGACTTTTTTGGTGTTGCAGACTCAATTTATTATTTTTACTTTTTTGTAATTGTATACAGTATTTGTTTTTATTAGTTTACTGGCTTGCTCTAAATTTGTAATTTTCTAATATAATATTTTAAAAAGAAATTTACTGTCAAAAAATATCACAGTTTACAAGATAACAAACCAGATTGTATTATTTTCTTGTCATGTTTACTACATATAATGGCATATATTTTTTAAAACATTAAGAGCACTCTGATGCTATTTATCTTTCCATACATTAGTGTTATTGGAACTATTTGATTACTTTTATCTCACTATATATATACTTTTATGATGAATTTAATACAAACTGGTTTAGTATAAATTTATTATCGTCACACGGAATTATACCAGGGTAGAACAATAATTGTTTAATATAAACATAACTATAAATCTCCTAATCCGTAGGGGACTAGGGCTCAGATTAATAAATAGTTACTAAGTTAACTAGAGGTCGCCACGAGTCTCGTCTCGATTTTTAATGTATTCATATTTAAAGAAACTTATTACGACTGCATAAAGCAGCATATTCCAAAGCATGGAACAGAAATACTGGGAATGACAATTGTTTCGTGACTAGACTGCTTTATAAATCTTTCTTTCTCTTTCTGTTATTTTATCATTTTATATATGTATATTTGCATATACATTAAAGTATAATGGGCGGTCTTCTCGCTACAGGCAATCTTATCCAGACTACCCTATTATTAAAGATTATTCTAACCACTGCCTTTACTAATATTTAATATTATATGTTCCTAATATTATAAATAGCAAAGATTTGTATATTTGTATGTTCTTAAGGAATAAACTCAAAGCTGCTTTCAATGTATAATTTTAAATTTTAATTCAATTTATAAGTTCTTTCACCATTAGGATGCGTAATTATTCAGATGAATATAGGCTATCTTTTTATTACAAAAATCGGGATACCTACTAATAATGTAACCTAAGGTGTAAAAAAATACTGTTTTGATTCGGGGTTGATTTTGGGGTTCGGGTCTTTTTTTATTGTAATAAAATCTGTTTCCAATGGAACACATTTTATTTTAATTATCATTATTATGCTTTGTTATTGGGATTGTAATCTCTATGTGCCAGTTTGATAGTTTAGCGAAATAAACCTTTCACCCAGTGGCTGGCAGGCCAGATTGAGAGTTTCTTATTGACGACTGTCATGTGACATTATATAGAGTGAAAAGTCGAGATTTACATTACATTTTTAATGTGTATATACTTTAATCTTTTAAAATCCAATTATATACTACACAAAAGGTATTTCGGCTACGTAAATATTATATATCAAATTAAAAACGAATTTATAAATGAACGGGTTATTTATTCATGCAACGATCCGTCAACAGCTTGAACCAATGATCTTATAATAACAAGCTCACTGACTGAAACTGTCACATTAATTATTATTAATAAATAAAAAACGTAATTTCGAAATATATTTTTATTATCACTTCCATACAACATATTTTTTTAAATTACCATTATAATCTAAATTAATTGTACTCTTTTACTTATAATTATATTACATTAAAAATCTCACTTATGTATCAACTATTTTCTAACATTGAGATTAAAGTCTTCATTTTTTTTAAAGTCTTTATATGCGTATCTTACACCTCTCGCTCATTTTCCTGTAAATTGTGATCACTCCATCCATACTGGCGTTAAGTTCCCTAGCCTCCAAAATCCTACTTTTTCCTCTCCGCTTATGACTGGGCAACCCTTATTGTTTTTATTAAGTGCAGTACAGCTGGTAGTCTGACAGATAGACTAACGAACAATCTGGTGGTCTGGGTCGTTTTTATCGGGGGTACAAGGGGTGTGGACACCGGGGCGCAGATATCTATGGGGCGGAAGCCAATCGCCTTATACCTACACACGGTGCTTTTTTGTGCGCACGGGCAGTGCTCTTAAAGGAAATCAAAGAGTACATAATATGTATAAAGAAATTTTGAAAATATCGAAATGGAAAAAGTAATAATTTTGGTAACCTTTATAAAAAAAAATGTTTTTTTTATTGGTTTTTTATTGAGGAAGCTACAAACAAAAAAATATAGACTTATAATTTTCGAGAATTAGCATGCCCCAAAAAAAGATGACAAAAAGACTTACCTACACATAACATGAGACAGATAGACAGATGGACGGACATGAGGTTTTGCTAAGGGTTCCGCTTTGCCGAATTGCCTGGGGAGTCCAAAAATAAATATTATATATTTTTCTTGATGGCAAGAGGGCGCAAGTTGATTTTTGCACCCCGGCGCTCAATATGATTAAGTTGGCCCTGCTGGTCCCTTATTATATTTTAATATACATCGTTATTGTCAGTGCCATTCGAAAACGCAATGACATAGCAATAAATAGACTGACGCTGTAAAAAGATGACCGATCATGACCGGAAATCCCACTTTGAAGAAACGCGTGAAGGTAAACTTGTATCCGTGTTGTTCGGCCACTCCTGCGCACACTACATTCGTGCTTGCGCCGATTAGCGTGCCATTGCCTGTTGGGTTAAAAAGTTGAGAGTATAAGCCAATAGCGGTTATCTTGATGTTAAAAACTACATGATTATTTACAAAAAAAAATCACTTTACACATGTCACATATATTTACAATTTGGAGAAGGGAGAGGAGCAAATTTTTTTTACGAATTTGTCGATTTTTTTTTACGATTTTTTCGTTGCGTGGGCTGTCTTTGGCGGATAGAAGATGATATTACCACCCTAACCATCATTGTTGTTAGAGGGATGTTATCCACAAACGCGGATATCATGCCAGATATCTGAAAAATATAATTTAAGGTGGCGAAAAAAAACGATTTCTTATTTGAGTTTCGAGTACAAACAAATGTTAGTTTTTAATGTTTTAAGAACTCCCTCCAAAAGACAGCTAAAAAAATTATTAATTTAATTTTAAGGTTTAGAAAATCGGCAAAAACTGATTTTTTTTATTCAAATTTTTCTCGTTTCAGTATAATTTTATAGACCAAAAAGTATTATGTTTCAGAAAGTTTTAGTTCAAAATTTTGAGAAAAGTCGCTCATAATTTGTTTTAATGTACTAGTGTATTACTTTAGATTTTTTCAAGCGAGTAATGCACTAGTAAATTTAAAAAAATGAACAAAAGGAACTTATTTTGAATAAAAACATTTAAATATATATTAAAATTCAATAGTTTATTTTATAAAAGTTATTTTATAAAAGCTGAAAGTTTGTCAGCGCATGCTCCAACACAGGTAAGAACGATGGACTATTATGAAGTTTGGGTTACCGTGGCTTTGGCAGGTAAACGGTACTAAAGGTGTGTAAAATACCGATCTAAATTCATCAAATTTCATCATTTTAAATGTGAGTGTTACTTCAATTTCTTAAGGGTTCTCCACATTCTTGCGAGAACCACGCAAAAGCGTGAAAAAAAGGAAACGTGTATATGGAAGGGGTTCATATATATATTGACGTGAATACGTCTTTGAATACTGCGTGTTCAAAAAACGAATGATCCCAAATCGGGGGATACAGTTTAGTGTTGTAGCTACATATCTATCATCCCCATCCAGATTTCAATTATACCATAGGATAGCTAAAGAATCAAAGAGTTTATTACGCTAAGTAAAGACTGTAACACATCGCGTGTGGCGTAGGGGGCAGCCCCGCCATTTTGAAGACCATTTTGCTGCGGATCAACGACGGTGCCAGTGCAGCTAGGACACCCGGAGGACTTCTTATAATTATGACAATCATAAATAATAATATTTTATATAGACACTATTACTCGTTACGAGACGTATTCACGTACAATAAACGGCCGTGTCCATAATAGCCACACCCATTTTTTTTGTAATGCCCGGTTTCCATCTGGGATAATGTTATAATTATCGACTGTGAAAAAATGCATCTTGTTTATTTAGGTTTGGCAAGAATATTCGTGGTATGACATTGTTGTATACATCACTAATTTTGCAAAGTTATCTTACCAGTTGTATTAACAATAATAATGCGGCGTTTAACCTCGACACCCATGATTAACAAGGTTCCGCAAATTATTTATATCCTTTGTATTTTTATATTCAAAGAGTTATTGATAAGACTGAAAACAATTAATTACTACTGTCGTATTCTTGGTAGTATAATGGCTAGCGCACGAGGCCCAGCCTCAAAGGGCGCGGGTTCGATCCTGGCCGGAACGCATGCACCATTTAGTCAGTTATCTGATCTAATATGCACATTGTTACAATAAACACGTGCTAATAACGGTGAAGGAAAACATCATGATGCAACCTGCACATCGAGATAATCGATGTGTCAAAACTGGCAAGCCGTGTACTGTCCGTTCCCCAGTAGTAAGACTTTAAAAAAAAAAATTACAGGAGTACAGCTGTCAGGCGAACGGTCCAGCTATGATAGAAAGTGGTTACCGTCGCCTCTGAACATTTGCGACACTAACGGTGCTAATGTACTGCCGGACTAGTAAATGGGACTATGGGGGACCTGACCACTGATGTCGGAACACAAATCAAGGTACGATATGTTCTAGACCAGGGGTGGTAGCCATCCAGACGGGCAAATACCCTACTACCTAGCTGTAGGTCGTCTCTATACCCCATTCAACGGGCTGGCAACATATTCGCTTTGTCCCTGGTGTTGCAAACGTATGTAGGCGACTTTAACCACTTTCCATTAGCTAGGAACTTAGTGCCAGCTGCGCAATAAAAAAAAAGTTCAACGCGTTCAACAAAAGATAAAGTGACGTGGGGCACCATCTAGTCATGTAGGATTTAGGATTACATTTTTATGGTGCGATTGTTATTACTATTTTTACCATTATATTTTTCTAAATTAAGGATTTCAAACAGTGTTGAAAATAAAACTATGAAGAATTTAATTAATACTTTATATAATTTGCTTATAATTATGATATTTTTTACGTCATTTGTGATTTTCTCTCTTAAATTATACTAAATTTTTTATTGAATAAGTTCATTAAAATATACATCATATCATGTAAAATGTATAAGAAGAGTTATAATTAAACAAGAAAAATAGTTCATTAAAGAAAAAATAAATTTCACCGGCGCGCAAATAACCGACGAATGTAATAATCTTACGTCCATTTCATATGAAACCGTTCACACTACTACATGGCAGAACAATACAACCAATGTCAAATTAACCATTGTACGATATTTTTTTTAACCCACTTCATTAAGGAATAGGTTCTCAGTCGTTTGTATGTGTCTTTTATTTCTCGTCAATTGTGAACCGATTTTCAATAGTTTTTATCGAAAAGTATACTCTTGAATTGGTCTCATTGTCACCATGTCAGTATTTGGTGAACGGATTCCAGGGAAATCGAGAGTAAGAAAAAAAGCTTGTATACGCGTGTAGGTATTATTTTTTTTAATGCGATTTCTCCCTCTGTTGTGGGCTGATCTTCCACGTTTTTCTTTATTCATGAGAGTGTACACCCGAGGTGTTCCCATGATTACCAAGTCATGATCTGATGAGTGAATCTCAGAGAAATCGAAAGCAACCCTTATTGACGAGCGTCAACACCCCAAGAGTGAGGTAGTAACCTTCTTTACGCCTGCCAGCAGTACAATTTCTACAAGCGCTTAATATATCATTTCTAAAGTTATTGAAGTGCTTGCGCAGCTAAAAAGTTTTTTTTTCTATAAATAGGGTATTTAGTAAGGAATACCTTATTAATATTAATCTTATTAAGAAAATTAAAAGAAAAGAAAACACTTAAGTAAAAAAAACAATACCCACTCTTGTTTTTCTTTTTTAAATTATTTTAGTTGTTTACAGTAACATAATCAAATTTCTAAATTTCATACAAATATAAATACTTCATAACTACACAATAAATATCACGTTTGTTTTCATATCACACCAACAATCACTCAAATTTTAAAATTTTCAATATTTGAAGATTTCTTATTAATACTACATACTATGTAATTATTTACTAATCACAAACTTCTTCCAAGATATGATTTATTACCATAGCCAAAGAAGAACAATACTAGACATTATAATACTAGCTAGGTCTTTAATGTGTTGTCTCGAGGACGATTTATATAAGACCGCGCAGTTGTGAGCCGTGTCCTATACGAGACCTGGGCGAGGGACGGAACTTCAAGAACATAGTATTTTCTTAAGTTTTCGTGACTAGTACACAGAATTATAACAACTTTCTAATGGTTTATTTGGTTTTTGTTTCGATGTTTCGGCCTCTACTTAGTGGTGTAGCCGCCTACGTCCTGAAGCTGTGTACTACGCCAACTCACCCTGCAGTTGGAAACCAGAAGGATGCCTTAAAAAAGGCAGTTCGCAGTAAAGATCGTTGCGGAAACATGGTTGCTTTAAATAAGGCAGTGTGTAGTGACCATACGGGTGCCTTGAAAAAGACAGTGTGTATTGACCATAGGGGTGCCTTGAAAAAGACAGTGTGTATTGACCATACGGGTATCTTGAAAAAGACAATGTGTGACGACCATACGGATGGCTTGAAAAAGGCAGTTGGCACAGAAAATTTTCACACCCGCAGCGGACGTCGAGTCAAACCACCGGTACGCTTCACTTGACGGGGAGCCCTGTAGCCGCAGGCGTCCGATCACCACGGCGGCCGCTCACAAATTGTTGCGGACAGAATCACTCCGCTGACCTCACCCCCGTAAAGCCCGTGCGCCCACGCCCCGCCTACCGCGGGGACATAGCTCGCTCCGTTAGCTGCTAAGCGTATGCATTTTTGTAGTACTTTAGTAAGCGCGGAGCGAGCCTATATCATGCATTCCTGAACTGCAATTCAAACACACAACATTGTTTCACTTCTACCTGAAGACCTCTAAAGTGGCTTAAACGTCGAAATTAAAAAAGTGTGTGTCAGCTTTGATGCATGACTGGTGTTTAATCCTTAAACATTAAAAAAAATAGATAATGCGTGGATTAAACTTGGATAATCCATGCTTCTCACATGGACAATTGTATGTGGCTTGTTAACACGCCAGGAAACTGACTTATTTGTGTATACATATCAGACGGAAAGACGAAAAAATATAATATAGAAAGATAGAAAACGCTTAATAGTTCAAAACATACACATTAAATGCATACATAAATGTATCAAGATGTTCATGGTTAGAATTTAATATAAATAAAACACTTGTTAACTCGTAGATACAATTTTAATCACTGTTGTCCAATTGACAGGTCGCCGCCTCGTTCACTTTACTTTTTCTAATACGTTCAGATATAAGTACAATGATACATCTTCCCCTTAAGAAAAAGAAGTCTCATAATCTTTTAAATATGCTGGAGGCTTAATGTTTCTTTTTGGTCTACCTTCACCATTACCAGGGTCAAGACTATTATATGTTACATCACTTCTTTCACATACAACTGACCTATTTAATTCAGACTGATTTGTGTCAGGAGTTGGAACTTCAAGTGGCATCAAGTTTTGTTTAACTATTGGGGTGAAAGAAGGCTTAATCTGTGAAGAGTTTCTTCTTAAAATTTTACCAGTATTACAGTCTTTAATTAGTAAAGATCTTGGTGACCTATGAAAACCAATAATTACAGCTGGCCACCACTCTTTATTTTTGTAGTATACTATTTTTTGATTCAATTTAAATATGTAATTATAATATTTAGAAGATCTATCATAATTATATTTATTCATGAGATTTCTTTTCCTTTGGTATAATTTAAAATCCTCTATAATTTTTGGTTTAAGTAATTCTTCATGAATTGGCAAAACTGATCTTGTAGCCCGACTTAATAATAATTGAGACGGGGAGTATGGAGAACCCAATACAGGACAATTTCTATATTCTAACAATACAAGGTCTAAATCAAGATTTTCACATTTACATTTCTTTAATATGTTTTTTGCAATTCCAACATATCTTTCAACAAATCCATTAGATTTAGGATACATGGGACTGGATGTAACAATAGAAAATGCATAATCCTTTGCAAACTTTTTAAATTCAAATGAATTGAAAGGCATATTATCAGCTCTAACTGTTTTAGGAATACCATGTGTAGCAAATAGTGACTTCAATATTTTAATAACAGTTGCTGCCGTCATTGAGGAAACTTTGATTAAATCAAACCATTTAGAATAATAATCTGCCACAACTAGATAGTTGTCATTAGCAAAATTCAGAAAATCACAACCAATCTTCTCATAAGGAAGCATGGGTATTTCATCTATGATCATATGTTCCTTTGTTTTATTAGCACTATATTTTTCACATAAGGAGCATTTACTTATTAATGATACTATATCATTTTTCATATTTGGCCAATAAAATAGGGACTTTGCTCTAGCTAACGTTTTTGTAATACCGAAATGAGATGAATGTACTTTTGATAGAACTGTGTTTCGTAAAGAAAAAGGAATTATAACCCTGTGATTTAAATATACTAAATTATTCTCAACAGTAATATCATTTTTAAATTTCCAATATGACTTGATATCATCTGAAACTCTGTCTATATTTTTTGGCCAACCATGATTATAAAATTCTATTAGCAATTTTAAACTTACATCATTTAATGTTGACTGGGATATTTCTAAAAGAAACTGATCACTTATATTAACAGTGTGAACTACTTTATCAAGTGATTTTTCCAATGTTTCACATTCTGCTCTTGAAGAAGCTCTACTAATGGCATCTGCTATTAGCATCATAGAACCTTTGATATATTGTACATCAATATCATATATATTTAATTTTAATCTTATTTTACGTAGACGTTGTGAAGCAATATTGTATATTTCTTTTTTCATCAAAGACACAAGTGGCTGATGGTCTGTTTGAACTACAGTATGTCTTCCATAAATGTAATAATGAAATTTTTTACAAGCAAATAATATTGCCAAAAATTCTTTATCAATTTGACCATATTCACATTCTGTTTCACTTAAACTTTTTGATGCAAATGCAACTGGTTGCCCATTTTGCAACAAAACACATCCAATTGCATTTTTAGAACTATCAGTTTGGATAGTGATAGGTAGATTAGAATCAAAATTTCTTAATATTGGGGGACTTATTAATAGTAACTTAAGTTTTTTAAAACAGGTTTCATGAACTGTGCTCCATACAAACATAACATTCTTTTTTAAAAGTTCTCTAAATGGAGTTGTTATTTCAGACAAATTGGGTATATAATCTCTCAAATAATTGACCATACCTAAAAACCTCTGTAAGCTTTGTTTATCATTTGGTGAATCATAGTCCATTATTGCCTTAATTTTATTCTTATCTGGTAGTAAACAACCATCAACTATCTCATGTCCAAAATATTTAACTATCTCTGGAAGATATTGGAATTTTTTTAAATTGAATTTTATATTGAGTTCTTGAGCTCTAGTTAATACTTTTTTTAAGGCTACATCATGCTCCTCTTTTGTTTTACCATATATCAAAAAATCATCAACATATATGAATATATTGTCAATGTCCTTAAAACAGTTTTCACAATTTTGTTGAAAGATTTCTGCAGACACATCTAGACCAAACGGTAACACATTGAAATTATATGTTCCAAACACTGTTGCAAATGTGCAAATTTTTTTACTATTTTCAGAAAGCCCAATTTGGAAAAAAGACTCCTTTAAATCTAAAACTGAAAAGTATTTTGCATCGACAATTTTTGCTTTAAGATCATGAATTGTAGGTATAATATAATATTTTTTTAATATACATTTATTTAGGTCTCGTGGATCTAAACACACCCTGATTGACACATCATCTTTTTCCACAATTACAATTCTGTTCACCCATTCTGTTGCACTATTAGCTTTAGAAATAATACCTTTGTCACATAAGCGATCAAGCTCAAGTTTTAACTTTTCTTTTAATTTAAGAGGAACACGATGTGGGGGTTTTGAAACAGGTACTGATCCTTCTTTTAATAAAATTTGATACTCAATCGGGAACTTTCCCATGCCTTTAAACACATCTTGAAACTCATCTACAACTTTTTGTATTCTAGGATCATCTGTAACAAGATCATTCATACTTACTTTATCAATATTATTAATAGATTTTCTTTCTATTAAACCTAAAATCAAACAGGCATCTTTGCCCAGAGTTGGATGGAACTGCGAGTCAGTTACAATAAATTCTAAAAAATAACATTTATTTTTTAAATTAATTTCTAACAACACGGTACCAAAAGCTTTGATTCCTGTATTATTATATGCATGGAGTTTAAACTTACATTGTTTCAAATCTAATTGCTTTTTTTGTTTCAACAAAAGAAAAATACTCATTGGAATTAAGTTTACATCTGACCCAGTGTCTAATTTAAATTTACAATGTTGACTGTTTTCTAATAACAATGTTTGTGTCCATTCTACAGAACATACCTTCTTCACACCGCTACAATAAAATTCACTGTCACTTTCAGCATGACCAGGTTCATTGTTCACAATGCACTTAACAAACTTGCTGTGGCACACTGCGGCAAAGTGGTTGTACTTATTACATTTTGTACAGACTTTACCTTTCGCAGGACATATATTAAGGTTTCGTTCATGTTGTTGTCCACACCATTTACATCTTATGAGAGTATTATTTGTAATCTTTCTTATTTTGTCTACTTCCACAACCTTTCCTTGGACCTCTGAAGCTTGTTTTTTACCAATTTCTGACAATCGTAATTTCTTTACTACATCTTCAAACTCTACATCTCCTGCTATTATTATTTGTCTCTGTGTTTCACAGTCAGAAGTTCCAAAGACCAACCTATCCCTTATTGCCTCTTCTTCGGACTTAAACTTGCAGTCCTTTGATAGCTTTTTTACGTCGGTAAGGAAATTATCGAACGGTTCATCCAGTTCCTGTTTGCGATTATAAAACAAAAATCTCGCGTGCAAAATGTTTTTCTTCGGCTCGCAATACTCTTTAAACTGGCCGATAACATCATCAAATGTTTTTTTCTCCGAAAAAGTAAAATTATTGTAGATTTTCAAACCATCTTCACCAATAACATTTAACAAAATCGCTATTTTCCTTTCATCAGAGCTAGTATCCAATCCCGAAGCTAAGAGATAAATATTAAACGATTGTTCAAAAAATCGCCAGTTTTCCGATATGTTACCAGAGAAATTTAATTTGTCTGGCAAATTATACATCGACATATTTGTTTTTATATTACAATTTTAATGTTCGAGACCGGCTGCGCCATGTATCAAGATGTTCATGGTTAGAATTTAATATAAATAAAACACTTGTTAACTCGTAGATACAATTTTAATCACTGTTGTCCAATTGACAGGTCGCCGCCTCGTTCACTTTACTTTTTCTAATACGTTCAGATATAAGTACAATGATACAATAAATAAATAAGATATAGAAATATTACACAATACGTCATGTACCAAAAATAAATAAACAATTACACATATTAATATTTTATATATACTAATATGCATAATATATACTAATAAGTAAATTTACTTGTAAGTAGGTATTAAGATTAAATATTTATTATAGTGTGAGATAATATTTTCGTAGCAGTTTTTTTAAAATGGGGATGACTTTACCTCTGAATATATAATAGTAAATTATATAAAAACATGTGCACGTGCTCGCCGACAGCGCCCGAATGAGGCCGAATAAGGGCGGTTACAAGACCCAATATCAAAACACTGTATCTTAAACTAATGGATATTATTTCAGATTTTAGTTCATTGCATCAAAGTTTGAAACTGTATAATTTAAAAAACGTAACGCTTGTATTATATGAATTTCACTCCTCATAAAATTTCCATACCGGGGTCGTTCTATTAAAATCGATCCTTCCTCCCGTCACGGCCTAGCATGAATGATCCATTGATGGGACGTAGTTCCTCTTTTATCAGCATTGAATTATAACTAATGGTCGCACGTGGTCCTAATTCGACCATAATAATTAATTTTAATAAGTTTGAACATTATTAAGGTTCTGTTGTCAGAAAGTGTATGTACTGCTATAATTACAGAATTCGCCAAGGCTACACTGTTAATTTGACTTTAAAATAAACAAAAGAGTATATGCGTGTCAAATACACGGACGTGTGTGTAATGTTTTTTTTTATTGATTTAATGTATTTTTTGCATAATTTAAAAAATATTAGCATTTTAACTCGTTCTCTTTATAAACTATAAGTGTGCGAAATTTCATACTCGTCCGTCCTCGCAATTCAAACTCCTAAAAAGAGGTACAAAGCTTTTGCTGTGTTTTTACTTCACGTATTAATACATAGATATTACGCACGTAATATCCATTGAACCTTATTGATTTAGTTTAAAAATAAAATTGAGAAGAGCTTGGCCTATTGTCAAATGATTTAAAAAACAAATATGTTTCAAATAATTACTTGGGGGATTGTCGTTTCTAGTATTCTTACATATGATATCACTTCCGTATTCTATCTACATATAATCCCTTAAGACTACAATTAGAATATTGAGCCTAGGACTCCATCTTGTATTTAGGGAAGGTGCTCAGCACCCTGGCTACTTCGCTTCGGTGGATTGCCATACTGATCCGTTGTCCGAAGTAGGCACCAAACAAAGCACCTAAAGACTCGATTAAGCTCGATTTACTAACAAAATATTTATAGCGAATCAAAGTCTCATAGACTCCTTAAACATATTTGTTCCACACAAGTACTAAGTTAAGTAGCCTATTTCATCACAGAGTTATTTCTAATAAATTTATCATTTCGCGGTTTCCTTTAGTAGCTCACAACGCCCAAAATGCTCCTTCAGCCGTTCCACCTGGCGACCGCGGTCGTTATGGTTGTGGCGCAAACGTCACTAATGATGTCATAATTTTTGATCACGCAACGCTCACAACGACCCATGTGAAGACGTGGTTCGAATAACCGTTCCACTAGAGTTTATGATTGTAACACTCGCAAGCAAGTGAAAGTCATGAACGAGTGAGCCACTAGTGGAACGTAACTATTAGGGGCCATCCAAAAATTATGTCACACGTTAAGGGGGAGGTTGACGAAGTGTGCCATCGTATGAAAAGGAGCGGGAGGGCCCTAAATTTCGTGATGTCACATTTAAAACACGAATGCTTTAAAACTTTGGACTATTAACGAAAAATTTCAAAATATTTCGAACTCTATCTGTGTGCTCATATTGCTGAAATAGATTAAATAATAAAATTAATTACGGATCTGCTGTTCTAATTTAATATGAAATGAAATTTATTTAAATAATTAAGATTACAGGGTACATGAAATAATTCACAACACAATGACAATTTCAGCGTCCATCACTAGGTTTCAACAGAAACATTGTTGCGGGCCACAGTGGTAATAATTTCTTTATGTGAATTACAAAATATGTGATGTCACACTAGGGAGGGTGGAATCTCACGACTGTGACCAGCTGTGACAAGGAGGGGCGGAAGGGTCAAAAACTCATAAAATCTGTGTGACGTAATTAGTGGAGGGCCCATTATATACAAAACATCTGCATGCATTCTTTACCTAGTTATGATAACGGCACGCTCGCTTCAATCGCGCAGTTCGCACATCTTACTTCTACATATATCATAAATTTAAAAAAAAAACACAAACTCATTCAAGTAACACCATTTCCAAATAATACAATATAGTTCACAAATAGGCTAAGCCTGTGAAGAAATTCTTAAAGAAATCTTCAAACTATCAATAAATACTGTGCATATTACAGAAGATATATGACTTATTTGAGACTACCCGTAATTTGAATCGCGATAAAATTGCCGTTCTTTAATTTAAATCTCCGTTTATAATTTATTTTTTTCTTGAAATTTATTAAACCATTTTGGAATCTATACGAAACTTTCGTTAGAGTTACATTCAAATTTCTAAAAACAGCAATTTATGGTTAGGTTTTTTCACAGACTTTTCAATTTTATTGTCCGTTCAATGCGCATCGAAGCGTAAATTTTTTCACAATTAAGGCAAAGATGAATGAAATTCGCGAGCATTCAACAAATAAACAAGAGCATTTATAGTTGTTAACGAAATAAATTAATTTCTCGTCCGTATCCATAATAATATGCTGCTTGTACATCAGAAGTGACCAACTCCGACGCAGGTCAATTTCCGACTGACGACATGCGCGTTCAGCGTTGCCAGATGACCATGTCAATTACCCCCATTTTTTTTTCAAAAAGCTTTTTGAGAAAAAAAACCCCCAAAATAGTTTTTGCTTATTTTAAAGGAGAAAGAAAAAAGCAAACCACTGTCGTAGCGAAAACGTCACTAATGACGTCATCATTTTCCCTCACGGGGCGCTCACAACGACCCGTGTCAATAGGTGTGTTAAATAACCATTCCACTTAAGTTTACGATTGTGACGCCAGCAAACTAGTCTATGGGATACGACGCATACGAGTAGAGACGGCATAATAAATAAATAACGTAAATGAACGAACCAATGAATTGGATTACTAAAATGAACTATTGAATTGAAGTATGATTCACTAGTAGAGTATAATTCTAAGTTAAAGTAATAATACCGTATTGTGACTTAGATATAATAATTGTAGTGATGAGAATTGTGTTTATAGATGAATTATTGATACTTAAAATATCTCTCCAAAATTTCTCACAACAAAATATTTCCCCCCGAAAGTCGCTCCCAAAGAATCCTCACCCCCGAATCTCCCCCCAGACGTGAAAAAAATCCCCGAATTTGCCGGGAATCCCCCATCTGGCAACGCTGTGCGCGTTGGACGTTGATTCGCATAGTAGGCGCTTGAGTAAGCGCGGACGGGCGCAACAATTAGCGTTCGTCGCGCGCAAACGCGGGTATCCTATAGAATGCGCGCGAATTTGCGTGATTTCTTTTTCTGCAGAAACATGTGCATTACGTTGTGAAGATAGGGTGAATTATAATGGTGAAATATATTAGGTGAGACGCGCTTCGATTCTGCGCTAGCTTGAACGGACCCTAAGAGTCTTAACATCATTCTAACTTTATCCAACCCTATATACCATACCTAATGCCAACTAAAAACACAATGACATAATAACAAATATCCAGAGGCGACAACCAAATGTCCAATCATGATGGGAAAGCCTATTTTAAAGAACTGCACGAAGGTGAATTTGTAACCGTGTTGTTCGGCCACTCCTGCGCACACGACGTTTGCGCTTGCGCCTATCAATGTACCGTTGCCTGAAACAAAAAACAATCATTTTAATTCGCAGTTCTGTACTACTTACTATATATACGTTTTTTAGTAAACAAACAAACGCCCAGCTCATGGATAGTCGGCATCTTCGCCTATAGACGTTTGCAACACAGGAGGCGATGCCAACTTGTTGCGAGCCTTTTCGATGGGATAAAGAGGACTGGGATAGTGCGATGGGAAAAAGAGATCAGATAACGGACTGGGGGGGGGGGGGAGAAACATCGGTCAGATAAGAGGGCTGGGATAAGGGGATGAAAAAAAGAGGTCAGATAAGAGGCTGGGTTAGAGGATGAGAAGAGAGGTCAGATAAGAGGACTTGGATAGGGGAGAATGAGAAATATAGGTTAAATAAAAGGAATGGGACAACATTTTTTGTTCAATTTTTATTGCAGCAATTCAGCAGACAGATGGCCCACCTGATGGAAAGCGGTTACCATCGCTTATGGACATTTATGAAGCCAAAGGTGATACCAATGTGCTGCCGCTCTCTAAAGGGGGACTTGAACCTGGCGACTAATGCCGGAACACAACTCAAGATTGTTATGGCGGCATGCTCTAGACGAGGGGTGTTAGCCATCCAGGCGAGCAAACACCCTACCACCTGGGTGTGAAATTGTATTCTTTCTCCACTCCTGCACGGATAGAAAAGAGGAAGCGAGAAATCGGAACTCTCACTAATTGCACAAAACACGATTCACTAGGTTATATAGGTCGATATTCTGTGAGAGCATGGTATCAGCCCCAAGATCTATAACTAAGATGATGATTTCAGCATGGCTCTAACACGTAAGTAAATGTCAAAGTGTAGTTTATGAGTGAAGTGTTTGGCGAGAACTGCGTGGTTTACTTTATAAAAATGTGCAAAATTAATTGGAAATGAACTATAGTTATAGGATGTTGATTGTTTTTGAGTAATAAAAGTGCTTTTGTCAGAAATGAAATGTGTAATAAAATATAGCCACAGCCATATTTTCCACTTGTCACGAGAACCCGTTGGTCAAATACCTACAATTCGAACTGCTACTCCAGACTCATTACATCAAACAAGGCTGCATGGTCATAGTTGCTTTGCTTGTTGTGGCAAATAAAAAATTATGTAGTTTACGAGGTTTTGGCCGGAATCTGAAGGATACTGTTCCACTGTCTATTTTAATAAAATATATATTGGTAAAATACTTGTATTATCTATTTGTAGGATACCGACATTGTTCTGACTCAGATAATGGTGTTAAACTTTCTTACCTCCCAAACAGGCCCCGAAAGACAACGCCCAGATGAGTGGCATCATCGGTAAATTGAGATCTGGGTTTGATCCAAGAGATGTGACGACTCTCACCATCATGGTGGTAAGTGGAATGTTATCTACGAAGGCACTTGTCAATCCTGATACCTATAAAAAACGGTCAGTAGTTTAGCAATAAGTGTTTCATAAACACAAAGACACACACCGAAGTTAACACACACACGCGCACACACGAAGAGCATATTATAACAAATATATTTTTAACACTACTCCATTGAAATGTTACATGAGCTTTGCATTTGTTAGAGGACGCAATTTTATTTTTGGGATATGTGTGGGGGGTCAATAGAAGTTTAACATCAAGTTTGTGGGGTCACCACCCTTGTCCCCCGGCCGCCATCTTGAAAACAGTGGTGAAATCATTTTTTTTCGCGATATCTCGGAAACTATGCGTCTTACAAAGTCATAATTTGCAGCAAATTGTTTTGCCTACAAATATGTTTATATAACTTTTTGCCCTTAATTAAAAATTATAGAAGTTACTAGCTGTCCCGGCAGACGTTGTCCTGCCCTGAAGAAATAAAATTTTGAACCCGATTGCAGAGCCACCTACTGGATCCAATTGTGAGATAAAAACTATCCTATCTTTTAAGTTGGATCAAACTGCACACGGTGCAAATTTGATTGAAATCGGTTGAGTAGTTTAGGAGTCCATCGCGGACAAACATCGAGATTTATATATATTAGATAAACAAAAAAGTAAGATTTTTTTTATTCATTCCTAACTCTTTTCTTAACCATAGAACTTACCAATTTTAACTTATCGATGTTAAGCAGGTAGAAATGGTCCTCCGTTTTTACCGCCACCTATGAGGTAGAGTCCGAAGGCGCGTTTTTTTTTACGTGGTATCCCCAGTAGGCCTACTCCACGGACATCTTGCTTATAAGGTAATCCTCGACATCATAATATTTTTAATCACTTATTAGCTAGCTACTCTAATCGACTTTTCTTCGATGGTCCAGGGGGGTGCTCAGCATCTATATCAACGTCAAATATGAAAGTTTGAGGAATGACGAGTCAAAATTGGAGTCATAGTTGGAAATTCATCTTCAAATTCATTTTCTTCCATTAACTTTGATATCTCCATAATGTTGCTGCATATTTCGCCAGAACAGACATAAAAAAACGCGCCTACGGACTCTACCTCATAGGTGGCGGGGACAACAAAGGACCTTTTCTACCTGCTTAACATTCGATAAGTTAAATTTGGTAAGTTCTATGGTAAAGAAAAGAGTTAGGAATGAATAAAAAAATCTCACTTTTTTGCTTATAACTTCTTTAATTTTTAATTTAGGGCAAAATATTATATAAGCATATTTGTAGGCAAAACAATTTGCTACAAATTATAACTGCAATTTTTTTTGTAAGACGCATAGTTTCCGAGATATCGCGAAAAAAGTGTTTTCACCACTTTTTCCAAGATGGCGGCCGGGGGACAAGGGTGGCGACCCCACAAACTTGAGGTTAAGCTTCTATTGATCCCCCACACATGTCCCAAAAATAATATTGCGTCCTCTAACAAATGCCATATTCTGCCCTTAAATTGTAAGATTTCAATGGAGTACACTTACTCAGAATAAATGTAGTTAAGGATTGATAAATTTAATAACTTGAACACAAACATAGAAACACATAAAACACAAATGTATTATTACCGCACAGTGCCGTCTAGTTTCGAACATTGTAGATATCAATTTATGTTTTTCTAAATAATATTGCTCTAGAAAAGTTAAGATTTGTCTTAAACCTGGTTCAAGGGTTGAAATATTTTTACTGCATGTGATATTTTATTCCTATTTTATATAAAATGATGAGCAAATCATAATAGCACGTGAAATTTTATAACAAACCCAACTCATCTAATAAACTGGGCAATGTTCTTTTGAGAGTTCCGATGGCTCACTTCTCCTCCTCGTATCCCATCTTTCTTATCCCTTTGTGCTATTTCATTCTCTTATTAAATCCTCTTTATCCCATGTCTGATACCTTTGTACTGTCTCCTTTATTTCATCACTTTTATCATCACAGGCTGGTACCGCTTTGGCTTTACCCTTAGTGTTGTAGAAGTCAATAGGCGATGGTAACCACTATCCATTAGATGGACCGTCACCTCGATTACCAGCTTCACAATTAAAAACAATAGAAACTGTCTAATATTTAAGCACTCACCCATAACATTAGAAGTATCGCAACAGTCAATCTTGCGCTTTCGTCCACTTGCAGTATTATCGACTCTGTTAGACCACCGATGAATTCGATCAGACCAAGTTTCGATAGAGCCTGGAAAAAGAGTCACCACGTGTAAATTTGTCATGTTCAGCTGTCTGTCCGTCTCTGGATACATCAGTGGCAAATGACAGCTTTTTTACGTGAGAACTATTTCGTGTAGGTTGCAGTTTTACACAACTTATATATAATACCTATTGGCAGTTTTCGCTTGCTCAGAAAATGCAGACTGCTTTCCGACATGTAAGTAATCTATAGCGAACTTTATTCACAAGCGGAAATGGCGGTGTTGCTTGCTATACGTTCATAGCTCTGTTCGCAATACGAGATCGAAGTTTCGCATTACTTAATAAACTAAATAAAAAAACAAAAAAATTATCTACTACGCAGGTACGTCTCATACATCGCGAGGAATTATTCATCATCATCATCCGAGCGTTAAATCCCGGTTGCGTTCGAAGCGTTCACTCCGACGCCCAGGGTCCGCTATCCTACTTTTCCTACTCCACTTCGCACGGTCTTCAGCATCCCCCGTTTTGAGACCATTGGCACGCATGTCATCCTTCACGACGTCAAGCCAGCATTTCTTGGGCCTTCCCCTTCGACCGGGACCTGGCGGAGGCGGCATGGCTAGACATTTGTTCCCCACGTAATTAGCCGGTCTGCGTAAAACGTGGCCGTACCAGCGTAAGCGACACTCTTGCAGTTTGTCTGCTATGTCACGGACATGAAGACTGCCGCGGATGCGGGAGTTCCTGACCCGGTCTTTCCGCGTCACTCCACACATCCATCGCAGCATATTCATCTCCGTGACACGCAGCTCTTGCTTGTGTCACTTAAGTAATGGCCACGCTTCACTGCCATACAAAAGGACAGGTCTAATGATGGATTTATAGACCTGCCCTTTTAATTTGACCGGCATTTTGGGGTCACAAATGACACCTGTTACCTCACGCCACTTGGCCCAAGCTGCTGTGATACGGGCCTTGACGTCGAGATCGATATCCCCGGACGCACTAAGGACAGATCCCAAGTACTTAAACTGATCCGTGCGCTCGACCGTATCTTCGCCTATGCGCACGGATGTGGGATCTGTAGTGTTGCAGGCCAAGTACTCAGTCTTCGCCACATTTAGTTTCAGACCACCGTTCTCTAGCGATCTCTTCCACGCATTTACACGTCCCACCAGGCGCCCCCTGTCCGAATCTGCCAGCGCGATGTCGTCAGCATACATGAGCAACCATGGAGGTTGCTCATGCGCATCTCTGATGCTGTTCGACACTTCGTCTAATATCACGCTGAATAGAAATGGACTAAGGACCGATCCCTGGTGCACGCCTACGGTAATGGGGAAGGGTGTGGTGTCGCCAACGGCGGTCCGAACTATGGAATCGGAATCACGGTACATATCCCGGACAATGTCAATATAGGCTTCTGGCCCCCCTTTGGACCTCAGTGCCCACCAGATCATCACGCGAGGAACACAGTCGAAGGCCTTCTGCAGATCCAAAAACAGGAAATGCAGAGGCGTGTTCTTCGTCCTGTATTTCTCCATGATGATCCTTAGGGCAAAAACAGGGTCCATGGTTCCATGCCCAGGACGAAACCCATATTGACATCCCGAGATAGTGCACTCCTGCCGGATCCGAGAGTCGATTATGCGCTCAAAGAGCTTCATGGTGTGGGACATTACCTTTATTCCGCGGTAGTTTTCGCACTCCTGCACCGATCCCTTACCTTTGAAGACTGGGGTGATAACACTCAGTCTCCATTGGCTCGGGATGTTTCCGGTGAGGAGTATGCGGTTAAAAAGGTTTGTTAAAATGCCCACACCACGAGGACCCATCGCCTTCCAGGCTTCGATGGGGACTCCATCGGCTCCGACAGCTTTCCGATTCCTCATGCGGCGAAGAGCCCTATGGACTTCTACAGGCGTTATCGGTGGCACTAGTCCTTGATTCGGAGGGAGGTTCGGTGGCTGTACCTCTTTGTGTTGCTTATTCAGCAACTCGTGGAAGTACGAGCGCCATCTCTCCTTCACCGCGAGGTCCTCGCATAACAGGTTACCGCCAGGATCCTTAACACAGCGGCACTTGGAAATGTCCTGTGCCGCTTTGATCCTGGAACGTGCCAACTTATAAATGAGCTTCTGCCCCTCAGACGATTCCAACTTATCGTACAACGATCGAAAGTGGTCTCGTCTGGCTCTGGCTACAGCTCTTTTGGTGGCACGTTTTGCGGCCCTGTATGCGTCGCGATCTTCAGGAGATCTGGACGCTTGCCACTTTTTGAAAAGGGTTTTCTTCACCCTAACCTCCCTCTGGACTGTGTCGTTCCACCACCAAGTCTCCTTGTCACACTTGCGTCCACCCCTAGACAAACCTAGCACCGCCTTTGCCGCTTTAGTAATGGCTGCCTGGATCTTGTCCCAGTGGCTCTGGACTAGTTCGCTCTCAGCTCCGACACACCTCTCGACGGATGCTGAAGCGAACTCCTGGGATTTACCTTCATCAAGCAGCCACCATCTAATTTGGCGTCGACAGTGCTCAACGGGTTTGTCTCTGGGTTTTACGCAGAGATCCATGACAAGGAGACGGTGTTGTGCCGTGAGACTCTCTCCGGGTATGACCTTGCAGTTGGCTACTTTGCCGATGTGGTGTCTCCTGGTGAGTAGGTAGTCGATCTGGGTAGCATGCCTCCCGCTCTTGTAGGTGATTAAGTGTTCGGATTTCTTTTTGAAATACGTGTTCACGATGGCAAGATCGGCAGCCGCACACAATCGGAGGATGTCCTCCCCTTCTGCGTTGCGGCTTCTGTATCCGAAGCCACCGTGAACACGTTCAAATTCCTCCCACTTCTCACCCACATGACCGTTAAGATCACCACCCAAAACGACCCCCTGTGATAACGGGATGCCACGTAGCACATCCCCAATTTGGTCCCAAAACCTCATTCTGTCAGTGTCGCTACAACCAGCCTGTGGAGCGTAGGCACTTATCAAATGGGTCACAACCCCTTCGATAAGAACCGACACGACCATAAGCCGGTCGCTGAAGCGTTTCACCTCCAGAATATTGTTTTGGAACTCCTCGGAGAGCACTACAGCAACCCCGTTTTCCCCACCAGGAGCACCCGTATAGATCAGCTTGTAGCCATTCCCAATGAACCGGGATCTGCAGCCTTTCCACCGAGTCTCCTGCAAGAACGCCACGGCCACCCTCCGCCTGGAGAGTACTTCAGCCAACTCCCTTGCACATCCAGTCAGCGTGCCAATATTCCACGTCGCGAAGCGGAGTTTCTTAATTTGAGTGTGGACTCGCGTCGTTAGCCGTGCCCGCCCTTGACACGGTAGCCCTTGCCCACTTGTCGCAGGTGTAGGGCGATGTGCCTGCGCGTCGTTTTCCGGCGACGCCCTAGCCATACCCAAAACATTCCTAGTACTGACCATAAATGATGTGGCGAGTATTGGTTTTAAATGTAGCGACTGCCGCCCGACCTACACAACCTATATAGGGAAACCAGGAATGGATGGTGGTATGTGGGAAGGAGTAAAGATGCAGGATGCGGGGATGAGGAGAAGGGGGGACACTACTGTCACGGAGCAAAGGGCAAAGTAACAGCGGCCGCGTCGAGGACCTCGGGCTCGCGTACCCGTGTGCACTATAAAATACCGGACAGGCATTTTACAGGCGGCACCCTCTGAGGGAATCGCGAGGAATTATTATCTGTGTAATAAAAATTGTTCACAATATTAAAGTGTAGTGCAATTGTTAAAAATCTGGGATAGTATGAACTAAGGGATGACGAAAAACATACTTCAAAAATCAGAATAAAGTTTCTTTCCAGAATACCTAAGAATAACTTAAGAGATGTTTATAATTAACCAATATATCTAGGACAAACTCCTAAAATGAGAAAGGAAAAATAAGGAATAAAAGAGAAGTAATGAGCTGTAGAAGAGGAGAAAGAAATGAAAAATGAAAAGGACAAACAGGAGGTTAGGAGAAATCAGTTGGGGCGTAAAAATTCTAGGAGGAAGACAGCATAAATATTGATCTCAGCAGTGAAAACTTCAGAAGATAATGTTATATACCTCCATCAGCACGAATAACGCAGCAAAAAAAAGCAATGTTGACCACTCGACTCTATGTAGAATGGGCTCCAGGTCATCCCTATCGGCCAAGGTCAAGAGTAGGATGGCGCCCAGGAGAGCTGTCCAGCCTAATGATACACGTTCTGGAGAAGAAAATTCAATTATTACCTCATTGGATCTACAGAAGATTACCAAAGCTGCTTAATATAAAGGAAGTAGATGCTAGAAATGAAAATCTCCCTTTAAATGTAACGTGATAAAGCTTTTAAATCCTACATTTCTAGAGGCGCACGCTATTTCTGCAATTTCGTTCACGCTTGACTTGAATGCCCGCGGGATTCCCGAGACAGAAACTACCGCAGCTTACGTTTTTGTGAAAGCTGTGTCGGAATAAGCTAACTTTTATGCACCCAGATAACTACGAATTCGATTTTTTTAATCTGGCCATTTTAAATCATTTTCAGAAAAAAATACACTAGATTCCCATGATGAAAAGTAGCAGACTTAAGTCTAAGACTTTGCTATTGATCAGTGAAGACTGCATCAAAATAAGCCCAGTATTTTTTACGAGAATCCCGAATAAATCCGAATAAAACAAGAAATCTAAAAATGCATCGTGTTCTCCATTGTTCATTCTATCTATTACAGTTGTTTTTTTTTGTAAATACCTTCATTGATTAATGATTATGTGAACTGGATTGTACATAATGTGTTATTATATGTGTTGTATTGTCGTTCGTGATTCGCTTGTCTTAATTGGTCAGCATATTATGCTAAGACTGGGTTCAATTTAGGACTGCTCCTATTATTTAACTGTTTGATATTACTACTCTGTATTGTTTTTGTCCTAAATAAAATGTTTTTCTTTCATTGTAAAGACACGGCTTGTTTAGAATTTTATAATATTATAGATATCATTAAAATTTTCTTGTAACTCTTCTCCTGACAAAACTTCTAAATATTGCTTGCAACAGATACACCCCAAATGTTTGTTTAACTTTTATAAGGTTGACATTAAAATTGATTGTACTTACTCAACTCTGGAATAGAATGCAGGAAGAAAACCACTACAACGAAACTTATTGCCACCGTAGACTTCACTAATAGGGCTTTGTCGCGTATTTTGTACTGAAAACAATAAAAGTGTATCCAATTAAATAATTCTAAAAAATCATCCAAAACGCGTGTCGGACGACGTACAATGAAGAGTTTTGTAGAGGCGATGACCGTCCGCCTTTGTGTCATCTGATTACGTAATCTTAATCAATATTTATTCGAAAATATCTTACGAAAAGTCTACTCAGTATTCTTGTTTAAATTATTGTATTAGTAATAGCTATCCTGTTATTATTTTTACAATTTATAACTTGAGCCTTCCTGTAGACGGCAAAGCCACCACGCCGCGCCGCTTTCCTGTTCTATGAATTCTTGTGTATATATATACGAACAATATCTGCGTTCCCATATAGCCGTTTCAACGCTGACGACAACTTGACAACGCAAGTAAGGTAAATGAATGAATATCAACAAAAGCTCGAGTGATCGCCTATCTCACTTCGCCGGAGTGCTCATCTTCTCAACTTACTAAATCGTATACAGTTTGTACCTTATACCCCACCTTATCTTAAGGAATGTTTGAACTTCCTTTATACGTCACACACCATCAATTTGCGCTACACTAATAATCTCCTGTTAATGGCACCTCCACACTCTTCAACTTTTTGTTTCAACTCTTTCACCATGCAGGCTGTCTTACTTTGGAACTCTTTGCCCACTCACGTCAGAAAAACTAATCTTTTGCCATATTTAAAAATTCATTCAGAACTCATTATGTTAGTCTTACGCAATAATGTATGAGCTAGATTACAATACTTTAGACTGTAACTGCTGTCCATGTGTGTAATTTTTTCTTTGTTGCATACTAATTACAGATAATTTAAGCGATAAAGCCGGCTTTTGTTTTACCAAGTAACTATTGTCTTGTTGTGCATTTTTGTAACTTTTGTTTTGGTGAACAATAAAGTGTTATCTATGTCTTATGTAAGGCAACGCGACCACCGCTAATCCACATACACCAGGCTAGAAGACGATGTCTCGCATAGGGACCACCTAATGTTCATCATAGGTGCAGTTTATTGGGCGAACTGCTGTACAGCAGCAGCTAATACATAATTACAATTATAATAATATGTATTTTGAAATATATTATTGCATACGTATATTATTGTATATTATATTTATGACTATGTATATATGTATGTATTTGTATATTTTTTTGTTAAATTAGTTTGAGTATTTATATGTCCATTGCCTTTTTCCTGCACCACCTATATCGCCTGATTCAATTTTGTTTTTGATTTAGGTTTCCTGGAAGAGATCGCTTTGAGCGATAAGGCCGCCTATTGTATCGCCTAGAAAATATTGTGAATATTATCTCTTTAGTAATTTTATGTTTTGGTGTGCAATAAAGAGATCTCTCTCTCTCTCACAGCGAAAGAAGATGGCAAGCGGTCCCTTCCTACTTCAAGGACGTCATGCTGAAGAAAGAGGCGGCGGAGAGACTTTGAGAGGAGGATGAGCTAGCAGACCCCTATTGCAGACGACGAAAAGGGCCCAAATTCTGCTATTACTCTCTAGTCAAAGTCGGTGGACCACTAGAAGCGGATACCGTCCCAGCTATTAACTCATTTAATTTAGTGGTTCCATTTAACAAAATACGTACAGAACCTTAAAAACTAATTCGACTCTCACCTTCTCCTTCATTTCCTGAAGAGTGCTCTGGAAGGTCGCCTTCGGACACCCTCGTATCTTGCTCTCCTTAATCATAAAGTCCAATTCAGATGATAACTTCTTTATCTTCTTCTCTAAGCGTTCTTTGACCAGGACTTGGTCTTGGCTCAACTGGGGCAAGGATTCGGTAGCTCGACGCCATATTGATATTTGTCGACGTAATTCTGAAGCAAAAGAGTGGAACACAGTTAAACCAATTGAGAGTCCTTTAGGATCCTGTGGCCATTTTGGCAAAAAAGTAGCACTTATGAAGTAATGTCTGTCCTTCTGTTTGTCCTATATTTATGTATGTCACAAACATTTTTCTCAGAAACTATTAATATTGGCTGGTTCCTATATCACACCAATCGTTCATTTGCCTGTCGGTTAAAATTTGAAATAAGCTCCATAAAAGTAATGTCAAAATTCAACGGATGGTAAGGTAGGTGAATGAATGGCAAGATATAAGAACAGGCCATAAAGATATTTGAGTAAAATTTTAAAGACAGGTAAAATTTTATCCAAAGAGGGTGTCAACATCCTCATTATAGATAGATAGGAAAAAGGAGAGAACCAATAGGTATATAATGTTTCCCTAAGTTTAGGGTTTGACATTGCTTTACAGAAATCGATTCTCACGAGCCACACTATGAATTGGTATAAATATACAGGTGTGTTTTTTTTTGAAAATCAGCCTGTTCGATTCCTGACAAGCGTAATTGATTTTACCAAAATGTAATGTTACCATTTTAGTTTTTATCAAAATCGGCCTCGAGAATCCTTTGAGTGTTTTTGGCTATTTCGTATAGTTTCGGATTACGCCCTGCAGGTCCACTTGAAAGTTCACCTATATCAATTTCAAATTTCCAAAAAAAAAGGAAAAATGAGTGTGAAGCTACTTTGAACTTACCTAAGATATCCCTCGGTTCGTTTAATCTCAACTTTCTAACGTCTCTATAGATAAAACGTAGCTGTAGATATGTCTGTATACACACAAACAAAATACCCAACGTCATGTGAAGCGTGAAATTCGTGAAGTTAACGCCCTGAAATTGAGTTAAAATGTATTATCTCTTGATATAATTTTTCATAATAATATTGAAATCGAAGTAGTTATTGTGAATAAATTTAAAATGTATATTAGATAAATAAATATAATTAATAATATATATAATTAAAATAAATAATTTGTGAAAAAAATCCGCATATGGCGGAAGAAGTCCAATACCGGACCAGCGATGACTCGCTTCTTCGGTGATTATAGAGAAATGATCCCGAATGGTACACACCATTACTCGTTCCTTACTTTTGCCCGCTGCGTATATTAATGCTACAAAATGAAGCTTCTCATAATGTTCGTAAACAGATATTTAGAGTTTCAAAGAGGTAACTAATTGACTCCCTTAGTATTGCTGATGTTCATGAAGGACGGTAGCCTTTAAGTAGTTGCCATTAAGTGGACCCGTTTGCCAGTTTGCCTGCAAGAAGCATAAAAAACCAACATGGCGAATCCCCCCACGCACATGGCCCTAGCGGAAGATCAGCGCTGGTTAACCCAACCAGCCACACGCTGAGCTAGGACCAATTTAGAGCAACACTTACTTAATTTTTATTATTTTATATTGTACAGTTATTTATTTTTGCTAGTGTAATGTATTCTCATTTGTGATGTAGTTTTAAATAAAAAACATTTCTTTCGTTCTTTTTCCCGCCGATGCGTTTCCCCCGCGGCGGTAAAGCACAAACAGATTTCCCTTCTTTATAAAAAGGGCGTTGTGTGAATGTCCCTCCGTCTCCGTCCACGAAGGACTTACCACATACCCCGATTGCCTGACTTGTCTGAAATCTCTAACTAAGGCATGTGTCATTTAAGAGCTTTTTAGAGTAATTTTTTAAACGATTGTCAGTACTAGTATTCTTATTCAATGATGATACTCACGGCTTCGATGACAGCTTTGTTGGAAGCTATGATGACGTTTGGTGGATCTCCGACAGGTGTTGCTGTGCCGCCGATGTTGCTGTACAGAACCATGGACATCAAGACAGGGATGGGGTCAAGCTCCATTACTTCGCATAATCTGTGAACAAGGTCAATTACTATAAATCAACTGGCTTAAAGGCCTAGTTGCCAAGCCATATATATATAATATATATGTATATTAAAAAAACTATAAATAAATGGAGTTTTTGGCGGGACCTGAAAGGAGCTGTTGTGTTATGCAGTTTTGTTTTCTAAAAATGTGTAAAATTACTCTAAAATTAACAACAGTTGTAGGATATTGATAGTTTTTGTGTATTAATTATGTGTTTTTGTGAGAAATGTGAACTGTACTCGTATTGTCAAATGCAGCCTTTTGAGTTGTCACAAGAACTTCGTTGAATGGCTTAAGTTGATAACCTACAGTTCAGCTGACCTATACATAGGCTTACGAAAATGAAGAAACTATAATATAATCTAAGATCTGGCTTAAAGGCCTAGTTGCGAAGCCATAAACCTAGATAAATAACTATAAATCAATGTCTTGCGGTTCTTTTTCCTCGTTTACAATAGCGTAGTGGACAGTCAGATCAACAAAGTTACTTTTTATAAAATTACTGAACGTCGCGGCTTATGATGTCATAAGTATGTGCAAGTAAATTGTGTCAAATTATAGCACATTAGTTTTATTAATGTTTAAAATGTAAACAAAATTATTTATATCATGATAATTTAAAAATAAGATGATAAGATGTTACCTGAACTTGTTCTTTCATATGCAAAAATTCTAGAATTAATGTCCGCTAACTTAATATTAAGACACTTTTGTTTAAATGTATTAAGAACTACTAACTAATATATACATAAGTCGTGGCAGCGTAATGGTTAGCGCACGTGCCCCTAAGCCGAAGGGCGCGGGTTCTATCCTGACCGGAACGCATGCACCTCTTAGTCAGTTTTCTGATCTAATGTGCATGTTGTTACAATTATCACGTGCTAATAACGGTGAAGGAAAACATCGTGATGCAACCTGCACATCGAGATAACCGATGTGTCAAACCTGCCAAGCCGCCTTGGACAAGCATGGCGGTTATACTGTCCGTCCCCCCTATAATGGGAGGCCCGAGCCCAGCAGTGGGACATTTATGGGTTGATATTAACTAATATATACATATACAACATCTGTTTGTATTGTAACACTACTATACTTAGTTTTAGCGCAGACATAATTACAGGTTACCTCATCATACTGGACAAAGTGTGTGTTAAAGAGAGAGTGACCGTGTCTTTATATCGCTCTGGGAAATCCGCTAGGGGTGGAGAGAGATTTTCCATAGTTGGCTTAAAAGGTCGAGCGCCACATAAGAAGTGTCAATGAATGGCAATGTAATTGCAAGATCAAACAGTTTCTTAGAGCACTACAAGACGGTAGAGAACACAATCTATCCAAATCTTACCTGATGGTAACCGGAGTCATGAGTAGCACGGTTGTGACGTTATCCAAGAACGTGGACAGCACGGCCGTGATCGCACAAAGCAGGCTTATAAGGGGCCAAAGCTTACCTTTGGTCACCTGGAAAACATCTTTATTAGTGAATAAAAGCCTGAACAAACAAAAAAACTAGTACACCTCACTAGTTTTTTTTTCTTTGTATTTTTTCTATATATACATATAATATTTTTATTTTAGATCTTATCTCATTGCATTAAAGTTAGAAATCGTATAATAATCTACAGCGGTCAGCATTTTTCCTTTCGGTTAAACTATTTTCGTCTAGCTTTCATCTGCCGAGTAACGTGAGGTAAGGAACTTAGTTCCAAAATAGTAGATTGTTACACGAGAGGCGAAAGTGATCTACTTCGGCATGAGATGGCGCACGAGCGTACCGAGGGTGAGAATAGTTCGAGTGCCTAAATAGGTCTTTTATCCCAGGTTATCAACACTCTACTTTTCAATTATAAGGAAAGTAAATCCATGGACAAGTAAAAAAAATTGAAATCATGTGTCATAATTTGTGGACGGTCCCAAAGGGTAAAATAAAACTTATAGTAAGTAAAAGAAAAAAAACAATTCTGCAACACATTGAAGTCAATGCCAAGTAAAATATTGCAAAATATAGGAATTTTTTGTTTAACGTCTATAACAGGTCCAACTAAAAAATCTTTTATTCGTACAAGGCATACCTCAAAAGTGAACACAGCCAAGAAATCAAACATGCCAGTCTCGGCCATTATGGCGACTAGCAGCATCATGCTGAAGAGCAGCAGCAGGGTTTCCACATCGAGCCACGATATCACCTCCGACAACGAAGGTCTTTCACCAGCGAGCGTCAAAGCTGCTAGCGACGTTGTGGAAAGTAGAATCGCCGCCATCGTTCTATTTATGACCTGTGAATATTTTTTATATATCAATGCCTGTGAAAGTAAATTAATAATCTAAAAGGGACAGCCTTTGTGGTAAGCCAGCCTCGCACACTATAGTCTGTTTCACGTTGGACGGTATGGGAGAAATTATGTAAATACAGAAATAAATATCGTGATTGGAAGTATAAGACTTTAGAATGAGGAGGTGTCGGGTTCGATTCCTGGCATGGTAAATTTAGGGGTCAGTGTTAGTTTTAGTAATACCACAAAAATTTTAAAAACAACCAGCAGGCAGTCTAGTTTTACATAAGGCCGAACTTTGACCTTCAGCCCGTGAGCATTCCGGAGGCACGGTTGCCACCCGCCAATAATGCCATTGAGAGGAGAGTGCTCATTGTTCCGCGACTGCTCATCTCTCCTCCCGTGGAGTGAGACACTTAGCCACGCCGGACAGAGAAGAACGACGCCGGGGGCTATGCTTCTCCCCGGCAGTGGATGTTTTTTTATTGCAATAGATCAGCAGGCAGCAAACGGTCCGCTTGATGCAAAGCGGTTACCGTCGCTATAGACATTTGCAACACCAAAAGTGTTACAAACACGCTGCTACTCTCTTAAGGGAGACTGGAACCTGGTCACTAATGCCGGAACACAACTCAATGTTGTTTTGGCGACATAATTAAGACCAGAGGTGGTTAGCCATCCAGTCGGGCAAATGCCCTGTGTGTGTTGAAACCTGGCTGTGGGTTGTTTTGTTGCCTCTTACGACAGGCCGCCCGGCCGCAGGAAATTGTATTCTTACTCCGTTCCTGCACGAATGTGGCCTTAGGGCCTGACTGCCAAAGCACGTGGAGTTGCTCGAGTTTCCGCTCAATCGTGAAAACTCACGAATACGCTCAAAAACACCATTGGATGATGAATCGTTATATTCATTACGAATCGCTTTGCAGCCATATGACAGGTTATTCGTTTTTTGACGTACATTTTGAACTCTTTCTGTTATACACGATTCGATTCATGATTATGAACATTCGTTTGTGACTGAAGAATCGTTAGTTGTCACGAATCGTTTTGAAGAATTTGATTAAATTACGATTGTCCATGATGAATGATGATGATGGAAACCGATTATCAATGATGGATAAATGTATGAACATTTTTGGCTAAATTCCAACTGAACCCCAGTATACCTATAACTGTAACTAACTTCAGGTTTTATCATAAATCACAAGACTTAACGCATAGCAAACTACGTGACATCAAGATGTTTTATAACCGTTTAAACAAGATAAGTAAGCAAAACAATGGCACATAAAATTTACAACAGTTTACTATTCTATACATCAGTCACAATTATTATCTTCCAGGGGCGCCCAATTATTCTGCTATTACTATTTAAAATCACCGGATATTCGTCGCTATCGTAGTTTTGACTGATTTCGGTTATCTGTTATTTCCAATGGCGTGTCTGTGGTACGCTAGTCTATCTTTATAAATATTTTAAAGCCAAAATTTTATTTCACATCAATAAATTGTAAAAAAATTTGGTAGCTTTCAATATTCATTTAGGCTAACACCGTTTCTGTTAATGGTAATACCAATTTTTTTCTTCTATTATTCTGTCGCGGCGAAATCGAGATGATATTGTTACAATTTGGGCCACCTGCAAATCTGTAAACAAAGCACATTTATTATCCGTCGGTGTTTGAGCTAATAACATTGAAGCGCTCTTATGACCGTCTTCTTTTATTTACTTTGTGTTTAAAATTTGTGATTGGAAAAACAGCCCATTGTGTATTGTAATCTATAGTCATTAGCCAGGTATGATTCTTAGAAATTCAGTCTTCGCGGTCGAACAGACATTGTATTTGTACAGTATAAAGCAATGCCCCAACGGAGGGATGAGGCAGTCAAGCGATAACTACAAGCGAGGCGAGACGTGTGTACATTCGATAATCTATATAGTGACGGACTTTGCGCGTGTTATTAAATCGTGCATTACGTTTGTACTGGTTGTGTCCAGGTATATTTGTACCTGTGTTATAATACTGTGTTTGTATAGTTCTAATAAATTTTATAGTAATTCTAACGGCATTTTAATTCGAGTCCTGCAACTCGTAACAATATTGTGGATTTAATAGAATATGAACGTTTGACACTATTACAATGGAATCGTACTTTGAATAACTTCGCAATGTCGAGATATTGAAATAGCAGAATTGGTGCCCAGGCATCGCGTAATGTTATTTCACAGAATGTTTTGGATATCTTATACCATGTTTTCATTGCTGAATAAATGAATGAAATAGACCTTGTATTATAATAATACTTTTATAAAAAAAGATAAAGGAAAAAAAGAAGTCTAAGCTTGGCGTAATGCTGAAGTATTATTGCTTTTTATTTATAAAACAGCAATGGAATAAGAAGTCGATTTAATTTTTCACTTATATGTATGACCTCTATTCTATGACCGTCAAAAACAATATGGTCGCAATGGGACTTAATTTTAATAAACCTTTGAATATATAGTGATATCTATACCGTTGTTGACATCACAGTATAATGATTCATTGTCAGCCAACCGTTGTCCACAGCTGGACGGAGGCCTCCCCAAATTTGCAGGGGCCCTCTAGCATCTAGGGAGCAGAGGAGTCTTCACCCCAGTTGATGAAGTGAGTTTGCCTTTCTCGGGGCATTCTCAAGCACTGATGCGCTAGGATCAGCGTGGGCGTAACTACATTCTAAGTCTCACGCTCTTCCTGCCATAAGCGCGGGGCATATGAGAGAATCGTGGTTTTAGTGGAGTATTAAGTTGGGAGGTAGGTTGTTTCGAATCTCCACACAAGCCGGTTGATTACTGTTTGGCAGCCCCAATGGCGGATAGCCTCCATAATCAACTCTGGTCTAACCCCTAGCAAAGAACCCGGTATTGTGCGAAATGCATTTCCCCCGCCTAAAAATAAGGCCTCCCCAAATTTGTGTAACCTATTTTGCTCCGCTATATCTTCTCCGGTGTTCTCATCCAGCCCACTGCCACTACACCTTGCTAATTTTTCGAGCTATATCGGTAGCCTTGGATCTCGGATAATCTGTGATTGAGTGATTGCTGATAGCTTGAGCGAGCTATGTTGGGAGTATCTACTCCCAACATAGCTCGCTCAACAACCCGCTGAGCGACCTTCAATTTGTGGCCCAAGCTGTTAGTGTTCACATCTCGGCACCATACGTCATGACGGGTAGGACGCACTGCTCGAACGAAAATTATTAATAAAAAAATGAAAAATAAACATTTCCTAATTTTTCCAACGGGGTCCTATTCTAAAGCCTTTCAAGAATTGCTCCAAGAAAGGAAAAAAATCTTCAATTTATAGTTTAACACTTGCAATGTTCATGTTCAAGCAAAAAAAAATATATTATTTAACTATTGAATAACTAAATGAAAAATTGTTATAAAAAAAAATTCAAGCAGATTATTGTTCATTCATCTATTCAGTTAGTGCCTGAATTTTTTCAATTTTTTATTTTCATATTTAGTATGTTTAAATAATATTTATTCATTAGAGGGTCGATGTGGGTGTGGCTTGCGTAAGCCAGAGTACGCGTTTTCGGCCTTATTTTTATCCCTCTGGGAAATTATAAATCTTACAGTTTCGGGAGTCAAAAATTTTTTTAGGAAATTTCCTGCTCTTTTCGAATATTTTTTCAATTTTGAAAAATCTTTATTACTTTTTGAGATATTTGCAAAAAACTAAACCCCCCTTTTTTAAGTTAATCGTTAATAACTTTTACAATTTTTGCAAGCGGAACTTCATTTTTTTCAAAAATCATCTAGACACCATTCCGAATCGAATGACACCTCATTTATAATTTTCAGAGACTGCTGAAAAAAGTTGGTCCAAAAAGCACTAGTTTACCAGTCTAGTAATGCTAAAACTGGCACTAACTTATCCTTTCCTCTAAAAATAGGTAAGAGTTGGCTTCTTTCCCAATCAAGGTACGTATATTATTGTCATTATATTGACTTCATGACGTACGTAATGTTAGTTGTTATGAATGATTAGCTATGGACTCATAGCTCATTGCTCATAGCCTATGAGCGTGTCGGAGCAAGCACACTGAAGGGTTCCGTAGAAGCCACGGGGTACGTTTTTATCATTTAGATAAGGCCCAGTTCTTATATCCTACCGACTGTTAATTAGCCCAACTATTGGTTAAAATTTAACATAATTTCCATACGATTAATGTCAAAATTCAACCGATGGTAGGGCAAGTGAATGAATGTATAGTATGATATAAGAACCGAGCTTAAGAAACCCAACAAAGAAATAAATACTCAACAGATCTTGTTCCAACCTATTTTCTTTGAAAGTATTGAAAAACACATATTTTCACGCCTGTTTCCTATGAGGGTAGGCAGAAACTATGGATCTCACTTGCCCTTCATCTACTTTCATTAACCTCTTCATACATGCACGTTTATTTGAGACGCTTTTTACCTGACCTCTCTTTAACGTGACAATTGTATAAATATAATTACTGTCTATACCGCTTGTTGACGAACTAAAGAGTTTAACTAAGGGCTGGTTTACATGTATGAAGTAGATAGTAGGTTTTAACTAATTTTTAAATACAATTTATTATTCAAAATTATTGTTCATATGCATCAATACACTTATAATTTACTTATATTTAATAAATCCAAGCCATAGCCATAATATAGAGTATTGAAAACGCGTAGACGTTGACTTAATGTTAAGGTAAATAAACGGTCTTATTCATATTGAGTTAGAGGAATTCTGTAGCTTTCTTAATAGTTTTTAAATAAGCCTACTAACTCAATATGAATAAGACCGTAGTTAGCTAAGTACTTATAAACCTAATGTAGGTAAAAAAAATTTAAGCCGATGATGTGGTCGACTACAGCACGCTTACCTAAAAGGTATCTATTTATAATTGACATTTGGACGTTCAGTGTGTGTAGGTTATTAATATTATTTGATCTCTTACCTCAAAAATAATAATTACATAGAGTCCACAGAGTAGCAACGCGGCATATATCAGACCGGTGCTGACATCTATTGGGTCGATCTTGTAACTCATCGCGAACGGCGTCGTTTGATTCGCGTCCGTTCTCATTCGCAGCGCGTACGTGCCAGTGTCATTTAGAGCGTTGGATTTGAGGGATAAGAGTATACTTCTTTTTTCACCTTCACTGAAATCTAAATCTTTTTCTTGAAGAAGGATATGGTGTTTTTCTGATACCTGAAAGTCATATTTATCACATATTTAAAACATTAGGTACTATATAGTAAACCGATAAATAAATAAATGACCTCTAATTAATTTCATTAAAAATATATTTATAATAACAATATTAAAAAACTCCCAAGTCTCATTGTTTTTATATTGATGATATGCATGCGTTTATTTTTGGTCCGCACTGTATGCATGGTGGAAATTTCAAATGTCGTAAGTATATTTATTGCTAAGTTATTTTTGTCTGTCGATCGGTATTTTTGAAATTTTAATAGGTCTTAAAATGAAGGAGTTACAGCAGTCTATAATTTTGTGCAAGTAAATCAACAATGTAATAAACATCAATCAACAACAAAATCAATACTTTAAGACACATAGGACATGTTTGTACCAAGCTAGTTACACTAAAATGACTTCCTGTAAAGGCTAGACCCGTTTAGGCATGTAAAAAAGAAGCTGTTCTTTTAACATTGTAACTAATATTTATTTCAAAATGACTATGTGTATAGAGTTAACTTAGGAAACCGATGAGTTAAGTACTTATCATCGTTTGTAGAAAGATTTATTAATTAAGTAATAAGTTGGCGATTAAGTAGATAGATATAAATTCAAAACTTTATTGTACACCACATAGTAAAACACAATATAGTAGTACATAAATCTATATAATAATTAATTGGAGAGATAAAATCTCACCGTCTCCACTGGCTCGGTCATGTAGAGCGGATGGAGGAGTGAAGAAAGCATACTTGGGGCAACCAGTCGGTCGGCCACCGGTTGGTCGTCCCAAGTATCGCTGGAGGGATAGAGTGGAAGCTGACCTGATGGCAATACAAGCCGACAATTGGCAAGACATTGCGCAGGACAGAGTGAAGTGGCATGCTCTCATTTCGGAGGCTCACTTTGGGTCGATGAGCCAACGGAGTTAGTTAGCAGAACATAAATCAAGTTTTAGGGACACCGTCTTGTGAACAGTTATGTTAAATGAGATTTAACCAATAATTTGTTGTTGCTCTGAAATTATCATCTGAAAAACTTATGTCTTTTTGGTTTTCCTGAAAAGTTTTGTTTCACTCTAACGACATTTGAAATTTCCACCTTATCATTATGATTGAACCTACCTGAATAGTATCAAAATTACTCAATGACACTCGCTTCTCCGGCATCGGCCATCTTTCTAACCATATTTCCATATTCCTTGAGTTATTCATTTCATTGGCATTTAGTTTCTTCTCACCAATTTCAGACAAAAAAGGACCAGAGAGTTTCAAAATCGTTGTGATGTGGTCATTACGACTTTCAAGAACGTAACCTATAAAGGATAAGGTAAGTATTATTTAAATATAATTAGCTGTGCCGGGCGTACGTTGTCTTGCCCTTAAAAAATAAAAATCTAATATCTATACTAATTCCACAATATCTCCTCAATATCGTCGAGGCGGAATAGTAGTATCCAAAAAGGGTATTAACATTTGCAGTAATGGCATTGACGGAAATGAATATTGAAAAGTCGCCGAAAATTTTAAACATTCATCGCGAGTTTATATTATCCGTATTGTATTATCCGTGCAGGAACGGAGAAAGAATACAATTTCCTGCGGCCCGTCGGCCTGTCGTAAGAGGCGACAAAACAACCCACAGCCAGGTGGTAGGGCATTTGCCCGACTGGATGGCTACCACCCTTGGTCTAGAGTATGCCGCCATAATAACTCTGTGTTGTGTTCCGGCATTAGTGACCAGGTTCCAGGCTCCCTAAAGAGAGCAGCAGCACATTCGTAGCACCTTTGGTGTTGCAAATGTCCATAGGCGATGGTAACCGCTGTCCATCAAGTGGGCCGTCTGCCTGTCTGCTGATCTCCTGCAATAAAAAAAAAAAAAAAAAAAAAAAAAAGAGTTTACTCTATGATTTACTACGTTTTTTTTCAAAATCAGCCGATTCGAGCCATGACAAGGGCGATTGCCTTTTTTAAATAATCTAATGATACCACTTTAGTTTTCGTCGACAAAATCGGTCCCGAGACTCTTGAGTGTTTTTCGCTATTTTGTATTTATTACGATTTGGCCCTCAACGACCACTTGAAAAATTCACCCATTATAAACTTACTTTTAATTTCTCCAGGAGCCACCGAAGAGTTTCTGGTTACTACTGTTCTCTCGTTGTACATCATGAACACCGCCGTGAAGAACACCCAGCAGGCAAGCAGTAGTGTAATCTTTATGTAATTCCTTGTACGAGCCATCTGTTAGACGGCAAAAGTTAATGAAAAAAAAAGGTTAGTAATTGTTTGGCAGTTCAATAACAACGAAAAGTACCGTAGAAGTGACAAACGGGGACGTATGGCCCTTCCACGGAACCTTTCGTTATTTGGCTACGCAACCATAAAAAGCAATTAATCAAACATGCTACAAAATATCTCCCCGGGATAAAAATGTCACACATTTCATTACATAAAATTTGCTATCGATTAGTGAAAAAATCAAATTGGAATACGATTTTATTTGAAACTAACCATTTTAAACCGTTCCCAGAAAATTTCCCGCAGGATTCCAGGGTAGAAACGAAGGGCAGATTAAAAAGTCTGAGAATTCGTTGTCGATTAGCGAAAACCGCATCGAAATCGGCCCAGTAGTTTTCATGTGAATCCCGAAAAAACAGACAAACAGACAAGACATCTAAAAAAAATGCACCGTGCTCTCCGTCGTTACTATCGCAGATGTTTTTTAAATAGCTTCAATGTCATACATAAATAACATTTTTAAATTTTATATTATTATAGATTATCACGTCTGTTTCCCATTGAGGTAGGCATATACGTTGGATCTTCACCTGTTAAGATCGTGACAACGATTTTCGCTTCATCCACTTTCTTTACTCTCTTTAGTTTTATAGCAGTTTATTTAAATTGCTTTTTATCTGATCTATCTTCAAAATATCTTCAATTTGATCAAGGTGAGCACGTTGGGTCACCGACTCTACCAGTCACATTGCTGTCATACATTTCTTTTGTGATTCTACTTTCATTCATTTTCTTATGCCCATACCACATTAACATTCCTTTTTGCAACTCTAACTATCTTTTAAATAATAAATCATGATTGTTCTCAGTACAATCATGAAAGAAGGATACTATATTTTTCTATGGTACACTAAAAGAAATAAACTTTACCTTGGTTGGTCTCCTTTGTGTTTGCTCACTGTCCAGCCTGTAAAATATTATTTGGTAAAAAAAATGGCTAAGTAGATGTCGGTCACCGCGCAGTGGCGGGTTCCAAAAGAGCGACGAATGTTCACTGTTTCTACTATTTCAACACAAAATCCCAAAGAATAGTAATAAATAAAATAATTTGTTTGATTCAAAAGTAAGTAAAAGTCTTAAGAGGCTATGTACGCCTAATTCAAATCGGCATTTCATAAAATCAACCCCGCACGTCCGATATTTTCTTCGATGGAACAGCGCCAAATAAAACTTCGACCGTGGCGAAATATTGCAATTGATCATACCGACGCGCACGGCGATCATGACGACTTGATTCAATTTATTTGATTCTAAGGCCCACGAGAGCGAGACAAACTGTCCTAAAGTGAGATAGACCGTTTGTATGCGTAATTCCTATTGAAATTTTGACGTATCTTCCTAAGCGTCTTTAGCCCAACGGCTACCATGCTCAACAGTAACTAGGAGGTACAGGGTTCGAACCCTCCCCCTCAGGCTTTACGTTTTTTTTCCAAAAACTTTTTAGATAGGTAAATTTTATTAAAATTATTTAATTGTATTATGGAACAACAATGAGTTGAGCCTGTATATTCCTAATTCAAATCGGTGTTTCACATAGTTTACCCCCGCGCAACCAATGTTTACTTCGATGGAACAGCGCCAGTTTAAGCCGTGCGTGCGTGTGGTAAAATATTGTATATCACCGAACATGCGCTACATAACATAAGCAGTATATAAAGTACTCTCTGATAAGTAGGTACGTAGCTAACGTCCACGGCACGATATCACACTATTCATGCGGCTGAGAACAAGAGGAAGCGAGACAAAACATCCTAAATTTCCTAAATCCTAAAGTGAGAGATCACATGGATAATACCTATTGAAAATTCGACTTTTAATATTAAACATATTTAGCCTAATGGTATTCTATTACTCTGGTGGTGAGGAGGTATAGGACTCGATCCCCAAAAAATTTTTGTTATTTTTTTCACTTTTTCTAACTAAATTTGATGCAGTATAAAATATTTTAATGATATTAGTTTTTAGGTAGGTAAATTTTATTGAAATTATTTCATTGTATTATGGAATAACAATGAATTCATATTAGCTCTTCCCTATTAATATTATAAATGCGAAAGGAACTGTCTGTCTGTTTGTTCCGTTTTCACGGAACAACTACTGGAACGATTTGCTGAAATTTAGGCCATTTCAATCATTTTAGCCATTTCAGCCATTTGGACCATTAAAGCCATTTCAGCCATTTCGGCCATTTTGGCCATTTCAACCATTTTAGTCATTTCAGCCATTTGGGCCATTTCGGACATTTGGGCCATTTAAGCCATTTGGGCCATTTGGGCCATTTCAGTCATTTGGGCTATTTCAGTCATTTCAGCCATTTCGGCCATTTCAGCCATTACAGTCGTTTCGGCCATTAGGACCATTTGGGCCATTTCAGCCATTTCAGTCATTTCGGACATTTCGGCCATTAGGGCCATTTGGGCTATATCAGTCATTTCAACCATTTCGAACATTTCCGCCATTTCAGCCATATCGGCCATTTGGGCTATTTCAGTAATTTCAGCCATTTCAGTCATTTCGACCATTTCAGCCATTTCAGTCATTTTTGCCATTTCAGCCATTTCAGTAATTTCAACCATTTTAGTGTTTTTGGCCATTTCGCCCATTTCGGCCATTTCAGTCATTTGGGCCATTTCAGTCATTTCAGCCATTTCAGTCATTTCGGCCATTAGGGCCATTTGGGCTATATCAGACATTTCAACCATTTCGACCATTTCGGCCACTTCGGCCATTTGGGCTATATCAGTCATTTCAACCATTTCGACCATTTCGGCCATTAGGGCCATTTGGGCTATATCAGTCATTTTAACCATTTCGACCATTTCGGCCATTTCAGCCATTTCGGCCATTTCAGTCATTTGGGCCATTTCAGCCATTTCAGTCATTTCAGCCATTTCAGTCATTTCGGCCATTTCAGCCATTTCAGTCATTTCGGCCATTTCGGCCATTAGGGCTATATCAGTCATTTCAACCTTTCGACCATTTCGGCCATTAGAGCCATTTTGGCTATATCAGTCATTTCAACCATTTCGACCATTTCGGCCACTAGGAGGGCCGTTTGGGCTATATCAGTCATTTCAACCATTTCGACCATTTCAGTCATTTCAGCCATTTCAGCCATTTCAGTCATTTCGGCCATTAGGACCATTTGGGCCATTTCAGCCATTTCAGTCATTTCGACCATTTCGGCCATTAGGGCCATTTGGGCTATATCAGTCATTTCAACCATTTCTACCATTTCGGCCATTTCAGCCATTTCGGCCATTTGGACTATTTCAGTAATTTCAGCCATTTCAGTCATTTCGGCCATTAGGGCCATTTCAGCCACTTCAGCCATTTCGGCCATTTCAGCCATTTCAGTCATTTCAACCATTTTAGTGTTTTTGGACATTTCGGCTATTTCAGTCATTTGGGCCATTTCAGTTATTTCGGCCATTTCGGCCATTAGGGCCATTTGGGCTATATCAGTCATTTCAACCATTTCGACCATTTCGGCCAATAGGGTCATTTGGGCTATATCAGTAATTTCAACTATTTCGACCATTTCGGCCATTTCAGCCATTTCGGCTATTTGAGCTATTTCAGTTATTTCAGCCATTTCAGTCATTTCGACCATTTCGGCCATTAGGGCCTTTTCAGTCATTTCAGCCATTTCAGCCATTTCAGTCATTTCAACCATTTTAGTGTTTTTGGCCATTTCGGCCATTTCGGTCATTTCGGCCATGTGGGCCATTTCAATCATTTCAGCCATTTGGGCCATATCAGTCATTTTAGTCAATTCAACCATTTTAATGTTTTTGGCCATTACAGTCATTTGGGCGAATTCACTCAATTCAGCTATTTCGGCCATTTGGGCCATTTCAGCCATTTCGGACATTTGGGCCATTTCAGTTATTTTACCCATTTCACCCATTTCAGTCATTACGGCCATTTGGGCCATATCAGCCATTGCATTCATTTCAGCCATTTCGGCCATTTCAGCGATTTCAGTCGTTTCAGGCATTTCGGTGATTTGGGGCATTTCAGCCATTTCGGTCATTTCAACCATTTCGACCATTTCAGCAATTTCGACCATTTCAGCTATTCCGACCATTTCGGCTATTTCAGTCATTTCAGCCATTTCGGTCAAGTCAACCATTTGGGCCATTCAGCCGTTTGATCATTTAGACCCGTTCGGCCATTTCAGTCATTTCAGCCATTTCGGTTATTTCGGCCATCTGGGCCATATCAACCATTTCAGTCATTTCAGCCATTTCGGTCATTGCGGCCATTACACTCATTTTAGTCATTTTGGCCATATCAGCCATTTCAGCCATATCATTTTTTTTGTCGTTTCAGCCATTTCGACCATTTGAGCCATTTCGGTCGTTTCGACCTATTGGCCATTTGGGTTATTTCAGCCATTTCGACCATTTCAATCATTTCAGAAATTTGGGGCATTTCAGCCATTTCGGTGATTTGGGCCATTCCAGCCATTTCAGTCATTTCAGCCATTTCAGTCATTTCGATCAATTCGACCATTTGGGCTATTCAGCCGTTTGATCATTTAGACCCGTTCGGCCAAATATATTTTCATCTCGGAAACTATCTCATTTTTCGGGATAAAAAGTAGTTCTTGGCCACCCTCGGTATTAACATAACGTATGTACCCAGTTTCAGCCAAATCGGTTCAATAGTCTTTCCATAAAAGGATAAAAAACAGTGAGACAAATATACTTGTGGATTTTTTTTCGTGGAACCCTAAAAACGTAGCCTAAGTTACTTCTTATAACATCAGCTATCTGCCAATGAAAATTACGTCATAATCGATCCAACTGTGTCAGAGATTAGCCGGAACATCCAGACACTCAGACGGACAGGCAAAAATTCTATAAATAGCATTTTCGGAATCGCCTAGTCCGATTATTTTAGATTTTATTTTGGGATTTCAAACAGGCACTTCACTTTTATTTATCTGTATAGATAAGAACTATAAAGTAAATAATAATAGTTTCAAAAAAACTAAAAAAAACACGCTTTCATAAAAAATCCAACTAAAAAACAGATAATAAAATTTAATACATTTGGTTTCTGATGAATGGAGTCTTAAAAAAAAGCGAGGGGTGTATTCAAAGCGCTTTTTTTTTAACTATTATTTATTTTTCATTTTTTAGTTGTTTTTTTAATTTTTTAAAACAATCTTTTGAGATCCTGCATATCATGTAGCAGCAGAGGGCTAGCCAAGATAAGTAAAACGAGCTCACACACGACGGGTCTATCTTGTTTAGTACATGAGTTCCTATAGCCACCTTCCGACTCCATGATAAGATCAGCTTCATAGTACCATATTATTGCATTGTTACGCGATATAAACATATGAGCCCAAACACGAAGGGTTTATCTTGTTTAGTACAGGAGCTCCTATGGCCACCTTCCGACTCCATCATCAGATCAGCTCCATGGTACCATATTATTGCATTGTCATCGACCTTTGACAGGTGTGCAAAGTTTGAATTAAATCTGATCGTTCAAAGTAGGACAAAATCGAGCTCAAAGGGGTCGGTTACAAACATACATACAGGTGAAGCTAATAAAAGCGTGTTAAAAACATAATAGGGCTAAATAAAAAAAATAGTTAGAAAAGGAAAATGGAGCGAGCACTCAACTTGAATTTGAATCTTCATATTATTTCTAACTATCCACATGTCAACGTAATTTTCTATTGAGAAACATAGATGGCGCTTTCGAATTTTTATTTTACCTGTAAGATTGATTTAAATACGTTTTATTGTCAATAGTATAAAAGTAGAGATGAAATGAAATATAAAAATTTAGAAAAGTATTTTCTTGCATTTTATAAAATTATTTAGGAAGAGAAACAGAGCATTTTATCAACTTTCATATAAAAATAAAAAAATCTTCTAGATGAAGTGAAACTAATAGGGTTCGAACCCACACATCCTGTGATTTAGAACAGAATTCTACCGTATACGCCAAATAAGTACAGCGCGACCGCGTCAAAATTCTGGTTATTATTGCTCCTTCATTTATTTAAAATTACTTTTTAGCAGCGGAGCTACAAAAAGCGACATGACCGTTAAGCACGAAGCCGTCCTGCGGAATGATAAATTCCATACATTGGGACCGGCAGGCGGGATTTTTGCAGTCATTTTTAATAAAATAATTAATTACTTCCAAATTAAGTTAAGTAACCGAATAAAACTCTATAATTGTATTTGTTATAATATGATATGTTACTGTTATTTATTTTAGCGATGTACGATTAACAGTAATAACAATAACGAAGATTGAATAACTCGTTTAGAGGTTACTTTGCAATTATTTTCTATCGAGAAAATTTATCGCAAATGCGTTCCGAGTACAAAGTTTACTTCAGAAATATGATCAAGATTGACATATATTTTTTTCACCGCAATAAAGTGTGTATAACTACTGTAAACACTGTTGAGAAATCGATCTAAAAACGCATTCTGTCTCTTATAACGCTGTTAATTAGCACATGAAAAACATACACATTTACGATATTAGAAATTAAGTTATTTATAACTCTAAAAATAATATTAACTGTATCTTTGGAAAATAATGGTAATAAGTGCATCTCTCGTTTTTTGACTGATGCCATGGAAAATATTAGCAACCAATTTTTTTGACGAAATAATAAATCTCTAATAGTTACGTATTTTATCCTTGGTTGGCCGGTATAAATGGTTTTCTTTTATTCTTTTCTTTATCAATTTTTAGAGGTAATGGACAATATACCCGCCACGCTTATCCAAACCTGCTTGGTGGTTTTAAGCCATCGGTTATCTCGATGTGCAGGTTTCATCAATATTCTCGAGGGTTTCATTCTCCGTCATCACGTAGTAATAATTTAATTAATAGTAATTGTTGTATTACGCACATTAATGTCTATTTCAAATAGGACGGTATGGGAGAAATTTCGTAATTAGAGAAACTCGAATCCACGTCATTTGAGATGTAAGCACATTTAACCAACGAGAGGCCATCCATAAATTACGTCGCACAAATTTCATGATTTTTGACTCCTCCCCCGTCCTTATTACAACTGGTCACACTCCTAGATACAATAGGCCCTTTGTGGGGGCTACACTTACGCGGCAGAATTAAGTGCCGCGCGGCTTGCGTTCTCAACTACATCACTGAACCTGATCCCACCTCCCATGTGTCCGCGCTTGAGTTGGAAGAAAATGAGTTAAAGAACGAAGTTCCACCCATGTATAGCCGAGCATCAAGGCCTGACTCACCCGGGAAGCTGAGTGACCCACTTGTGGCCCCTAAGCTATGTCAGTTTCCATGATAATGACACTTACAATTTGTCCTGAGTCTGCTTGTCGTGGTATTTCTTTTCGTTGAATAAAACATCATCTCTGCTGATGTGAAAGTTATTGTTTAGATGAGGCGCTGAATTGACCGCTGGCAGTCTTTTATTCTTCGGCACAGATCCGTTCCTTACTTTCTGTGATATGCTGTCTAGTTTACCTAAAATACATATAAAAAAGCAACTTGAAACAAGTACAAAAATGTTGGTCAAATACTTTGCAGTTCACGAACTACAAACTTCCTATAAAAAGTATCGTAGAGGCCATAAACATTCGTCATTTGATAACGGAATAACCATAAAAAATAAAGTAAAAAGTAAAGCAAGTGAATGAATTGTAAGATATTGGAACCGGCCTATATCACATACATACAAAAATTGACGAAGCGATGAACAAACGAACAAAAGGACATAAACATTATTTAAAATAATATTATTATAAGATGTTATCATTAAATAATTACACGTATAATTTGCAGAAAATACACCAATTGACTATAATCTAACATTGAATAAAATATAATGCAGTCTCATGTTATATAACAGTTAAAAAAAACATTTTTAGAGTTAAGTAGGAATAGCTCTAAAAATGTAATCAGGAATCCCTGATTATTCATTTCCTTTGTATATTCAAATTTAAAATAAGTTCCACTGGAGAACACTTTGAAGGTCATACATGTAAGGTAAAATTTAAATCTACTTCCTATACTATGTACACCGCTTCGCAACATGTTCTAGTTGTTTAAACGAGAATAAGCGGAAAAAATACGTATATTCCACTACACCAAAGTGTAGTTAAATAGAAGAAAAAGTAACAATACTTCAATACACAATTTGTATTTGATTTGTATTTTCGGAGTCCAATGCCATCATCACCCAAGTATTAAACCCCGGTTGTATTCGGAATATCCGTTTCAAAGCTCGGGGTCTGCTTTCCTACTTTTTCTTCTTCATTTAGTGCTGTCTGCGATATCCTTTATTTTGCAATTATCGGCAGGCCTGTCATCCCGCACAATGTCAAGTGAGAATTTTTGGGGTCTACCTCTTCCACATAACTAGCTTTTGTCTCGAGACTTCTTTGAGTATTGAATTACATCTCTGGTGTTGCAAATGTCCATAGGCAACGTAACCATTTTCGGTCAGATGAGACGCTAGCCTGTCCGGTATTTTAAAAAAATACCTAAATAAAATAATGTTGCGGCGCGCGCCACCTCAACTAATGACTATGTGGCCCCCTAAAGATAAAGGTTGAGTACGGCTGGCTACTCTAGTCAATAGCTAGGGAAATATTTCCGTTCAAAATCGTAGCTGTTCTCCCATCATTAATTTTAACAACTTTGAAACTAGGCGGAAAATACGATAGCATGGTATATATTATATACACATACATATTCAACTGTCATTACGTCATGTCTGTTATAGAGAGTAAGTATATAATGTTTTCAGCGAAAACTAATTTAAACAAAATGACGTGTATTTAGATATTTTTTTTACATTTTTTATAGGATTACACAGTCAAAAAATAGAGTTTCGTAACCTATATAGAACCATGTAATGTGCGTGGGCTGGCGCGCACTTGGTCGGTTTTTTGATAACCATATGTATCTGTGAATATTATATACATCCAACATCATCATACTATTAAGTTCTAATCATCACAATCAGTCGTTACAGTCATGCTACGGAAACATGACTCCATAATAGTTTTCCGGTATTCTAAAGTACACCAGGATATGCCCGTGACTCCACGTTTGCCTTTTTTTAGTTTGCTTATAGGCAAACTGGGAGACGGGTCCACTTTTTTTATTGCAGGAGTTCAGCAGATAGGCATACGGCCCTCTTGATGGAAAGCGGTTACCATCGCCTATGGGCATTTGCAACACCAAAGGTGCTACGAATGCGCTGCTGGAGACTGGAACCTGGTCACTAATGCCGGGACACAGCTCACGGTTGTTATGGTGACATACTTTAGACCAGGGGTGGTAGCCATCCAGTCGGGCATATACCCTAGTACCATCTGGCTGTGGGTTGTTTTGTCGCTTCTTACGACAGGCCGCCCGGCCGGAAATTCTATTCTTTCTCCGTTCCTGCACGGATAAAACTTGATCAACTTGGTCTCAAGTGGCCACCCTCCGCGTTGCCTACCTCGTTGAGACTTTAAAAATCTGTTTTCGCCCTTTTTGAAGAGCCCCATATTGAAGCGCTCTGGGAAAACCGCGAGAGGGTAATTACTGCGGGATCCTTATGACACAAAGACAGCAGGCTTTAAACAAGAATGTGAGCAATCATTTTAGTGAAAACTATGACGAAATAAACTAATTTTTATGCACCCGAACAAATACTGAACTGCTCCCGTGATAAAAAAAATGTCATACATTACATAATTTTTTTTTTTTTAATCTGGCCATTTCAAATCATTCCCAGAAAAGTTCCCGCAGGATTCCCAAGATAAAAAGTAGTACAGATTTTAAGGCTAAGAATTTGCTGACGATCAGTGAAATCAGCCCAGTAGTTTTAACCTGAATCCCAAACAAGCAGACAAGAATTCTAAAAAAAAACATTCTACTTCGTTTATATTGGGTATTCAAATTGTTGTTTTTTTACGCAGTGTTAATGTAAAGACCTTTTAAGAATTTTATAAGTATTATAGACTAACTGTCCCGGCAGACGTCCTGCCCGGAAGAGCTTCAATCGATATGCGACAGCAGCGCCACCTATCGGGTCCAATTGTGAACCAACTCAGAAACCTTTGGCTCATGCGCAACTACTTCGCTAAAAATCATCACATGATCAAATATATAGTTTATGATTCTATAAAGGACATACAGACAAACATTCATTTTTATATATTAAGATACAGAAAAAGACATACAGACAGGCAGATCGACAGACATAACAGTTTAGGTACCTAATAAATGTTCCGTTTTTCCCAAAATTGCTACAAAATCCTAAAGAAATAATTTGTATACTTTCAATTTGAACACAGAATAAAGATCACAATGTCTCCCGCTATTTCTAAAAGCTATTCTGATTCACACATATACACACACGTGAACGTTGTATGTATGTCTGCCTCTCTGTATGTGTGCTTGAAACCGGATTGAACTGGTTTAAAATTAGCTCTGAGCTAGCGGCTAGCTTTGGCGGTCGTTCACAAATTATTCTTTAATAAATCCTGTTCACCTGTATTCTCAATAAGAAAGTTTGTGAAGATGTTTGGATGTTTGTTACTCTTTAACACAAAAACTAATTAATAGATTTTGATGAAATTCTATAGTGTCATATAATCTATGACATATATATATAGTGTGTTTAATCTATTTAATTATGTATATCTATATTAGTTTATTATTGTTACTAGCTGACGCGTGCCTACTTCGCTGGGCATCAGAAAAAATATTAATCACAATGAAATATACCCTATGTCACTTAGAAATAATGTAGCTTTCCACTGGTGAAAGAATTTTCAAAATCGGTTTAGCAACTCCGGATATTACTTCCTACAACGTCACAATTTTACAAACTCACAAACTTTAACTCTTTATAATATTAGTATAGATAATTTGGTTTTTTTCTTTAATTACGATTGAATTAGTTTCAATTAAATAATTAAGTTAAACCACCAAATATTAGATAGATAGATAGATAACACTTTATTGCACACCAAAATATACCATTACAAAAACAGTCCATGTTTACAATATTTTCTAGGCAATACAACAGGCGGCCTTATCGCTCAAAGCGATCTCTTCCAGGCAACCTAAATAACAGAGATTGAATCAGGCGAAATAGGTGGTGCAGGAAAAAGACAATAGATACTACACAATACACAAATACTCGAACTAATTTAAGAAATAAATATACAAATACATACATATATACATAGTCATATATATATATATATATATATACAATAACACATAAGTTATTATAATAAATAAATGTCTTAGCATGATTATATTCCGTAAATCAGAAATAGCTATTTATGGACAAATAGTGTTTTCTAAGTAAATTTCTAAATATAGGTAAGGATTTGGCCTCTCTGACAGTAAGAGGCAGCATATTCCAAAGTTTGACAGCCTGCACCGTAAAAGAATTATCATAATAGGATGAAGTGTGTGCAGGCGTCATAAGTTTTCGATATGTATCATGGCGCAAATTTTGGGCAGTGGATAGGCGAAGGAATTTAAAACGTTCCTTAAGGTACTGGGGACTATTAGGAGTATATAATATGTTATAAAGGAGAGTGAGAATGTGAGTATTCCGGCGAAAATGAATAGGAAGCCACTTGAGTCTTTTACGATATTCGGAAACATGGTCATATTTACGCAAACCAAATATGAACCTTATACAAAAATTCTGAAGCCGCTCAAGCTTGTTCAGCTGTTCTAAGGTAAATATTATTATTAAATATTATTTATTTTTTCTTGTAATGTCTCCTTATACACCGGGTTGCCTGAAAAAGATCACTCTAATATAACGCCGCCCATTGTTCTAATAGAAATGTATTTATATAATGTCTTGGTTTAGGTTATATGGTGAACAATAGTGTTCATTCATTCAAAATAATGGATGGCCGTATTATATTATGTACCTAACTGAGATATGATTGTTTTTCAATTATAATAACCACAGCTTCATTATAATAACGTATATTGTAATATGATTTTCTCAGAATTATCATATTCTCGTAAACAAGAATGAATCATTAACATGCTATGTCTAATTTTCGCCAAACTGTCTGTAAATGGATAGGAAAAGATTAATAGGCTTCTAATAATTTAATTCACCGCAAGAATATGTATAGGAAAATATATATGAAAACGCCGAAATCAAAGAGGTGGTGGATGAGCCCAATATAATAGGCGAGAGCAAGAAAAGAAAAAAGAGCCTATCTGCAGACCAACGGGACGGTGACCAGTTGGTCGGCACAGATATCGCTGGAGTGACGTAGTGGAGGCAGATCAGCGCAAGCTTCAAGCCTATGACTGGCAAGAGACAGCGCTGAACAGAAAATAGTGGAGTATCTCATTTCGGAGGCCAGAACTCATTTTGAGTCGTTGCAGTTAATTAGTTTGCATAATATGTCTTTTCAACTTAAATGTTTTTCGATTTTCGTAGCTATTGACGTGGTTAAGCCATGCTGGACAATGATTCCAGTTCTTGATTACATGGCTTATATGGCTGGCTCGATCGGTGTGATACCACACTTTCACAGAATATCGGCGTGATACGGTCGGTTTGAGCTAATCGTGTTTATTTGCGATGAGTTTTTTTTAAATAATGTATTCATTTAAAAAAAAAAGTCATATCGTAGTGCTTCAGGAAAACCTCAATTGGGTGCTCATTTCAAATTCCTAAATTGCACAAGAATAACGGTCTTGAGATTTTTATATATAATGAATAGGTTCGCGTATGACTGACATTGCGCCTTATATCAGGCGGGAATGCAGTCTAAGGTGGAGAACGCTTACCTAGAAGATACCTGTTCACGCGAGACTTAAAGACACCTAGATTGTATTTTTTAGGAAAAACAGACGACGGTAAAGAGTTTCATTCTTCAGCGGTGCGAATGATGAATGTGAAAGCATAGCGTTTCGTCCGCTTCGTTTGTATTTCAAAAAAATTTTGATTCTAAATTTTCAAAAAAAATAATTTAAAAATCACATTGGAATTTGAAACATTTTATCAATCTGGCTATTTTAAATAATTAAAGGTAAGTAAGGGTAAGGGTAAGTAGCGCAGATTTAAAGTATAAGTATTTACTATCAATCAGAGCGAAATCGCCCGAATAGGTTTTACTCAAGTCTCGAACAAGCAGACAATAAATTTAAAAACGGGTGCGTCTCGGGACGCACGACAGAAGTGATAACTTGCGTGAGAAAAAAGGAAGCCAGACAGACTGACCCCGTAACGCGCTACGTAACGAAGTGGTTCACACTCTCATAAGAAGTTATCACTTCAAAAATTGTATACTGTTCTCCATCTTGCATATCATTATGTGCATTCAGCATTTTTAGGAATTTACAATATTATAGACATAAACATGTGGCAGTTAATAATTTCTTACAGTAAGCCGACGAAATTTGTAATTTTTTTAGGTAATAGTGTATAATTTGCAAAGAAATCATAAACATGATTATATCAAAATACAAAGGAAATAAAGCGAATCAACTCACCGTACTCCTCCTCATAAAACTGCCTGAAAGGAGCCAAGGCGGGATCATACTTGACTTCGTCCGGCAAGCCCATCCAAAGCTGAACAGCGCCCGCGGTCAGGTCAAGGTTTGAGACCAGCGAGTACTGACTTCGACTCAACTCCGGTGTAACATTCCTAGAACCACGCCACGATTTCACAGTGCTCACAATTTTACTCATTTTGTACGTATTTAATATGAAGCCTAAAATGTTTATGTCATGTTTTTGTTTGAAAAAGGTTATCTAATGTTTACTATTAATTTATTTATTGTTGATAATCTTCTGATTCTGAGGTGCAAGTCTTTATATATATACAATGTTTGGGTGCAAGTAATTTGTTTTACCATGTTGTTTATCTTTCTGAGCACAGGTTAAAAAGATTATTGTCATAATGTCAAAGATCAAAGTGTTTGCATATTATTTTATTTTGGCTGTGGAAGGAAGGATGAATTTAACTTGGGAAAATTCAGGCAAGTGTCTCCATATATTCAATATACTCTTTGGGCAAGTGCGTGACCTCACGAATTATCAAAGGTTCCGTAAAGGTGACAAACGTCCACCGGAACCATAAAATAGCATTTAATCGAAAATAATCCAAAAAAAACTGAACGGATCTTGTTCAATAATTTTTTTTTCAAGCATTTTTAATCTCTACTGTTGTGTTTTTTTTTAATTTTCTACCTTATAGCTTACTAGTAAACGAACAGTCATGAATATTGAGCGGTTCCTATATCTTACTAGCTGACTCAGCAAATGTTGTTCTGCCATAAAAATATTTTTTAAAAACACCATGGGGGGGGGGGTGAAAGTACTTTTCGACCTATTCTCAAACCAACACGAAAAAAATCATTAAAATCGGTTGAGACGTTTCGGCTCCTCCGCGCACAAAAATCATGACACGAGATTTTTTATATATTATTCATTTACTTGCCCTACCATCGATTGAATTACGACATTACTTGTATGGAGCTTATGTTAAATTTTAATCGATAATTAGCCCATTCCTATATCTTACCAACAGTTCATTTGCCTTATTATCGGTTAAAATTTGACATATTTGCTCTATACCAGTAATGTAAAAATTTAACCGATGATAAGGCAAATGAACGGTTGGTAGTATACAGGAACCGGTCATGTATACAGTACAAAAATTGCAATTTTCAATTCAATGTTAACATTTATATTGAAATCACAGACCGGTTATTGCGTTTTATTAGTACAGATTAAACATACGCAGATAATTGTGAAACTGTAGATAACACATCAAATTCAATTTCTTCAGACATCTCAGTTGAACCGGTTATAACTGGTTTGAAGCAGTTATGAATCACAGTTGAAAGCTTGGTAAATCTTTTATAATTGTTGTCTAAAGTGATTTCGTTTATAACAACCGCTATCCAATGTGAGTATTGAAGCTCTGACTTTGAAGCCTTTTGACGAGTTCAACACGAGTATTAGTATTTAACTGTAACGCTGATGAGAATTTGAAAGTGTCGAGTACTACATTGCAGCTCAAAAATTGATAATATTTTGTTTTTCTTAAAACGAAAACGCGGTTTTGTTAGTAGTTTTGTGTTGTTTTGTTTTTCTCTGCAGGAACGGAGAAAGAATACTAATGCCAGTGGTCAGGCGGCCTGTCGTGTGTGGACACACAGCGATGTCGGCTGTCAGAATACCCATTGAATTTAACCTGCACCCCTCTCCTAAGCACTTTTATGGCGTGCCACAGGAAACAGACCATAGATAATACATCTGTGACACCTCTACTTTTGGTTATCACTCAGGACACCCCCGAGAAAGGTTACCTTCTTTATCAACAGGGCGGAAGTCCATGGGATCCCCTACTGGACCGCGTGGTCCCCTGTGATTGGTTACAGAGGGAAATGCGCGTAGCGGCGCCTACGACCGCTACGCCGCTTTTCTGCGGACGGATCCGCGTACGCGCATTCCTCCCTCTCTCTCTCTCAGCCGCCTTCTTCTGGGCCATGACCGACTCGCAGAAGGAGACGACGACTGACTACCATTGTTTGCTCAGGAACATAGCCTCGACTAAGGCCCGGAGCGAACTCACCTGACCGAATAGATTTTCCATTTGGGATCTCTGGGGTCCCCAAGCGGCGCACTCGAGTAGTGGGTTTCATAGTTGTCACACATGTGTAATTGGAAAGCACCACAATTTGTGGTCAAATACAGATAATTGAAACAAACGTTGAACTGATGCTTTCTCCATCTAATTACATAGAATTCTTATTAGAGTAAAAGAGACGATATAAATCTGTTGGTTTTGACGCGGAACTTTTGATGGCAGCTGGACGATTATAGGCACAATAATATTAAATTTGGTCCCTTTTAAGGGTTAGGCAGGTATCTTTAGATTATAATAAGACAATATTTTCAATTTGCACCAAAAAATATGTGCACGACTGTACATAAACCTGATAGCACTGCGGGCCGTGTTCAGATATCCGCGATAAGGCTGATTACACACCGTCGACCAATAATGATAGACTTCACGAGGCCTTACACGTTAAAAGCAAATATGAATTTAATGACTTCTGACATATTATATGTCATACGGCTTAGAGTGCACGAAGCGGTGTCGATACCGTTTAAAAACCTCAAGACATTAAACCGCTTTGAATAAGTCGTAAAAAGTAAGAAAATTATAATATTGTTACAACTCAGGTTCCGACAAAAACAAAATCCACCTGCATATCTGAATGAAAGCACCTTTTATACCCGTCGGCATTTGAAATAATAACAAATAACATTGAAACTATTGTAATTCTTTTATAATCTTGCAATATTGCTGTATTGTAATCATAAGGTGTTACAATTTTTAAAGTACAAGCTGATTCTAGGAAGTTTGGTCTACCGTGTCCGGCGGACATATTGCATTTCTGCAGTATAAAACAATGGCCCGATTGAGGGAGGAGGCAGTCGAGCGAGAACCAGTATCAAAGCGAGATGCGTGTACATTTGGTAATCTATTGGTGACGAACTTTGCGCGTTTTATTGAATCACGACCTTCTGTATTACGTTTGGACTTGTTGTGTTCATTTATATTTGTACCTGTGTTATACGTGTTTGTAGAGTTCTAATAAACTCTATAATAATTCCAACGGCATTTTAATTCGAGTCCCGCAACTCGTAACAATATGTATAAAGATAGTTGCGAAAATACAATGGAATTATGTACATTGTTGTTAGTTTGAAAGAGACGTCTTATGAAATACTTCCGAGACTGGCAGTAAGTTGGTAAATGTTTTGATGTTGCAAATGTCCATAGGCGTGGTGGCATCAGCTGGCCAGCTGCCAGCTTACTATACTCCAGCTATAAAAAAGTTAGTAGCCGTGTTGTTAAAACTTCTCTCATATGAAATCCCATCTGTCTCTGCGTGTATATTCAAAGTACGATTCCATTGCGATAATGTTAAAAATTCTCATTCTACTAAATCCACAATATCTCTCTGATATTGCCGCGGCGAAAATATAATAGTAGGAAAAATAACATTACCACTAGCCGAAATGAGTAATGAAAACTAATACAATTTTAAACATTTATTTCCCTAGTTTTCACTTATAAATACTTATAAAAATAGAGTGTGAAGTGAGAGTGACGTACCACGGACACCCCACAAATTAACAGAATACCGACATTAGACTAACCCACGATTGAAATGATAGTTTTCGGTGATTTTGAAGAGATTGTAATAGCAGAATTGGGACCCCAAGTCTATATATGGATAAAATTTAGTAAGAATATGTAATCTATATACCGATATAAAATTCTATAATGAATTTGCGAAAATAATAATAGTTAGAAGATATTGAATTGAAAACAGCTGTATTCAGAGGTAGTTTCCGTTATGCAGCATCAAGGTGCTGGAATAACATTCCTCAACCTGCAAGAAACGCCTCATCAGTATCACTCTTTAGCGTCACACTGAAGAAATTCCTTTGTGAACACCAAAACAATGTATTTTAATACATGACACAAGTGCTATATTATGACCATTTTATTGATATGATAATATTAACCAAACCAAATAATCTATTTATTTAATATACTTGTTTTTGTTCTTCACATATCTCACTATGTTTATATATTTACTATATAAAAATAAGTCGGGTTTTCCTTCCTGACGCTATAACTCCAGAACGCACGAACCGATTTCCACGGTTTTGCATTCGTTGGAAAGGTCTCGGGCTCCGTGAGGTTTATAACGAAGATAGCCGACGGACCCTTCCAGCCTAATGTTTTAACCCCAAACGGCACAATTATGCCCTTTGTACATAACTAGATATAATTTTAGTCTTAAGTTCATATTTATATTGGTGTACAATAAAGAGTTATCTATCTATATTCCTAAGGCCCCATATTTGCGCCGTTTGACATCTTCATTATTATTATTTTGATGTAAATTTAGCTCCGTTTTATTTTTATAATTATTTAACTAAATCGATTTTATATTATTTGTGTTATATTGTCCTCCGTGACTCCATCTACTGGTTCCAGCGGAGGAACAGCGCTGGTCTTAGCGGCTAGCATTACGTTGAGTCTGGTCCAATTTTAGGACGATTGAGTATTTTATTTTATTTTTCTCAGTATTGTTGAAGTATTTATTTGCCCTAAATAAAAAAAATCTTTCTTTCTAAATTTCTTTCTTTCATATTAGACTCTTCATTTCTGTCTTTCAATTTGCATGATCTACTTAACTAATCCATATCAAAATAAACTACAATTGTTCAATATTACTCAATTCAGTACTGTGCATTTCAATTTTTTTAGTTTAGTAGACCCGTCTAATTCCGGCAATAGATCCCTCTATTCTTTAAAGCTAGCATATCCGTCAGGGCACAATCAACAAAAACAATATGGAAAATCATGCTCTAATTAGTTGCCGCAATTGGATTTATTTTGTACATGTGTTTGTTCTGTGCCCAATAAATTTATGTATTGTTTTTAGTTGATTGTGCCATAATGGCTGCGCTAGCTTAAAGGAACTACTAGAGGTGTTGGTTGAAAGGATAGAGCTTTATTTCTGCGTCCTGCTACGAACAGTGTGTAGCATTTTATCACAGCCAAGAATCCCTTAAAAATTACTGACCTCCATCAAGTTATTTCTTACATAAATAATGCAATACCTATAATATAAGTAACAACCGTGAATAACGACGATTTTATAATATAATTTGCGTTGCGCACTTTTATGACCTATTCGGAATGTTAGGTTCATCTTGTTGGTATGGTAATATTTTATATTGAATAATAAAAGTAAATATTGAGGATAGTTATAGGCTATATATCATCACGCTAAGATCAATAGGAGCGGAGCATCAATGAAGAATTTTTAAAAGTCCCCGATTTTAAAACATTGGTTTTGAACACAAATTCCACGCTGTATGATATATATACATGTATATATCATACAGCTAGTTGTATAAATCTTCCTTAAAAAATTACCTAACTGATACTGAACAACTCTTAAAAATCCGTTGTAGCGTTTTGGAGGAGTTGCGTATATACAGACAGACGCGGAAAGCGACTTTGTTTTATTCTATGTTATAAAGAAGATATCAGCCTGCTGCTATTTTAAATGTATTTGACCGATTTTTGTGTGCAGGGTCCAACTGAATATCTGCAGATGGCTGTTTCAGCGATACCGGATTTGGTGGTCTTCCCGACTTCGTGGGAGCGGAGTCGTTCAGCCCAGAAGCAGCGCGCTCGAGGAAGCACCTCCTATGAGGTTCGACCTTCGCTCGACCACTGCCGAGGTCTTTGATCGATGCCGTCATAAGCTGATTCCTTTACCTGCATAGGAGGAAAATAATAAAATCTTCCATTGAAATCAGAAGGTATTTTTCTCAAGCTATTAAAAGATGTAGGTATTTTTTATCAAACGAGTTACGTAGGCTAAGCCCTTAGATTAATTTGTATAAGCTTTCAATATATACTCCATTGAAATGTTACATGAGCTTTGAATTTGTTAGAGGACGTAATTTTATTTTTGGGACATGTGTGGGGAGTCAATAGAAGCTTAACTTCAAGTTTGTGGGGTCGCCACCCTTGTCCCCCGGCCGCCATCTTGGAAAAAGTGGTGAAAACACTTTCTTCGCGATATCTCGGAAACTATGCGTCTTACAAAAAAAATGTAAAAAAAGCTTCTATTGATCCCCACACATGTCCCAAAAATAACCTCTAACAAATGCAATACTCGGCTTTTAAATTGTAAGATTTCAATGGAGTAATAGTCCGTAAGTAAATCATGTATCAAGTCAGTTCAATATACGCCTCAAACGAACACACTTGTCTTTTTTAAAAGCTTCTCCGCGTCGCCACCCACAACTAACGCTTAATTTTTTTTTCTTCATACATGCTCATATTCTACAGATAATGAAGAATTTCGGTTTTCAGTCCAGTTCTCTTTATATTTGCCTGGTCAAGAAAATCTTGGTAAGCCAGTTAAAAAGTTGACCGATTTTAAAGCAATTTCGTTCATTATCTAGCGAATTCTGTTCGTATCTCGCCGTGAATACTGCAAAAAGTGCATTGCGCGTTTTCTTTAATATTACCGCTAGATGCACTGAATTCAAAGATACCATCGCAGGCACTAAAACTGTATTGAAAACAATCAGTGGCAACGAGTATTAAATATATAAAAAGTTGAGTGGCTCCTGATTTAGCATTCGAAGCAAATTTAGTAACTAAAAACTAACTTATGGAATCTGTGGGAGCTGGTTCCTATCTCGGATAACGGATCAGTAGTGCGATCCAACGAGGTAACGCAGGCAGCCTTTTAGGAACCGTACCCATTGACCTTGATGACCTAGGCTCAGTTATCTACTTACAATATTAAGGGATTATACGTAGAATGAAATTTAATCTAAGTTTCCTTAACTGTAATAGTTTTAAAATACTATAAATAAAATTAAATATAAATTACTCTAAAAAGTTAGTTTGCAGTAAATTCAAATCTTAATAAAGAAAAAATCGCTGTAATTTTTTAACATGTGTGGCAACCCTATTTACAGTTTAGTTAATTGGTATTGTAATTTTTACTTTCAGACTAATAATAAATAAATAATCATTCTTAGGTTTTCTAGACTTAAAAAACTTAAATTTTTAGAGATTCTCAGTCGACTTGAAATAATGCTCGCCATTACGGAACACTTCATTCTATAAAAACAAACATTATTGAGACTTTTTTTATTTTACCTTAAATACCTAACACGATTGTGTTAAAATAAACAATAATTCTGACTTAATGTTGTGGTCTATAATCTAGATGAGTCATTGAATAACAATGTTTATAATTTAACAATAACATAACTCATGGTTTAAACATAATCCCCCCAGGGGGTGCCGCCCTGGACTCTACTCCGTCCAGGAAGCGGTACGAGGGGACGCGTCCCCGGGGCCCCGAGCCGCCACTGTCACATCCCCCTTTCACTCCGTGACAGTGGTGTCCCACATCTCCGCCTCCTAATCCCAATGCCTTCCCTTCCTTCCCAAACCTCCTCCCCAAACACCCATCCCTTCCGTTGCGACCGCCAGCGTCGAGATTTTCTCCGCTGGCCGTCGAGGACGGCGGTGGTGATGTCCACCCCACCACCGCCGGCCTGACCGGCGACCTACCCTCCCCCGCTCTGTCCGCCGACGCTGCTGTGTGCGCGAGGCGGCGGGGAAAAGGGGAGGAAGGAGAGGGGGGAGGGGTGTTGGCGCAGGAGCAATCCTTCGCAGCCTCCCCCTCCCCCTATCGCGAGGCCCCCCCGCCGCTGACGCTGCTGAGTGCGCGAGGTGGCGGGGGGGCGGGGTGGAAGGAGAGGGGGGAGGGGTGTTGGCGCAGGAGCAATCCTTCGCAGCCTCCCCCTCCCCCCATCGCGAAGCCCCCCCCGCCGCTGACGCTGCTGAGAGCGCGAGGCGGCGGAGGGGGAGAAAGGAGAGGGAGGGGTGATGGCGCAGGAGCAATCCTTCGCAGCCTCCCCCTCCCCCCCTATCGCGATGCCCCCCCCGCCGCTGACGCTGCTGAGTGCGCGAGGCGGCGGGGGGAGAAGGAAGGAGAGGGAGGGGTGATGGCGCAGGAGTAATCCTCGCAGCCTCCCCCTCCCGGCGGCAGCGGGCGTCGAGGTCTGGGGGATCCACATAGACCTCCGCCCGCACTAATGCCGTGAGAGGGCGCGAGAGGCAGCCGCGCGTCCCTCTCAGGGCCGGGGAAACGTCATTCCCCGGCCCGCACACAGGAGAGGCCGCCTCTGTTTACGAGGCGGCCGGCCGCTGCCGGGGTTGCGGGTTAAGCTCACGCATGTACCGCGACCCCGGCGCTAGGCGGAAGGAAGGCTCCCATGGGGTTTTAGTGGGTATACCGGCAGCCGGTCGTATTGAACCGGCGTCGGGGAGCCCCACACACCGGCCGCGCATGATCCCCCGCGCGGCTGACGGTGCGGCAACGCATTTCCCCATGTAAAAAAAAAAAAAAAAAAATGGTTTAAACATAATGCGTTGGTACACAAGCATCTGGCAGGAAAAAATAAGTACTTATATTCACTATACGCGATAAAGCCCTTGTGGTATTGATTTGCAATACGGTTTTACAACGTGTTGAGCAATCGTGTTTATTTTTAATTAGCTTCTGCCCGGTTTTGGAACATTCTTCATTGGTACTCCGCTCCTATTGGTCTTAGCGGGATGATTATAGCCTATAGCGTTCCTCAATAAATGGGCTATCTAACACTAAAAGAATTTTTCAAATCAGACCAGTAGTTCCTGAGATTAGCGCGTTCAAGCAAACACACAAACTATTCAGCTTTATATATTAGTATAAGATTTAACAAGCTGACTTTGTTCGCACTGGACTTAGCTAAATATTCACAAGCCCTTATTTGTTTGAAAGCTAATTTGCATTATTTTTATCTATTTAATGACTGCAATAACTGAATGTTGTGGTACGTCCCAAACACAAAGAGCACGAGTTGGAATTCTGGCCGGCACGCATGCACCACATAAGCAGTTTTCTGACTTAATGTGTAAATATTGTTACAATTCGGTAGTTGACAGTATGAAAAATATAGGCTGATTTTAATATATATATCGTAGATTACGATCTAAATATGACAAAAATAAATTGTTTTAACTAAAATATTAAATATTAATTGATATTTTTGAGAAAAAAAAATGTTATATTGCAGCCATTAGCCACGTGACAATGAACGCCGATCAGAGCGCGTGAGGTCATAGTGTGCAAAACACAAGAAGTTATCAATGACTTCTCAGATAACATTCAACGAAACATATGTTTGTTTTGCACACTGTGACGTCATGCGAGACGCCATGACAGCTTGATGCGTTTTTGTGACGAAATGTCAAAATATTTATAAAATTGCTAAATTAAATATGTTAATGTTGTTTTTTTACTGAAATATTAATATTTTGGCTAAAATAAACCATAAGGCTCAAAATAGACCTGTTTCTCAAAAATTTACAACTACCGAATTACCACGTGCTAACATCGGTAAAAGACATCGTGATGATATCTGCACATCGAGGTAACCGATGTGTTTAATAATAATAATTTATTTATTTACCGACAACACAGTCCAATACCAATATACACAAAAATACACACAATAATGTTAATTAATTAATTAGTTTTTTCCCTAATGTCTATGTTAGTAATTAATGACTAGCACTGATTTAGTCCTCTTAATGAAGGACCAAATCAGTGGGCAGTAAAATTTATCAGCTATTCCGTTCAGGATGCTGTTGCTGCTACCACGCAATCTGCTCAGTAAGGACGCTGTTTTTTTACGCCACGAAGCATCAAAGCCATCTATGTGTGCTTCGGCGAACATTGCCTGCATACGTAACATAACATAGTTAAACCTGCCAAGCCGCCTTGGACAAGCGTGGCGAGTATACTGTCCGTTCCCCTATAGTGGCCCGAGCTCAGCAGTGGGACGTTTATCGCCTGTTATTATTATTATAATTGAGAGGACACGAAGGCATTCAATGACATTTAATGATTTAAATTTATATTTAGTTGAATCATTTTGGTTTATTCTTCGAAATTTAAAGAAAGTATTGATTCGTCTAATATTGGCTTTATGGCATCGTTCTGTCCGTCTGTTTTTTGTCTATCAAAGATTGTCAAAGGTCTCGGTTGTAATAACACGGCTTGGATATAAAGACGAATGGGTGTAGAATAAACTTCGGTCATACTAGTGACCACAACCCGGCCGGCGGAAAAGCTTTCACCAAGAACCACCGGTCAATCGAATTCATTCTTGTACCGGTGTAATTTGTCTTCGACCACCTCGAACTGTCAAGGAATAAGCCCTATTTAATCTTACAGTTCACTGGACTATTGCTCCAACACAGATATTTTTAGTTATTGGGTATATACATGTAAAGTAACCGATTTGTCAAAAGCTGCCTTGGACAAGCGTGGTGACGATGGCATACTGTCCGTTCCCCAATATTGGAAGGCCCGAGTGGGACATATATGGGCTGTTATTATATATGTAGATATAAGTTCTCAGGGTGGTATAATTTATATTACGCTAAGCGGTGGTCTAGTAAACCTGCGAAACAACAAAAAAATACGATGACTGCCATACATGTAACTAAAGTTTGAAAAATCATTTAGGTGGATTACACCTACATGATTTTTCAAAATGTAACTAGTGATACATACGACTATATACAAATTCAACCCTCAGTTATATTATGGTACGAATTCTTTTGTTTACTTTGTGTTTAATTTTTGCAATTAGACAATAGCCTATTGTCATTGTTTTTTTTATTTATTAACGTTCGCAGGAATAATTAACCAGGTGTGCATATTACGGGTCCTTTGACGTATTGTATAGTTAGTATAAAACAATGCCTGAACGGAGGGGAAGGCAGTCAAGCGACAATTACGATACTAGCAAGACGTGTGTATTCGACAAGTGATATAGTGACGGACTTTGCGCGTGTTAGTGAATCGTGCACTTTGTACTGGTTGTACCCAGTTATATTTGTACCTGTTTTATACGTGTTTGTACAGCTCTAATAAATTCTATAGTAATTCCAACGGCATTTTACTTCGAGTCCTGCGTAACTCGTAACAGTATTATAATAAATACGAGTATATACAGCAGAGGCAACACAGTTCGTTTGATGGCATAGAAAGTTCTAGTTAATAATCTGTTTTTATAATAGAAAGGGTTTTAAAATATTTGGAGTAACTCTTCACGCTTGGAAGAATATCTCGACTGTTGACCTTCTCTCAATCGGCGACGGTAAACTTTTAGCAGGCCAAGGCTATAATCCGACTTATACGAATCCAATATTTTCCTTAAGATTATTTCGTTTTTGTGTCCCGCAGATATGTTGGCAAAAACGAAAACCTTATAAAATTAATTCCTTCCACATCAGTCCGTAGGATATTATAATAACACTTCTCACAAGAACGAAAAGCGTGAAAACGTGAAAAGTGAAACTTTAGACTCGTGATTCGAAACTCGATGAAACGAAAACGCGACACTAAAAAGAGATAAACACGTGAAATCAAATCTATTTTTATTCAAAATAAAACACATTTCTCTTTATCCGTTAGTGTGAATTTTCACTTTAAATAAAATTTATAAGATTTCAAACGAATTTTAGCTCTATCTATATATACCTACTTAAAGCAGATTTCTTTAATATGTAGATCAGCAGATACGTAAACCACATACGAGTGTAACAGTGCATTAAATTTTGAACTTTATGCTAGTCATTTCAAATGTAATTTAGATTGAATTATGTCGAATAGGAGTCAAAATAGCTAAGAATAAGACGTCTATATATAGAAATGCGAAAATGTGTGTGTTGCGGCGGCGCTGGGTTTAGTGATAAGCGAACTGTATCAAGTTTGCTGAAAAGAAGTGTGGACAATTTTTAGGGGGAATTCTAGAACGAGCACGCACTTACCAGATTAATGAGAATGAAATAGAGCTGCTCCTCTGTTCCTGAGTCCATTTCACTTCACTTTATTGTATTTTAATATATGTGTTTATAATATTTAATTGTATGTACTTATGTTTAGTTTATCTTAATTTATTTTATATTTGCGGTGCGGAGCGATTATTTTATATTTATAATATAGAGCGGGCGCGGTATATTTTAAGTAATTTGTGGTATTTTATTTATTTATAAAGCGTAATGATTTTATTTAATTTTAGTGATATGACAATGAGTGAATTGACGTGACGTACGAAAAAGGGAATGCGCCGTCAGATTTAAAGGAAAAATTTAAATTAATAAAGAAAAGTTTATATGTGCCGAAAGGAGGTTACTTGGCGATACCATTTCCCCCGGCCTTAAAGGGTTGCCTTTAAAAAACATACACAGTTAAAATACGAATGACTAAACAATAAAGCAAAGACAGTGAATATTTAACATAAAATAAAATAAAAGCCAGCAGGGAGCAATTATTCCGAAAAGCAAGTAAATTAACTTGATATTTAAGAAATAAAAAAGTTATACGAAATGGCCAAACTATAAACGAAGAACTTGAATAAATAAAATAAAATAGTCTTCTTAATTGTAATAAACAAATTAGAACTCAAAGCTAACTTAAATATAATACTTCTAATATAACAAAATTATTGATTAGGCAATGGACATAACTTAACGGTAGAACGTACGAAGCTTCCTTTATTAGTTCTCACAGTTACGACGCGACATACGCCATCCTTTGAAGGATGTACTGCCTCAACTACACCTATTGGCCAAGAAAGCGGTGGTGCGTTATCTACAATAATAATAACCACAGTTCCTATCTTTATCGGAACAGAAGGTGTATTCCATTTAGCGCGAGATTGTAATTGATGCAAATATTCAACGCGCCATCGTTGCCAGAATGACTGCACTATTTTATCAAGCAGCGAATATCTATCAAGCAAGTTCCCGGACTCCGTGTATGGCGCGGGCAAAGAATATAGTGGTGCGGTATGTAAGAAATGAGCTGGAGTAAGTGCTGAGGGTTCAGCAGGATCACTACTCATAACAGTAAGTGGACGTGAATTAATGAGCGCTTCGACTTGCGTAAGTACTGTAGAAAGCTCCTCATAAGAAAGTATTTGTTGACCAATAACTTTAAAAAGGTGAGACTTAACTACTTTCACCATACTCTCCCAACATCCTCCAAAATGTGGCGATGCAGGGGGGATCAATTTCCATTCAATTCTATTTTCTGCAAGTTCATGCTCAAATTGTAAACGATAGTCGTTAAAAAATTTATAAAGATCACGTAAATATGAACGCGCTCCTACGAAGTTAGTGCCATGATCCGAATATAGACATTGAACTGGGCCTCGTCGCGATAGAAATCGTTTAAGCGCAGAGAGAAAACTTACTGTACTTAATTCGGTTGTTATTTCTATATGAACGCAGCGTGTTGTCATACAAGTAAAGATGCATAACCAAGCTTTACGACTTTTGACTCCTCTACCGCGAACTGGTGTATATTGGAGTGGCCCAGTGTAATCGCATCCAGTATGCGAGAATGGCTTATCTACTTTAGTAACACGATGGCTAGGTAAGTCAGACATTAAAGGAAAATGTGGGCGTGGTTTGATTTTAAAACATGTGTTACATTTATGGATACGACAACGAATCACGCTACGCGCACCGAGAATCCAATATTGCGTTCTAAGTATAGACATCAATAATTCTGGACCAGCATGTAGATTCTTAACATGATAGTAATCGACTAATATGTTAACTATATGATCATGTCGCGGTAATACACACGGATGTTTATGTGAATATTCTAAAATAGCGTTCGACAATCTTCCACCCACGCGAATAAGGCCGTTTTCATCTAAGAATGGCCTTAATTTTTGCAAAGTAGACGAACAAGGCTCATTATTTTTCAAATTTCGAATGTCTTGACTAAAGTGAATATTCTGTAACGCGAGAAAAATTTTATTCTCAGCGAAGCTAAGGTCTGAATAACATACAGAATGAGAGCGCGGTAACTTATTAATAAAACGAAAAACGAAAACAACAATACGTAGTAGTTTCAACCACGAAGATACACGCTGTGCGATTTTGTGAATTGGTGATGTTATAGTGTTCGTTATCACAGCATGCGTGACGGATTTGAGTTCAGGCATTTCATGAACTTGGTCACTCTCAAACTTATTTAAAGGCCACTCAGACTGATCCTTAGATGCCCAAGTCGGTCCATTAAACCATAAGGAATGGTTTTTTAGCTTTGAAGGTGATAGGCCTCGGGAAAGGCAATCAGCTGGATTATCTTTTCCAGCAACATGATAAAAACAGCGAGCTGGTAAATTATCAATTATTTTCACAACTCTGTTGGCCACAAATGTTTGCCAGCGATGAGGAGAGGAGTTAATCCAACAAAGAACAACCTTCGAGTCTGTGAATGCATAAAAGTCCTTTATTTTATAAAGAGGTTCAAAATTATCAAGAACCTTACGCATAAGTTTCGACAAAAGAACAGTTGCGCAAAGCTCGAGTCTTGCAACTGAAACTGTTTTGAGCGGTGAAACTTTAGACTTAGAGCAAACTAGACGAGTGGTTATATTACTACCGTTGATAACTTGTAAATATATGACACTGCCATATCCACGTTCGCTAGCATCTGCAAATCCCAAAAGATAAACAGTACAACCTTGTACTATTCCAAGATGACGAGGTATACAAAGTTCATTAAGCTGAGGTAGTTCGAGACAAAATCGCTGCCAGCAGTCTACAATGTGACGGGGGGGAGTGTCATCCCAATCACATTTAATTAACCAAAGCTCTTGAATTAAAAGTTTAGCATATAGAATGGTGGGAGCTAGTAAGCCAATGACGTCCCAGAGACGTGCGACTGTTGACAAAATTGTTCGTTTAGTACATAAGGTGTCTGGTGTCACAACCTTAAAATGAAAGAAATCCCCTGACTTATGCCAAAGCATGCCTAATATTTTATGAGGCACGTTCTTGTCTATTTCAAAGTCCACGGATGCTCGATGAGTGGCTGGAATGTCTCTTAAAACTACATCAGAGTTGCAAGTCCATTTCACGAGGTCAAATTGACCTAACTTGAATAACTCTATTAGAGCCTTGCTAGCTGAAATAGCAACTCTTTCATCTCTTTCCGGCAAGTCAGCCATTATACTAAAACAAACATCATCCATATAAGTTGCTCTAGAAGCTATAGAAGCAGCAGAAGGGAACTTATATCTTTCGTCAACAATTAATTGATTTACCACTCGAAGAGCGTGAAATGGGCTTGACTTCATTCCGAAACATACGCGGTTGAATTTATAAACAGTTATCGGATCTTTAGGGCAAAATCGATACAAGATCTGTTGAAATTTGCGGTCTGATTCTCTTACGCCAATTTGAAGGAACATCTGTCGGCAGTCAGCTGAAAGTGCTATCTTAAATAAGCGAAAATTTAAAATAATGTTAAATAAATCGCCTTGTAGGTTCTCTCCTGAATGCAAAACATCATTAAGGCTTAAGCCCGTACTTGTTTTACAACTCGAATCTAGAACCATACGAACCTTCGTTGATGCTCGGTCTTCACGCACAACTGCATGATGTGGAATGAAATAAGATAATGATTTGCCATTGTAAGATATTTTACTAATGTAACCCTTTTTGAGATAGTCTCGAATTATCTCATCATAGCTATTGCGCAATGTAGTTGATGTTTCCAATTTTCTTTCTAAGCATAAAAACCGTCTATGTGCTGTAGAATAGGATTCGCCTAATTTATAAACATCATCGTTAAAAGGTAATGCGACTGTATATCTACCGCTAGAGTCACGACTAGTGGTAGCGCGGAAAAAATTCTCACATTCGAGATCATCTTGATTTTGAATAGCGGGTGCGGATATTTCTTCAAGTTCCCAAAATTTCTTAAGAAGACAGTCCAAAGATTCTTGCACAGCAGTACAACAAGTAGAAAATTTATAGGGTACTTGTAAAGCGGGAGCAGCACCGACCAATACATACCCAAACACTGTTTGAATAGCGGGCGGTAGGCCATGTTCATTACTGTAAACCGTATTAGGCAATAATAAATGTGGAAATAATGATGCACCTAGTAATATATCTACTTTACTAGGATAATTGAAAGTACTATCAGCAAGCGGAAGCGTATTTATATGCGAGAAAAACGTCGTATCCACAGGGACCGTTGGTAAATTATCCGTAATTTGATCAACGACAAGTCCTGATACGTCATAATAGACAAATCTATCAAAACGAGAGAATACTCTAAAGTTTGCAGTGCCCTTAATAGATTTTTCGCACCCACCGATACCTTTTACTGTCATTTGCGAATTTCTATTATATTTCAAACCTAGACGTTCGCAACAGGCATAAGTCATAAAATTACTCTGAGATGCAGAATCTAATAAACATTTCACTATATGACCATTCCCAAAGCTATCATAAACAATAACTTGAGCGGTTGAGAGTAAAATCGTAGTACTCTGTGTATACGGAGAAACGGAACCTTTGCTATCAACATTATGACTGTGAGCGGATATACACGTTGGATTCCTTTCATTTGATATCATCTGCGATGGAGTAGTAGATGTATAGGGAGATTGAATGAAATTAGATGAACTCGGGCTCACATTAGCCGTAAAAGTCTGCGATGTAATATTAGGGTTCACTTGATGCGCGGGGGGAGGTATCGACGATATTATTTGCGGAGCAGCTGTAGTTGAAGCGTTAATGTTAGAGGCGACATCATTAACGTTGTTTACCTTTTCAAAATGTAACAGGGTATGATGACGTTGATGACAATTACGACACTTCAAACTCGAACTGCACTCTCGAATTTTATGTTTGATACTCAAACAGTTAACGCACGCGTTGTGTTCCTTGACACATTTGAATCGCGCGAAGGCAGTTAAATCGGCAAAAGCAGGACATTTATAAAAGTGATCGTGAATAATGTTTTCACACAAACACTTATATGAATCGGTAGCTGAAACTACATATGCTTGTGGCTTAGGGATATTATATGGTAGTTTATTCGAGAAATTGCGCTGTTGAACAGAATGTGTAGCGGTAGGTTGACTGTTATGATATATACGATATTGACTCTTCATAAATTCTGTCAAGTTCGCAAACGTAGGCAGCCTTTGATCCCTGTAAAACATTTCAAATGTACGAATAGTATGATCATCTAACTTTTTCATAGCAATATGTAGTAGGATATGATCAGCTAAATTGTCAATAGGAAGATTCCTTAGTGCATTCGCAGCGGATATAAATTTGTCTAAAATTGTCTGAAAATACAAGGCTGAAGGCGGACCATTTAATTTAAGGTTAATCATTTGATCTAAATACGATGAGGCTAATGTTCGCGTATCCTCGTACCTATCAATTAATGAATTTATTATGGTAACGTAATTTTCAGCATTGGGAGTAATTCCAGAAAAAACTGCTTGTGCCTTGCTCGAGAGCTTCCCTAATAAATAGTACAGTCTCTCGGCATCGGTAAGCGATGGGTTATCATGTACAGTTGATTTGAAACTCGAGAAAAATAGCGGCCAGTTTCGAATGTCACCGTCAAAGGACATTATTTCGATAGGCGGCAACTTAATTGCTTTACGACGTGGCTCATTAGATTCCGGTACAACATTGGACATCGGTTCAATTTGTTTCATAACGCCTTTTATCTTACAGTACATTTCTTCAACGGATGACATATCTTCAAAGTTGGGAACAGAATCTGGTTTACACTTAAGAAGCAAGTTATTGTATTCCTCATTAGTCGCTTTGAATTCATTTCGAATTTGGTCAATTGTTTCAATACTGTCTAAAAGCGTTGCGACACATTCGGGGCCACGGAATGCGTCTAGTGCCTTTCCATGAACCTTTTCTATAAATTGATATAAGTATTTCAGGCGGGCTTCTAAAATTATTAAATTGCGGTTATCATTATCCCCATTATGAACCTTAGGAGGCATAGTGACAGTATATTAGTTATACTATATTCAATATAAGGCAACACCTCTAAGGCACGCGGGCGGTGAAAGAAAGGATGCGGGGCGGTGATTTTTCAAACTCGAAAGTTACGAAAAGTTTGAAAAACGAGATTTAGCCATGAATCCGGCTCGAAGGACCATATGTTGCGGCGGCGCTGGGTTTAGTGATAAGCGAACTGTATCAAGTTTGCTGAAAAGAAGTGTGGACAATTTTTAGGGGGAATTCTAGAACGAGCACGCACTTACCAGATTAATGAGAATGAAATAGAGCTGCTCCTCTGTTCCTGAGTCCATTTCACTTCACTTTATTGTATTTTAATATATGTGTTTATAATATTTAATTGTATGTACTTATGTTTAGTTTATCTTAATTTATTTTATATTTGCGGTGCGGAGCGATTATTTTATATTTATAATATAGAGCGGGCGCGGTATATTTTAAGTAATTTGTGGTATTTTATTTATTTATAAAGCGTAATGATTTTATTTAATTTTAGTGATATGACAATGAGTGAATTGACGTGACGTACGAAAAAGGGAATGCGCCGTCAGATTTAAAGGAAAAATTTAAATTAATAAAGAAAAGTTTATATGTGCCGAAAGGAGGTTACTTGGCGATACCAGTGTGTGTGCAGTTCACACTTGTCTACTAAGCGTTGTAGATATGTTCGCATCTATATCTCTAAAGTACGAGTAGGTATTATTTCTACTGCGTGTGAATTGCACACAAACTATTTTTTTAAATTTGTTATGTTAACGTACGTAGTATACATGTGGTTTGCTTCTGAATGGTTAAAGAGAATAAAATAATTTATTCGAAACCATTAACATAGTGTAGAAACAAACAACTGCTGTAGTATAAATACTGTGTTGCAGTTGTTAGCGCCCAATTCCAGACAACTCCTTTGTTATTCAATTAAAAAATATATATACATATTCTCAAGTTTATACACTTGGAAGTTGTTTCGAGTTAATATTTTATAATGTATGTGGGAATGTGTAGGTTTGTAAATGTGTGTGTATATGTATGTATGTGTGTGATGTGTGTACAAGTGAACGAGTGAGTCTGCGGTTACAGACTTATTAGCTACTTATTATTATTAACGTATCCACTGTAAGCTGTTACACATTTATCCGTACTAATTAGATTATTTAATACTGATTTTGGTAACGCATTACGACTTCCGCATTACGTATTCCAAAATCAGCTTCCTTTAGCCGACTTCACACTCTGAGAGCTCCGGGCGGACGAAGTAATGACAGAAGTCAAAAATATTATTTCTTCTTTATATTTAGGGTTCCGAAACCCCCATAAAATGGGAAGGAGCTACCAATTTGTTGCCACTCTCTAAAGGGGACTGGAATCTGGACACTAATGCCGGAATACAACTCAAGGTTGTAATGGCGGCATACTCTAGATCAGAGGTGGTAGCCATCCAAAAGGGCAAATACCCTACCAACCGGCTGTGGGTTGTTTGTCGCCTGTTACGAGAGGCCGCCGGGCCTTAGGAAATTATATTCTTTAACTGTTCCTGCACGGATAGGTAAGTTGGGATTTAGTCGGGTAATGACGCCCAAAACGCCTTTCTTTTATCTGTTCAATTGCCGATTATTAAGTATATACGTTTGCATTATTATGTTCAACTTTGAATATATAGTTATTCAGAATAAATATACACGTTTTTCTTTAAGTCAACAGCATTCCCCCTGCTTCCCCTAGCTCTAACCGGCTGTATGTGTCACAAGCATTATTCTCAGAAACTGTGACATTAGTAGGTGTGTATATGTATAAAATTTAGCATAAGTGTATTCTAATTCTACAACAAGCCGCTATATCGTAGTTTAACCGTAAAATAATACATATTAGGGTTAGGCCTGCAATACACGTTACTGAGCGATAGGATATTATTAGTATAGGTAGAACTTAAAAATATAGTAATATGTTTTTTAATCATTTTTAGGGTTACATACATAAGTTAAAAATTAACTCTAGGTACTTCCTATTCTATGCACATAATGCTATTAATACAAATAAAACGAAAATATCACAAGGAAACTTTAAACCTATATACAAATACACGTATTATAAACGCGAAATTTTGTAAGGATGTATGGAGTATGTTTGTTACTCTTTCACGCAAAAGCTACTGAATGAATTTTGATGAAACTTTACAATAATATATCTTACACATCAGAATAACACATAGGCTATAATTTATAAAGATAAAGTGTGACTTATCCAAAATATAACGAGTTTCCATCACCACGCGGGTGAGACCGCGAATCGCAGCTAGTTTTTTAATAATTTTATTTGTTTGATAACAACGGTCATTATATTGGAATGCTTCAATTAAATACTCATAAAAAAGTCTTAACCTGAATTTACATATGTATGTATGTGTAACACGTAGTCTCTTGCAGACAAACATCCTAAACCAAAAAGGCAATAAACGAATATGTATCGAAACATTCGTATTACTTACATACATACATACATACATAACTTCACGCCAGGTCCCTTGCGGGGTAGGCACGAACAACAGAGTGCCATACAGGCTTATTCTTACATACCTCACTTGCTTCTTTGACATTCATAGCTCTTGTCATGCACGCTCGTCTATTCTTAAGGCTCCTGACATCACCTTCTGCTAATACATGATCAATTTGATCATGGAAGGTGTGTCGTGGCCTTCCGCGACTTCTGCATCCATCCACTTTTGCATTGTATATCTGTTTAGTCATTCTTTCATCATACATTCTTTCCACATGCCCGAACCACCGGAGCATTCCTTTCCTTACCTTTACCCCGACACTCTCTTTTAGACCAACTCTCTTTCTTACTTCGGTATTACGAACGCGGTCCGCGAGCGTCACTCCGCAGATTTTGCGCAGTGCTCGCATCTCGACAGCGTTTACTCTACTTTCATGCTCTCTGTTCCATACCCAACTCTCGCTTCCATACGTGAGCGTAGGTACCAGCACCGCGTTATGTATGGCAAGCTGGGACTTCTGGCTGAGGTTCTTAGCGCCTAGAAGTTTACCTAACGCTCCATTCACACTATTCCCCAAATTTACTCTTCTTTCTATGTCAGCGGTGTACCTTCCATCCCTGCTAAAAGCACATCCAAGATATACAAACTCATTCACTTGTTCCAGCATAACATCATCGACCATTATCCTTGCATTCGTTCTGGTTGTTTCTCTTTCAAATACCATAACCTTTGTTTTCTTCGCATTCAAATGTAAGCCTCTCGCCTGACAGTCACCTTTCATCATTGTGACTAGTGTTTGCAGTTCCGATGGCGATTCGGCTAAAAGCACGGCATCATCTGCATAAAGCAAAGTGCTAACAACTAGATCACCCATCCTTACCCCAACATCCATCAATCTTAATCTCTGGAGACAATTGTCCGGATATAGGATGAACAGCAAAGCCGACAGCACGCAGCCCTGTCGGACGCCAATATTGACGACAAACCAGGGCGACAGGCTGCCGTCCACCCGCACGCATGCCATACAGTCCTCGTAAGTGGACTGCACAGCACGCAGCAATTGGCCATTAATCCCATATCCGGGCAATATGTCCCAGAGGTCCTTCCGCACAACCCTGTCAAATGCTTTCTCTAGATCCACAAAACCGCAGAAAACCTTCCGGCCCATAGCCAGTTGCTTCTCCACGATATTGCGGAGCGAGAAAACTTGATCCATACATCCCCTTCCATTTCTGAAGCCCCCTTGTGCATCCCACAGTAATCCATCGGATACCACTCTCATTCTCTTTATTTATATTATTCTCGTATTACTTATTCCTTCATTTACTATAACGCCTTCCAAATTATGTCATAAAGATGTTATTGTTTGGACAACTCACACGCATTATACACGCCATTTGTGTCAAATATAGATATAGATCTATTGAAGCCATTTATAGCATAGCGAAGGATATTTTAAATGTTTACGTAATAGATAACAATAGTATAATACAATGAACTTTGTAATCAAGTAAAACCGGAATCTATGAGAAAATTTACTGATAGACGTTTTTTCTTTTTACCTAACTACGGAAAGCCAAAAGAAGGAGTTATGTTTTTTGCTATTTTTATGAAGAGAATTTAGTGACTTAACGATTCTAGGATCTAAATGCAAATACGGCTTCAGACGGGTTCTTTATCTAGGCATTTTCAAGTATTTATAAATATTAAATTTTTAGAGTAAAGTTCAAGCAAGCACCATCAATCTATCATCTACAATAAAAGAATATATATAAAAAGGAGAAATAGAACTGTATGACTTAACGCAACAAAGTGAGTAGACCCGGCAACGGACTCCGATTGGCTGACGACTCAGGTAATAAAAAGCATATATAAACTTGTATGTAAGAAGAGATTAATGAAGGTAGATGAAGCGAAAGGTGTACGCCATAATCATAACAAATGGAGACCTATCATCTCTGCCTACCCCTATATGAAACAGGCGTAATAGTTATATCTGAGTATGCACATTTAGCTGCAATGGATGATAAGATAAAACAGGATGTTGACCCTCATTTGCTTAAGCGAGCGACTAACTACGCATCGGTTCTCTAGGACGCTTATTTCGCGTAATATAACGACTTGGGGGGTAATATGCAATTTTTCTTCCTCTTAAAACTTCAACAAACACAACAGAGCGTTTAACGAGTATCAAACACAAAGGCGTCGTAAAAATCTACCTGCAAGTCCAATGCAAGGTTTGTTTTACAGAAATAACGAAAAGAGATGAGATTTTTTTTTTGATGACTGTCGATTCATAGATCAGTTATTGAACTTAAATACTTGATCATAACTAGATTTAACTAACTTTGTAAATTTGACTTTGGTTCGATTTTTGGTTTAATTATACGCTTATATGCCCGCCGTTGCAATATATTAAGAAAAACGTCGTCATCATGGCAACACAAACGAAGTTTCATTGGCAAATGCTAGTGAAATATAAAATTTGAAAGTAGCATTTTGAAAGTACTGGAAAGTATAGTAAGTTCTTTGTATAATTATACTTGCAAATTTTAAACAAGCCCTTTTATAACGTGACATGTGATGGCCATGTTTTTATTGTTATTAAACACGAATGGGTTATGTTGTATAATATAGTATATAAATATCTAATAAAAAGTAGGCCTATGGAGTGCGTACCCTAGACGTTGAACGGTGTCGTAGAGATGATGAACATCTACGGGTAATGTATTCATCAAGATCGCGGTGAAATTTGCGTATCGAGATAACCGATGTGTGAAATTCACCAATCGTCATTAGACTGTTTTTCCACCTCTGATAGTGTGGAGGTCCGAACCCAACAACAGGAGTTTAATGTGCATATACCTATTATTATTAAAACAAACAATGTTCCTAAAGGGACTTTCCACCGAGGTTTCGACATGGCGTTTAGGGACGAAAACGTTATTAATTTTCTTCAAGTCCGTTACGCGATGGCAACGCCTCTTGTGTATGAAAATGGAGGTAACGCCATCCTCTTAAGTGGGCCGTAATATATTTCGTGAGCCGTAAATGTAGATTACATACATACATAACTTCACGCCAGGTCCTTTGCGGGGTAGGCACGAACAACAGAGCGCCATTCAGGCTTATTCTTACACACCTCACTTGCTTATTTGACATTCATAGCTCTTGTCATGCACGCTCGTCTGTTCTTATGTAGTGTAATGTAAATTGTTTATCATTTAATGCTAAACAATTGTTTTTAAGTCATGATAACCCTATTTCTTGTTCATACTGTACATGACGGCCTCTGTCGTTGGGTGGGTTAAGCCTTTGCCAGCCTACTTCAGTGCAGCGCAGAGGCTCCGGGTTCGATTCCCTGGTACAGTAAATTTCGGAAACGTATTTTCTCCGTTATTTACGTCATGGTGTCTGGGATCGGCCCCAGAGCAGTCCGTTGTATATTACACATTTTTTTTTTTTTTTTTTTTTTTTTTTTTACATGGGGAAATGCGTTGCCGCACCGTCAGCCGCGCGGGGGATCATGCGCGGCCGGTGTGTGGGGCTCCCCGACGCCGGTTCAATACGACCGGCTGCCGGTATACCCACTAAAACCCCATGGGAGCCTTCCTTCCGCCTAGCGCCGGGGTCGCGGTACATGCGTGAGCTTAACCCGCAACCCCGGCAGCGGCCGGCCGCCTCGTAAACAGAGGCGGCCTCTCCTGTGTGCGGGCCGGGGGAGATGGTGGTCCCCGGCCCTGAGAGGGACGCGCGGCTACCTCTCGCGCCCTCTCGCGGCATTAGTGCGGGCGGAGGTCTATGTTGATCCCCCAGACCTCGACGCCCGCTGCCGCCGGGAGGGGGAGGCTGCAAGGAATACTCCTGCGCCATCACCCCTCCCTCTCCTTCCTCCTCCCCCCGCCGCCTCGCGCACTCAGCAGCGTCAGCGGCGGGGGGGAGTGTCTTCGCGATGGGGGGGAGGGGGAGGCTGCGGAGGATTTCTCCTGCGCCATCACCCCTCCCTCTCCTTTCTCCCCCTCCGCCGCCTCGCGCTCGAAGCAGCGTCAGCGGCGGGGGGGGCTTCGCGATGGGGGGAGGGGGAGGCTGCGAAGGATTGCTCCTGCGCCAACACCCCTCCCCCCTCTTCTTCCACCCCGCCCCCCCCCCCACCGCCTCGCGCAATCGGCAGCGTCAGCGGCGGGGGGGGCCTCGCGATAGGAGGGAGGGGGAGGCCGCGAAGGATTTCTCCTGCGCCATCACCCCTCCCTCTCCTTTCTCCCCCTCCGCCGCCTCGCGCTCTAAGCAGCGTCAGCGGCGGGGGGGGGCTTCGCGATGGGGGGAGGGGGAGGCTGCGAAGGATTGCTCCTGCGCCAACACCCCTCCCCCCTCTCCTTCCTCCCCTTTTCCCGTCGCCTCGCGCACACAGCAGCGTTGGCAGACGGGGTCGGGGAGGATAGGTCGCCTGTCAGGAGGGTGGTGGTGGGGTGGACATCACCACCGCCGTCCTTGACAGCCAGCGGAGAACACCTCGACGCTGGCGGTCGCATCGGAAAGGAGGGGCGTTTGGGGAGGAGGTTTGGTAAGGAAGGGCAGGCATTGGGATTTGGAGGCGGAAAGGTGGGACACCACTGTCACGGAGCGAAGGGGGGAATGTGACAGTGGCCGCTCGGAGCCCCGGGGACGCATCCCCTTGTACCGCTACCTGGTCGGAGAAGAGACCAGGGCGGCACCCCCTGGGGGAGTTGTATATTACACATAACACAAGCGTAACTTGGTTAATTTGTCCATATACAATATGTGTGTTTGTCTGCCGATTATTTATTTATTTAGTTTTTTTTTTTTTTTTTTTTTTATTGCAGGAGATCAGCAGACAGGCAGACGGCCCACTTGATGGACAGCGGTTACCATCGCCTATGGACATTTGCAACACCAAAGGTGCTACGAATGCGCTGCTGCTCTCTTTAGGGAGCCTGGAACCTGGTCACTAATGGCCGGAACACAACACAAGGTTGTTATGGCGACATACTCTAGACCAGGGGTGGTAGCCATCCAGTCGGGCAAATGCCCTACCACCTGGCTGTGGGTTGTTTTGTCGCCTCTTACGACAGGCCGCCGGGCCGCAGGAAATTGTATTCTTTCTCCGTTCCTGCACGGATAGATTTAGTACACATTCTTAATACATCTCTCCTTCGGTATTTTTTGTCATTTCGTAGTTTACAGATAGACAGACGAAGGATAGATAAAGTAAACTAGAACGGATTGAAATACAGGATGAAAGTTTGTATGGGATCATTTATCGTAGATATAAAAAAATATAGTCACTCTTAAGAGAGCAGCAGCGCATTTGTAGCACCTTTGGTGTTGCAAATGTCCATAGGCGTTGGTAACCGCTTTCCATCAAGTGGGTCTACTGAACTCCTGAAAAAAAAGAATTAAAAAAGTGAAATAGTTTACCGGGAGATGGGATAGTTTGCGATATAAAATGAAGTGAATCTTCTGGGGGCAAATAGCATTAACATAAAAAATTAATACAATGTAACCTGTATTAACGCCTCCTCTTTACACAAGATGTATTAGTTTTATATATATTTAATGAGCCATTTTTAATAATGTGAAAAAAAACATAATAATGGAGAACTTTATTTGTTTTCAACTCGATTACTTTCGATTTATTTGCGTATATTGTCGATGTACGATGTAAATAGTCTGTGTGTTACATGTCTGACAGAACATAACTATTACGTCACACAACAATAAAATTATTTCATGTGGGCTTTACTGTCAAGAAATATTTCACTTGATAGACGTGCAAACGCCTGTATTTATATCTACTTCATTTGTGTTTGCTTCGAAAAATAGTCACAAACAAAACTCGGGCACCTAGTGTGCGCTGCAAACCGGGGATAAATAGGCAGAATTCAGAGTATCATCCACCTGTTCTATATCATGCTAATTATTTAAAGTATGGTTTTAGAGACCTAAGTGTATTTTTTAACACTTAAAATGCCTATAAATATAAAAATAATATGAAAATTGTTCAAATTCAAAAGTTTTTATTCAAAATAAGTTCTACTGGAGAACACTTTTTGAAGGTTATACATATAGGTTGGGATTGTCTGGAAAAGATCATTTTTTAGCGATAAGACCGCCCTTTGTACATATATAGATATAATTTTAGTCTTAAGTTAATGTTTGTATTGGTGTACAATAAAGAGTTATCTATCTATCTATAGGTTAAAATTTAATTTTACTTCCAAGTCTATGTACATCGCTTCGCAATATGTTATTGCTGATAATTTTAAGAGAAGAAATTCCCCAGCAACACGTTTAGCTAAAAATTGATTTTATTTATATTTTTTATTCTACTTCTAAGTTTTTAAGTTTTATACAGAAGTTTGTTACACAATGACTTTTGAAGAATTAATGGAGCGATATAATATAAGGAAATATAATATAATTATAATTATTGTTTTAGTAAATAAAAATATTATTATAGTTATAATAAAGTCATGACGTACTAATTTTTTTTTGCTGCAACATGTCACCATAAATTCCTTACAAGCTTGGCAAGATAAAAACTTTATTCAAAATATAGAAAGAGGTTGGAGAGGTTTTGGTTGGTTGGTTGTTGGTTTGGTCGGTTGGTTTACAACTAACCAATGCGCCAGTTCCAGGTGTCAGAGTGGGCGGACTGCCTTCTGAACCCCGGCGCAGGCCTCGCCGTTATCCAAGCGGTGAGGCCAATCATGCCAGAATGGCTGCAGAGGCGTCATGGCACCCTGACGTTTCGCCTGACGCAGGTCCTCTCGGGGCATGGTTGCTTCGGGAGGTACCTGTGTCAAATAAGGCGCGCACAGACGTCAGGGTGCCACCATTGCGTCGGCGATGACGAAGACACGGCGCTGCACACCCTCCAGGTGTGTCCAGCCTGGGACGAGCAGCGCCGTGATCTCGTCACAGCCATCGGGGCGGATTTGTCCCTCCCGGCCGTGGTGAAGGCCATGGTTGGGAGCGCCGACGCCTGGGACGCAGCCGCCTCCTTCTGCGAGACCGTCATGTCCGCGAAGAGACGGCGGCGGCGTCTGCGAAACCGGACACGCCCGCACATAAAGGCCGGAGAGGAGGGACGCGCGCCCTCTCTCACCTCGCGGTGAGGTAGAGAAGCCGAAGAGACCCAAATCTCCGGCTACCAAATGGAGAGGCCAACCCGCAAGGGGCCAGCCACCGTCCGTCTAGGCTGGTGGTGAATGCGGGAGCGAGCCCACAGCCTGGACAAAGGACTCTCGTGATCGCTCAGGGGTTTTAGTGGGTATCCCTAACCGCGGCGTGGCAATAGTTCCCCACATCTCAACGTGGGGTGCTAGTGCCACCCCGACACGTCGAATCCTACACACGGGCCGCGATCTTTCTCTCTCGCGCGGCCTACGGTACTCAAACGGATTTCCCCTGTTTAATAAAAAAACAACTAACCAAAAATTTATTATCCTACGCATCACGCGCAAGTATCGGCGCGGTGCATTTGTCTATCTGCTCCCCAAGTCAGTAGTGGATAAATGTAAATTAGCCTTAAATTCTTTAGCAGTATTTGCATGTTTTTGTCCGGATTTAAACAAAGAACAACAAAACGTCACCAAGAATTTTTCTGCATGACTTACAATTGTTTAGATAAACAATTGTCAACAATTTATTGAATAACGGAATGGAATAATCCGTGCGGATCCCACTTAAAAGGATGACTGGATCTACTAGATATATGGATGAATTTTAACAGGAAAGTACCTAACTACCTAATTATCCCGCTACAAGATGGTGTAGTTACATAGCAACAAAAAAAAAAACTAAAGGTGGCTGCTATACATGAACATGACAGCATATAATTTTTGTATGTTTCTAATCTTTGTCGCTTTTGAAAATAAACATTTTCTTTCTTACTTTACATATAACTGAGGGTTGAAAATATTTCAGTATATAATTATGTAACGATTGTCATGTTATTGTTAGTTAAATCTTGAAAAATCATGATGATTTTCTTTAACGAATTCTTTATTTTATTTTATGTTGTACACAATTTCTTTTTTATTATTACTTCTTTTATTTATTATTTGAACTACAAAAATATATATTAAATACTAAGTTAAAAAAACTACTTCAAAAACTAAAAAACTAAAATGTATAAAATAACTTATTTCTAATGCTATGTATTATCTAATATATAAAATTCTCGTGTCACAGTTTTCGTTGCCATACTCCTCCGAAACGGCTTGACCGATTTTGATGAAATTTTTTGTGCTTATCCGGTATCTATGAGAATCGGCCAACATCTATTTTTCATCCCCCTAAATGTTAGAGGTAGTCCACCCCTAAATTTTTTATTTTATTTTTTAGACAAAATTTTTAATTTCTATTTTTTTATGATACAACATACAAAAATACATACAACCCTAGATTTTCAACTCTCTACGATCAACCCCTATTTTTTACCGGGCAGGACGACGTCTGCCGGGACAGCTAGTTATTAATATAAATTATATAAAACATCTTAAAGTCGGTGCTTAGTAATTTTCAAAGTCATTTTTATGTTTTACTTTGCACCGACTTTAAGATGTTTTACATAATTTATATTAATAATAATACATAGCTTTAGAAATAAGTTATTTTATACATTTTAGTTTTTTAGTTTTTGAAGTCGGTTTTTAAACGAAGTTTTTTATTTTATTTGTTACTTTTAGTGCCTAGCTATGTATGGGTAGACCTACGAAAGGTGCCGCGCTTCTTAAAAAATATAGGTCCCAAGAAACGGGAACATAAAAATGTTCGTAAAATGTAAACTACTGGGCCAAACTATATTAATATTTTAGGGGACCAAATGGCAACTATTCCGCATCAAACTAAATAAGAATCACGTAAAGCGGATCATAAATCTTAGCGTAACCGGTGTACATATGGAACGGAATGGATTTTTTTTTCATAAAAAAATCATAAAATGAAAACTGCTGGGCCAAAGTATGTCAAATTTTTAGGGGACTAACTATTCTGCGTCGAAAAAAAAGAATCACTTAAATCGGATCATAAATCTCGGAGTAATCGGTGAACATACATAAAAAAAAAGATCCCGACGAATTGAGAACCTCCTCCTTTTTCGAAATCGGTTAAAAATAAGGTAATTTATAAATACAAATTAAAGAATATGTAACAAATTGTTGCCAGAGGGGGCATGTCCAGAAGGTTGGCTGCATTGCCGCACTGTATGGCGATACTTATTCGTTGGGCAAAATATGCACCAGCCTTCTGATCATGGGTGGTATCAAAGAGTTTCTTGCAAATTTCTTTGAAGAAACTCTGTACCGATGATCCCCACGGACCTAATGTCTCAACTCCAAACAACATAAATATTTAAGTCCATCATAGTCCCACACTGGCAGCTATGAGGTATGCAACATGGAGCCCCCAAGCGAAGCAGCTAACCAAAAAGTGGAATTATCTAAGATTGTGTCGGTATTGAAGGATAGTGTGCCTGTAGCCAATGTCCAGACTCCCAATTAGCGACGGGTAAGGGCACGTTCCCACCTTGTCGTGACGACAGATAATCGTGTAGTTTTAAGTGTCGTGGCTTACGTTTAAATGGAGGTGTTCACATATAGCACGACACGATTTACTGTCATCTACGACATTTTTTGCAGTGACGATATATTGTCATGACAGTGGGAACGGCTATAACGACAGTCGTAAAACGATAAAAAATCGTACTATCGTATCGACTAACGTAACCACGATAAAAATATCGTCTTGTCGTTTACACGTGTTTTCCCTTCCCCCTCGCTAATGATGTGTAAACAACAAAGCGACTACCGTGAAACGATAAAATGTCGTCGCGATCCCATGGGAAGAGCTAGATACGATAGTCGCTAAAGGATAAAATTTTTTGACGACAAACAATCGTTATAATGGGAACAGCTAGAGACGACAGTCGTCCAACAATAAATTAATCGTTACGACATAGTGGGAACGCGCCCTAAAAGTCGAGCACGCTCTGTAAAACTGGAACATGCTTTTATGATACTTTCCCGTGTCAGTTCACAGAGCGTCTCGTCTCAAGCTCGTTGGGAAGCCGGAACGAAGTAGGCAGGAAAGTTAGGGCAGGCCATTGACCAGGTTCTTTTGGCATCGATCAGATATGATATTTCAAAATCAAAATTGGTTTTTTTCTAAAATTACCTTATCACTTGTATTGCAAACCGGTGATAGAAAAGCTGGTAGAGCAACACTGGAAATTTTACGGACGCCTAGGCCCGCCACCTAGGCTTATCGTTAATGACCATTGCCACGTACGGTCGTCTATGTCTAAATTATTTAATTAATTTTCTTAATTATTTTTTTATTTAAGTTGATAATTATGTGGTAATATAATCATTGCCCCCTCTTTAACTTTTGACCTATAATAAATAGCGTATGAAAATGTTTAGGTCTGTAGAAGTCTTATCCGTACAGGAATGGAGAAAGAACACTAATTCCTGTGGCCAGGTGGCCTGCCGTAAGAGGCGACAAAGCCACCCATAGCCAGATGGTAGAGCATTTGGCCATCTGGATGGCTACCATTCCTGGTCTACAGCATGGCGCCATAACAACCTTGAGTTGTGTTCCGACATTACTGGCCACGTTCCAGTCCCATCTACGGGTGCGGCAGCATATTGGTAGCATCTTTATTGTTGCAAATGGTCATAGGCAACGGTAACCGCTCTCCATCACAGTCACACAGCAATAAAAATAAAAGTAAAAATTACTTTCAACGTCAATTGGTTTCAACAAGTTTCGTTGAGAGTAGTATTTAAAGTAGAAGATACTTTGGGTTTAATACTTTTTTAAAGTATCTGGAGCCAAATAATGAAAAAATTGATTAACGAAACGTGATTATATGGGTAACATTTGTCACTCCTATCTACGGAACCCTTCATTTTGCGTGGTGCACAGACACTTGACAGACATTTATTTAATACTATATTAATTTTATTTATCTGTATGTATCTATATAAAATCAACAGATCCGCAAAATTGTATGTATATACCTACTCTAAACAAGTCACGTTTGTTTTATGGCCAATATACAACGGACAACACTTAGGGCGATCACAGACCTCCAGACCAGAGTAAACAACAAAATATACGTTTACGAAATTTACTCTGTCAGGATTGAACCATAACCACTTCGTCATCCGTGTACTAACGTACCATTAGACCACAGAGCCAGTTTGACAAGTGAAGTTTTATGTTTTTTTTATTTTCTAACTCTGACTAAATAGAATTAATGTGCAAAGTCTGCAAAACAACATTGAAAAACGAAGTAAGTAAATACGTTTTTGTTTCTAATTTTACTGTAACAAATTAACCTACTATTGCGTTATCTATGTTTATTAAAAGAAAAACGTTAAGAAAAAAATAATAATATATGCAAAAAAAAGCATAAACAACATTCGAAATTGCTAGAAAAAAATATAAACAAAGCTAATCAATTGATAAAATTTCTTGGCAATCACCTCGGTTTTCAAATAAAGCCCTTTTTCAAACAAAAACAAATGAATTCCACAAAACACAAAAAATCCACTCTAAACAATTTTTTACTATTTATCAATATACAATTGTACATAACACTGTAAATAAACACTTTTTACGTTTGTTTGTTTTTGAGTTCATAACGCGCGTGCGTATCGCACGCCGCTATGCAAGCAACTGAGCTATATAGACTTAGACTATACAACAAGTAGATTAGTTAAAATTAACATTGGGTGTTGTTATCTTTACCTTATTTTGTTATCTGTGCAATGTTAACCAGTTATTTAGTTTTTTAGGTTCCCGTAGTGATTCTGTTATGTCCATCTGTCTTTGTATCTCAGTCATTTTCCTCATGCCTCTGCTACACCAGGACCTGAGATAATGTTACTGTGAAACTTTTTTTTATTGCATGACTTCAGCAGACAGGTAGGCGGCCTACCTGTTGCAAAGTGGTAACCATCGCCTAAGAACTTCAGTAACACCAAAGATGCTACATATGTGCTGCCACTCTCTAAAGGAACACTGGAACACGGTCACTAATGCCGTTAGTGGAACACAGCTCAAGGTTGTTATGGCGGCATACTCTAGATCAGAGGGTTATCTATCCAGGCGGTCAAATACCCTACCACCTGACTGTGGGTTGTTTTGTCGCCTCTTATGACAGGCCGCCCGGCTGCAGGAAATTGTATTCTTATTCCGGAGAAAAAAAGTTTGACATCAATATTTGTTGAATACTTTTAAAGATATGGCGTATTTTGTTTTTATTATTCTGTTGCCAAATTACTAAAACGACTGATTTGTGACCTCTACGGAACCGTTCAATGTGTTGACTGACACGCACTTGCCAGATTACAATTTGTATACAGGTGAATTTTAAGTGGGCTGTTCTGTATATCTTACCGACCATTCATTTGCGTTATTATCGGTTAAAATTTGACGTGAAATCCTTACAAGTAATGTCAAAAGTCAAGTGATGGTAAGGCAAGTTGATAAATAGTAAGTTATAGGAATTGGCCATTAAAGGAGTCTCTAGGCTGATTGTAATAAAAACTAAAGCGGCAATATTATATTTTTTTTAATGTATCAATTATCCTAATGAGTAATCGTATCGCCTGAGTATGAAAAAGAATCACGCACTGTACTAATAATTTATAAAGTAGTTTAAGTATTTATGTCATATCTATCTAATACTCTGAACCACACACATCGCCACTCGCCGGATTAAGTAGTTTAAAATATTCCTTAAGTTTGGTTGCCTGAAAGAGATTGCTTTAAACTTAAGCGATAAGGCCAGGTGGTTGTTTTCAATATGACAATATTGTTATCGTGCATTTTTGTAATTATTTATTTGGTGAACAATAAAGTGTTATCTATCTGTCTGTCTATCTATCAATCTGTCTATCTATCTATTACAGCAACACATAGTGGAGGTTATAAGGATCGATTTCTGTAAAGAAACTATCTTAAAATGACTTATATCCTAAAATATATTATATCCTAAAATAAACTATATATTCAAAGTTTTTATTCAAAATAAGTTCTACTGGAGAACATTTTTAAAGTCATACGTATGATCTTCAAAGTGTCAAAATTCAAATCTACTTCCTATTCTATGTACACCGCTTCGCAATGTGTTATCGCTGTTCAAAGGAGAAGAAGCGGCAAGAAACTCCCCAGCAATACGTCTAGCTAAAAAAGATTTTTCAACATAATTATCATATTATCTCAGGGACATTTTTTTAAAATACATAATATAGAAGCTGTATTATAATTACTTTTCAAATAATAGAAAACGTAACAAACAAAAAAATATTGTCACCGTCGCAATAATAACGTACTAATAATTCAAATACAAGGTATACAAATTAAAACAAAACTAATAGTACATACGTACGTCGTACATAGTACATACATAATATCTACACACATTCATTAGTTCTTTAGAAGGGGTTCAATTTAAATGAGTTCATAATTTATGGTAATTGAATAATTATAACTTTTAGTAGGTAATAATTAACACTAAACTACGAGTATTTGGAACAAAATTTTGGAAATACCCAAAAGTTTTATAATTCGTCTAGTCTTTCAATCTTGGCCTTCGCAGAAATTTTGCATGGAGTGTTCTGAGGAACTAGCCATCGTTGGGCGTTCATTTTTACCCCCTCGAATCTTACATCCATGTAAATGTACCGCAATGGTTCTCGATAATTTTCTGATCATGTTGTTATAATTACTACGTGCTAACGGCGAAGGAGAACTTCGTGACGACACCTGCACATCGAGATAACTAATGTGTCAAACCCGCCAATCCGCCTTGGATGAGTGTGGCGGGCATACAGTCGTTTCCCCGACCCAGCAGTGGGACGTATACTTGCTGTTATTATTATTGTCAACTATACGCAATGTTTTTTCAAGAATGTTACTTTTGCATAGTGAGGGTGTGAAATAAATTCCTAGGGGAATATTTCCCCCAGCGGCCCCAGCATTATGATTGTGTTGTGCATACAAGTTAAATTTCTTCAAGCCGGCATACTATCGGTCCCTAACACCTCTGGTGCTGTCAATATTCATAGGCATCCACTTTCCATCAAACCCTGTTAATCTATCTGTTGTGGGTCCAAAGAAGTCGAAAGCGCGCTCCACGTCAAAATATTACTCAATGAAAGTTATGTTCAATTAGGGATGAGTCCCTAATTCTTTCACGACCGTGACTTTCCTGTTCCATTTGCTTGCCGGCGTTACAACCGTATACCCAAGTGGAATGGTTATTCGACCCACCTATTAACATGCGTCGTTGTGAGCGTTGTGTGATAGAAAATGATGACGTCATTAGTGACGTTTTCGCCATGACCACGACCGCGGTTGCCATGTGGATCGGCTAACGGAGAATTTTGGGCGTTGTGAGCTACCAATGGAACGCACTGTAAGTCGCATGCAATTCTCTGGTATAATCATATTAATCTTAAAGTTTAACATTTTAATTTCCCTGCAATAATATTATCACGACGATTATGTGCATAAAAAGCTAACATTAGCTTATTACCGTCATAATATAATAATTTATACTAATCGCTGGGTTGTAAGAATTAATTAGCGATAAGCGATTCCGAGATTTTTAAACAATCGAGTGTATCGTAATCCACTCGAATGTATCGAAATTACAATTCCATATCTTATCTACTATTCAATTTTTAACGGACCATTATCCGAAAATTAATATTATTTTATAAAGTTCATGTCAAAAAACGATGCCGTAAATCGCACTAAAACTATCAACTACGAGTGAAAACCATTGGGAGTTATCAATATGTTTGAACGACGTATGGGGTTTGAACGATCGAATCAATCGATTTGAATACCTCGTTATTACTCATCACCATTGGGAACGTAGGAACCATATCAGTTTTATCTATAGTTCTTGTGACAGCTGTTGGGCCCTAATAGCTGTCACAAAAGACAGTGCCACAGATTAGGTACATTAATAGACAGTGCAAAACAGATTAAATTTTGCTTATCATCAATGAAAATAATCAGACATGAGGATTTATTAATATTGTTTTTAATAATGTTAAAAAATTGAAATAATATAATAGCGGCACATTAAGCGTATTTATATGGTGGTATCGCTATCCGTACTTGACAAATATTTGAGGTATTCACAAATATCACAAACATGCATTTATACATGAACGAAATTAGCAAAAAAGTCAAACCTGACAAATATATTTGCTTAATAACAGCATTAAGAGCAGCAGCTTATTTTTAACTAAATGCATCGTGGTATTAGCAATATATGTATTGTATATTATACAAATACAACAATAAAAGATGTCAATTTTAATAACAGCAGATAATCATGATAACTTTTTTGGGAAAGTGTGGAGTTGCAGCTTTAATAGATGTTGGCAGACGTATTACACAATTTCTATAAAAAGTCGTTGACATATTTCATTTCTTGATCCAATTATTTTAAAAAACATAGTAAATGGATTCTGTAACGTCTCAAGTTAGTTTAACTTTGGATTGAAGACTTCTGGAAATTGTGATAGAAGACTACATTATCTCTTTAAGACATTCAGACAAATTATTTTGAAATTTGTAAAGAAAGAATGTGCATTTGCACCAAGCTCTTAACGATAAAGTGAAAAATTAAACCGCTATCAGATAAAATTGACTGATGAACTACGCAAGGGTGCCGGTAAACGCTGGATGAGGAAGACGGAGGACTGTGATGAGTGGGGCTGACTTGGGGAGGCCTATGTCCAGCAGTGGATGATGATTGGCTGACGACGACATAAAATGTCATGAAATTTATTAATAATTGCTTACAATAATCTACACCAACTTAGAAACGCGTTTAACACGTAGAACTACCTAATTCTAATATTTTGGCTCAGAAATAATACATTTATTCAATTTGTGTACCCTCATAGTACCACATGTTTGATTGTTGTGAAGCTCTAAGATTTGTAGGATCGGCTTTACAATTCATGTATTTCGCTGAGACCTCATTGCAAAGTAAACTCTATTCACTTGAGATATAACCTGCATAGAAGATTCCAATATCTCAGCATGTATGGTAAAAGTTACTACTTGTGGTATTATATCTTCCAGATCACGTCTTGTCTGGGCTGATGGCGTGTATAATTAAGATTCCTTTGAAGATGAAGCAGAAGAATGTGGCCTATGATTTCTTTGAGATTCGTCATAAAATAACTGATTTATGTTAACCATCATAAGGTCTTTGCGGTCTTCGGCAAGTTTACGCATTTTTGTCGCTACAAGCTTGCCGAAAATACTGCATTCGTCTTCTTCGTAGGGTTGACTTTTTAAGATATTAAATTCATGGCCCGTCTGTTTTCTGAGATGCTGGAGTTCAAGAGGATCATGTTGCTTTCTCTTGGACGAAGAGTCTTGATTGATAAATCTATTTTGAAATGACGGACAAACTTCTTCGTAGTCTGTTGCATTCATTTCAACAAAAGTATTTTTGCTGTCTGTATTATCTTCACTAGTATGTTTAGTATGCTGGAATTAAAAGTGATTTCAATAATGTTACTAATATTGCAAACATTGCAGATTCTGGAACAAGATTATCTACTTATAGAGCGTTAATTACACGGAAGATTTCCTCCAATCCATAGTGTATCATGATATTACAATTACTAGAAAAACTCGTTCAGCTGTGTGTTCCACCAAAAAGCCTAGCCTGTGTGGTTTTACACAACTTTGTGTTGTGAGACAGAGGCAATATTTCTCAGCTTTATATAATCCACCAGCTACATTTAACTTCGAATTTATACTAATATTATAAATGCAAAAGTTTGGATGGATGTTTGTTGCTCAATCACTACAGAACGGCTGAACTGATCTAGATGAAGTTTAGTACAAAGACAGATTATAGTCAGGAATAGGATATGATATCAGAATAGGCTATGTTTTATTCCAGAAAAATTTATGGTTCCCATGGGCTAACACATAAAAGCTAGTGTGTTTGTTATTTTATAATAACCGAGTCAAGGAGGGACAATGTTTCCGATAATCTATCCTTACTAAATATACGTCATGCATCTAAGAAGTCTCTTAAAGAAATACATAAATAAAGAACTTGAAAATGATTTTGTTTTAACCGTCATTAAATGTTTTAACAAAGAAAGTTAAGAAAGGGGAAATAAATTACCTACCTTAGGCTTAGGATACAAAGAGGCGTTGCATTTATAGATTGCGCCCAAAAAACTATCCATAAACTCGTAAGCAAACCATTTTGGTTGATATAAGTCATTTGCTCCTGTTGTTTCTGATTTCTTGATTCTAGTTCTGTATCCTCTGTACGCAGACATCAGTGATTCTTTTTTCCTTTTGAGCTCCTTAACTGTGCACGGTTCTCCCATGTTGTTTCGAATATCGATCCATGCATTGTTTAATTTTTTTATATTCTTATGTGAACAATTATTGGGGTCCCAAATACAAGCATGCATTTGATATAATTCTAAAAATTTCATTACTTTTTCGTTCGACCAGTCCATAATGCAAAGGTCTTTTTAATTTCCGTGAAAGCAATACACGTTTAAACACGATGGCTATGCAGACGCTACTGAGCGAAATAAACAACTGGTGAAGGGGACGGACGAGGCAAATATTTGGCTTGAGTTCTTTCAACCGATATGTGAACAGGAACGCCTTTTTGGTGTTTACGTTATTTGCCTTATTTGTACAAATAAAGTAAATAAAGCGAACAGGCTGCTCTAGACATTACCGTTTTTAGCCAGTATATATAAAGTACTCTGTGGTTTTTAGGCAAATTAATCAAATACGCGAATACGATATACTAAGTAAAGTGCCTATATTAAAGGCTTTTAAGATTTAATCTTAGTACTGAGCACAAATCATCAAAGTCAATGGGTAAGATTCCCAAAAGGCTGGCTGCGTTACCTCGCTGGATCGTCATACTGATCCTTTGTCCAAAGTATAGATCTTTGTAGAGGCTCATGGCCTCAGGACCCCACGGACCATGGCTTTCAAAACCAAACGGTACAAATATAACTCTCACTGATGATTGATGATGATGGTTGCATATACGCCGCTTGAGTGACTCAGCTGATTCTGCCGCCGAGCCGTTTGACCTAGACGTGATTGGGAAATGGGTTGGAGCCAAAAAAGTAATTGAAACCATTGATTCGTTACGGAGCCTATTCAAGACAAATTTTCAGGCATACTAAAAGACATAAATTCCATAACAGTAATTTATGATTTTCAATTTTATAGTAAGATACAAGTAGTAGTAGCAAGTTAATTGAACAAAAAACCTCTATAAAATTTCAATTACGTACATAATGCACATATTGTTATGTCATCTGTTTAACAAGTGCTGTTAGAAAAATAAACAAATATGCATTATGACTAATAAAATGGTTTTTAATATACAACGTAAGTATATCTATGTTTGTGTGCTGATTATTTATTTATAGTAATAGATCCTAAGTCGTTTTTCTTTCACCATCTCCCAATTATTTGGGGTCGGCACTGTCTTTTTCTTCCATACTCCTCTATTCTGGCGTACATCATCATCTCATTCTTTATACAATCCATCCATTTCTTTTTTGTCGTATATTCACATATCTACTCAGCCGGGGCACACTTAATGAAAACATGTTGCATGTATTATAGATAATACACTATGCATAAGCATGTATGGAAGTTGGCATCATGGTCCGCGAGCTGGTGAACAATTTAGGCTAGGTTCTTGAGGCAGTGTAAGAATTTTTTATAATAGTCCTTGAAAGACCTCAAAATAAGAGATGGCTGAAGGGTAGCGGCCTGTTACCAACCCTTGATTTTTTCAAACGGGATATTTATTTATTAAAAAATGATTTTGAGGCATTTTGAATTTTTTGTATCTTTAAGTTTAATATAGATTAAAGGTTTGAAAAATAAAAAAGGCAGATTAATTAGTCAGGGTTAAATGTTAACGAGATAACCGATGTGTCAAACCTGCCAAGCCGCCTTGGACAAGCGTGGCGGGTATACTGTCCATTCCCCCTATAATGGAAGGCCCGAGTCCAGCAGTGGGACATTTATAGGCTGATATATGATAAATGTTAACAGACCCTTATAAGACGGTTTCTTAAAGAAATTCGGAAAATGTTCTTGAGGCATCTTCGAGCTTTTGGGAGAGTAATAGGTACTTAAAAAATATTATAGTCCCAAAAAGCCAGATATATTTGATCAAATTTTTCCCCTGCCAGATGATCAAGAATGTAACCCATAAGTGCATGTGAACAGCACTATGCTGAGCTCGAGGTGTGAGAGAGTAAATTCATAATTCGGCAGAATTCAGAGAGATGTCGCTACTACAGATCAAACTAATCAAATACATTTGATATTTTACACATCAATCTTGCACTTTGACATTCTTTTTGTCATGTGACAAACTAAATTAAAATTGTCATTTATAAACACTTTACAAGTGACTTAAGTTTTTATTCACACTAAATTCCACTGAAGAAGATTTTTTGAAGGTCAGAAGTAAATAAGAGATAAGAAATAAGTCGTGTTATCGCTGTTTAGAAGAAGCGCCAAGAAACTATCTACCAAAACGTCTATCTAAAAATGTTTTATTTCATATTTATTTTGTATATCTTAAACTCTTTCTATTAACTTATATGATATATTACTTTTCAGAGAAATATTAAAGTTGTATCAACAATGGGAAAAGTCACATTACGCTATGTCACGTTTTAGCTAGTGATATAATAGCAGGCGCTAATAAATTCGCGATTTAAAAAATATATATCAAAGAATATATATTTTATATATTATTTTCTACATCTTGAAGTCAGTGCAAAGTGAAAGATGAAAATTATTATATTTTTTAATATTTAGTGGTTGTAGTAGTACAGTTCAGCTGTGCTACACATAGGCTTAAGAAAATGAAGAAACTAAATGTATATTATAAACTAAGATCTGGCTTAAAGGCCTAGCTGCCAAGCCATAAACCTAAATAAAAAAATAAAAATCTCCTTTATCCCAGTCTTCCTGTCTGATCCTTCTATCCCATGCCTTTAATTCCATCTCCTCCCCTCTGTTTTTTGCATGAGTTCAGCAGACAAACGCCTCACGTGATGGAAAACAGTTACCATCGCTTATGGATGGATGATTTCTAATACCAAGGGCGCTACTAATGTGCTGCTACTGTCTAAAGGAATCTTCGCTCTCCCACTATCCCATTCTAAAAGCTGACAACCCGTTGGGTGTCGGAAGCGTCTACAGGTGATGGTAGACCTTTTCAATTACAGTGGGCTGTCTGTCTGTTTGTCAACATCAAAAAAAGGGAAGTGGCAGAACGAGTGTTGTGTTTAAATACTCGCCCTGCCCACTTCACTCGCCACTTTCCAGCTGGCTGTCATGGAAGTATGCATAATGCAAATTAAAAAAGATAGATATTAAAATTACTCACATATTAGGATTATGTTCACTCTTATGCCCCAAAGATTGTCTTTTCCATACATTCCGAACCGGCTTATTTCTAAAACTCCAAAACACAGGTCCAGAAAGTTTAATAACATCTCCTTCATTGTCTTTAAAATCGTTATAATCAATTTCATTTAAATTATGACAGTTATTTTTAACGTATGTGCCTTTAGAAAAAATGTCTCTGACGCAATCTCTATCATTGCTACAATTTAGTTCCTTTCTTGGCATCCAGTTAATTATTTCATCACTTACTATACTATTATTAGAATTAATTTCATCATTATAAACTACTCTAAAATCATCAGTAGACACATTAGTATTTTCAGGTCCAGAAACGTCATTAAAATCTTTGTATATACTTTTGTTAGTGTCCGGCGCTTGTCTCTTTGGATTATCTGCTTCTTTATTATCGTGAGTTTTTAAATCTAGTAATTCTCCGTTCTGGCTGGGATGATTAAAGACTACGACAATATCAGATTCAAGTTCTGTCGCTTCATATGCTGGATTCGTGATGCCTTCAGCCATTTTGAACTGTATTTTAGTTCTGAAAACAGTAAAACATAATAAAATTTAATCTTATATCCGTGGTATCCATCGACAAAGAGTATCCTCGCTTTAGAAAGCGGCAGCATATTAGCAACCTTGTTGTTACCAATGTTCATAGGTGATGGTAACCGCTTTCCATCAGGTGGGCCGTCTGCCTGTCTGTAGAACTCATGCAAAAAATAAATATAAAAGAAATTTGCAAAAAAAAACTCTTTAATGGCATCTGTGATCAGTTTGATCAGATGGCCGGCTGGTTCACAGTTAGCAAACCAAATCTCCATTGCCACATTGGATGGCAATGCAGATTTGGTGTGCAACCAGCTATTTGGGCATTCGTCTCTCTGGCAGTATATTAGAGAGCTGATTAGTGTGTGTAATCAGTGTCAAGAGAGAATGCGTATGTAATAGTCAGCAGATTAAAGTACATTAGTGTATAAAGAGAGTGCGTTAACGTCCGTAATAGTCAGCGAAAAGTGTATACGTTAGTCGGTGTGTCGGTGGATATACCGATTACGGCTTTAATATAACCAAAAGTAATTCTTTGTAAATTAGGCGTGTGTAACTCCTTACTGAACCGACTCACTGATTCAAAACATTTAGGTGTTCCAAAAGATTGGAACAACATGTTTCAAATGCATCATTTGAATCTGGAACATCGCGATCTCTCTGACTCTGTTCAGCGCGATCATCTTGCTTACGTCTGAGAGAGACCGACCGGAGCTTAATGATTCACAGAGCAACAAGCGTAGCGAGAGAGCAGGAAGACAATAAAATAAACAAGAGATCATTGATAAAACTGATTTCTTAGGTTTTATTAGATCTCACAATTTGTATTTTTTTCAAATATTACTATGAGTTTTCATTTTTCTTTCAACCTTAACACCGTACCTTTTTTTATTAAGGCGGGGGAAATGATATTTACGCACAATACTGGGCCTTTTGGTAGGGATTAGACCATTATCTCATGCGATAGGGTTACTGCATGCCATACCCTGCAGGAATGTCCGGCATGGACGAAGCAGCGCCGAGAGCTCGTCGCCTTCACTGGACTGTACCTTTCGCTCCCGGCCGTGGTTCGCACCATGGTCGGGAGCCGCACCGGATGGGACGCCGTCTCCTCCTTCTGCGAGCACGTCATGTTTGCGAAGGAGGAGGCGGAACGGGAGCGTGAGCGCACTTCCTTGCTCCGCTCCCGACAAAGGAGGACGCGCCGACGCCGGAGGTCTGATGTAGACCTTCGGCCAGGGGCAGCCTCTAGGGGTATAGAGGTTCTCACTCACCCGCACATGCCGTCGAGATGAGAACGCGAGTGTTCCGCGCGCGCTCATCTCTCTTCCCATGGGGCGCGTTACAGACCGCCCCACGCCCGGAAAAGACCGAGACGTCGCCGGGGGAGTAGCTCCCCCGGCATTGGAAGAGGCCCAGTGAGCGGGGCCCACGCCTGCCAGGGAATGCGGAGCCGGGTAGCCTATTCCCGTAGCCCTGGCATAAGGCGCAGGACGGAATACCCAGGGGTTTTAGTAGGTATCCCTAACTGGGGAGTGGCAATAGCGTGGCACCGGTTCTGACCGGGCACGCTAGTGCCACCCCCGATCTGGCGAATCCCACACTGTCTCACCGGGTCGCGAGCATCCCCCAGGCTTCTGTGCCTGTCGCGGCTTTGTCCTCAAACGGATTTCCAATGGCCAAAAAAAAAAATGCTTTGTAACCCACTCGCAATGGATCAGCTTGTGTGGAGACTCAAAACCACCCTTCTCCCATGTGCCTCGCGCTTTTGTGTAGGAAAGGCTGAGACTTAGTAGTAGTTACGCCCAGTCCGATCCAGCGCAAAAAGTGCCTGAATGTGCCCCGAGAATCTGAACACATCCACTTCGTTGACGGGGGTAATGAATCCTTTGCTCCCTTGATAGCTAAAGGCCTCCCGAAGCGGTATTCAGGGTGGGAAGTCATGCGCATACCTGCGTCTCCAGGTGTAACACCGTACCGTGCCTGAACCCTCAATATGCCTGCGACACGACTTATATATATCTGTACTTTTATCTTTGACAAGTTTGACACGTTTCGAATGAAACCGCAGCCAGTTTCTCAGCCTCAGTCCGCGATGTACCATAACAAGACAACTATGTTTTATATCTTTGACTCAATGTTCCAAATGTTCCAAATGAAACATATCAGCATATAACTTTTTGGTGGGTAGATTTGGAAAAGGTAACATCTTTGAAAATAACTTGTGCAATTATTTAACCTTATTAATTAACTAAATAAGAATTAGTGAGTGATTATTACATGATTACTTACAGTTTGTAGCAATAATAACTGTCAGGTGTTATCTCCTACCAATTCACAACACAACACACATTTTTTCTTGTAAGTACATATTCCTACAATATGGATGCCATACAGGAAGCTATGAATCAGCTTTCTTCAACATTTGCTGAACGCATGGATGCCCTGGAGGGTGAACTACACAAGGGTGCACCAGCAAATACTTCTACTTCTGCTCTGAGTAGTGACTTCTACAATTTTAAGACCTTTATATTGAAGTCTCTTCGGGCTCTACAGGAGCAGATAGACCTTGTGCAGCAGTCGGTAGACCAGGTGGAGATGCGGTCTAGAAGAAAAATTCTTTTGTTACATGGAGTCCCTGAGAATAAACAAGAGGATACCACATCTGCTGTTACTAACATCATTTGTGAAAAACTCAAGTTAGAAGGCTTCAAAGAAACTGACATCCGCCGGTCGCACAGAATGGGTAAGGCACCAGCTCCAGCCGAGCGTCCGCGACCTATTCTATTCAAGCTCTGTGATGCAGTGGACCGTAACAAAATCTGGTTTGCTAAAACTAAGCTCAAGGGCACCGGGATCACCATATCGGAGTTTTTAACTAAACGACGACATCAACTCTTTATCCAAGCTAGGCAGCGCCTAGGAGTGAGGAACTGCTGGACGCGGGAGGGCACTATATATGTGTTAGCCCGCGACGGTACACGCCAACGCATCGAAAAGTTAATCGACTTGGAAAGCTTCCCCGCTTCGTCTAATTTAGACCAGGTTGCAGCACAGGTTGTGACCAAAGAACCTGTAGTTGTTCCCAAAACTCGTCGTCCGACAGCAGGAGCTAAGAAGTAGCGATTCTCAAACGAGCCTTTTGCTTGTTTTATTTCGCTCCGCTTTATACATTTCCGTTTATTAATTGTTCTGTACTCCATTTCTTGTTGTGTAATTTATAAAATATGACAAAAATCTCATTACTATTATAACTTTCGTTCTTTTATAGTTTTCGCACATTGACTTTACATTAACTTAATTATTATTATGTTGGTTTGTTTACCTTTTTTTTTTTCTCTAGTCTCTTTTTCTTGTAATTCTGTCATAATTGTCAATGTCATTCATATAATTTACTTTTTTGCCCTGTGTCATTTGTTGCGTTTTGTTTTTGCTATTATTGTGTTGTTATACTCATATCAGCTATCTCATCCGCACACCTGGCAGACACATTTACATATATTTGAAATTGTAATTTATTTATATAAAGTATTTATTTTATTTTATGGATAACTATGAGAGTTATAGTGATTCTGACTCAGATTTTCATTCCTGTTTGTCTTCATCTGACAGTTCACATGGCAGCAACCATGATTTATCTTCACTACAAGAAGTAATTGAAAATCAATTTTCAGGCCTTTCCCGTAATTTCAATGTGGCACACATAAATGCTCAGAGTATTCCAGCTCATTTCCCCGATATGCTGGCGTCATTTAGTCATAATAATTTGCACGCTGTATTAGTTTCGGAATCTTGGCTTAAACCTTGCCTGTCCTCTACTTCATACTCTTTGCCAGGATATCGTCTAATTAGAAATGACCGTATCGGTACTGGTGGTGGAGGTGTTGCTATATACTTGCGCTCCCATCTAGCATACAAAATCTTAAGTGCATCCTCACAACCCCCAACACCGGATAACGGTGAGTATTTATTTATAGAAGTAGAACTTACGCATACCAAAATTTTACTAGGAGTATTTTACGCATCGTCTGTTCGCATTAATTACTTCTCCTCTTTTGAAACTTTACTAGAAAAGTTTTCTCCTTTATATATGCATAGTATCATCATGGGTGATTTCAACACTTGCCTCCTTAAACAAGACCATCGTTCTTCTGCTTTAGAAACTTTAACAAGATCCCTTAACATACATATACTTCCTCTGAGTGCTACTCATCGTTTCCCTAATTCATCCCCTTCTCTTCTCGACCTAATAATGGTTTCATCACTACCTCACGTATCTCATTATGGGCAATGTTCGGCGGATGCTTTTTCCTATCATGACATGATTTTTCTCTCATATAACTTACATCCACCGAAAGCTAAGCCCAAAATCATCCTGCAGCGTAATTTTGGCGGCATGAGCCTAGATGCCTTACTTAAAGACGCTCAGGAAGTTGACTGGTCTGGGGTGGTCAGTGCACTCACTATTGATGATAAGGTTCATGTGTTTCATGCTGCTTTGATGAAGCTGTATGATACTCATGCGCCTTTACGCCGTATCAAGGTCAAACACTTGCCTGCACCGTGGCTTACCGATGATATTAAATCGCAGATGCACAAGAAATCTAAAGCTAAAACTCGATACAAAATGAAGCCAACCGAAGCAAACAAAGCTGCTTATGTGAGCATTCGTAATCGCTGTAATAGAGTGTGTAGGGACGCTCAACGCCGTTATATTCACGAATCAGTTCAAAATGATGATCCAGCTAAAGTATGGAAGTTTCTACGCTCTTTGGGGATTGGCAAACAAACAGAAAACTCAGTCAGTCAAAAATTCAATATTGATGATTTAAATCAACACTTCTCAACCACTTCTGACTTTGATGTAGTAATAAAGTCTGAAACTTTGAAAAGAATCTCGTCCAAGCCAACACCCAAGCATTCTCCTTTTCTTTTTAGTCGATTTACTGATAGTGATGTTAAGAAAGCTGTAAAATCCATTACATCAAATGCTGTCGGCAGTGATAGCATTAGTCGCAACATGATCCTACCCATACTGGATGTCATAAATCCTACCCTTACCCATATCCTTAACACATCCATAACATCTTGTGTATTCCCATCTGCCTGGAAGGAAGCCCAGGTTACTCCTCTACCAAAAAAACCCAACCCCGCTTCCTTTTCTCACTTTCGTCCTATTTCCATACTACCTTTCCTTTCCAAAGTCCTCGAACGCTTAGTTCATCAGCAGCTAAGTGTTTTCCTGAACCGTAATTCCCTTTTGAATCCTTACCAGTCTGGTTTTCGTCCTGGCCACAGCACCACCACAGCCCTCATTAAAATCACAGATGACATCCGGCATGGCATGGACAATGGCTTGCTGACTGTGCTATCGCTGCTCGATTTCAGCAGTGCTTTTAATAATGTTGACTTTGAAGTGTTACTCGGCATCCTACGCTCTATTAACATATCTCCTGAAGTAATCGACTGGTTTCATAGTTACCTGTATGGACGCCGACAGCGCATTCGAGTTGATGACGACTATTCGTCGTGGTGTGATCTCTCTGCCGGTGTTCCACAGGGCGGCGTACTATCTCCTTTATTATTCGCTGTTTTTATAAACTCAATTTCCAATGAACTTACTTCATCCTATCACCTCTATGCAGACGATCTGCAAATTTACACGCAGGCACCGGTTGCTACACTAAATCAAGCAGTCGCAACGATAAACACTGACTTTGACCGCATACTGCAATGGAGTAAATCGAACGGACTTCTTGTGAATCCTGAGAAAACTCAAGTAATTATCATCGGTAGCTCGCGGATGCTGTGTAAAGTTGACTGGACCTGTATGCCAAGTTTTCTTTTTGATGGGAAGCTTATCCCTATCAGTGATAAGGTCAGAAACCTAGGAGTTATATTTGATAGTGAGCTGTCCTGGAGACCCCATATAACGGAGTTGAGTCGGCGTTTGTTTCTCTCCTCCAGATCACTCTGGCGGCTGAAAAACTTCCTGCCCATCGCCACCAAAATTAAGCTAGCAGAGTCGCTACTTTTGCCCATACTTGATTATGCCGACGCCAGCTATCTAGATTTAACTCAAGAACAGCTTAATAAACTTGAGCGACTCCAAAACTTTTCCATAAGGTTCATATTTGGATTACGCAAGTATGACCACGTTTCTGAATTTCGAAAAAAGCTCAAGTGGTTGCCAATCCGTATTCGCCGGAATACTCATATTCTTTCATTGCTTTACAGTATTTTATTCATCCCTACTACTCCACAGTACCTTAAAGAACGCTTCGAATTTATTTCTTGCTCTCACAATTTACGCCCTTCCAGTCAACATAGACTTATTACTCCTATTCATAGTACAACGTTCTTCAATAATTCTTTCACGGTTAAGGCTGTCCAACTTTGGAATTCATTGCCTGTTGCTGTCAGACAAGCAAAATCCCTAATAATATTTAAGAATTTAGTCAGAAAATTCTATCTGCAATATAATGATATGTAATTTTATGTAATTAGTATATATTATATTGCATATAGCTATATGTCTATTATGTTTAAATAGTTGCATATTATCGCTATACATTATATATGTATATAACTTATGTGTATATTTGTATATATAGTATAGTTATATATTTATTAATAAAATTTAAGTAATCGTACAATAATTATGTATACCACCGTCGCCACTTCAAATCGGAATATTCTTGCCACGGGTTGTCTGGAAGAGATCGCTTTTTAGCGATAAGACCGCCCTTTGTACCCTACTATAATAATACTAGTTCGTAAGCTTTTCTGTAATGGTGTACAATAAAGTGTTATCTATCTATCTATCTATCTATATCAGTGATCCGGAACATTTTACTGTTCCAGATACAAATGTTCCAATCGCAAAAGTGTGACATTTCTCCCAAGCCTATTCTATATTATGTTTGTCATTGATGTAACAATTGATACATCAATGATGTTTGTACCGTTTGTTGTTGAAAGCTTGAACCGTGAATTCCTGATAAAAACATGTATTAAAACGACTCATTGAGTGATCAGAGGGCTAGTTCCTACCTTGGTCAAGGTCAAAATCAGTCCAGCCGTTTCAGAGATTAGCTGGAACATCCAAATAGACAGATAAAAATTCTTAAAATTACATTTGCGGAGTCTCTTGGTCCGAATTACTGCTCCCCCCTCCCCTATTTTATCACATTTTTATTTTGACATTACCAACAGATAGTTCAATTTTATTTAGATATAGATTTTAATCTAAGTACAAAAACATCGCAGCTACTGTCACGTGTGAAACAAACGTGGCTTACACGGAGTACGTCACGTTTGAAAAAGCGTGTAACTAACGTACTGTGCTCGCAAGTACAATCCGCACGTGAACCGAATCTTACAAATGCATTCTATCCTGAAAGAAGCCGAGGACTCTTGGGCCAAAGAAATGTTATGTAAAATTCTAGTACAAAATGGAAAACATTTATCCTAAATTTTATCTGGAAGACAAGAAATTTATTTTTATAATAAGGTGACAAATTAAATAAGTTATCGATTATCATAATCAATTTATAAGAATGAATTTCAACAATTAATAATATGAATACATACCACACGATGAACTCATTCAAAATAACTAAACCCACTTGAATTATAAGTAATAATATACCTATTATAATTCATTTATTTCAGAAAATTAAGTATTTCCGTATTATACAATTGTGTATTATAAAATTATTTCAATGTTATTATCAAAGTTTAAATTAATTCACGGCACAATAATTAATTATTTAATAAGACAAATACTAGGGCATTACACCCGCGTCTCTATAATTATTATTAGAGATGTGCCGACTAGACGGCCACTATTCGGCAAAGAGCGCCGAATATCCGGCTTCTTACTTTGTGGTTTATAATCTATACTTTACTAATATATTGTAATCCATACACAAGACTTTCTTTTTGACATGATTAAATTTTAATTGAGCTCTTTCACTTTAATGAACAATAACAGTAGTAATATTTCAACAAAACAACTTTTTTATATACAAAAACACCGCCCTGGCTCTGACCCGTACAAAAGTAAAAATCAAGAAACAATGTGAAGTAAAGAAAATAGGATCCGTTGCGATTTGCGCGCGAATCAGCTAAATACGCAGCGTCACGGTAATCCCCGAAACCGTGATCGGCTTGGCCGACTAGTCGGCCTCTCTGTAACCGACTAATTGGGTAGTCGGCCAAAGTCATCTCTAATTGTTATCAATGTTTCATCTCCACGGCGTCAAAGGGATAACGTCAATAACAACGTAATAAAAAAATCTTAAAATCACTTCCATCTTTTGACAATATTGGCCCAAGACCCAAGAATGTATGTAAGCGTATTCGTCTCATCGTATCGTATTTTTATTCCGCTAAGTCGTTACGGGATGTAATTCAAACAAATTTTTAGGCAGACTGAATTATACTTTTAAACTTAAAAAATGATCTCTTAAGCCTATATTGCACCAAAGCGACCACCAACCAGACATAAACTTGAATCATTCAATTTCATTGAATATCGTGTTCTATCAGTTAATTTTTAACCGGTTATATTCCATTTGGTTAATCCGTATGATGCTGATATCATACGGATTATATTGTGCATCGTATTTACCTTTAATATTACTTTTTTAAATAACAGTGTACTTCACTGTTCATTCATTTCATTTCTTCATTGATATATAATAGTACAATAATAATCACAAAATAAGAAGCTCGATTCGAAGATTCTCATTACAACATATTTAAGGATTGAAACCTCCGAATCGATACCAATACGATTTTGTAATCATTTGATTTATGGTTATCGAAGCCATACATATATATATATATATATATATATATATATATATATATATATATATGTATGGCTTAAAAGATATATAAATATATAGATATATAAAAGAAAGAAAAATAGATGTCCGATTCTCAGACCTACACAATATACACACAAAATTTCATTAGAATCGGTCAAACCGTTTCGAAGAAGTATGGTAACTAACATTGAGACACGAGAATTTTATTTATATGATGGTTATTTTTGTGTCACAATCGATATCGATCAAATCGCCTTTCGCGTACCGCATGTATGATGTATGATTTCACCATTCACAATATATATTTATTCAATCGTTTTTTAATACATATATTATGTAGTATTGTTTTAGTATAAATAATTAAGGTTTTTTTACACTGAATCGAATTGAGTTAATGAAGTACAATAACTCTTGGGTAACAACACTAAAATTAAAAATAAGACGCTTTAGAACGTAACTGTTTTTCGGAGTTCATCATAGATGAACTGGACATAACAAATTTAATAAAAAATATCAATGTATTTCGTTATTTGAAGGAAAATAATAATTGAAATATATTTTATAACATTATATATCCTTTATCTATACAGGAAAGGAGAAAGAATACAATTTCCTGCAGCCGGGCGGCGTGTCGTAAGGGGCGACAAAACAACCACAGCCAGGTGGTAGGGCATTTGCCGGAATGGATGGCTAGAGTGTGTCACCATAACATCCTTGAGTTGTGTTTCGGCATTAGGGGTCTAGGTTTCAATTACTCTTAAGAGAGCAGCAACGCATTTGTAACACCTTCGGTGTGGCAAATGTCCATAGGCGATGGTAACCGCTTGCCATGAGGTGGGCCGTCTGCTGAACTCATGCAATAAATAATACACCAGTAAAAACTTTATATATAACTATATTATCAACTCAATAAACTAATCGTTATTGGCTTTTAGTTATGCTGGTTTTATTCAAAGTTATGTACTATAGACAGTTTCAAATCGGGCTTTTTACTTTGTGATTCTTATAATGTGTATATGTCTAATGCGTTTAGGAAATAATAATAATAATTAATTGTACACTACCAAATCAGCAAGCACAATGAAAAACACGCGCGACTGGAACTATGCTCTAAATTATACTGACATGTTTGTATTTAAACAAATGTTTTAAATTAGAAACTAATGTAAATTCATAATACTGCTTATTTTAAATTCGTATTTTTGTATTCCGGGTGTTGTTGGAGAGTATAAGCAACTATAATAGATTTGTCTTCCATGGGATATATTTCGGGGAGTGTTCCTTAGACCTGCAATTATTAGTTTCTCCGTTCACATTTTAATATTATCAAACCAGATGCACTGGTTTGCTCCACCGGTAACATAGTGGAAACACCACCAGTCAGGACGAAGCTCTTTGGTTCATCTTTTCTGGTACGCACTGCCGAGAAGTGAAATAACTTGCTGTAATCTATTTACCTGACAAATACAATCTTAAGGTCTTCAAGTCACCAGTGAATAGGTACCTTCTAGGCTTACCTTTATGCTTCTACGTAAGCGTGTGTCATCCTAGAGCGTGCCATCACTCAACATCAGGCGAGACAGTGGTCAAACGCAAACTTATCTATAATATTATAAAATTCTTAAAATGCCGTGTCTGTACGTTTAAAAAAAAACAATTGGGATACACTATACAAAAAATGGAGTACACGAAGCAATTTTATTGATAATTGTTATTATTTAATTCTTAGACTTAAATTTGTGCTACATTTTATCCAGGGAAGCCCGTGGGAATTTCTCTGGGAATTACTTAAATTAGCCAGACGAATTCCAATGTGATTCACCGATCGACAGAAAATTTTATGCAATGAAATTTGCGATATTTTTATCTTAGGAATCTCGCGGGATTTTACCCGGGAGCGGATAATACTTGTTCGGGATCATAAAAATATTAAGTTAAGCGTAGACGAAATCTCGGGCATATACTATTACATTCATAAAAAATTTATGCAATTTAAAGATACTAAAATTTTAACGTTAGTAATTTTTAAAATCACTTACTAAATTTGAACACGTCGCCCGAACAACAAAAGATATATTCAACTAACGTCCTAGTTGTGTTGCAAAAATCTTTAAAACGTCACGCACGATGGACAATGGTTGTCATATTTTGAAAACATTGCGAATTTAATCACGATCCGATATCTCATTTGGCAAACGTAATGACATTTCAAGCCGACGTAGCTTAGAAGTTGCATTACAATGCACCCGAGTCTCATTCCAATGGTTCAGGTTCGAATCTTGACCGGGAACTAGGGAGCATTCAACATTTGTAGTCGGTTCCAAAATCGCTTTACTATCGTGTGCCATACAAGTAATGTCAATTTTCTACAAATGGTAAGGCAAGTGAATGTATAGATATAAGAAATTGACAATGGACATTATATAGTTTTCTGATCTTATGTGCATACTTTTACAATTGCCACGTGCTAACGGTGAAAGAAAACATTATAGTGTGGCGAATGATGGTGGAATCATCTAGTTAGATTTAGAACCTTTTGGAAAAATCTAGAAGGAAAAGAAAAGGACGGACATATTTAGAAAAGGATAGACGATGAACGAAAGACAGAGATAGATAGATGTTAGAAAGAGATAGACAATGAACGAAAGAAAGTGATAGATAGATGTTAGAAAGGGATAGATGTATAAACGAAAGTCCCCGAACAGAAGGTTCAGGAAGGAAGAGAAAGAGATAGATAGATAGGTTCTAGAAAATTCTTCCGGGTGTATATACAGCGAAAGGCGCGCCTACCGGGCAGTTTAAAGTTTAGTTCAGTCCAAGACGGTGAAGCGACAAGTGCGATACTAAAGGGATTGGAAGAGAAGGTTAATAGAAGACTGAGACGAATTAAGTGGTGAATTTAGTGACAAATTTAGTGGACATATACGCGAAGGAGGTGTATAGCGTAGTTCGAAAGAGGAACCAGAAGCGAGCTACCCGCGATAATATCGGAGGTGGTCCACGCAATATCGGCGACGGTATTGAGGGTGTGACAACTTATCATCGGGACTGTGCATCGTTGGTCGTGAACTCGCTAATACATCTTGGACTTTGTGGGGGTACAGCGTCTGATCCCCTAGATATAAGAGTAAGTTCGCTCCATATTTCTCAGTTTTGCTTGTTCCTCGCCTAATGGTGACCGTCCGCAGATCGTGAGTCCATCAGGCTGGACGGCATATTACACTACGTTTATCGAGACTCTGGTTTCCACTCCAGGACTCGTCTGCTACATCGACCTTTGGTCAATGTACTTGCTTCGATACTTTATAATTTCATTATATCAATAAATATTGTTGTTACGAACTGCGGGAGTCAATTCCAACTCCAAAAAATAAGTAGAAGCCGTAAGGCAGAAGAGTGTAATAATAAAAATGCGAAAAGTGTATCGATGTGAGAATCCCGTTCTGAATACACAATGATAATGCCTCGATCGCTGTTAAATTCAACTAATTCTCTCTCAACGGGCCGACCTTATATATTTGCAAGATAGACCTGGACCCCTAATAAACATGCACAGACATTGGATTTTTTAAAATTGTAAGCTTAATCCAATACAACATGGCTTTTAAGAACTTGCAGCGAACTTATAACAATAAAAACGATTTATGGTATTTTACTCGAAGGCTGGTCATAAACATAAAGAGATTAGCGATTGATATTAGATAGTTATTTTTCAATACTTAGAAAATTAGCGCAAACTAGTCACAGAAGACAATTATTTATCACATTCTTTCATCCTAAATGTTGAAAAATGATAAAGACTTAATTAAAATGTGGTAAAATAATGGACTTATTTATTTTTTCTTAATATATCCGGTTGGGAATGTCTTGCTTTGTTAATTTATAAATTGAGTGATTTTAATGAGATCTTATTAATTATTAAAACATATTTTATAGCAGTCGTAAATTGAATGTCCTAATTATTCTTTACATATTTACGAAACTGAGAAGGAGCTAGTGTCTCACAAAATTCACAATTAACAATAATTATAATGGATCAGCCCAGCCACGTTTTGACGTTGTTTTTATCAATTGTTTTAATGTAAATATCTATCTATAATATTATAACATCCTAAACATGCTCTGCTGTACGTTAAAGCTATAAAAAAACTATTGGAATAGACTATAAAATGATAGAAAACACCATCCATTTTTTTATATGTCTTGCATGTTTGTTCGGGATTCACGTGAAAACTGTTGGGCCGATTTCGATACGGTTTTCGATGACCGGCAGCTAATTCTTAGACTTAAACTCTGCACTACTTTTTATCTTGGGAATCCCAAGCAAGCAAAGAAAAATAATATGGTGGCTCCCACCCGTGCGTCACTTCGGCGAGCCCCGCGCCTCTGCTTGTTGTGTTAATTTATTTTAGATATTATTTCAACGAGGACAATGTCAATAACAGATTGACAGTGAAAAATACTCTGCGTTGCTCTCCGCGATATATGCGCCGACCCTTAAACTACTAAACCGATTTTGATAATTCTTTCACCAGTAGAAGGCTACATTATTCTTCAGTGTAGGTTTTGTTTCATTGTCATTAATAATATTTTTAATAACGCTCAGCGAAGTAGGGTCGGGTCAGCTAATAGCGTTATAAAGTACGCTTAAACAAAGTTACATTAGTGAAGTTCACCACCATCCGAGTCATTGTTTAATGTCATTGAGTGTCGCATCTCAAATAAAGCATAAAAACCTTGTCTACATCTGAAAATTAGGGCATTCATTAAAGCATTATGGCACAAGTGTAGCACAGGTATTAGAGTAATAACCGAGTGCTCGAATGTCTATTACCCGCTTAAGACCAAAGACATTATAATCGTTCCCTAAGATGTTTTTTGTTTCACTCATACTCCGTGTTTATCATGAGTGTGAGTGAAACAAAACATTATTATTGTTGAGATTTATACAGGATTTTAGGGTTAAAGAAAAAAGAAAATTACAAACAATAATTTTATTTAAACAATAACAGGTATGACCAGTCTAATTAAGAAATAATTAACAATAAACTATTTAAGATTTAAACGCCATTATAATTTTATCCTTAAAATCGTGGTAAAATAATACGAGGAATTACAATCGCTTAGTAAATGCCGTAACTCTGCAAAATTTGACAATCTTAAATAACCAGAAGGCACCGCAGTTCTCTTGCTTTTTTAAGTTTTTTTATTCACAACACATTTCTTGACCAAATCAATCAGAAATTAAATCTTCAATGAGGTGGTACATACAGAATTACACAAATTATAATTCCGAGCGGCAGTTTTCGTTTGGACATGTACAACCCGCAAGAGTTTACTTGAGACTTCGCTCGGATGACGTAAGCGCGAGATTGCGAGAGCGGTAAGAAGGCGGGGGTCGGGAGGGGAGCGCGCATTCCGCTTACGTCTCAAGTTAACTCTAATCGCATTAATTGATTAATTAGTTAATCGCATTAAAGATGTGCTTAGTAAAATTTTAAATTCAGAACTCTCAGACAACAACTGGATCCAAGCTTCCCTACCCATTAGGTATGGAGGTTTAGGCATCCGCAAAATCTCTAGCGTTGCTCTACCGGCTTTTCTTTCATCTGCCTACAGCACTGGCTCATTATTTAAAAAAATTATGCATCACTGGGATAATGTCAATACATCCTTTTTAAATGAAGCACTAAACGCCTGGAAAATGGTCTGCCCTAGTGAAGACATTCCCACGATCATGAATTCGCAACGATGCTGGGATGAACCTATATGTAGAGGATTAAACACAGAACTTCTAAATTCAACTAACTCTACAGGACGTGCCCGCATCCTTGCTGTTTCTCGCAAAGAGTCTGGTTTTTGGCTCCAAGCTATCCCCTCCCCAAACATAGGTACATTAATGGATAATACTTCCTTTTCTTTGGCTATAAACCTGCGCTTAGGTTCTCGCATATGTGCACCACACACGTGTCTGTGGAATAGAGGTAATCGATCCGGGATACCACGGTCTTTCTTGCCGCCGCAGTGCCGGCAGATGGTCACGCCACGCCGCCCTGAATGATGTCTTGCGGAGGGCGCTTGCCACCGCTAACGTGCCGGCTCTGTTGGAGCCGAACGGTATTGCACGTGATGATGGCAGGCGCCCTGACGGAATCACTCTAATTCCCTGGCAGCGTGGCAAGCCTTTGGTGTGGGATGCGACTTGCGTAGACACGTTGGCCGCATCCCATTTACCAAACACTTCTAGATCGGCCGGTTCGGCAGCGGAAACAGCGGAATCACTCAAGGGGCGGAAATATGCAACCCTCAGTGTGAGTTATATGTTTGTGCCGTTTGCTGCCGAGACGCTTGGACCGTGGGGTCCTGAGGCCATGAGCCTCTACCAAAATTTATCAAAACGACTCGTCGACTCTTCAGGTGATCAGAGGGCTGGTGCCTGCCTAGGCTGGTGGTCAGTATGGCGATCCAGCGAGGAAACGTAGCTAGCCTTCTGGGCACCTTACCCATAGATGACGGTGATCTGGGCGCAGTATTCTACTTATAGTCTTGAGGGACTATGGGTAGAATACAATACAAATAAGTTAAGTTTTTTTACATTGTATTCAATAGTATGTAATTTATATTATAATATAGATTATGCATATTGTTAAGTTAACTCTTGCGGATAGTATATTATCTATATTGAACTTTGTTCATAAAGATAAAAGCAGAGTGTTGCTTTCTATGTATTCTTAGCTCTGTCTTGCTTTACAAGATTACACTGTTGTGAGTATTAAAATTGGATTACTACGCAGGTATATCAAAGGGAATGTTTAGTTGTGTAAAACTATGCTTGACAGTCAACTTTTTCACAGCCTCTTTGGTTTTTAACGGGTGTTCTGTTACGAAGTTACAATAGACGAGAACGATTGTGATATTTTTTACGAAATTAAAGAACGTCACAGCCTTATAGATTTGGTATGAGCGTACTTACTTATGACATCATAAGTAGGTATTATTAATTATTTTTGTGTGAAAATTAAAATTATTTCCATGATATTTTAAAAGTTAGATGATTGTTAAAGCGCCATCTAGCTCTTAGCTAATGTTGGCCGTCCACAACTTTTTAACTATTTAGGCTCCCATAGAGTAAATATATCATAAACAAAAATAAAACTAAATAATTAAAATAAACAAGTTGGCGGTAGACTAAATAAAACTTTAAGAATACTAGTTGGACATAAATGTCATCTTTGTCGTCCGTGTCCACGGCCACTGAAAAGCGGCCGAAACGTCGGATAAACCAAAATCGAATAAATTACCGCGCTTAAAACCGTTAAAACATAGTTTTATTATGTATACAAGTCGCGAAAACTTAATAAAATATTAAATGGAGAAAAAGAACAAAATAGTGCTCTGCCCTGACACATGGCGGAGGAAGGCGATTAAAAAAACTTTAGACGTAGCTTAGGCTGTCTAATGCCCAGTTTATGAGGTACTTTTAACTCTAGTTTATTTGTTCCTTAGCGCTATCGGTTCAATAACTTATAAAAATGCGTTTTTGAACATACCATCTCACGATAGTTAAACTAAATTCAACTTAACTGACCAATATTAGGCGTTTAGCTATTCCATACCTTTCGTTTGACGTTTTTGTTTGATGTAAATAAATATTAGATATTCCTTTTTAAACAGATCCATCTAGTGGCGAGTTTTGGTACTAGTTGTACGTCAACAGTGAATCTGAGTTTTCTATTACATTTTTGGGATCAATTGTTTTTGAACTCATAACTGGTAACCTCAGAAACCGGGCATAACATATATAAACATCGTTTAATAGTGTGATTCATTGCAAACCTCCCATTTGTAATATACAACAATGATCTTTAAGTAAAAACAGTATATATCAATGCTAAAATTAAATCTATCCTTATTACAGTTTGGCCCTCTCCACCATAATATCTAACCAGAATTTCAAACTATCCATGTCAACGTCCTTTTCTAGACTGAAATTATCCTTCATCACCAGAGTTTGCCTGTCTTTTAGACTGTAAGGTAGCCACTCCACTTCCTGATTCGTCCATGTTGGTTTTCTGCGAAAGAGATCGTTTTTTCAAAATTTTATTCAGTTTATTTAAAATCGGCCAAGTGCGAGCCATGTTTAACAGACTTCCAAAAGGAGGTTTTCAATTCGACTGCGTGTTTTTTTTGGTACGTTTCATGAGATTTCTTCGTCAATTATGGATTTATTTTCTTTTTTTTTATTAGAAAGAGTACTCCTGAGGTGGTACCGTTTTCACCAAGTCAGTATCTGATGACTGGAGGAAAGGAAATCGAGAACAATCCTGTTGAACGGCACTTGCTAACACTCGTCCGAAATGCAAACCTGTATACGAATGTAAGTAGTACAAATTCTACATACATACATACATTATTTTTAAAGCTGTTCGAGTATTTGCGCAATTAAAAAGTAGGAAATATTTTTTAACAAAAACAAAACAGACATCAAATTAAAAAACAAGAACATGATTGTTTTCTTCTATATCTTGATTTCGATGTGAAATAAAACTTAAAAATTATATATACATTTTTTTCAAATTGGTCATTCTTTATGCTTTACTTAGCATCGACTTCAAGACATTAGGTAGAAAATATATGTTTTTTGCGTTTAGTATAAATAATTCCTAATATGTATTATGTATAGTGAAAAAACTCACTCACCCACTTTTAGTGAAGTTACACCATATCTCACTCAATACTTCCGCCATTTGTATATCTCTCTCAGAAGCTTCTTTCGCTTTTTTCTCTCTATAAAATAAATACTGTATCATATCACCATGTGTTGCACCTTTTATGCCTAAAGTCTTCATTACTCTAGTATTCATGTTGCCCTGGTAGCAAAACTTATAGGCATACACATCCTTCATATATTTAGCCATAAAATGTGGAAAATATTGTATATCCCGATGAAAATATGCATCATTCGTCATCTTCAAATAACTACTTATATCCCAATATTCAGAGCTTTTGTTATTTAAATAAAACTTGCGTATTTTCGCTTCGATTACTTTCGCTTCACGACTACCCTCTTTAATATGTAAAAATCTCGGTATCAAATAATAAAAATCTTTGTCAAAGATAATATTTCCCTTTTCATCTCTGCGTAAAAACAGAGCATATTCGTGTGAACTATAACCCGTTATTGTAGGAACGGCTTGAAATCTACCTTCTCTTATAGAAACCATAGGATGTTCACTAAAAAAAAATTCAACACCCTCAAACTCTTTCTCTATAACTGGTAAAAAATACGCGTTTATAATCTCAGGCGGACGAGCCAGTTCAACAGCACTGAACGCAAATATCAACTCATCAATCGGCATATCGGTTAAAAAATCTAATATTTCGCGGGTAGTTTCGAATTTTTTCCCCAAAACTGCTACTAAATTCCTCGCTTTTTCTATAGGATCTTCGTCGATGAGGTATAGATCTGAAAATAGGCTACCACTTTGACTGATCAGGCCGTGGATTAGGCCAAATGTCATTTTTGACGTTATACACGATGCCGCCATTGCCGCGCCAGCACTTTCACCGGAAATCGTGATTCGATTTCTGTCACCGTTGAACTTGTCGATGTTTTCGTGAACCCATCGAAGTGCGAAAGCCATGTCTTTTAATGCGGCATTTCCAGGTGCCTCGGGTAAGTCTAAACAGAGGAAGCCTAAAACATTCAACCTGTAATTTAGAAAATGACTAGAATAAGTTTTTAATAACAGACGGACTGATATGACAATTCAATATTTTTATTTTATTTCATTCGGAAAACAAACAGTTTACATCTAAGTATGTACTACTAACACATGTATAACCATTTAACATATAGATAGATATCTGCAATGCTTGCTAGTAAATACTTTACAACCTATTAATTAAATTAAAATAGAAAAAGAAGATTATTTTTAAAATGACCTAATAAATGCAATCCGCAATTATTCAGACCAGTGCTTTACCAAGACCATCTTAACATTTTGTGAATTCGTTATAAATAAATCTATTTTACATGTAACAGCTAAAAGATTATATATATTATTATAGATTATATGATACACAACTAAAAGCAGAATTTGAATATAACAGGATTAAGGCTGATGTGCACCGCCTTTTAACTGATGGTAAAAAAAAATATCGCTAAAATTTATGCATATACAGTGATTATTTTATTTTGACCGCCGGTTAAACGTCGGTGCACACCAGCATAAGTATATCATAATTTATAAAAATATTAACTCTATCCAAGTAATTAAAAAAAATGTACGCCTATTAAGAAATGATGACAAATGAAATAAATAGTTCTTAAGAATTTTCAAAATCATCGTTAAAATGTTTTACCACTATGAAAGGTAGTTTCCCCTCACTTATCAACTTAATTAAAGAATATTGCCATTGGAGTTTTTGGCGGGAACTGAAAGGAGATGTTGTGCTGTGCAGTTTTATTTTTTAAAATTGTGTAAAATTACTCTAAAATGAACAATAGTTGTAGGATATTGATAGTTTTTCAGTAGTAATTGTGTGTTTTTGTGAAAAATGGGAACTATACGGTCAAATGTGGTCTTTTGAGTTGTCACATGAACTCCGTTGAATGGCGCTAGCTGATTACCTACAGTTCAACTGTGCTACACGTAGGCTTAAGAAAATGAATAAATTATATTGTAAACGAAGATCTGGCTTAAAGGCCTAGCTGCCAAGCCACAAACCTAAATAAATAAATATTGTCATTATTTTTAAAGATACCCCACACTATTAGACACTATATAGTATAATGTGCATTGAAAATATTTCTGTTCATGCTTATTCACATGTTCTAATTTCACTGTAGCAATGTGTAGCAATATAATAATAAATTAACACAGACAAAGAAAGATAAAGACAGACGGACGCTTTCGTCCCGTTCTTATACTTTTATAAGGATTCAGTGATTTCCCAAACGCCTACTGAACTTTGTAGCATTTTTAGAACAAAATTAAAGTCATCAATTTTAACTTGTGACTCATTCAAAACAATAGAAACCTAGGATGTTTTTTGTTTCCCTCATACTCGTGCATACTGTATTACTTAATATGAATAAGAGAACATTTGCTCAGTTTTTAATTTAGCACGGTTTCTATAACTTTGGCTAATGTTAGTACATACCTATAATTAATTGTGACTAGTATAACATCATGTTTAAGTTGGTAATCCGGAGTATAGTAATCCCCATAACCAAATATCAACCTTCCACCATGCACAAAGAACAGGACCGCCAATTTCTTCACCTCCTCATGAGGTAGGCACGGTGTATATACATTTAAGTACAGACAATCCTCTGAACCTTCTAGAGATTTGCCGGAATATGGGTCCAATTGCGCGCATCTGTTGCCAGGTCGTGTTGCGTCTAACACACCTTGCCACGGTCTGGGTGGCACTGGGTTCTGAAATATTATTTTTTTATTGCAGGAGTTCAGCAGGCAGGCAGACGGCCCACTTGATGGAAAGCGGTTACCATCGCCTATGGACATTTGCAACACCAAAGGTGCTAAAAATGCGCTGCTGCTCTCTTAAGGGAGACTGGAACCTGGTCACCAATGCCGGAACACAACTCAAGGTTGTTACGGCGACATAATTTACACCAGGGGTGGTAGCCATCCAGTCGAGCAAATGCCCTACCACCTGGCTGTGGGTTGTTTTGTCGTCTCTTACGACAGGCCGCCCGGCCGCAGGAAATTGTATTCTTTCTGTTTTTGTTTTTTAAATTTTACTTTAAAAATATTGCTTGAAGGGAGCAGATAGGTTGCCGGGCCACCTGATGAAGGTTGTTACTGATGCCTATAGACATGTACTTCTGATTTCAAAGGCCTAAAACCTGGCCACTTTTGCAGGTTCAAATACAATTCAAGGTTGTTATGACGTCATATTTTAAAGTAGACCAAGGTGGTAGCTATCCAGGCGGGTAAATGCCCTACCACTTGGCTGTCAACTATTTTGTAGTCATTCATGACAAGCCGCTCTCCCGTAATAATTAGTATCCTTCTCCGTTCCAGCACGGATAAAATCTGATAGAATTCAGAAAATATGGATATAATGTATGTGCGAACGAGGAGGCAACTTAAGGAAGATCTAGATAAACGATATATGGTAAAAATCAAACAAAATTCAAGGCAAAAGATAAGAATAGTACCTATTGTTTCAGTCTTCGCAACTATTATAGTACAGGAATAAAAGACAATAACAATATTTAATACATGCTTTGTAGCTAGCCAGCGTGAAGGCCAGTAGCGCTGTTTTTTTATTGTTATTTTGGAAAACGATTGTACATATATTTTATTTTAGGAAAACGAAACCCTTGTAAACGCCAGGTGTTGGAACTTTTTAGATTGTTTTATTTTCATAATTTAGATGTGATATTATTTCTTTGTTTTTTGATTGACACTTGTAAAAGAAAATTTGTAAAGGCAAGTCATTATAATATATTAAGAAGTGAATTGTTTTATTTATAGTTTAGATTTCGCTATATATATGAGTCACATTAAAATCCGTTGTTGTTCGTTGTTGTTGTTGTCCGAATCTGTTGTTCGTGCTATCCCGCAAGGGACCTGGCGTGAAGTTATGAATGAATGAATGAATGAATTAAAATCCGTAACACCAGGTCTCTAACTATCCTTCTCTTTACATTACTACAATTGGTACAAAATTGGCATTACTCGAATGTTGTTTATATCAAATTTAGCCAGTAGCAAGATAAATGCACGGATTTTGGATCACGGATTTGGAGCACTGAGCTTGCCAACGCAACCCCATCAGGTCAACCTTTTGTCTATAACGGATGTTTTCAATAAGCTAGCTTTTCAATTACCTATCGACGGACGGTATTTTTTGAAACAAGCACTAATATGATAAACATGAAACATCGATTATATCGTTGTAAAACCGTAACGATGTTTCTTAATGACTTTATTTATTTAAATTGTGACGTGACGAATCGTGACGTTTATCACTTCTAAAGTCGTAAATATCGTATACAGCTATCTAATCTAATCAACATAAAATATAAAGTGCAAAATTCTGATGAATTAAGTACATGGAGGTTAAAAAATACTTTCAATGAGAATCCATTGAGCATTTCTGAGATATATGGGTTATTTTAACTTAATAATATAATAATATCATAAATGTCCCACTGCTGGACTCGGGCCTCCCGTTTAAAGGGGGGAACGGACAGTATACCCGCCACGCTTGTCCAAGGCGGCTTGGCAGGTTTGACATGGGTTATCTCGATGTGCAGGTTGCATCTCGATGTTTTCCTTCACCGTTGTTAGCACGTGTAATTGTAATAATATGGACAAATAATCAGAAAACTAAGTCGTGCATGCGTTCCGACCAGGATTGAACCCGCGGCCTTTGAGTTCGTGACGCGTGCGATAGCCATTATGCTACCACAACATATTTTCACTTATTTTAGAATACTGCGACACGTTATGTCACAATACACGTCTGTTATTTTTACGGAACCTATCAATTGGTGTGGTTCAAGAGGCTCCTGACCGTTTTCTCACAAAGAAAACAAGATGTACAAGTAATACCTAGTCATAACAATGAGAAATAAATGTTAATAGATAAATAGAAGAAAAGCACATTTTAAATACGTATAACAGACAACAAAACAAATTAAAACAAACAACAAATTACAATTATTACGCAAATCGGAATTTACGACTGAATTGACTTTTTGAGGAGATAACTTGTTATGGGAGTGTAAACCACTTCGTTACGTAACGCATTACGACGCCAGTCTGTCTGGCTTCCCTTTCTCTCACATTAGATTAGTTTAAGTTATCACTTTTCCCGGGCGACCCGAGCCCCACACCGTCTTTTTATTTTAATTTATCTATATGATAAATTAGCTTCGAGAAGTTAGATAGATAGATAGAAAATAGTTTATTGTTCACCACATACACATAAAGTAAATCATTTACAGTAATTTCCTGTCAAGGCAGCAACAAAGGGCGGCCTTATCGCTTTAGAGCGATCTCTTCCAGACAACCCGGGCTGTGGATTGTATGAAAGGAATCAAAAGTGTATGACAGTGGTGTGCAAATAAAATACATGTAATCAATAGGATACCTAGATATTACACAATACATATAATTACGAAAAAGAAAATAGACAAAAATACATATTAATATTATATATATCCAAATATATACATTATTAATATGTGTATAGCAACAAATTTAGCTATACAATATATATAGTTATTGCATTTACAGTAGTGTTTATTATTTATTTATGTACTATCAGTACATAAATAAATATGTGAATGCGGGAAAGGCAATAAGCGGCGTTTTACGACACGCAGGTGTGCGTACTTTGTCGGTATGTAATATTAAAGATAATTTTTAATACTAAATGTCGAGTTTAGAGTTCCTGTAAATATTATTAATGCAAATACAAGTCTTTAAGGGCCTACCTAAATGGAGTTCACTTTCTCGCTTACGCACCACATTTTTGAAGATATAAACTCATAGAATTTACTTCCGAGTCGTAAATCATCATATGTTATTAATATCTTTTGAATCTTCCTTGGATTTCTATGAATACTTCTAAACCAAAATTAGGTAAATCGGTTCAGCCGTTCTCGAGTTTTTGTGAGACTATAAACATCGGTTCATTGTTATAGATTTGAATATGTTGCGAGACTTACACAATACTTAGAGACAACTTGGCGCTGACTTGGGGACGCCTACATCCAGCAGCCGACTGTGATCGGCTGATGAAGGCTTTTCCCACCACGCAACTAGGATTGTTATCTACGAATACTTACGCGAAATCTTAGTTTTCCCACAGGAGGTTCTGCATAAGGGATTCCCTCAAAACTATAGTATTTTTTGCCATAATACGTCAAACACTCCTTGCCTTGTAAGACACCATGAGCTACTTTCACTTGACAGGACATATTATCTGCAAAGAGTAAATATATTCTTTACATAATCGATGAATAGTCAGAGTATTGTAGGCTATTAAAATGAGTGATGTTGTCATTTTTATTTAATTTATCATAGAGATCATAGTTTCGCATGTTTATAGAAAAGATAAATATTTAAAATGGGACATAAATGTATGTAGCAATTTTAGGATTTAAAATTATTATTTTAATTAATTCAATTTAGTTATAAAATTAATAAATACATAAAATTTATGTAGCAATTTTAGGATTTAAAGTTACCATTACCAAAACTGATGAAGCTAACCTTCTGCAAAAATATGCAGCTGGCTCAAAGTGACAAAAATATACAATTCAAGTATTGCTGGGGCCCAATTATGCACTAATAGTAATCAAATATTAGCACTTACCAGCGTAAGTGCTAATATTTGATTTGTAGCTATTGCAGGAATATTAATCAGTTAGTATGTCAGTACATCAGTACTCAGTCATTTAAAAAAAACTGTACTGGCTTGTGCTGGTACGTGTTACAGCACCACATGCTCTTTCCTCACTGAGATATGACTGCAGATGGTACTATTTATATGATTGTTAACTCATGTGTATTATTTTTTTCTGTGCAATAAAAAATATTCAATTCTAAGTTTGTGTACTTTGTCCTCAAATCATTTATTCTGAGGTCAGTTAAAAAACAGTATGTAATAAATGGAACTCATAGGCTGTAAGTTTATAGTTTATGTGCTGTAGTAATTTAAATAGAATACTGAGATAAGGTGAGCCTTTTAAAAGTATATATAAACGTTCTATGGACACTAAAATTATTTATTACTGAAAAAAGGTGAACTTACCATTAAATACAGTAATGAATAAGTTCTAAATATATCATAAGTTCTGATTTCTATTTATTTTCAATAATTATGCATGTACTTATTACAAAGTATTCTTATTATTATTTCTTTTATCATATTCATTGTATTAATTTTATTTACTTAGGTTTATGGCTTGGCAGCTAGGCCTTTAAGCCAGATCTTCATTTACAATATAGTTTCTTCATTTTCTTAAGCCTATGTGTAGCACAGCTGAACTGTAGGTACTAGATAATCAGCTAGTGGCATTCAATGCAGTTCTTGACAGTTCTTGTGACAACGCAAAAGGCCACATTTGACTATACAGCTATACTATACTATATAGTTCACATTTCTCACAAAACACATAATCACTACTCAAAAACTATCAATATCCTACAACTATTGTTCATTTTCGAGTAATTTTACACATTTTTAGAAAATAAAACTGCACAGCTCAACATCTCCTTTCAGTTCCCGCCAAAAACTCGATTTGTAATAATCAGTGTGACCAGATTTTATTTGACGAATCTACTGCTTGTGGAGGTTAAAAACTACTGAAATCTACCAAAAGAAAATACTAATTTTTTTTTTTTTTTGCTGTTGTGTTACAACGTAAAAACATGAATGTTTTCTTGATTAAACGATAAAAATAACAAAGAAACCACCATCAATTACAGAAACCAATGTTTTTTAAATTAAATTTTAAAATGTAATTTAAAAAAAGCATTGGTTTCTTTAATTATTTAGATAAAAGTATAACTAAAAATTACATTACATTCCATATGTTGACGTAAGTAACTTGCAAACCTGAGAAGTGTATGTGGTATTTTTTTGAAAGATGGTGTAATAGGATGATGCTAGTGAAAGCAAGAATTAAGAAAGGTTTGCTAAACTGGTTTGGGCGAAAAATTGATGTAAAAAAACGATGTTTTATTTGCATCGCAGGAACAAGCGTCAAAAGTTTATGTTAATGGTGTTAAAACACATCGTTCATAAACATAGATATGTCGTTCATAAACATCAATGTTTCACTTTTAAAAAACATAGATATTCTAAAATCGATGTTTTCTATGAGCGATGTTGCGTCCCTAAGTAGATATGCCAAAAAATACTTGAATAACTGAAAAGCCTGAATTGTACTAAAATATACCAAATAATTTTTACATACTAAATTGTGTTTCCAGTACCTCAAAATCTACCAAAAAAGTAGAAATCTACTAAATCTGGTCACGCTAGTAATAATTATATATTTTTTAACGCAGTTATGGCTTGGCAACTAGGCTTTTTAAGCCAGTAAGTACTAATATGTAAGGTAAGGACGAGAGATGTATACCGGTTCTAGAAAAACCGGTGAAAAACCGATTACGATCATCACCGGTTTTTTATCGGTGTTTTTATTGTTTACCGGTATTTGCGTACACGTGCGGAACGAAACTTTATGCCCTAAAATATTAACAAATGCAGTAGTGGAAATGCTCTGCTTTTTTAACACCTGTGTTTTACTCGACTAATAATCGAGTAAATCACGGTTTCTCTTTACATATTTCTGTTTTAAAGTTTTGTGTTGGAATAAATGTTCTTTTGTATAATTTTTCTGCATTTATTCATGTATTCTCCAACAACATAGATAGATACTTATATTATGTAGAGATTAAGCCAACTTTCATGTAAAATAAACAACATTTGATTATAGACTATTCTCCGGTGAAAAACCGGTTTTTATGAAAAATCTTAAAAATTAGAATAAATCGCAATGTGTGCTGGGACACATATTAGAAGCAAAACTTCAACGGACAAGTTGAAAAACGAATCGCAATGGATAGTTTTTTACTTCACCTACTGTGTTTTCCTGTATTTTTATTGGCGAGCTGTGGTATTTTTAGTTTTTTGAGGTTGGCAACACTGGCCACACTACTTGTCATGGCCGCCATCGCCATTGCGACAAACTTGCGTGTGACAAGTCATGTCATTAGAGTGCATGATTTATGAAAAATTCCAATGGCAGATTCTTTCTTCGGGTTCGATACTTCGATATCGGTAAGCTTAATAAATATTCTCCATAATGTTCCATAAACTTTGGTATATAACACCCAGGAACTATACCGCGAGTACCATTGCCAGCATGCTACTTTTGTCATAAGTTGTTAAATTGCTCAACTATTGCGGTTTTCTGATTGAATTCCAGAATAAAATGCTTATAAACAATGTCTTTAATTACTAAACTTGCTTTCTCTTAGTTTTAACACGTTAAAAATTGTTGCATTACATTTTTTTAGTTGTTTTATATGTATAGTTTCTTACAGCGACATGTCACTCTGTTTGAAAACATTTTCAAGAATAACACGTAATTACTCATGTTTTCATGTTAGAATATCTATTTCTGTACTGGGATTTGAGAGGGTCGCGCTTAGAACATTAAATTTCTGTTTTGTATAAAAACATATCTGAAGGTACATCATAATCTCATTTTATTTTTTCGAATTTGAATTTCTGTGACTCATTTTGTGTGGATATGACAACAGCACTCTGTTGTGGACTTTCTATCTGTCATATTGTTTATGTAAAGATTATTTTTAAGGTCAAAAGTTTGTTTTTCATGTATAATAAAGGTTATTTAATGTTTCTTTATTTTATTTGTTAAGTTATTAAATTATATTGAATTTACTTTGTGTTATTAAGAAAGTATATTTTAGAACAGTTCTGTAAGTGCTATTTATGTTATGTCTGGTAAACTTCTAGTTGTTGGATGATGCTCACACTGTTACTGTTATTTTGATTTTGTTTTTAAAGTTCTACTACCATCATGTCCGTCCATTGATTGTCTTTGTATGCCATACTTATTTTACCCAGAAACAACTGGTTCAAATTCTTTATTTTCATAAAACATTGTAACATAGAAAATATAGTTGATCACAGGTTCAGCATGGTTTGTTCTTTTGCGCACAAATCTCATATAGATCAGGCAATAAAGTGACTTCTTTGTTGCAACTGTAATGAGGCTCTGTCTTATAAGTCAAAAGATGTAAAGTTTGAGGCCATAGACACTTTTAATGAAAAATACTTGAATAGAATCTATTGAAAGTTTATTTGTTTCTTAAACATAACTATTCAAATATCAGAGTAGTATTTATGTAGTATTTTTTGAGATATGATGGGGTATTTTTTGATTAATTGCTTTTTTTACAGTTTCATAGCCAAATGATGTAAGTAGTGGATGTTTGTTAGTTCATGGACTGTCAAGTACATGCCTAATTCCTTTACTGTTTTTGATTGCCAGGTAAGCTAATAGCCCACCTAATGGAAAATGGTTCCTTAGGCCTACTTATGTCGCTCCTTGTCTTATTACTACTCACATTCATGTTGCCCCAAAAACCTTTTAGTGCTGTCCCAAAGGTTGTGAAAAGATATTGATGGTTAACTTTCACTTAATTCACCAACCTTTTGCAATAGAAATCCAAGGAGAAAGATTTTATGTGGAGAATCAGTAATAAAAAGCAATTAATCAAAAATTTCAGATAGGAGGTATTGATAAGTATCACTACCTCCATACAAATTTGTGAAATATTTCTCTTCAATTAACGTGTCATAGCACATGGCCAATCATCTTCCCCCTTCTTTCCCAAAGAGTTTTTAAATTTAATTTAATTTTACAGAACTTAAATGATGATGAAGGAGGTGGGGAGCCCTCAGAAGATGAATATGATGCGCTCAATGATGAGACTTTTGGACAAGACTGTGAGTAGATAGATGTATGATACTTTCAGTGATCTGTATTACCCCAGTTGCAGATTGCCCCTACAGTAAAGTTAGAAATAAAAAATTTCAAAGTGTCTTACCATATGCCAACTATTAATACACAAAAAAAAATTAAGTTATATGAAAAAAATCACCACACTTAAACTTCTTAAAACTTAGTTTTATTATGTGTAATAGTTGCGAAAACTTTAGAAAATGTTATATAAACACTTTCTTTCATACTGTGTTGTAAATCATTATGGGTCTATTATCCAAAAGAAAACTATGGATACTTTGTGTAAAGTAACAAATTTATTCAAATTATTAAATATTATTAGTATTGTTTATCACATTATCATATTCTCATGAGAATGCGAAGCGTTTTAGAGGAACTGAATCTTACTGAATATGAGGTCCTCCTAATAAAAAATATAAACATGCATAAATGGGTATTTCTTCCTGTGACAAATTAAAAATTAATTGTTAAACATGTGAAATAGTTGTTAATTTTACCACAAAGAGGCAAAATCTAATAGTCTAATGGATTTCTGAAAGACATTAAATTTTATTACCATTTCACAATAGAAATACAGTTTAACAATTGTTCATTATCAAGTGACATTATGAACATAGTGGCTAGCGTTTTCTTCTTCCTTGAAATTACTGCAAAAGCCTTAACTGACAGTGCCCTCCATGACTAATCCCAACATTCTGTGGCTATAAAATTAAAGGGCCATTATTATCAGGGCTTTTGTTGTGGGAAGAAATTAAAGAAAATTTAGAAAATATTGCCATAAAAACTGGAACATAAAATTTGGATTTCTTTTAATAGGTCCAAATTATCCAAATTAAAAACCTAATCAATCTGTCATGAACAGATACCTTGTTGCCCCATATGAAATATGTGATGCTCCGTAAGAGCTAAATGAGCTTAGAAATCGTGATATATGCCTAATAAGTGTTAATCAGAAAATTTAAAAGGGGGGAAAGAAAATCATCAGAATCAGAAAATTTAAAAAGGGAAATTTTGTTACAAAAAACTTACAAAATTCGAAAATTAGCATGCCCTCAAAAAAGAAGTGACAAAAAAAGCTCTGATTGTTATGATATGTATCGTTTCATGGTTTAACTTCTATGATAGATTGGATGATTTTGGTCTCTTATTGACTCTTTCTTTTCTTTCACACAGCCGAGGAGTTTGACTGGGAAGTGGAGCACGAACACCTTGCGGAGCAGTTGGAAAGCAGTCGACGGTATAACACCAGCATCGAGGACTCGCAGGACTCCAGGCTTGGTATGTATATACTTGTTTTTTTACTGGGCCTCATGAACTGACTTCCATCCAACTGAATGGGCTGCTATCTGTTTATTCTTGTTTTAGTTTAAATTTCCCCTGAGAATCCAGACAATGCACCATAGAGGCAAGGCGGACAACTTCCATATTAAAAATTATCTGTCCAAAGACAGGCATTTCAATAACTTCCAGAGAAGTTTGCAAGTGGCACCTTGCAATGGCATAAAAATATGCCTATTACCTATATGCAGTAGTCAGTCCAGTGGCAGTAATATATTTCAGTGGCGTCTTTTAACTTAGGGATGCCCTGATACAGCATATTGGATCTTGCATGTATATACCTATATTTGAGAAAAAGCATTATATATCATCCCCGCAAATTGCTACTGCGCCTGGCCGCCATTTTGGTGATGTAACCGTAGCCGAACACTCAGTACTGTTAGCATCACTGGCTGGCGAGTACGCATATATATAGAGTTGCGGATGACGTCACGTGAATGTTAATTTGACAAGGTTCCAGCGCATTAGCAATTTGCAGGGATAATATGTATAAAAATTCGGTTTACAGCATTTTTTATGTTTGCTTGTAGGGTATTTGGTGGCTAGGACCACCTGGTGGTAGGTAGCTACCCGTAGCCTATGGCCATCTGCAACGCTAACTAAGGGAGCCAATGTGATGGCTTCTTCATTCACACTTGTGTTTATGTTTGCAAAGTAGTTAAATAGCGCATTTATTTCTCGCGTTTAGACATATTATAATAAGTCTGGTTGATTTTTCAGAAGCATCACTATCCCAGCTAGTGTTGGACGAGACGGATGCGTCGCATTCACGCGCGTTGGGATCGAGCGTGTGGCGACACGACCTGTCCGCATTTTCTACCGCACCAACTGTAAGTACCCCAAAACAATAATAATATTTGAAACCATAGCAACCACATTAAAGTGACCATAGTTTTTTTTTATCAAATCATTTGTAATGTTGAAATTTTTTATATTTAATATTTGAACACCATAAAAAATAATTTTCCACAATTAATTTAACACATTTTTGATGTTATATGATATTATGAATAATTAATGAATACAGGGAAATTATTGGACCGAATTATTATTATTATTATATTGGCTGGAGTTCGCTTCTGTAGTTGAGCAGGCTAAACCTTTGCTGGCCAACCTCACTGCAATGGAGAGGCTCTGGGTTTGATTCCTGGTATGGTAAATTAAGGAAACTCTCCATTATTTACTATAGTCTGGGTGTTTGGAATTGGCTTCAGAAAATTCCTTTGTATATTATCCATAACACAAGAGCAACTGGCTTAATTTGGGGATAACAATATTTGTGTTTGTTTGCCAATTATTATTATTACATATACTGAATTTCAGCCAAATCGGTCCAGTAGTTTTTCCATGAAAGCATAACAGACAGACAAAGTTCGTTTTGTGTTTATAATAAATAGAAATTTTAATCCCGAGGTTGAACAAGGGATACTTTTCCTCCTAGATTATGGAATTGATTTATGTAAAGGTTATCCCAGAAAGTAGGATAGGATTTTTTTCTGATTATTTTGGTTATTTTGCTTGCTCTTTAAACATGAGGTATGGACAAGGGTATAACCCCCGGCGCAGCCGTAGGGTAAAATCTACTATACAATGTTGTACTGGCTAGATGTCTGCACTCATTACTAGAGTCCATGTTTCCCGAAAAGTATTACTTGGATGCCTTCAAGTCTCGTGTGAACAGTTATTACCTATATGAAACTATTTATCATAACAAAATATTATGCTTCTATGCAACAAGCAACCTGAACATGTTCTTGTGTATCTTAAAAATATGAAAAAAATATTCTCTGTACTGGAACACAGCCGGTGCCAACCCTCAAGAATGTACGAACAGTTGAAGAGTTGGAGCGACAGCTCCGTCAGAAGCCAATGGCCCAGCAGCCGCCGCAACAGCAGCAAAACTTCTCGCAGAATTTCTACCAGGTATGAATTTTTTGATAGTAAAGTATTTTAGTATTCCAGTGACGTGGATTTGAATCATGACTGAGACGCATACACTGCTTATGCAGTTTTTCTAATGTTGCATATTGTTCCAATTGCTATGTGCTGACAGTGAAGAAAAACATCATTATGTCACTAATATTGAAGATTTTTTGCGTGTGATACTTGCCAATCCGCATGGTACACCTACACTCATCCAAAGAGAAAGGGTACACTATTTATTTCCTTTAAATTAGGATTTCAATATTCATTTGGATCATTTAAGAGTATACATACATAACACTTACAAAGTTCACTATTTTTCCAAATGTTAATACAATTTTTTTTAAATTAAATGGAACCAACACCTCTCTATAAACATTTTTATGTTTTACTTGACACCAACTTCAAGATGTTGTAGAAAGAAGTCGTTTAAATATTTCTCTTTTGGTTTTTAGTGTGAAATTGGTTTTGTTTTAGTGGAAAAATAAATAAATTACTTTTTAGTAGTGCAAATACTTGAATAGCTTTAAAAATAATATTTTAAGCACCTGTAGAAATTGTACAACTAGCATGTATATAGAAATTTGCCATCTCGATTTCCTTGCGATCCTCAAATCAAATCCTGACTTGGTGACTATAAGAACATCTCCGAAGTAAAAAAAAAACAATTTGAAAGTCTGCCCACAATTAACGGAGAAATCGCGTAACATCCCTACAAAAAGTTTAGCGCCTGTAGAAAATGTAATACGGGCACGCATATACAACCTGGTTTTTGGAAAAATGTAGGTACGCGTTTTTTTTTAACAAAGGCTCTCGATTTCGCTGGAATCCCCTCATCAGATCTTGATTTGGTGACAATGGAATCGCTTCAGTAGTATACATACTTACGAATTAAGAAAAATAAATCAAAATCGATCCACAATAATTGATGGAGAAAACATTTATGTGCATATAAAAAATTTAAGCACCTGTAGAAAATGTAATACCTACTTAGATTTTATCCAAGAATTTAGGTGCACGCCATTAATTAATAAGGGTTTTTCTGAATTTCTCTGGGATCCCATCCACTCATTAGAACCTGATTTAGTGACCGTGGGACTACCTCGAGTGTTTACACTGAGACGGACGGAGAAATCGAGTATCGATCATACAAAACAAAAAAATACAGGCAAATTGAGAACCTCCTTCTTTTTGAAGTCAGTCAAATTTTATTTTTGGTTTTGCAATTATTTTAAATTGGTGTACCCAATTTAAATTGATTACAAAACAAGGTAGGTCTCCGAAAAGCAATTTATTAGAGTTCCAAGGGTTTAAAACTTAACCTGTAATCTGAAATCAGATTGCTTTGAAATTTGATTTTATTATGTTACAGCCAAGATTTCAACCCGTTATCCTACAAAGACCACCGGGCTTACAAGCGCCCGTACCGTTACCCTATGCGCCACAACAACATATGGCACACAATATCAATCAAATGAATCAACCCCTAAACAAAATCATCGGACAAAACTCGCAAATTAATCAACCGAACCTAATACAGAATCATGTGAATCAATTAGGTCAGAATGTGAATCAATTAGGCCAGAATGTTAATCAATTAGGCCAGAATATGAATCAATTAGGTCAGAATCTGAATCAATTCATGCAGAATAGAAATCAGATTGGACCATTTCAAAGTAATCAAATGGGACAGGGCAGTATGATGAATATAACACAGAACTTACAGAATTTGCATACCATGGGCCAAACCAACCCAATGATGCCGAATCAATTGAGTCAAAATGTCAATCAAATGGCTCAGAATCTGAATTTAAATCAGAGTAATCAACTAGGTCAAAATGTAAGTCAGTTAGGCCAGAACATGAATCCGATGTCGCAAAATGTGAATCAATTGAATCAAAATACCAATCAATTAGGCCAGAACATAAATCAATTACAAAACCCCTCTATGAGTCAAAACATAAATCAACTCGGACAGAATGTCAATCAAATGACGCAGATGAATCAAAACATCAATCAAATGAATCAGATTGGTCAGAATGTAAATCAAATGAGTCAGAATGTTAATCAGATGAATCAGAATGTGAATCAAATAATGTCAAATGGTAATCAATTTGGTCAGATGAATCAATTTCAGCATATGATGAGTCAATCTAGGATGCTAGCTCCGCCGCCTGGGATCAGTATGCCTAGGCAAAATTTTAGCCCAAATATGGCCCAGTTTAATCCTAATTTTCGTGTGAGTATTGAATATATCTTTGCATGTGTTTTTTTGCAATAAATCAGGTTTATTCTTTTACTTATTAAATTATGCCTTTTTCACGCTATGTTTCATGTATATATATATATGTCGGAGGGAAGATATAAATCGGATAATTGTTGATTGGATTTATAACGCACAATATTATTTGTTTACATTTTAACTACTTTTCAAATCCTTAATTCTACTTTATTCGATTTGTTAAATGTTTCTATAACTTAAAGATCGTTCTAACCTAATAAAAGTTATGAATATTGTAATTTAATAAACGACCAATGAAAAAAATGTCTTGAGCGGGGTCAAGACGCCCCCGCTATACTATACTTTAGATACTACTACTTCGGTAGATGGAGGAGTTTTTGTGGCACATTCGAGTGATGGTAACGGGTCAAGCTGGACCATAGAGAATTTTAAAGGAAGTATTGAAGTTGGAAGTATGAGCGGTGCCCTGAACCCGCTGCTCGGTCTAAACTATGTTAAAATGTCTTTTAAACCTAAATTAAAAGTGTATAAACCGTGGCTATCGTGTTTTATGCTCGCATTTTACCCTGATGACGCCCACTAAACCTGCAATAACTAAAGGAGATGTCATGAAAACTAGGCCTTCCCCGACACACACATATATATATCAAGTTTATAAAGCTCTGCAATCAATTTGGTAAAACCAGGACAATGAAATAGTACTGTCCATCCATCCATTTATCCCTTTGGTTTTGTATGCCACAATCATTTGTTTCAGAAGCTTTGTTTAATATGGATAAAATTTAACAGCAAGTATTATCATAAATGTTTATATAGATTATACAGTAGTGTAGTGAAACCGAAAAAAAAACAAAATTAGGTGTGGCTGGTGGTACTATACATATTATAAAGAGGGTTGAAAATAATGATTTCAATATAAATAATCACTTGGCATTGTTAGTCATAAAAAATGATGACAATGTTCATTAATAATTTACTTGATTTAATTCAAGAGATGTAACTTCCAAAGTTGTAATAACTAATTGACTTTTAACTTGTGAACTATGAAGTGAGAAACTCAAAAAATTGAAGTTGTATAGCGCTAAGAAATGCTTTCAACGTTAATTGTTTTGTACAAGATCTGTTGAGTAAAATTTTGATGTTTACTCTTTGATGTGTAGAGTAAACATCAAAATTTTACTCAACAGATCTTGTACAATACTTAAGTTTTCAAATTTAAGTATTTTTTTGGTTTCATATACAATTCATGGAAACAATTAATATTTCAAGAATTTGAATCTGAGCAATTCATCCCTTTGCATGTCTGTCTATCACTAATTCAATTGATGGTTTCTTGGATTATGATGAAGTGGACATTTGACCATATAATTATGATGGATATATAGATGAATGGTTCGGTAGAGTTGAACTCTTCATAGTTTGGTGGCTGTCCGATTTCTTGCTTTTGTCATAATATAAATGTCTTCCGTTCTTTTTTAGTTTTGTGATTTTTCAATTTAAATTTATTTTATTTTTAGGGGCCATCAATACAAAAACCCGAGCAAATAAACCAACAGAACTTCATCAATCAACAAATGATGATCAAAACACAACCGCAGCCGATCAGTCAACCAATCAAACCAATAAATCAATCGAATCAATCACCACAGAATAAGATGAAAGTGACACCAAAAGCTGAACAGAAAGTTCAACCACAAAAGAGTAGGGTTTATAATAATTCACAGGTGAGTTTACGTTTTTAGGTTTAAGTTGTTATTTTTTTTTAAATTAAAAGTTTCGCTAGAGATTATTACATACTGCTACAACTAAAGTTCCGAGAAGACTGGATTTAAATTATGTATAACTCTTTTTATGATTGCCTTAATTATTCAGTCTCAGTTCTCTCTTTCTTTGATAAGAATGAGTTTTTATCGATAATGGCGTTGCGCCCGCGCAACATGCTCACCGCCCAAGCCGGGCTGAGGCCGAGTTTGATTTATGACCCAAACTGCACGGAGAAAATAATTCTACTATAGTTGAAAATTTCAAAACCGACCGAGGCGTTACTTAAGAGTACATTCGAAATGGGATCGCATATTGACGGACTTTGCGCGATTTATGTTCTTACGATTTACTGCTTTACGGTTTGATCTGTGAATTCGGTTTGTGTACTTTTAATAAACTTTGTGTACATTCAAACAACACTTTAATGGGTATCCCGCAAATTCGCAACAATACATAACTTAAATTTAGTATGCTTCCCACTTTATGCGGTGTAAGCTTCACAGTGTGCCATAGTTATAAGACGAAGCAGCAACAAACAACGGCCGCCCCTACGCCCGAAGGTCGCGTGGCGTTGTTATGTACACACGCGATATTTTTTTATTGCGATCATGGAGGATAGGGGTAAGGAGGACCATCAGGAGTATGGGGGGGGGATCAGTTGAAAGTGTCGACGATTGAAGATGTTCGAAAATTCGTCAAAATAGCGCTAGTGTAGGAAAAGTAAATGATATGAATTTAGCAGTTATAAAGCAAGTGAAGTGTGCTGGGTTGAAAAATTTTAAAAATATAATTTGGAAAAGTATTGAGACTTTCTCGTATTAAGGTGTATGTATATAATTTTTTGACCAATTGAATTTTTGAAACCTCTTTCACGTCTTTCTTTGCTTCTTTAGTCTAGTATCCTACTCTAATAATTCATGGCGCTATTTTTAAATATTATCCACTTGCTATTATGGCGCCATCCTAATTTGCTGCCCTTCAGTGGACACTTTTTAATATACTGAGATGGTTCTCCTTACCTCTATCCTCCATGATTGCATGTTGGAAGACAGAGGGCCCACTTAATATAAAGTAGTTAGGTTTTCAACACCAGGGGTGAAGCCGACGTGTTACCAGCTTTCATGATGGGATCTTTTTTTAATAGTGTATCATAATTATCTTTATGGTATAGTGAAGAACACTGTTTAATCTTTTATTGTGGTCAACTATTTTATTATTTACACTAAATACGTCGCATAAGTCGCAGTAGCGTAATGGCTAGTGGCACGCGTCCCAAACCCCAAGGGCGCGGGTTCGATCCTGGCCGGGACACGTGCGCCACTTAGATGGGCCACTTGGACATGCGTGGTGGGTTATACTGTCCGTTCCACCTATAGTGGGAGGCTCGAGTCCAGGAGTGGGACAGTTATGGGCTGTTATTATTATTAATACTAAATACATTGGTTTGTTCAAGAATTTGACATCTCAAAACCTGGTTCAGCTGATCCAAAACACACATCCAATGTTGCAACAGTTCAACAATAGTTATCATAATGCGAGCCACCATCCGATGTTGAACAGGAACATCTTCACAAACAGCCAATTTACGAATCATCCAATGTTCAACAATCAAAGGCATAATGGCAGTTTTAGTAATAACATGTAAGTGGTTTTTGAGTATTTCAATAATAAAAATGATGAAATAATAATTTCAATATTGAAGTAAGTCAAATCGTTTTTATTGTGAATTAAGTCTTACATAGGTTTTACGCGTAGCTGGGCACCGTTAATCAAATAGTTAACTTCATTAAAAGTTACTCAGAACATTTAACGCAAGTTAATGTTAATCATTAATCCGTTGACACACGATAAACATTGCATCTTCTTATGAAAAGTGTAGGTTCTAGAAGTTAATAGGTTAGAAACAAAAAAAGACGGTATAATTATTAGATTGTTTAATATAGGCATATTGATAATGTTTTTTCGTTCATTTGAATAAAGGTTTAGAATTTATTTTATTAAGATAGAATGACATCCTGAAGCAAATTGTCAACTGACCCTGGTTTATAAAAACCTCGGAGGTCCACAAACACCTGAACGTCAGAACAGTTCTTCAACAATAGCATAATGTGTATGAATCTTATCCAAGACATAAAAATAAGTGTGCCTTGTCTGACTCCTCGACATGTTATTACGAAAGTCTTCTACAATCCTCCGGTTAAAACCAACCTGGGCCTCAGCAGCCCTATCATAAGAATGTGCAATACTTACAACCGTCTAAACTCAAAATTAGATGATCTTGATATTTTTCACAAATCATATAATTAGGTCAATAAATAAAGTGTTGACATCAGCTGCGACTATAAAATAATTGACAAGCCGTTCATGTTTACGCTTGTACATAGTTATATAATTATTTTTAATTTAATTCTTACATTTTTTTTTGCTTTCCTTATTTTCTTTTGACAACATTATTTACATTCATTAATTAAATTACTAGGAATCGACATTTAAATTGTAAATGCTGTGCACTCCTCTAATGGGTCCACACATCAGAACCTTTGTAGTGAATGATATGTAATGTAACCATAATGTGTGTGCTGTTGGTGTGCCTAAATAAATAAATAAACAGTTAAAGAAGAAATAAAGACCTGGTGTTCTAAATACAGGAGACTTTAACTATCCTTACTAGCTAGCGGTACAGCTCACAGTCCCGGAGTCCTTAAGAAGACTCAAGAAGCGGCCAATCCGATCTGCACCAAATTTAAAACAGCACACAATAAATCTGCTCATAGTCTGGCCGACTGATTGCCTAAATAAAGATAGACTAGTTGCGTTCTGGACGAAACACTAATTAGACGAACTAATTTTAAGACAATTTGATACATAGACCACTTAAATCTTAGATGGAACGATACTAACTCGTTCAATTGAAACAGTCAAACATACATGTTCTTCGCGGTGTGTGCGGTATTTGCTGGATTAACAATTAACTGACTTTGGGAAATTGAGTCCGTTAACATATTTTTGAGTTAACTTGAAAGTTAATCTGTTTCTCGAATAGTGAATGATTGATGGATTAACGAGTTAATGCCCAGTTATGGTTTTACGTGTTACAAGCGGTAGTTTATTACAATACTTAGTTGGTCCTGAATAGCATTGGCATGTTGATGTCCGTCCCTATGTCCGATTTTTTCATCAGAGTTCCGTCTTACGAGTTAAAGTATCATGATAGAAATTTTAGTTCTGTTCAAAGAATCTTTATTGCGTTACTTGACTCCATTCACTTGTACAAAGATAGTATGATGTATGCTCGCAAATAATCTATGAGGCTGCAATAAGTGAGGTATTCTGAGAAATTAATATGTGCATACTTCAACCTATTTGATTTTAATATATCCAACGTTTTCAGGCCCTCCATGAACGGCGATGACAGTAGTCAAAGCAGTGACAGTGATGAATATGCCGGTTTAATGTCACAGAGAGAGAAGCAATGGTTGATCAACATACAGATGCTGCAGCTAAACACTGGCACACCATACATACACGATTTTTACTATACGGTGAGTATGATGTGTTATCTTCAACCTTGTGCTAAACCAAGGAAATACTGAAATTGTCCAAGATCTTGATTTCTTGTTGTTTTATTCTATGATCCAAATTTTTATCTTTACATAGTATACAACAAAGTCGCTTTCTGTGTCTGTCTATGTTTCTATATCCTTGATTTGTCCCCAAATTACGCAACGGGTTTTAAAGCTTAATGGTTTTTTCCTTGGAAAATTATCTAATTGATAAATTGAAGGAGTATATATGGAAGGCTTCATAACATATAGTTGTTGTTTACTAAAATCTATTCATGTTACAATTTAGAAAGTCTTATCAGTGTGCAAGTGTACCTAAATAGAAGTACCTAAAAAGAAAATTATTCACAAATTGTTCCCTTGTGTAAAACTGCACTTTTGTCTGTATGCTCATTAGTAATGAAGCCCTCGACCCAGTCGGTGAAGTGGCAGGATCAGGTGACATGAAACAAGATGTTGCTCAAAGGCCTCTGTTGCTTGGCCTAAGTATTGAAAACAATTAGTATAAGAAGTATTGTTTCAGGTATTTCTGGAAAGGCAAGCAAGCAAAGAGAAGGAGGGCGTCAAAGAAGCTCACAAGGCGAACCAACAGAACCACCCGTTCTACAGTGGTGGTAAGTTTTTCAAGTTGGATAAGGTTTATGATATAGAAACTTAAAACAAAAGTAAAATAGGCCAAGTATGTCTCCCACCATGCACTTTGGGTGTTCTAGAGCCGAAAAACATCCACTGTTTTTAATACATTAGAAAATGAAAAACTTATTTTCAATTTTGTCACTCGACACGCACTTGACCGATTTTTGATCCTTTACGCTTATATCCATCAATCTTCCAGCTCAACATTATTTCTGTAGAATGTTCTTCATTCCTCGCCATAACATGGCATTGACAATAACATCTTAAAATTGAGTGAACTGCAATAATGTGATTCTAATGTATTTCCAGCAGTAAAACAAGAAACGCATACACACAGGGAAAGGCACAACTCAAACCGGCATAACTCGACCAGCGAAGACGGTGGAACTCCCAGGACATACGTCCCACAACAGTTTGAAAACTCCTTAGGGAAATTGCAGGTAATTTTCAGTATTAAGGCTGGTGTGCACAAAATTTAACCAATGGTTAACCAAAAATAATCACTGTTTTTCCATACATTTTTGGCGATTATTTTATTTTAAGCATTCGTTAAAAGTCAGTGCACACCAGCCTAAGAGAGCGGAATCTAAACTACCTTGCTACCATCTCAGCTGCAAGTTCCGATGTTAGATGTTTGTTTTTCAGTCACACTCAAACGGCTGATTTGAATGAAATTTGGCACAGATATAGTTTATTGTCTGGAACAGCACATAGGGTGCTTTTTATCTCGGAATAATATACGGTTCCTCTGGGATAACTATGTCTATAAAACTTACATAAACGCCACCCAAGCCACGGGCAAAAGCAAATAATTAACCCTCTAAGACCGAACTACCACTTTATTGCCTAACAGTCATTAGGTAAATTGGGAAGCACCACAATTTTGTGGTCAAATACAAATAATTGACACGAACGTTGAACTGATGCTTTCTCCCTCTAACTACATAAAATTTGTATTAGAATAAAAGCGACGATATAATTCTCTTGGCTTTGGCGCGGCAATTTTGATGGCAGCTTTTGGAAAAAAAAAACATTTTTCGTCCCCGTTTGAAGGTTAAAATTGTAATGTATGTTTGATCGATTTGATATATTTGAGTCTACTGCATACCTTTAAGAATATAATATTTACTAAAACATCGATAAACAATAATGAAATTAAGCGATTCTATATCAATATGTGCTGCTAATAGTACATTGTGCTAGAATATGAAAAAATGAACATGTTGGCGTTAGGCTAAATAAAATTTTTACAATATTCATTAACACTTGACCATCATAAAAGTGGCCGAAACGTCGAAATAATAAAAATCAAATAAATCACCGCGCTAAAAACTTAACTAATTTACTGGATATATATTATTTTAATTGTAAGGGTGCATGTTTACCAGAGACGGAAAGCATGAAAGTGATATTGAAAGGAGAGTAATGGCAGGAAATAAGGTGAATGGAGCGCTGAACTCTTTTATAAACAGCCAGAAAGTGTCTGTAAAGGCACGTCTGGCTGTCCATCAAGGGGTATTAGTACCAACGCTAATGTACGGCAGTGAGAGTTGGGTGTGGCAGAAGAAGCATGAAAGTAGGATAAATGCAGTTGAAATGAGAGCTTTGAGAAGTATATGTAAGGTTAATTTAAGTGATATGATAAGAAACAGTGTGATAAGGGAGCGTTGTGAATTGAAAGAAGATGTAGTGACAAGAGTTGAAAAGGGAATGTTAAGGTGGTTTGGCCATGTAGAGAGAATGAATGATTGCAGAATCACAAAACAAGTATATGATAGCAATGTGACTGGAAGAGTCAGTGCCGGTAGACCAAGACGTACTCACCATGATCAAATAGAAGATATTTTGAAGAAAGGTCAAATAAAAAGTAGTTTAAATAAGCGTGTATGTATGAGAAGATTAATGAAAGTTGATGAAGCGAAAAGTGTTTGTCAAGATCGTAACAAGTGGAGATCCATTGTCTCTGCCTACCTCAATGGGAAACAGGCGTGACAATATGTATGTATGTATGTATTTGTAAGGTAATTTTAATAATATTCAATAATGTATTTATTAATTATTTTTAACATTTTACAGTGTGGCAGTGTAACAGCGCCGAGGAAGATCATAGATGTCGAACTGGTTGGCAGTGAGCCCGTACCCACGAGGGTGTCCAGGGCCCCGAGTGTTGCCAGCACTACCAATCCGGCTGAGGTAATAATACCATGTGAACTATTTGTTTTTGATATGTTCCAGATATTCACAGTTTGTGAATCAAATGTTTGATTGATTGCAAACTGCTATGTATGTATATTACCGTCGATTATATTTTAGTAGTAGAGTACATAATTCTTTAGTATTACTAGATATGAGATTCACAAATCAATCATTTAATATACTATTACAAATGACGTTCAATAGAAGTTTATAGCATTATGCTAATAAGTTTCACTTCCTAGTTAACTTCTTTCTAAAATTATTGTATTTTTTTTAAATTACTTGTTATCTGTGGAGGTTTTTGAATAGCTGTTCTAGCTATCTGTAACTTTAGTTTGCAAGACTACACCTGTTAACCCCCAAATAAAATATTTGAAAGTTAATTTTGCAATTTTCCAGGTTCCCAGAGAAGTGAAAAGAACTAAACAGCTGCTATTAGACATTGAAGCTCTGTACCTGATATTGTTAAGGCTTGAAGAATTAAACGATCCACTAGCGATCTCTAATGCTTTGATATTAAAGGTAGGTTCTGTACAGCAGAATAGATTGCTTCTTCTGCTTTAACATTAACTAAAATTGCTTAGGAAGCAATGGTAGAACTGTAACGTCCATATTCAACCTTCGCCAGCAATGACGAAGTAAAAAAATGCAAAATTCATTTGGAAAGAGAAATAATAGTACTAAGCAATCCAAGTAATGTGCGTAGAGATGGGGTCACATATTTAAATATAAAATACACTATTTATATATCCTCAAGTGAACATAATTAATTAGTTGAAATAAATCCACCGTTTTGTCTCATAAAATGTCCCTTAAGACAAATACAGCTTTTCATACCTCAATATAAGTATTCTTTTATTCTGCCTATAGTTAAGTAATTATTAAAATTTTATAGGAGAGAGAAGAGAAGCAGAAGCAATTAGAAGCGGCCCAAAAAGAAGCTCTAGAAAACGAAGAGGATGATTCAAATCTCTTTTTGAAAAACATCGAGTCCGTACAAAGGAGGCCCAAACAGGATAGCCCGAAAAGCGAGAGCATAGATAAGAGACAGGTAGGGGGCGCTTTATTTATTAACAAATGGCAATAATGGATCGATTATAATTTTGACATGACTATTTGAATTAAACTTGTTGAATAAATAAAATAAATGTTGAACACACACAGCCATAGAAACATGCACCCACACACACACACACACCCACAGCCATAGACATACACACCTAGCCTTTGACACAACACACCCACAGCCTTAGACCTACATACCCAGCCATAGACATACACACGCAGCCATAGACATACACACGCAGCCATAACATACACACCCAGCCATAGACATACACACGCAGCCATAGACATACACACCCAGCTATAGACATACACACACAGCCATAGACATACACACGCAGCCATAGACATACACACACACAGGCATAGACACACACAGACAGAGGCAATGGACAATATTATCAAACAGCATAGATAGATTTCCAAGAGAATACAAAGATGAATCCCCAACCCAATTGTCCAGGTAGTGAATCTGGCGACGACACCCAGACCGGCTCCCGTGAAGAACTTATTGGACGAGAACAAAGAAGAGCTGGTCGGAAATCTATTCCTCGGCCTATTACATGGTGATAGAACTGCGCAGATGCTAACGGTCAGGAAAGGGCGGGTGAGTAATGCATTGAATTCCTTCTAACTAAAAAGTTACGCATATTCAACAAAAGTAATTTTGATTCAGACAGGGTATTATGAACTATATACTGTACGAACATAAAAAAAATCACAAGAAACAATTTTGTCTGCTGGCACAAAATTTAAAAACTGTGTATCATAGATAATATACATGCAACTCGTGTTCTAACTTTTTTACAGTCATCGCGGCATAATTTGTAATAAAAATATCAACAGTTTTGTAAGATAATTTTATACTTCTAAATTACTTTTTAAATTAAATCATTATTTAATATACAAAGAGGAAATATTTACTATTAACAGTGACTAAAAGATACTGGCTGGTAGAATGCCAGAGAAAAAGAAATTTACTTGACATCTTATATGCGACATATTAAGTGAGGTCATCAGATTAAAATGCGGATTTAAAGCTGGGTTTCAATAGAAAATTAATAATAATAAATCGGCAGACAAACACACACACTGCATATCCCCAAATGAAGCAAGTTACGCTTGTGTTATGGGTAATATACAACGGACCACTCTGGGCCGGGCCGATTTCAGACACCCAGACCATAGTAAATAATGGAGAAAATTCGTTTCCGAAATTTACCATACCAGGAATCGAACCCGGAATTAGTTATTTGTTTACCTAATCAGTTTTTATTTACTTTCCTTATATTCGGAATGGAAAGGAGAGCGGTTAACCTCTGGCGAAAAGCCTATTTAGGCACTCGAACTATTAGCGCCCTCAACCATTTCATGCCTAAGTAACTCACATACACCTCTCGTGTAACAATCCACTATTTCAGAATAAGTTGTTTGTTTAACTAATTAGTTTTCATTTACTTCCCTCATATTCGAAATGGAAATCAGTGTTAACCTCGAGCGAAAGACCTATTTAGGCACTCGAACTATTAGCGCCTTCAACCATCTGATGCATTGATATATTTTTTATATATCAATGATCAGATGCCCAATAATTCACACCTCTTGTGTAACAATCCACTATTTCGGAATAAGTTGTTTGTTTAACTAATCAGTTTTCATTTAGTTCCCTCACATTGGAAATGGAAAGCAGAGTGTCAACTTCGGGTGAAAGGCCTATTTAGGCACTCGTTCTCCAAACCATCTCGTGCCTGAATATGTCACTTTCACCTGTCACGTAGCAATCTATTCGCAGACGTTGATGTCGCGATTCCTGGCGCGCGTGGAGGGCACGCACGCGCGGCTGCGCGCGCTCTGGGCGCGGATCCTGCGCGCGCTGCCGAACGCGGCGAGGCGCGACGACGGCACCTTGGCGCTGCTCGCCAAGCATTATTCCAAGTGAGTTTCTCTTCTTCAGCCAATTTCGGTCCACTGCTGGACGTAGGCCTCCCCAAGTACGCGCCACATATTCCGGTCTCCCGTCTTCCTCATCCAGCCCCTGCCGGCGATCTTTCGCAGGTCGTCAAGTGGGTGCATTGACACAAACGGATTGGACCTAATTTTCAAGTGATAACTTCTTGCGGGAGGCTAAACCGCTTCGTTACGTAACGCGTTACGACGCCAGTCTGTCTAGGTCCGCTTTCTGTCACGCATACGGCAGCGGTAGGCAGGCTGCTCCTCTCTCACTCTAACCCACTGTGCTTGCCTTATTTCGGTAATTAGATTAAATAATGATACTAATAATGTACATATTCAAGAATTGTAACTACGAATAAAATATATTTCATAAAGAATAAAAGGTTTTATCAATAAATAGGTAACCTTTCCTTACATCATCATATTAATATATATAAAATTTAATAAATAACTTAAGCTTTTCCCAGCATTTTCAATATTAAGTAGTTCAACTTAGATTAGTTTGAGTTGTCACTTCTGTTGGGCGTTCCGAGACGCACTCTTTTTTTCATTTTTGAAATGTTAACTTCTTATGGGAGGCTAAACCGCTTCGTTACGTAACGCGTTACGGCGCCAGTTTGTCTGGCTTCGCTTTCTCTCTCACACATGCTGGCAGCAGTAGGCAGGCTAAGTTGTCACTTCTGTCGGGTGTCCCGGACGCACACTTTTCTTTACCAAAGGAAATTAATCGAGGACATTGGATTCGCCTCATATGAGTGGGACTAACACCCACGCAGGTTTGTCATTGCCACAACACGATTGGGGATACCCACTAAAATCCCTGGCTGATCCTCGAACCCAGATTGAAACAGATAGGACCCGGACTCAATTCAGCTATTTTTATGACCCAATACTAGCTCGTCAAAATAATAATATTAATTCTTTATTTCCTGTAACACTAATAATAAAACCCGGAGGCTTTGTGGCGAACCTTAGGTGAGTGGCGACGCCTCGTACCTGACTCCGGGGGCCAAGACAAGGCCCCCGCCTCCGTGCTTGCCTTAACCAACCGGCACTGAGTGGAAATAGCTAGAGTTACGACTCAAGTTCCAGGGCTGGTAGTGATAAATGGCATCACGTCAGAAGTAGCTTCGATGAACCTGCATCCCACCTCTCTACACCCCTTAGCCACTCACACCCGTGTTGCCCCTGTCTTCTATGGCATTTTTAGGGGCCCATGTAGGGAGTGGCGAGTCGCCGTCTGCCCATTTTTCCATGTTCCCCGAACATTGCGACGGGCAGACGCCATAGTCCCCATATTCCCAGACCGCTAGTATCACTAACAGTTCACCCGAATAGCCCGGTACTTTTTGTCCTCATTTCTCACAATAGTCCTACACGGGCCGGAGCTTGCCCTTTGCTGCATTATTATAGGTGTCGAAAGGGATAATGGCCGGTGTGTCACGCCACATTTACATTAAATTTGTCAAGGGGCCTCTACGTGTTGGCCGTCCCATGGCCCCATGCAAGCCTTTCAAAAGTCCAGGCCATTTTTATAGCCTGTGGTCTCTAGAGACATACAATTAACAGTTTTACTAATACATTTCAGTCTTTTAGAAAAATATGTGGTGTATAAATCTATATGGCACTCTAAAAGTCAATATATCAAAGGATTGATTTAATTGTTATTTTCTTCTAACAGATATATCTCAAACACGAATGGATGGACGGCGATATTAGAATCATGTAGCATGTTGTCTGAAGCCTTGGATCCCGCGAGGACGCCCTACGCACTGACGACCTCGGTGAGTATAATATACTATATATATATATATACATACGCGAAGCCCGAACATACACCCGTATATCGTGTTCCCCATTGTTTATCTAGTCTATGTTTTCACTATTGTCGTCTATGTCACGGAATCATCATTTATCGGGATAAAGTAAGTAAGTAAGTTGCTCTCCTGGATATAAGCTAGCTCTATATCGATTTTCATTTAAATCCGTTCAGTAGTTTTCACGTGATGCTCTGACAGGCAGACAAACAAAAATTTTCTGAATCTCATGGTCCGAATTATCCCCCTTGATGTTTTCTCATTTTTAAACGTAATGTACAAACTCTAACCATTTACAGTAAAATGTAGTGCTTTTTTTTAAAGCCATATCTTAACTCATTTCTTTGACACAAAAGTCGTCGTCTCCTTTATGACTGGTGTATAGCAATATCAAAACGCAACAGAAGAAAGACTTTGGCGCCCTCTGGAACTGTAGCATTTTTCTAAGCATTTGTCATTTAGTATTTATTCTTTTTCCCTAAACATGACTTACATTTAAAAAGACCTAACAATTTTTATTTTATTTCAGCTAACCCTCAGTTGCGTTTGCGCTTTGGTAGATAAAGCGTCTGCGCTAGTGAATACTCCCGAAGCGACATCTAACGAGCGTCAATGGACGAAATTCCTAAAGACATTAGCGCGCGCGCTAAAAAACACAACACTAAACGTCGCAAGGCCCATAAAGCCAATATCAGAAACAAAACTGACTTATCACATTAAACAATTAGAATCTAGAAGTACCATAGAGATTTTACAGAGAGGTAGAACAGCGGCTGAGTTTGCCGATTTGACTAAAACTGATTTTTCCGAACAGCTGTTGAAGCATCTGTGTTGATATTTATTTCTGGTATGGTCTTTGACTGTTACCATTTGTCTCTGGTTCTGTTATTGTCTATGGTCTGTTAAACAGTTGTATAGTTTAACATCTCTGTTTATGGTCCGTATGCAGTCCCATTATGGACCATCAAGTAACAATATGGTTGTTATGCACTATTGTATGGATGATTCGACCGTGGATATGTCTTGAAAGTAATATATAACTCCAAAATAAACTAAAAATAACTCGTGATAATTTTCTCATATGAAATGAACATCAAATACTTGTCTTCTTTCGTATGTCTTAGCCAAAATTCCCTAAAGAGATTCTGCATACACCCCACCCAAGACTTAAGTTAAATTGTTTTAATAATATATGATCAGTTTATTACAGTCTGTATCAAAAACACTGGTTCATAAACAGTACACGATATGGTTTTTAGGTGTGTCTCTGACAAGATTGTTCTGTCTCCAACCAGTCCATTGCAGTCCATAGGCAATCCCACAATGATACATACACAGCATCATTAAGTATGTTAGATCTCGGACTGGAATTGTTATCGTCTAAATTTTGGCTATATTTGATTTGTAAACTGCCTTTAAAGTCTGTATCAAGTTTCATTGTAGTTAATAGACAGTCCCATCAGTCACTAGCTAGTCGCTTTATAGTCCATAAACAATCCCATTATGCTCAGTAAGTAGTACCACTATGATCATTTGTTACTACTGTCTCGGGCATTATGGTCTATAATCTGGCTCTTTATAATATGGGCGTGTTCCTTTAGTATTTTACAACACCGAAAATGCTCCAACTTCCGTTCCACATGGCGAGCACGGTTGTTATGGTCGCGGTGAAAACATCACTAATGACGTCATTATTTTCGATCAGACAGAGCTCATAACGACCCAGAGAGCATTAATTCTCTATCGATTGACATTGACAAAGGTGCGGTTTTCAAATCAGCTAAATGAAATTTGTGTATTTCGTAGTCAACGACATCAACGCTCCATAATCCGTTCCACCAGAGTTTGTGATTGTAACGCCTGCAAACAATTGGGACGCGAAAATCGCGGTCGTTAACGTGCTCGTTGTGAGTCTCTTGTGGAACATAGCCTATGTAATAAGTTGTACAGTCGGTCACTTAACGGTATGTTATCAGTTGCGATACGGTCTCTTATGCTGGGTTCTTATATCTTACTATCCTTTCGTTTGCCTTCTTACTGGTTAAAGTTTAACATGAACTTCAAACAAGTAAAGTCGTTTTTTTAAATTAATGATAAAGTAAAAGCATAGACACAGAAACCCGGCACCTAGCAGTCTTAAATTTTAATTTGGTTATCTCATAGATATTTACAATTCTGGTTAATAAGGTAGGGTTTGAAAAATAATTAACAAATTTTTGCAACTTTTAAATTTCAAAGCAGTCTTAAATCTGATATTCTTTTTATTTACCAAAAATAATTTGTTTTAAAATTTCGATCTGTCTTACATTTGACCTTGTGTTTATTTACAAAAAAAATTATCTTAAAATAAGAATGAGGACTCTTCAGTACTCACAATAACAGAATAATATAATGCATTTTTTTGGCACCTTTGTTATTGATTGTTGTTCGTTGATTTAGTTTTTAATCTGAGGTGTTGATTAGGTTCTCGATATCAGTCGGATTCAATTTACGAATTAATATTTGCATATGGTTATAATCCCGGCCGAACACTGGAATCGCACAATACATCACTTTTTATTCGCTGTATCGATAAAGGAAATAAATACAAGAACTATTGATCTAGGACCCCTAGACTGAAACTCAAATTGGCAATCACGTCGAACTGTAATCATAAGTTTTGACAGTTTTGGTAGTCTAAACCATCCCGGCACAATATTGAATCAATCTTGACTGAAACCGAGACTGACAGCTGTCAGTTTAATGAATCTCGACTCTCACTGGCATAGGTTTTTTTTATGTGAAAATTAAAGTCTTGAGGCCTGTAAAGCTTGTAATAATTCCTGTTACTATCTATGAATTTCTCAGATATTAAGCTTGTTCTGAATGAACCGTTTAAACATTATAACCGACTTCATTATATCACATCACACTAGTCATGTTCTCGAAATGTCTAGAAATAGAAACTTTATTTAACGCGTAGATATTCCCTATACTGGTCAATGAGCTAGGGTTTGAAACAGTTTTTTTTATTTATTAACTCTGCAATAATATTGTGTTTCTTGCTTGCAATTTTGACACAATATCTCTCCCATATTGTGTTCGCCAAGGCAGTCAAGTCAATTGAGACACTTTCTGCACAAACTTACAGAACCCCGCAGTCACATCGATTTTGTACGAGCGAACCTACCTACTTTAGCGTCATAAGTGGGTACGAGTCAAATAGCGCATTATTGTTTGAGAAGTAATTTTTATCCATGCAGTCCAAAGAGATGTGACAAAACAACCCATAACCAGGTGGTAGGGTGTATGCCCGACTGGATGGCTACCACCCCTGGTCTTGAGTATGCCGCCATAACAACCTTGAGTTGTGTTCCGGCATTAATGACGGGCATTTGCCTCACCGGATGGCTTCCACCCCTGGCCTAAAGCATGTCGCCATAACAGCCTTGAGTTGTGTTCCGGCATTAGTGGCCAGGTTCCAGTCTCCCTTAAGAGAGCAGCAGCGCATTTGTAGCACCTTTGGTGTTGCAAATGTCCATAGGCGATGGTAACCGCTTTCCATCAAGTGGGCCGTCTGCCTGTCTGCTGAACTTATTGTTCTGTTCTTTTATACGTAAAAATGGTAGAATTTATTGCTATATACATATATCCAGTGTGCGGCCTTACAACTGGTGGTGTCTGGATTAAGAGGTTATTTTTAGCGATATCAAGTTAGATTTGTAATATCCGCTATCGCTATCTATACTTGTCTGGTTTCTATCTTACTAACCGTTCGTTTGCCTAGCTATTGCTTAAAATTTAAATCAGCCCCCCTACAAGTAATACAGATGACAAGGCAAGTGAATGAGTAGTTAGATACAGGGACCGGCCTTTAATCATGACTAGCGATCATTTGTTATTGCTAGCGATAATTAGTGCTCTCCATACTCGGTTATAACTAGCGATAAACACTTATATCTAATCATGCTTTGTTCTGGCAAGCGATGACCAGGGCCTATAGACAAGTATAACTGTATGCCATTCCCATATATTTTCTATTCGTTTAGCTCAAATTTCACTTGTCTATACGGCCAGTTATTCCTAACTGAAACCTCGCTAGCCAAATATAACGAGAATATTCAGATGGTCAAATTATTTAATTTAAAGCAATGTGAAATGGCTGGAAAAGATAATTTTATAAATTGCACCTATATACAATAAACTGTTACTATATGAAAATTTTCAATGATTGCGTTGTTAATGTGAATTTAGTTTATGGAATTGCGCAGAAATTTGATGACAAAATATTCCGTTACTACATACATAACATGTACATACATAAAAATCACGCCTGTTTCCCATGGGGGTAGGCAGAGACTATGGATCTCCACTTGCGACGATCCTGACAAACAACTTTCGCTTCACCTACTTTCATTAACCTCTTCATACATGCGCGTTTATTTGAAATGCTTTTTACCTGACCTTTTTTTAACAGTTCTGATATTTGTTCATGGTATGTTCGTCTCGGTCTACCGGCAACAGCTCTACCATTGACAATACTGTCATATACCTGTTTTGTGATTCTATTTTCATCCATCCTCTCTACATGCCCAAACCACCTTAATATTCCTTTTTCAACTCTTGTTATTACATCTTCTTTCAAACCACATCGTTCCCTTAGCACACTGTTTCTTATCCTATCATTCAAGCTAACCGCAACCGTCGTCGTTTTTGACAGGTTGTGCCAATTATGTCGCAGTTAAGCCAAAATTAGCCGTTTCTGTCTGTCTTTCAATTGTATATAAATGAGACAAAAAATAAATGAAACGATCTTAATTGTTATAAAAATTATTCAGTGATATTTTATTATTGTAAAAAGCTTCTAATTTTGCTATTATGTTCTTGATTTTTAATTACTTGGACTAAAATGACAGCTGCGATCGACCCTTTCTTATGTTGCAAGCTTGGAGCGTAATGTTGTAGTATGGGTCATTCGTAAATGAGTTATGTGAATTGGATCAACAACTCACCACTGTGAGTTGAATCAATGACTCGCACAACTCACTTGAATGAACCATGCTACAACACTATGCTTCAAGCTTGCAACATAAGAAAACGTCAAACGCATCTGTCATTTTAGTCCAGGTAATTGAAAATCAGAGTATAGTTATTTATACACAACAATATACTTTAATCTCAAATTTGTGCTTGAAAATTATATATAATACAAACAGTTCAAAAGTCACATATGGATGGAACCTTTAACAATTAAGTTAGTTTAATTTTTTAAAGTTGTCAATGCCTCTTTTTTCCAAAATTTGAAGACAAATGAACCGTCTATTTTGGTATAACGGCTCGATATTTTTTCGTAGTAACGGTTTATTTAGGTGCATAATTGGAGACGACATTTTTTTTTCTCTAAATAAGACTTGTAAAAAATGAAATAAAGAAAACACATTTGTTATATTATACTATTATCATTTTAATAATCATTTTGTAAATATTTAAGTGAAGATTTTTTAAAAATAAAATGAAGTTTAAAGAAAAGTATATGAATAAAAAAGAATTTCTATCCGTATGTAGATTGGTCGTAGTTTTAATTTTAAATATATTTTTTAATGGAGACGAATGCGTTATGTGTCTTAATTTATTTGGATTTTTTTGTAATATTTGATAGTGTTACACGGTGTTGAAAATTTACATGACTGTGTAACCTTCGTGATAGTTTATTAGTAGAATTCTAAGTAATTCAATAGGGTTGTTGACGTGGCTTTGTTCGCAAACTGCATTATTACTGTATTTTTTTGAAAAGTATACTAGCGTTTCATTTTTAGTTAGTATATGGAAGAAGAATATTGGGAATAACAGTGGCATAGTAAAAACAACTTTAAGCTAAATGCTACATGATAAGATGGCGCCACAGGTCTCTCGCTTTTTGACATTTTGGTATTAGACCAGAGTAATCACAACACAAAAAACGAACAACACGAAAAAATTAAAAATGAGAGTTGGTTGGCAGACGGTTGAATAGTGTTTTACTGTTATATTCGGTCAGGTTATAATTGATTTTTTTTATCTGACGATTGAAACATCAGCCTAAAAAACGATGAAAAAGAGCGAAAATCGAGAGAAAAACGACTTGTTCATTCATACTCTGGTGTTGAATTACCTGGACTAAAATGACAGCTGTTAAGTACCTTTTTTGATTCTTGAGTGAGTTGTGCGAGTTGTTGATCGACAACTCGCCACCGTGTGTTGAATATTACAGAATTTCAACTCACACTGGTGTGTTGTTCCAAGCTTGCAACATAAAAAAGGTCGATCGCAGCTGTCATTTTAGTCCTGGTAATTAAAAACCAGAGCACAGTTCTGTAGGATGAAGGCTGGACGCAAACAGGCCACCGGTGGCCAACGATAAGCAGTTCACACGCTTCATACATTTTGTGGGGACTTTTGCTCGCGCGATGGCGTGTAACCGGTAGCCCGTTTGCCTTGGAATCGTTTTTAAATAGGTCACTGTATTACTAATATTATTTCATGCTGTATAGATAGTAAATAAATTTATATACAAAGCCGTGTGTACTTTTCATCCCAAACCGTATATGTTCCAATGGGATACAGTACCGAAGTTTGCGTAGGCAAAGACGCATCAGAAACTAGTGTTTGAAATTTGTATAGAAAGTTGTGATATGACAACATGGCGCATTCTTCTTAATTGAATTATAATAAAAACTGCTTTTTCCACTGTAATTGTAATATAGTGACGTGGAAGACGATGCTAGGGACGATAACCTAGTAGAAACTAGTAGTAACTCTGGAATAAACTCCTAAATTCTATTAGATCTATTTTCCAATATGGTTACATTAATATATATAAATACATATTAGATTTTGGGCACAGAAACACATCGAGGGCTTCATAACAAATGGGCGTACAGACAAAATTGAGAATGAAACAAAACTAGTTGATTGTATAAGGCTGAAATTAGGAATACCCTTCTTTTTGGGTACACTTGCAGGCTGGTAAGGCTTTCTAAATTGTAACATGCATAGTATTTAGTAAACAACAAGAAATGGCATTTTTGCGTATACACCTATATGTTATGAAGACCTCGATATTTATAGCCGTTTTGTGAGTACAATAGTCATTGAACACCTGGAGTCCGCGCCACGCAATACTGCCACGGAAAATAAAGTAACTAACAGTGACTTCTCCGCTATTTAATTAAATTTTGTTCGTAAAGTAGCCAGCAAACAAAATTCAGATTTAAGTATACAAAATTTACAGCTTTAAACTAGCCATTTTTCTGTTTTATTCGACAACCTTTAGCCAGTTGCGACTTGATGGACAACTTAGTCGTGGCTATTGTGAACAGCAGCTGTTTAACTTGTTTTTCTATACCTCATGTTGGTATAGCAGAACATCACTAGTGCTTGTATAGACGGCACCGCCTTTACGGAGTTTTTGGCGGGAACTGAAAGGAGATGTGCTGTGCAGTTTTATTTTCTAAAAATGTGTAAAATTACTCTAAAATTAACAATAGTTGTAGGATATTGATAGTTTTTGAGTAGTAATTATGTGTTTTTGTGAGAAATGTGAACTGTATAGTCAAATGTGGCCTTTTGAGTTGTCACAAGAACTCCGTTGAATGACACTAGCTGATTACCTACAGTTCAGATGTGCTACACATAGGCTTAAGAAAATGAAGAAACTATATTGTAAACTGTGATCTGGCTTAAAGGTCTAGCTGCCAAGCCATAAACCTAAATAAATAAAATAAAAACACCGCCTTTACGCGCCAGTGCAGCTATCAAACCGGTTAGAAAGAACTACTAGTGAGTGGCGCTCTCTGGAGACGCATTTAGGGGCTTATTCAGAGTTGCACATTTTACTGGGCAATTGTTCCAGTATTTTTCTTTTATAATAGTGAGGGGTATATATATGTATTTTAAATCCATTGAATTTATTTTAATTAAATTATGGACGGTAATATGTTTAGGCTCCATATAAAATTCATGGATATACGTTAATTTTAATTACTTTTTATTTATTAAGGTTTATTGTACTAATTAAAGATTAGCCTTTTTTTAAAACGACGCAATTTTTTTTATTACAAGCGTTTTAATTTTATAAAGGATATTTTATTTTTACACCTTAATAATGAAATGTCATCCTTATTGTATTTTCTTTCTCCTCTCCGTCATCAAGAAAAAATACTCGATTTTTGGTAAGTGAAGCGTGCGCTGAGAAGCAAACGCTTCAAGACATTGTCGGCGTTTATATACGCTGTTGGAATACCAAATATAGAAAACCCGCAAATATATAATTAAATAATTTAATTTGCATATTGAACGTGAATTCTAGTGCTCTGTATGATTCGCAGGGGAATGTGGACGTGAAGACAGGTGTCTAGGTAAGTGCCGTTTTCCTCCGTCATTTTTGGGTTCTGGCCATCGCGTCGCGCCTACTTTTTTTAGTATACATGTCATCCTTTACTCAATTCATCATCTCGTAATGCGCATGCCACCTTAATCGCATTCCTGTACAGCTTTCAGTCGCGAGTGCAACTTTCAACGATCTCTTATGTACTGGTTTTTATACCTTATCCATTCTTGTAACAGTATATCCATCTCAGTATTTGCTTCTGAAATACTATTGTGGTCAAACTCAAATTTCAACTTAAACTACTTAATTCCACTGGAAACCATATTTTGGAGGTCATACATTTAAGTTAAAATGTACTTACGACTCTATGTACATCGCTTCGCAACGTGTTATTGCTGTTTTGGAGAGAAGAAAAAGAAGAAGAGAGGAGAAGACGCTCCTACGAGCTTCGTGATGATGCATCAAGTTTCATGATAATAATTCATGACGACCTGTAGCCCCATTTATGGCCGATTATTTATATATTGGATATATTTATTGTTGTCAGGAGCCTTAAGAAGACGAGCGTGCATGACAAGAGCTATGAATGTCAAAGAAGCAAATGAGGTGTGTAAGAATGGGCCTGTGTGGCGCTCTGTTCGTGCCTATCCCGCAAGGGACCTGGCGTGAAGGTATGTAGGTATGTATGTATTTATATATCCTTCCATTTGTCGTACAGTATACATAAAACTAAAATGCGCTTCGAGTAGTCGAAGTACTAATAAATTACATCTTAAGGGGCGCCATGTTGTGCAAAATCGCAACACGGACCAACACTCGCTTCTCAGCTCTGTAATTAATAGTATGTAATCTGGCAATGATGTGCACGAACTTCAAGGACGCATTTTAGTTTTGCTCGTACTTTACCCTGGTATGATTTGATATACGATTCCATACAAGTAATACCAATTTTCTACCAATCAACGACCACCAAAACTGTAGCTTGTTTTTTTTGCGATGCTGGGAAACTGGGGGATGGTTGAGCTCATGGAAAGTGGTTACGGTCGCCTATACGTGTTTGTAACAGCAATGGGGAAGCGAACGCGTTGCCAGCCTTTGGGATGGGATAAAGAACATAAGGTTGAGGTGTCAGACAGAAAGAATGGGACAGCTGGAATGAGATAGGGAAGGTTGAATAGGGTGAGGGGAAAGTGGGTCATCGGAATTCTTATGATATTCTCTGAGATCGTGGGGTATCTTTTATATATAGTGTATATGTGGTGGTATCACACCGTTCGAGGTGGTCCTAAGAGCTGTAATCTATAATCAAGATAGTGATTTCAGGACGGCTCTACCACATCGAATTGTTTTAGTAATGTAGGATTTAGGAGCTTTCAAAGTTAATTTTTTACTCGGCAATTATCATCCTCAGTATTCTTCCATGATAAAAAGGAGCTACGAGAAACTTGATAATTTAAGCTCTTGCAACATTTCAAACATGGTCTCTACGAGTCTGTACTTCATGTTGAATGTTGTTCTTCTGGCATCTACTGAACCGTATGACATGTTTAATGTGAATAGATCCGGAACAAACTGAAACAACAATTTGTAGATTTTGTGAGATATTCACAAAATAATGTGAAAAATTATAAAACTGCATATACTTGTATTCATGGTTACCGGCAATCCGACTATAGGTTCCAAGGAGAGTTCTGTTGTCAATTCGCCTACTTTTAAAATCGTAGCGCGCTGGGGAGTTACGTATAAAAGTTGGAACTTCGCCTGAAATTAATTTAACTTCGTAACTTTTATGAACACGGAACATGAAAGTAAACATTAAAAAAGGGCATCGCCCGATAAAAGCGGTATGTTTTAAAGTTTTTAAATGCTTTAGAAAACGATATTTGTATAATTACCTCCCTTTTCTTGTCGACTGCTTCCCTTATTTGCATTATAATAGTCCTGCTACCAGATGTTGCGTTCCACCTAGAAATAAGAAAGGTGGCAATCTATAGTTTTCTTTTTTTACATTATATTATCAATATTGTAGTCTGTCCCTCTGTTTAAAATAGCAGTCATTTTTCCCACAAATTATTAGGTTATGTGGGTAAAATTTAGCAAGCTGTATTCTATTTCCTGCTACACGACAATATACTTAGGGCCGAATTTTCAATCAACGTACAAAAGCCACCAGTTGAATAAATGATTACCCGAGTGAATTTAAAAGTGAAACAATTCCACTGTTTCATTCATGCACCGGACATTTCTAATTTCTCAATGTTTTAACTTTAATCTATTTCTATGAATAACTTTTATCTGGTGATTGATAAATCGGCCCTCAAAAATTATACTTATCCCCACCCCTAACTTTTGATTCAAGTAATGAAAATTGTGAAGAAATTCAATTAGAAAATACAACCCGCAAGACTTAACTTGAGACTTCGTTCGGATGACGTAAGCGCGAGGTAATGTCGATTGCGAGAGCGGTAAAAAGGCGGGGGTCGGGAGGAGAGCGCGCATTCCGCTCAGGTCTCAAGTTAAGTCTTGCAGGTAGCAATATCTTTAACGAAAATTAGTTTCAACAAAGGTGTTTTATAATAAAACTACGTTTTAACGATTTTAGGCGCGGCAATTTATTTGATTTTGGTCTATCATTTGGTTTGTCATTTGTATACAAGTCGCGAAAACTTAAGAAAAAGGTATTTTAGTTTTGCAGTTATATAAAGTTAAGGAAATCTGACCTGCTCCATTGAAAGTTGTAAGCTCTGGAAAGGAATGCCATTGCGTGATAGTTGTGCCTCTCTGAAACCCATTCTTTTGGACAACTGCCTTCCACGTGATTGTAACCGTCGAAGTCCGGGAAGAAATCGCAGGCTGCTTCGCGCATAATCTGGTAAATTAATATCAAAACAAGCATAATATTAAGAAACAAATCACGTATTTAACTAAAGTTGCAAAGGCTTTGTGCGAAAAAAGAAGGTAAATGATATTCCTAGTAATTTTCCCTAATTTACTTCATTCACGAAATTCTCCACTGTCTTCTAATAAACTCTTCTTCCAATTCTCAAAACTTGTCACTATCTTTTATTAAACTTCTCTTCCAACTCGCTCGTATCGCACTTGTCGCTTCGCTGACTTTCAATGACATTTACGACTCAACTTTATGTTTAATTCGATATTAAACGCTTCATTTCTCTTTCAATTTGGACGAATCAACCATAGTGATCCATATAAACAATTAAACATACATTTTAATCATTCAATGACATTGATTAATGGAATCAATGTGCTTCATCTGTCAATATCAGCATTACCTAGATGACTTTAGACAAATTAAAAGAGAGAAATGAATCATCTAACATCAGCTTAAGCTGCTTATGCTTAGTTATTGACTCCTAATATTCAAAACGTTTGCCGGCCGACCTCACTACAACGCAGAGGCTGCGGGTTCGCTTCCTGGCATGATAAATGTGGTAAACTTTCCGATATACTATGGTCTGGGTGGCTGGGATCGGGCCCAGAGTGTTCCGTTGTATATCACCCATAACACAAGCGTGATTTGCTTCATTCGGAGACTGTCTGTCGATTTATTATATTATTAAAATAAAAAATCTACCTGACACATCCGCTTCACACTGTAAGGTTTATTAAAATGCTCCTTCAAGGCCGGCGTGGTTGCGTTGGCGATCCACTTCAACCTTACCGTATTCCCAATGACAAGCCAAGTAACTGTTATACAGACCCCCGTGACTGTTATAATCACTCCCTTACTGAAACATGATTTATTTAGTTAATGTAGGTTTAAACGCATTTCTTTTTTATTGTACAAGTTCGGCAGATAAGCAGACGGCCCACTTGATGGAAAGCGGTTACCATGGCTTATGAACATTTGCAACACCAAAGGTGCTACAAATGCGCTGCTGCTCTTTAAGGGGAGACTGGAACCTGGCCATTAATTCCGGAACACAACTCAAGTTTGTTATGGCGACATACTTTAGACCAAGGGTCGGTAGTCATCTAGTTGGGCAAATGTCCTACCGCCTGGCTGTGGGTTGTTTTGTCGCCTCTTAGACAGGCCGCCCGGCCGCAGGAAACTGTATTTTCTCCGTTTCTGCACGGATGAAAAGGTAAACATTTCTTCTTTGGCCAATTAACTTTCACTGCCGGACGAAGTCTTCCCAAGTCTGCGCTACATATCCCGGTCTCTCGCCTTCCTCATTTAATCTCTATCAACGACTTTAGGCAGATCATCGGCCCACTGGGCTAGAAGGGCGTCCTACGCTAAACCTGCCCAGACATGGTCTCCATTCCAGGACCTGTTTGCGGGACCATCGGTCATCGGTCCTGCGACATTGCGAGTTAATCAGACGTAACGGGCCCCTGCCCCTGCCACTTCAACTTGCTAATTTTACGAACTATATCGGCTACCCTGGTTCTTTTATGGAAATACCCATAAACACGTCTAATTTTACCTATTTAAAAAACATTTAAATATTTATTAACAATTATTTAAATATTCATATCTCATGGACGAAACGAAACAATTAATAAAATTAAAATACAATAGTATTAGGTAAAGAATTATTCAATTTATTTTTCTACATACGATCGTTATGTAAGCTAAAATTTCCATACCCCCTTTTTTCAAGGGGAAATCCTTTTGCGGACGCCCAGCTACACGAAGACTACGGCGGGGTAGTGTGGGACTCGCCGGTCGGATGGGTTGCCGGAATACCCACTAAAATCCCTTGTTTTTCTTCGGTCGCCGTGTCAGGGCTTCGGGACGTGTGCGAGTTTTGCGCCGTGACCCCAACTGGCGTGGGCCTGCCCCAACGGGCAGCCCTCTCCTGCTTCAATTGATTGCGATTGAGAGGGCGTCCCACTACTCAGCGGCTTGGATGCAGATGACGGCCTAGTGACTCCACGGGTCGTCACCCGCTGCCGCACCTTTACGACGGCCGAAGGTCATGAGATGTCCCTACGCGTCCCGTTGCCCGTTTATTTACTTCCCATTGCTATGATTATCAGTCTATGGGTACTGGAACTTTGGCTTCCGAAGGAACTATTTATTTCTAAGTACTCATTTACCTGTCTGGATCTGGCTTCATATCCCATCCCTGATATGGAAGGTTATTATATTTTAATGTTGCTATTCCAATCGGCCCTAAAACGATAGAATAAGGGTGATTTATGTTAGACCGTGCGGGCGCAAGCTACACCCATTACGGGACTCAGGCAAGGCACCAAGACTTGGAGTTTTATAATATATCTTGGTGAAAATATTAGAAACCCCAGTTTATCTATAAGTAGAGCAAGTATTCATAGAGGCTGTATAATAACAAACCATAAACGTCCCACTGCTGAAGTTCGGACCTCCCACCTATAGGGGGGAACGGACATTATACCCGCCACACTTGTCCAAGGCGTCTGGCAGGTTAGACACATGGGTTATCTCAATGTACAGGTTTTATCTCGATTTACAATTACCAAGGGTTATTGTAACAATATGCACATCAGGCCAGAAAGCTGCTAAGTGCTGCAAGTGTTCCGGCCAGGATTCGAAGCCGCGCCCGTTGAGTTTGGGACGGGTACGCTACTACGACTTGTCAAGGCGGGAGGGGATAGGATAGGGCAAAGGAATACGGGGAGGGGGAACTGGGCCATCGGAACTCTCACTCATCGTAAGAAACACGATTATTCCCCGCCACGACAACCTGACGCGTAGTGCTGCCAACAATTTAAAATAATAACATCCAAAGCCTAGAGTCAAAGACACCTAAAATCGCGGAAATTACTAGAAAATTCCAACAAAAAATTACAAGAATTATTTACGTTTTGTAATAATTTCTATTTATAACATGATATTGAGTGATGTAATTTGGTAAACCTGCACGTCAAGTTCGTGAACGGAGAATAGCTAGGATCAAACCGATCGGGCCGGCCCTAAGAGCTGTAAACAGGTCAAGAGAAGAGGAAGACATGGGGCGCCGCCTGGAAATTTATTATTTAAGGGTTTTTCAGAGCTAAATTTTGTTACTGGGTTATTAAGTATTATCACATCATAGCATTCTTCTTCCATAGCAAAAGGAGGTTATATCTCTTACAGAGAACCCCAGTCCTGAACTGAACTGTTAGTTTGTCTTCATTGAACTTGTAGTCGTTGACATAGTTGCTCGTCCATAGCTTTCTTGGTGCTTGCCATTGACATATTATCGGAGGTTCTGACCACATGACGTCTGGGGGCAACCTGGAAGAGTAGACGCCCCGTGCAAGAATTATTGAGTAAAAATGGTAGCACTGCGGGTTCCTGCCGCGGTTAAAATTTACGTGATTTTATTGCCCAGCGCAACGCATTTTAGCAAGCTGTGGAATAAGCTCCCTCCCGAGGTTTTCTCAAAGCGCTACAATATGGGGCTCTCCAAAAAGTGCGTAAATAGATTTTTAAAGTCTCAACGAGGTAGGCAACGCATCGGCTCCCTTAGTGTTTCAGATTTCCATGGGCGACGGTATTCACCTGCCATCAAGTGGACCCGTCTGCCAGTTTGCCTATAAGCAAACATAAAAAAACGCATAGCTGCGACTGGATGAGTCAATGCGCGAGCATGGCTCGCCGCCGTCGCCTGTCTGTGCCTGCGCAACGGCGATCGAATATCGATGCTCCGTCGCACGCACCCGTCATATACCTACGCTTGCGATCGACAGCGTTATTGTATTTTTTAGATAAAGAGAGAGAGAGGTATTTACAATATTTTCTAGGCAATACAATAATAGGCGACCTAATCGCTCGAAGCGATCATTTCCAGGCAACATACATATATCAAAGAAATTTGAATCAGGCGATGCAAATGGTGCAGGAAAAAGGCAATAGATACAAAAATACTCCAACAAATTTATTATATTATTGTTTGTATTCGTCGTCATTAAATAAACTAGTGCTGTTCAGACCGATTATTTATTATGGCCACCGTACGTACCGTCGACGTGCCTTAGCCCCAAAGCATTATGAAATTGTCATATGCTTCTATCTTTATATGTCACGTACAGTAACTTTTTTAATCAACTTCAAAAATGGAGTGGTTCTCAATCTCTCGATCGTCGTGTGCCTAATAGGTTCATATTCACACCTCGACAAGTTCATATAAATTTCATTACATGACGTATTATGCGTAACTTAAAAGAGAGCGGAAAAAAAAGAAAAAAAATGATATTGAAGTCTGTGCAAAGAAAAATATAAAAAATACTATGTGTTGCGAATATGTTGTTGTTTGTTATATTTTACTCGGAGAAGAGAAAATTTTGGCAAACATAGTTAACAATAGTTTCATACGCCTAACATACCACTGCTGGGCTCGGGCCTCCTCAACTTGTTAGGGTAGAACGGATAGTATACCCACCACGCTTGTTTAAGGCGGATTGGGCGGTTTAAAACATCGGTTATTTCAATGTGCAGGTTACATTATTATGCTTTCTTTCACCATCAGAATGCGGTAATTGTAAAAATTTGCAATACTAGGTCTGAAAACTGGATAAGTAGCGCATGTTTCTCAATCAGGACTTGAACTCGCGACATTTGACACGCGAGAGCGTTAACCACTAACCTTCCACATATTTGAAAGATTTAAATAATATTATTATTACGTCACGGTACCACCAAACATTATACTCACTCTATAAACACTAGAGCAAGCTTCTCATACTCCATCTCCACTCTCTTCATCTCTGCTTCGATCTCTTCTGGGGTGCGGGTGACGCCCGGCGGGGGAGGCGAGGGAGCCCGATACTGGACCTGATAATTCATCGGCTGCAGGGTCTTCGGCAGCTGAACTGGAGACACAGTAGATATAGATATACATATTAGGTGGGCAGTTATTCTAAAGAATTACAACCTTTAACAACGAGTTATTAAATGTTTTCACAAACACAATCGGCAACGGCAAATCATTCAAATTCTTTATTTGCCATGTTTTGTGGTATCATAGAATATGGTTAATTTCAAAGTACAGCATGTTTTGCTACATTGGAGTGTAAGATAATCAGTGTAAGATAACCTATTCATCGAGGAATGTATCATCACGCTAAGATCAATAAGATCGGAGTAACAATGAAGAATGTTTGAAAATCGGGGTGTTTTGAAAACAAATTTCACGTGGACGACGTAGCGGGCACAGCTATAGTAGAATTATTTTTTCTGTGCAGTTTGGGTCATAAATCAAACTCGGCCTCAGCCCGGCTAGGGCGGTGAGCATGTTGCGCGGGCGCAACGCCATTATCGATAAAAAGTGATTCTTATCAAAGAAAGATTATCATTCTTATAAAAATCATTATTATCTTTTTTGCTGTTAATTTTAAACTTTTTTTTTTTTTTTGGGTGCATCTTGCAATCAGTCGGCCAGACTATGAGCAGATTTGTTGTGTGCTGTTTTGCATTTGGTGCAAGATCCCCATCAGGACCTTTCCACGATTCAGCGGCGACGACTTAGATTGGCCGCCTCTTGAGTCTTCTTAAGGACTCCGGGATTGTGAGCTGTACCGCTAGCTGGTTGGGATGGTTAAAAAGTCTTTTCCTGTATTTAGAACACCAAGTCTTTATTTCTTCTTTAACTGTTCTGATGTTCAGGTGTTCGTGGACCTCTGAGGTTTTTATAAACCAGGGACAGTTGGCAATTTGCTTCAGGATGTAATTTTGAGCCCTCTGAATTATACTTATACTGGAGTCGCACGCTGAACCCCACAGTTGGATACCATACGTCCATATAGATTTAAGGAGCATTTCATAGATGAGTAGCTTGTTATCCACTGACAGCTTGGAGTTTCTAACCAGGAGCCAGTAGAGTCCTCTGTACTTCATATTGATTTCATCTCGCTTTTTCTTGATGTGTTGTTTCCAGACAAGCCTTCTATCTAGATGCATACCCAGGTATTTTACACAATCTTGCTGTGGAAGTTGGTTGTTATTCAGGATGACTGGTGGACAATTACCCCTACGTAGTGCAAACGTTATGTGCACTGATTTCGTTGCGCTTGCTTTTATTCGCCATTTAGTCAACCAAGCTTCAATGTCATTTAATCCTATTTGTAGGAACTCGGAGGCTTGGGTCGGACATTTACTGCACGCGAGTATTGCTGTATCATCAGCGAAGGTCGCCACTATAACGTTTTCACTCTGTGGAAGGTCACATGTATAGATGGTATACAAGACCGGACCCAAAACTGAGCCTTGCGGTACACCGGCCAGGATGGGGTGAAATGGTGATGTGCAATCCTCCTCCCTAATTTGGAAGATTCGATCTTTTAGGTAGGATTCTATTATTGGGAAGAATGTACTTGGCAAGAGAGTTTTAATTTTGTACAAGAGCCCTTTGTGCCAAACCTTGTCAAATGCTTGTTGCACATCGAGGAAGGCAGCAGAGCAGTATTCTTTTCTTTCTAATGCACCTCTGACTATTTTACAGATCCTATGAACCTGTTCCACAGTTCCGTGTTGTTGTCGGAAACCAAATTGGTGATCCGGGATTATGGATCTACTACGGATCTCTTCTAGTAGTCTGTGCAACAAGATCGATTCAAATATCTTAGACGTCACTGTCAGCAAGCTTATCGGCCGGTAAGAAGTGATCTCATTCACTGGTTTCCCTGGTTTAGGTATCATCACGACCTGCGAAACCTTCCAGAGTAATGGGAAGCTCCCACATCGAATTATGCTATTGAACAGGATTGTGAGGAATACCACACCCTTCCTTGGAAGATTCTTCAAGACTGTTTTGTCGATAAGGTCGAAACCTGGTGCCTTTTTGTTGTCTAATTTAAGAATAGTTCTCATCACTTCTTTTGGAGACGTTGGTCTTATTGGCAGATCAAGTTGAAAGTCCTGATTTAGAACATAGTCTATATCGGAGTCTTCTGTTCCAGGATTCTTGTCATTGGGTGTAAAAACATTAGCCAGGTGAGTACCAAAAGCATCAGCTTTTTCTTGGTTAGTTCTTGCCCATTTATTATTATCCTGTAACCTGAGTGGTGGTTTGGGTTCTATAGGTCTGTTTAATTTTTTACAAGCACGCCAAAGAGAATACCCAGTAGCGCTTGTGGCAGTTAAAGATTCTAAGTAGCATTGCATAGTGTCATCCCGTGCGTTTTTAATAGCATTTTTAAGGTCTTTAATTGCCTTATTGAGAGCTGTCTTGTCGGCAGAAAGTCTGCTTGTGTGCCAGATTCTACGTAGTTTCCTCTTGTGAAGAACAAGTTGTTTAATCTCTGGAGATATTTTATTGTGACGATGTTTGGAACAAGAGTACTGGGGAGTGGAGTTCCAGCATGCAGACTGAACTACTGTAGTGAAATGCTTTGTAGCTTCTTCAATATCGTCTTCGGTTTTAAGTGCTACCTGAAGAGAAAGCTCCTTAGTGACTATTTCCCGAAATGAATCCCAGTCAGTACGCCTGCTGTATAGAGATGGTTGTCTCTCTTTAATTAGAATAGTGGTACTGACTGTTAATATCACTGGTATATGGTTGGATGAGCTATCAAGGCATGACTCAATACGAAAGAACAGTCGAGACAGACCTGCTGTGACAAAAAAGTCTAAAATGTCTGGTAGTCTTTCTGGATCAGTGGGCCAGTGTGTTGGTTCTGGTGTTGAGACTGTAGTCAAGAGCTGTCCGTCAACACTTTTTTTCAGCTCCCTCCCACGTGTGGTTATTAATCTAGAACCCCAGTGCAGGTGTTTAGCATTCCAGTCACCTCCCGCAATGAAACGACATCCCAGACTTTTAAAAAAGTCAGTAAATTGCTCTTCAGTAATTTTATGCTTTGGGGGACAGTAAACGGCTGAAATGTTGAAGTTGCCATTTCTGTCCGAGACTGACACGCTGGTGCCTTGGATATGTTCAGTAGAATACTTTGGAAGTTCATGGTGCTTTACAGAGCTCTTAATGATAACTGCTGTTCCGCCATGAGCAGTTCCGTCTGGGTGATTGGTAGTATAAATACAGTAACCATTCATTTTTACCAAACTGCGGTTTACCATATGAGTTTCTGAAATAAGAAGAGCATCCAATTTATGCAAATGGAGCAAGGTCTCTACTTCATGTGCATTAGGCGCCAAGCCATTGACGTTCCATGTAGCTAGTTTTAGAGAGGTCATTTTGACAGTTTAGAAACTACTGTTGTTATGAGTTTCAATAATGTACTCATTTGTTCTAACATGATATCAATTTTTTCCATTTGTTTAGTAAACATATGTTCTATGACTTTATAAGAGTCTTGTTGTGTGCTTTTCTCGTCTTGCATTATTTTAGGTTTAGTAGTATCGGCGTATGATTTGCGTCCCTGTTTCGTACTTTGTTTATGAGAGGGCTGGCTATCTGTTTTAGCGACTATAGGTGGAAATTCTTTAGTGAAGTCTCCTTTATTTACTAAATTGTTTAAATCTATTTTGTGCCTAGGCATACGTAGTGACGATTTTCTTGATAAAATTTCTTTGTAAACCTCACAGCCCTTGTAGTTTGCTGGGTGTGGCCCTAAGCAAAGAGCACATGTGGCAGGAGTATTACGGTCAGTTTTTGTGCATTCTGAGGTTTTGTGCGGTTCAGCACATTTAACACAGCGATATGGTTTCATGCAATAATTTTTGGTGTGTCCATACTGTTGGCATCTTTGGCATTGTACCACGGAGGTTTTCTTTCTAGGGTCTTCAATAATAACTGCTTGGTGGTAGATATATTTAATTTCTTTTGAAGCTTTGTTGTTGGGCCCTTGTGATAAATTTACAAAGAAAGTAGATGTTGATTTTTTGTTGGGGCCAAACTTAGCATTTATTATTTCACCTACCACTGTGTTGCCACTTTCTTCAATAGCCTCGTGAATGGCACTAAATGGTGTTGTTGGGTGGAGGTTTCTTATAACAATTCTATAACATTTTTGATCTTTTCTATTGAAAGTATGACCTATTAGCCCGTGTTCTCTTATGACAGATATTACACTTTTATAAGCGTCCACATTAATAGCCATCACTTTAAGTTGATTCCTGCTAATAATCTTATATGTAAACTTTGTTTTATCTGTTGCTGTCTCTAAGAGTTCAGTTAGTTTGTTTACATCTTCGATTCCATACAGTATTATAGGAGGAGGTTTGTTTGGTTTCTTTTCCTTAAGTATTTGTTCGCTTTGTGAGTGTATTTCATTTGAGTCTACAGGGAGCACGTCGAAGCTGTTGTTGGTTTCTGTCCTTTCAGGAGAAGGGGAAGAGGATAGTTTTTTTCGTTTTGGGTAACGTAGTTTTGGAACTCTTTGCCAATCTGGTGGTTTCGGCAAATTGAGTTGTTGAGTATCACTTGCAAGATCAAGTTTCTGGGGTTGACTTTTACTTTCTTTCATGCAGGAGTTTGATATGTTACTCATAGATAGACTTCTGGTCTTTGTAAGTAATAGTCCTCGATGAAAGGCTTGTTGTACAAGTTTCTTTTTGTTACCAGTAGTAATAACAGACACTGAAGCCTGGTCACCCACCTCAGTGGTGTCTTCGGTAGCTAATTTCACACTGTCCGGCCCGGGTACCGGAGAGCGCCGGGGGTTAGCCGGATCGCATGACAAATCGCATTCCATAGTATTCGACATTTCCATTAAAAAAGTGGTTGGGATTCGATCAATAGTGCTTTCCCAAGGTACTACAGCCACACTTTCAGAGGTTCATTTGATGCATTCCTCTTGGCTTGAGGCAGCCATGGACAGGTTAGTAAACCGCCGCCTGTTGTTCGGCGTTGTTGCTCTTTAGCACCACCCAGGGGGCACGTGTAGGGTGGGCCTTAGGAAAAGGTGGTAAGTCCTACGGACGCGAGCAACAATAACCCCCCAAGCAACAATAACCCCCCTAAACTTAGATATAAGTATTTATAATTATTTTTAATATAACTTGTTACATTCTGAACTTTTGTACTTACAGTTTTTTAATACATAGATACCTAATTAATAATGTATTTTAAATCATTATTATTCTTATTTTAATAAATACGTTGCTTTATCTATTTTTTTTCTTTCATTTATATCACTAACCCACAAAATGACTAAACTAAATACACTATCAATAACGCTTATCGACAACAATAATGCGTATCTCTATGCCTGCCCATAAGACCCGTGAGTGGAAGAGAGAGCGAAATACTCGCTTCACCGCTCCGATTATTTATGACTAAACTGTACGGAAAAATAATTCTACTATAGTGTATTATAATATTTAGGCAAAAAAGTGCCTTTATTGTTTCAATTGTAGTAACATTATACGTATAGCTAGGATATGCCCGCGAATTAATCCATGCTTGACTTCCAATTCCTGCGAGAGTTGCGGGACACATTTTTTTTTAAATAATGCATGAGTTTCGTAACATTTGAAAAAGAATGTAAGCTATGGACGATCTGCCAGTGTCGAGTATTTATAGGAGCTGCCCCACCATCAAAGGTGGTCTTCGAAGATTAATGGTTATTACCACTTTGGTTTTTGCGCAAGATTTGGCATACTTCTCACTTCCATAAATTCCCTAGACAAATAAGAGTTCGTTTTAACGAAAATCTCGAATCAGGGACCAGCTGTACGTATCCGTGATCCGTTACTTGACAGGATTCAAGTGCTTTTTTTTAAAGTTACATATTTCAGTGTACGAATTGACGAAATGTCTTGCTTAGTATTATTATTTCACGGTACTAAGAATGTGAGGAGATAAACACCTGTTAAAAATAGAGAAATAAGGCGATTCTGTGTGAAATACATAAAATAATGATAAGACTTCAATCTTGCTTTATCAATAGATATTGACAGCTAAAATGATAATTTTATCAAAATGTTGCCAGATATATTTCTTGACTTGGCATGTCCCGATTTTAGGAGCAACATAATGTCTATAGAAAAAAAAGTGTGTGTAGTCTCTTAAACGTTTAATGGTTAAATAGGACATCAGTGTCACTGTTTTCTTGCATTTTTAACGTTTTATTATTTGTTTATTAATTAAATTTTATCGAAACTTTTAATAGACTACATTTTTAAGACTCGATAGTTTATAATTTTAATAAGTTTCTTTTCAAAATTTGCCAGATTTAGTATAAAAAACGTTTTATATATTAGTTGACGCATCAAAATGCAAGAGATATTACTTAATACAGCCATATCATTATGCTGGATTAAAGAGATTGCCAACTTAAATTATTTATTTAGCCATTTTAATTAATAATATTTCCATAAAATAACCTTTTATTAAATAACGAAACTAACTAAACAGTATTCTTCTTCTATGATTTTGGTATGTATTAAAAAAAACCAATATCCATATTCAACCAGTACGCCTCGGACTTGCTACTTCCAACTTAAAAAATGAACAAAGTTTTTATAGAAATTATAGCGATTAACCAGCTGGCACAAGCTAGCCAGCAGCCAGTTTTCATTACATTTTAGGGCTGAAACTAAAGCTTGTTTTGGAAATAAAACTCACGATTTTCAACTTATGTATATGTTTTAAAAAGTATACCTGGCATCTCCAAAAACAACACAACATACATTACGTAGTTAAAGTTACGTGCTATCCAAAATTTACATACAGTAATTGAAGGCGTCAGACGACAACATCTAATTAATAGATTTTTATGAAAAAGAAACAACTGAAAACTCCACATAGTAAAACAAAGGCTTTCAAGTCGATATATCTAATTTGTGGTGAACATTGATTGATAAATGCGTGACAAATTTAATAGCGTGATCAGATTTTGTGTTATTTTTGTGTAGTGTCATGAATTGTGCTGTTAAAATAATGTAAATTTATAAAAACCAATATTTTCCGAAGTTTTCAGAATGGGGTTGTATTTTAAAGTTACGTAAGTGTTTTTCAAATATAAAAGTTTTTACTCGAACAATTTCCACTGCAAAACATTTTTGAAGTTAATAATAAAGTCTATTTCTCATGGGCGTACCCAGCTTACTACCCAGGGAAGGGCAATTGAGAAATTTCTTAAGCCGTGTCCCCTTCGCTTGTTTTGCCTTACACACAACATGAAGCGGTATATGTAGTGTGCAGGGGAAACATACGCAGGGGATCTTGGTTTATAAGTACTCAAATAAATTAACAAATCATTGAAGGAATGTAACCTGAGTGGGGGTGTCTCGTCATATATTATAAAGTATGTCGTAGTGTGACTCATAACTCTTATCGACAACAGTAGGTACATAGACATACAATGCAACCTGTCTGCAACACCCTTGCGTAAGCCAGAATTGTATAATACGTAGTCATGTCTTTAAGTTGGCCATCGAGTAGTCATGTATATAATAGTATTTAAGAAATAAAGAAGACTTTGTGCATAATGTCATTCTAGTTTTAAATTTCTGTTACACACGTAGTCTGCTTTGTTAAAGACATCTCATCATTTAGACAAGTATGACCTAGCTCGCGCACAGTGAAAGGTTCCGAAAAGGTGACAAACAGCTATTGCTTTTATTAGTCGGCACAGAATCTTAAAGAAGCATTTTTTTTAATTTACTACAGAATCCCTATGTAGTAAGCTTTATGTACTAAATATAAACATTTAATATAAACATTCTAATCAAAATAATAAAGTCAAGTCAATATAGTGTAGACAACTGCACAGCAAAACATAGACAAAAGTTACAGCCTGATTTGAAGTATCTGATACGTAATGACATGTGGGCAACCTGACAACGTATTTATTATTGAATTAAAGTGATGGTTGTCTCCATCGCAATTGCAGCGCCAACTAGATTGCTAAACCGTCTATTCCAAGTAGACGTCTTTTATAGAGATAAAACGCATCCTAAGTGTTGATTCGTGAGCTTGGGGATAAGTCAGGTCTCTGTGGAGCTCATTATGCATATACGTTCAGCAGTTTACAAAAAGGATGCGATTGCAGCGCCATCTTTGTCGATATTCTTATCTATGTCGAGGAAACGACGCTATTTAATGGGATAAGTTACGCCCCGCGATATGCACTAGCTCTGTGTCGAACACAGAGTACTTTATATATACTGGTATAGAGTCAACAGTCATAATGTATATACTAACGCACTCTATCGGTATACGATACTATTCAAGGGCAAAAACCGTCCAGGGGGTCAAGTATTATTTTGATTTTTATATTAGACTTTTGGAAATTGCGGGAGTTAATAATTTAACTCCTACAATTCCCAAAAGCCTTTCCAAAAAATGTTTATTTGTTAGTAAATAAAACAACAATTTAGCGGTAGCGTGATTTATTATGTTTCCTTTAATTAAAATATTCAAAGGCATACATTTTCATAACATCATTTGTATCCACATCTAATCTGGTGCCGTTACGATGATTTACTTACAAGTTTTACCGCATCTGGGCACACAACAACCTCTTTCAGAAGAAGCCATAATCCAAGTCATCACAGAACAAATCGTTAGGCAAATCGGTGTTCAGGGTACATGCGTAAGTCCAACGTGATCACAGAACACTAGTAAACGTGATAAGCGAAGTCTTCGGAGTCAAGGAATCAAACAAAGTTATCGAAAAATAATCAAAACACAAACAAAGTACATACATTCTCGAGTGTAACTCGTATCGATCAGAATGTCTTTTTGGTTTTGACATAATTGACATCTTTGAAATAAGTTTTTGGTAAATCGACAATTCATCAAAAATCCGGTAATTAAAGTTAAAAAGAGCTTTATAATTTGAAAAAGGTGAGGAATATAATTTACACACTTTAAAATATATTTATTAGCTGATATGACTTGCAAAAACATAAAAACATATCAAATATTTCTTTAACAAGTATTAAAACAACTGCGTATAACGAAACATAATTATTTTCTTTCATTTGGTGTTCAATTTGAGAACAGTGACATCTACTGCAATAAGTACCTACCAATAAATTACTATCAAAAAATCTCTAAGAAAAAATAATTGTACTGACTGTTATGACACTGGTGTCGAATCTCATTTGAATCCGTTAAGTAATTTGCAGGTGATGCTCTAACAGACAGAAAGACTGACATACAAAAATGATAAAAAATGCATTTTATATACGAGAGTATACGAGACATAGAATAGATGGACTAGAAATCATCGAGGATTTTTGGAATCAATGGCAGACAGGGAAAGAAAAGTAAAACCACTTTTCTTTCCCTTCTTGTACCTTCTTCAGTACTTCTCAATTGTGGTTAACTTCTCTGTCACGTCACAAGTCATTATGTCATCTTTCGCACTATAAATCCATATCTCTGGGTCTGCTAGCCTTCTTAACCGGGCAGAATGAAGTGTACGTTTTTGAATCTTTCAGAGTTGTCTTCCTTCTGATATCGTCCGTGGAACTCGTGCATAGGCCAACATGTCTCACTGGGTATATGACAGATGTCCAACATTGGGTCGACGAGGACGGCAGACTGACACAAGCAGTTGGTAAGGATGTTCCTTTGATTGTGAATAAATATGTGTGAGCAATTAGCTAGTTTTTACAACGGGGTGTATTTCTTATGAGGTATGAGTGGAGTATTTTCTGGATACGTTATAAGCGTGTTATGAAGGAAGGTTATGAAATGGACCTCTCTTCAAGTTTTGCCAGAATATGGGTCTATTTAAAAAGGCCGTAAGGAATATTTAAAGTCTTGACGAGTGTCAGCAATTCTGCAAAACTCTTACTTTCTCTAGAAAGTTTATTCTGCGCACAATAACCGTTTGGAGGGAACTTCGCGCCAAGGATTTATTTTTGTGTCACGACATGGGATTATGTAAGAAGGACGCTTAAGAAAAAAATATATAAGGCCGACTACGCGTTGGTGACCCTCCTGGCCATCAATTCAGCTATCATAATATCGTCAAAATGGTCGACCACTGGTTACCTTTGTATGAAAAATCAACCATTATGACGCTTGTGGTCGATCATTCTGACAATATTGTAATAGCAGAATTAGAGCCTTGGTGTTGATACGTTTACAGATGGTGAGGAGCACTTTCAATCCTGTTTGCTTGCTATAAGTAATAGAAAATCCTTCATTACCTATGCTTCGACGTCGACGATTTATTGTAAATAACTTAATTTTTCAGAATACCAGAATGCAATAGACCTATCATCACACATTAACCCGCTACCGGTGTTGCAGCAGCAGGTTTCAGGCTTTCGGATTTCATCAGGCCAAGCGATCAAGTACTTAAGCTTGGCCAGATGTCGGCTGAGTAGAATTCCACCGGTAAGTCGTCATTGCTATTTTCCTAATGTTACAGCGCAGTCTTGAATTAATTGTGGGGCATCATTTTATTTAAGTGGATAGTCGCAAAACGTGCCATCTTTTCTGATTTTGTCTACATAATGGCTGTGTAGACAGATAGACAGACGGAGGTGACGACTGTACACGAGTTCCGTTTTGCAAAAATGGCTAGAGCGGTAAAAAAAGCAATAGCCAATAAATTTGATATTAAAACATCTTGATTAAATTTTTAGGTTTTTCATATAATCGACTCTAGCGGTAGATCCCTATACGACATGGTCGAATACGTGACTTTTTATGGCAACATATTTATGGACATTAGCACGCCCGGAGAACGGTATGACGTGATCTTTAACGCCACAGGAGCAAGCCGCACTTCGTTTGGATTTACTAGAGAAGAGTGTATGTATAACTTATTACGTTTGTTTATTTCACGTTATTGAATAAATGTGTTATACAAATTCTATTATAAAAATCCTATTACAGCAACATCGGCCTGGTCAGCAGGCTTCCAGCAGATTAAATTTCGACGACTCAAAGAATTGGACCTTCGAGCTTGCTCCATAAGAATCTTGAGTGAACATTTATTTATCGGAATGCCAGAATTAGAAAGCTTATATTTAGGCGAGAATAATATATATTTCATCGACGCAGAGGCGTTTAAAGGTTTAGACAAACTTATACATTTAGATTTAAGTCATAATGATGCTTATGACGACCGAGGTATTGTAAAACCAATAGTGATTGAAAATTTTCGTATATTTGAGCATTTGAAGAATTTGTCATCGCTTGAATTCTCGTTTACAAAGATAACTCAAAGAAACTTAGGAGTTCTAAACGGGCTAGGAAAATCAATGCAAAGACTTTCGTTATGTGAGGCTGGTTTAAGAAATTTACGTTTCAATGCCTTTAACGAAACATCATTGAGGATATTAGATTTATCATATAATAATGGAGTACTAAGTTTCAAAGAATCGTTAGATGGACTTCAAAATACTCTGCAGGTTTTGTACGCAAAAGATGTTGGTTTAAATTCAATAGATATATTCAAAGGCTTCAACAAGCTAGAAGTGCTAAATCTAAGCGATAATGAAATTAATTCTTTACCAACTGATGTAACAGAGACTTTAACAAACTTACAGATTTTGGACTTATCGAAGAACCGATTTACAACATGGTTCGAACCAAAATTCTCTCTCGTACCAGAGTTGAAATTTCTTTCATTAACCAACAATAACATAAATCTAATATCGGAAGAAATGCTTGAGGACCTATCAAATATAAGCTTTTTGGCTATGTCCAGGAATTTCTTAGTATGTAACTGCCACTCTAGAGATTTAATAGAACTTGCTGCTAGAAACGAGAATAATTTCGATAATACACCCATCAAGGTTCTCAATAGCTTCAAAGGAGATCTTATCATTAGTTATCATAGAGGTTTTAAAGACTTCAATAAACAGATATTTGGTAGAATGAAGGTAGAAATTCACAGTGTCGAGAATTCTGAAGATATTGATAACATTACTATCGATAGCAAATTTTTACTCGTTGACTACACGCCTCTATTGTATACGTGTTTATCAGTGCCCTTGAGCAAAGTGGTACCTTTTACAGAAATAACTGGTTGTAGAACAACAAAGAACTTAGATTATGATGAAGTATTACAAGGTGGAGCGAGGAAAATATTAATTTTATTGGTAATACCATGTATAATGATACCAGCTATAATCGGATTCATTTTTAGAAAAGCGTTTAGATACTGTTTCATAACTATGAGAAATTCTGCGATGTTAAGCTTGATTAAGGACAAGGAGAATATTGATGGTAAATTTATCTTTGCAATATGTAGTTTAATTTCTTAATTTTTTTAATGATAGCCTTTTTGGTAAAAAGGAAGCCCTTATAAAATTGTCATGTCTATCTATCTTTCTATCTATGTATGATATTAGGCCTGCTATCGAAAACTATTGGGATTTTATGAATTAAATTCACCAAATTAAATTTTATTAAATTCAAAACATTCCACGATTGCTAATTGCAAGTTCAAACGGACAAAAATCTTTGAAAATAGTTTTATGAACAAAGTTAAGACACCTTGTTAAAGTGTTCTATCTATTAATAAAGAACACAACAACAAGGTGCCTTTGACTTAATAGAGAGAGGGTAAATAAGTATTAATGGATACGTTCCTTATATTTTGCGGCAGAGTAAAATCACTTAATATCACTATCAACTAAAAAACGTTGAATTTCGTGAAATATGAATTATGCTCACAATATTTTTGTTGAGTAGTTCATATGATATAAATTTAATTTCACAGGTACGATTCCAGAAGACACTATATTTCACTACGACGTGTTTGTTTCGTACTGCAACGAAGATAGGGGGTGGGTACTTGACCACCTTCTACCACATTTGGAGTCCGATTACAACGTCAGCGCTTGTTTACACGAAAGGGACTTTCAGGTTGAGTTAAATCTGTATTACTTTATAATTTGTATGTGTATGTGCATGTAACAAACGCACTTTTCGGAACACTCCTACCGCAAAAACTATTCACCCAACGTTTATTGCTCAAAACCTAGAAGCCCTAAAGCAACCATTGTCGAAAAATTGTTTTGCTGTGAAGGTAAACATGAAATGAAATGTGGATTTACATAAGTTTTAACTAAAGCATGGCGTGCAATTTGCTTTGCAGGTGGGCCTGACAATATTGGAGAACATAGTCGCCTGTATGGACCGTTCTAGGACAATCATGCTAATCATTTCGCCGCAATTCTTAAAGAGCCAGTGGTGTCAATTTGAGATGCATTTAGCTCAACATAGGTGAGAAACCATTTTATTCTTTCTTCTTCAGCTAATCGAACTCACTACTTTGCACTCATAGAACCTTGCCTGGATACGCGAGGCTTTTGGTATTTTAGTGTCTGTATAAAGGGGAGTGTTCAGAAGAACTATTCAGAGTGGTGTAGTCTTCTTTATGCCACCACACTGCTCGCTAATAATTCAAAAACTTTTTTAATAAAGTACCACTGGAGATATTTTTTGAAAGTTAAAATTTAAATCTACTGACTATTCTATGTACAGTGTTTCGCAACGTGTTACAGCTGTTTAAGGAGAAGAAGCGGTATTCCCCTCAACTTTCTTGAGCCGTTTTGTTCTTGCACACAAAAGTTCTCAATAACGTTCTTTTGTGCTATTTATGAATTTGAAATGAGCACCCAATTGAGGTATTCCTAGAACACTACAATATGGCGTTTTTTAATGGTAACATTTATTTCTTTTGAGTTCCGCGGGGTACTGTCCTGAAGCGCACGGGTACCACCTCTGTTGCAGCTCATGTCATTGATACCATCTATGGCGCAGCAAATGTGTGTTGAAACTGTTGTACTCAATATTAACAAAATAACTGTTATTCTAGTTCTAAACTAAACAAACTTAAATCTCTTCTACAGACTTTTAGAAACAAGAAGAGAAGACCTAACACTAGTACTTCTGGAAGAGATACCAAGACGTCTCCGACCAACTACTCTCCACTACTTTATGTTAACGAAGACCTACATAGTCTGGCCTGACGCAGAAGGTGAACGCGGACTTTTCTGGAAGAGGCTTAGGAAGAGTTTCAACACTCAGAAACTTAAACAACGACAAGCAGTTTCTGTGGTGTAGAAGTTACTTCACATGCATTTGATCTGTGTGGATAGTGAAAGGATTAGACATGGCGGCTCATCGTGCTTGTATTGGCGGCGTAAATATTACTTATTTCGAGAAATTATGTTTAATTCAACTTTTCCTAGTGTATGGGCTATTGTCATTGTTACGTCTGACAATAATGCTAGGGCTTCACCTGCGATAATATTTTAGTTATTAGCTGTGGCTAAATGCGTTTTATTTCTAGCGTCATTTATGAGATTAATGTATACTTATACGTTATCTGTTAATATTAATAAAACTACGATATGAATCGATGATGACATGATTGAAAACCTCAAGTATTTATGTAGTGTAAGATACCTAATATCATAATAAATATAATGCTGTGAGAAAACGTTGAGTGATTTAATTATTTAGATTCTTTAATCATAAAAACAAAGCGAAAATCTTTCGGTCCTTGTTTATTTTTCTATATCTCTTAATTACTTTTGGCGCTTTCTTGAAAATTTATACTATGCTACCGCAGCGTCACCCTTATTATTCGCGTTTTAAAGGAGACTTCAACATAGAGATGATACTCCTGACGCCCACCCTCCATATTTTGCACAATAAATAATTTAATAATATCACAGAGGCTTTTTTTTAACTACTCTACGGCTCGAGTTCCGTACCCTTTTTTTAAAGCTTTATTTCTAGATTTAATTTTTAAAATTTAACACGCTTATTATTTTAGTTCTTGTGTGTGACATTAATTAATTTGTGTTGCAGTGTATGTATCTTACAAGTGACTTATTATACTAAATTATCCTAATTTTAATACTAAACTTATACTAGTTTAGAGTGTATCTCTTACATGCTGGTGTTGCAAGGAAGTGCTTGTGCAGTGTGGGCCTTATGTCTATACTTATATATTATCCTATCTAGTGCCATAAGTTCACGGAGACTTTGAGACCAGCGGAATACAAAATTACTACTTTAAGGGCTTTCGTCTCACTTTTAGAGCATCCATGAAAACTGCTAAAAGAATTTAAACGAAACTCGATGTTTAGATGTATTTTACATCTCTGGGATAATATTAATATGACTTTCGAGTCTATTTTATGCTTTTAAACTATAGCCTGTAGGGATCTTACTTTTAATGTAAATATACGAAAGATGATGTATTAAGTTATTAAATTGTGATGTTTTATAAAAAAATGTGTTTTTGTTTTTAATTTATAATTTTAAGAAAGTTTAACTACGTACTCGTAGTTTTACTATGAGTACTTTTTATAATCCCTAGCGACATTTCCAAAAATGCATTATTATTCAATACATACATACATAACTTCACGCCAAGTCCCTTGCGGGGTAGGCACGAACAGCAGAGCGCCATTTAGGCTTATTCTTACACACCTCACTTGCTTCTTTGACATTCATAGTTCTTGTCATGCACGCTCGTCTGTTCTTAAGGCTCCTGACATCACCTTCTGCTAGTACATGATCAATTTGATCATGGAAGGTGTGTCGTGGCCTTCCGCGAATTCTTATTATTCAATCATTACATTTATACCTCTGTTCGCGTGGCGACATCTGGTTGTGGGATCTAAGCTTAAAGAGTCACATTTTTTACCTGGCCGTTGTCATAGTATTGTTCTTCTACCTCATTAATAATGTAAATTAAAAATTTGGAGGATGGCTGGATGTCTGTTATTCTTTAACTAGAAATCACTTTTATTATTGTTGGACTAGAAGTCGTCTGCGACTTCCTCCGTGTTAGACGAAATAAACTAATTAGTACTTGTCCTAACAATTTGTAACTATTCGGGTAAAATTTCGCGATAGAAGTTACCACAGATTTTATGGTAGAGAAGTTGTATTTTTTTTCAACCGGGCCACTTCAAATCGCTCGCAAGAAAATATCCATGGGATTCAGGGATGTAAAGAACCGTAGATTTGAACTCCGCAGATTTGTAATCAATCAGCGAAAGGCGCATAAAAATTGGCTCCGTAGTTAGTAAAATCTACAAAAGCAGACAGGCTGACGGCCCATCTGATGGAGAGCTGTTACAGGCATCTATAGATATTCGCAATACCAAAGATGCACCTCGGAGGTGAAAGTGGAAGCTAACCACTGATGCCGGTACATAAATCAAGGCTGTAATTACTTCATACTCTAAATCAGGGGTAGTTGACGGGTAAAAGGGCAAACTCACATGTGGTCAAAGTGATGCAGCCTCGCAGTCTTTTCGGTTGGGGTGGTGTTGTTAGTAGATCAAGATTAAGTACACCGCCACATATCCTAACAAAAGACAGAAATGAATTAAAATATCTGCCAAGCGCGGTCAGTCCAAACCTAAAGAAAAAAGGAAAAACGTTTATTTAGTAAGAACACATTGCGGGATACATCGGTTTTCTAATGCTCCCAGGGACAGACAGATGTTTACAGCTGTATAATTAAGAAGGTACTGTCCAAGAAATAATAAAACTATGTATGTAACGGCTTTAAGCGCGGTACCTATTTTATTTCATTTTTATTATTCCGACGTTTCAGTGAATTTTCAGTAACATGTGTGTTCATGGCACAAACATTAATTTAAACAACAATGTCAGCTGCTAGGTTGTGAACCACAACAATAATTTAATCTTACTTTATTTAATTACTCAAGAGAAGTTGTTCAAACCAATTGAAGACGTGAGTGGATGAAGGTGATATGTCGCATATTCGAATTTTCGCTTTTTTGCGTAGATGAATGTTATAAGTCGATACCAAATGACTACAGACCTTAGACCATAGATATAAGGCATATTTAAAAAATAAAAAGTTGCTAAAGGTGTTAAGTTCAGTTCAGTTTAAAATAAAAGTAAAACTTTTATCTCGATTTACTCAGGATTGGAATTATTCGACTTATCACCTTCATCCACTCGTGTCTTCAATTGTTACACAGAAAGTATTAATTATTTCTTTTTTGGAATTTCCCACTTATGGTTACTTTAAAGAAAGAAAAGATGACTGACACGAGGATTTCGTAAGGCTTCCGCTTTAACAAAATGACCACGTAACAAAAAATATTAAGTACCTGTATTTCCGCATATTAAGTTCACCAGTTCTCGTCCTGGTCATGCAAGTCTTTAGATACTTCGCGAACGCAAGTTCTGTAAAAATATTAATAATATTATTATTAGCTATTGATATAGGTCCAATTACTTTGAAGACATTTTTGCGTTTGCAGTAGTGTTTTTTAAATTTTAACTAGCTGTGCCAATTGATATTTTCGCCGAATCTAAACCTGTGTTAATCGTTATTACATCAGCTTTCTGCCATTGATTGTCTCGTGGAAATCGGTGCAGCCGTTTCAGCGATTAGCCGGAACATCAAGATAGACAAAAGTTCTAAAAATTGCATTTTCGAAATCTTCTGGTCCGAATTATCGCCCCTGATTTTTTTCCACCTATTTTATTCCGACATTACAAACAGACACTAACTTTATTTATCTGTAGACATTGCTGGAGTACAACAGTCAGGCTGCCGGCCCCACTGTGATGGAAAGAGGTTACTGTCGCCTTTGCAACACTTAATGTGCTGTCAGATACATGGATGGGATTGGAACCTGGCCTCTAATGCCGGAACACAACTCAAGGTTGTTATGGGGACATGTTGTTGGTTGTTATGTCACCTCTTACGACAGGCCGCCTGGCCGCAGGAACTAGTATTTTCTTCGTTCCTGCATGGAAAGTGTATAGTTACAAGATACTGATGAGAGATTAGGAGAGTACAAGGCACTTGATCAAACGTAATTCGTTATATTCCGTAAATTTTTCAAATCGTTTTTCTTTCTTTCTAACAGATTTTGCAATCACTGTTGGCCCTACCAGTCTATTCCTATATATGTTTGATTTTTTTATGATTGTTACCGCATTTCTTCGTAAATTGTGAACCGATTATATTTTTTTATTCTTTAAAGTTTAATGGAATGAGTATATTTCTCAGATGGTCCCAATGTCACCAAGTCAGGATCTGATGGGTGGATCCCATTATGATATCGTGAGCAACCCTTGTTGAAGAATGCCGAGCACCTACATTATTGGAAAGGCAAAATTTTTATACGCGTGCCAGTAGTACAATTTCTACAAGCGCTTATTTCTAAAGTTATTCAAGCAACTGAAAAGTAGAAAATATTTCTTTTACAAATCCGACTTCAACCTAAAAAACAACAAATAAATTGTTTCTGCAACATCTTGAAGTCGGTGCCTAGAAAAACATAAAATACAACAACAAAATGCAAAATGATCCGACTAGAAGATATTGTAGAAAATAATTACATTTTGCTATTAGTTGGAAATCTTAATTAATTCTTCTTTTTATTTTATTGCATGAGTTAAGCAGGCAATCAGTGGGCCCACCTAATGGAAAGCGGTTACCATCGCTTATAGACATTTCCAACACCAAAGGTGCTATAAATGCGCTGCTGCTGTATTAAGGAAGACTGGATACTGACCACTAATGCCGGAACACAACTCAAGGTCGTTATGACCCTAGACCGTAGAGCAGGTCTTGAACTGTACCTTAATGTTATTTTTTTTATTAAGGTAAGCTAAGGTAGGTAGACCTAAAAGAAGATGGATGGACTGCGTGAAGGATGATATGATGATTTGTGGCGTGACAGTAGATGTGTGTCCGAATAGAGGAGTGTGGAAGGAAAGACATATTGTTACCGACCCCAATTAATTGGGATATGGTGAAAGAAAAGAGAGGTAAGGTAAGCTAAAGAATGAAAAGTAATATATAGGAACGAGATATTCTTCAGTTTAACATTTATTTTACTGATTTAGGCACCATTTCTGTTAATCTGGGTGCTGTACTAAAGAATGAGTGTCAGAGTAGTTAGGCTATACCCACTCCCTCTGCCGGGTCCTTAGACGATCGGCGTAGTGTTAATAATAAAAGGGTTTTTAATAGTATCACCATTTTGTTCAGAAATAAACGTCCTGGGGTCCGGCAGGAATGGTGGTTCCGCCATGTTGAGATTGTCTAGGTCTTCTTTCTCTTTCTCGTTCTTTGTATACCTGATGACAAAATAATTTTAATGAATAAATGGTAAATTCAAAAGTTTTTATTTAAAATAAGTTCCACTGGAGAACACTTTTTGAAGGTCATACATATAGGTTAAAATTCAATTTTACTTCCTAGTCTATGTACACCGCTTCGCAACGTGTTATTGCTGTTAAGGAGAAGAAGCGGCAAGAAACTCCCCGTAACACTACAGTGTCATTCTACTCTTCTTCTATTGAGAACTTCTAACTCTAATATGGTCAAGCCGTTTTAAGAAGACCCAATTAAAGTTTTATATAAATACTGACGAACTAACTTTGAAAATATTTTTATTAAATTGGGACACCTTAACATAGCTATCTTATTTCTTTTGAAACGTAAGACATGATGTTATGTTTGTAAACATTTTTTTTTTCAATATTAGTAACTTGAACTGGAGATCGATGTAAAGTTGAAAAGCTTAAGCAGAAATCGAATTTAAATTATGCATATTTGCGACACCTTAAATTTAAATATACAACAAAACGTTAAATATTTTTTTTTAAAGAATAAATCGTTTTATTTTGATCGACTCGGTAATATGAAATTTTTATATCTATTCCAATTTTTTATTTTCCTATCGCCATTTCTCAAAATTACTAAAATCTGTTTGATAGATGTGAAATGTGGCTTTATAGAACGGCCGAAATATACATAGGAATGTGACTCTGACACTTATTAAATCATATTTAACTAAGTAACGTCGTGGTAGCTTAATAGTTAATGCACTTGCATTTTTTGCAGACAGGCAGACGGCCCACTTGATGGAAAGCGGTAACCATCGCCTATGGACATTTGCAACACCTAAGGTGCTACAAATGTGCTGCTGCTCTCTTAAGGGAGATTGGAACCTGGTTACATAACAAACTCGTGTCTCATATGACGTGGATTTGAATCCTGACCAAAAACCATGCACTACCTATGCAGTTCTCTGCCTTAATGTGCATATTGTTATAATTATCACGTGCTGACGCAAAAAAAATGCGATGGGTCTTGCACATCCATATAATTGATATCTCAAATCCGCCAAACCACTTTGAACGAGCTTGGTGCCTTTCATTAAAACCTTTTGTCATTAAAAAAGTTATTTACGTCATATTACAATGAATTATGCTAGTGACGTCTAGTGGAGAAAGGGGACTACCCATCAAGAGAAACACATTAAAGTCTACTTACGGATTTGCCTTCAAGAAGTTTTCCAGCTCTCTCACTTTCTCACGTATCTCTTTATAGAACTTATTTCTAATGTCGTCCTGCTCTTTCTTCAGTTTAGAAGTTTCTATATGCTCCTTTACGTTGAAGACAAATAAATCTGCAATTTTTCATATATATATAACTCAAATAAATCCAATAGTTGCTTCGCAGTACGGGAACCATGGAGAGTTTCGTAGATGTGACAAACGTCTGGTGTTTCCGTTATTTGGCAACGGAACCATAGAAACCGTCGCGACATAGCGCCACGTCTAAGAGCAACGGGGTTACAGACAGACAAACAGACACATAGTGGTGAAACTTATAAATCCCTATTTTTGCTTCTGGGGTTAAAAAGACATATGGAGATCACGTTGTAATAGAAAAGAAAATAATAAAAATAACATAAAGCATAAACTGTCACAAGCATTTAATAATATTATAAGATATTGTCTAGTTCTTAAGAACGGCACTTTATCTTTTCAGTCGTACAATACATTTATGGCATGGCCATTATATTATTATTATCACGTCATTAAATTATTGTATGTATTTTATTTATTACAAATATAATAAAAATGACTAAATTTATTCACCAAAAAATCTCACATAAGTGTAGATAGTGTTTCTTCAAATATTATTACGGATTTTAAAGCAAGATATTTGAAACACTAGAAATTTGTTTTTTACTTACCAGTGTATCGATTGGGCATATCGGCTGCCAAGGCATAAGACCTGGTGCTCTCACTCAGCAGGTCTATCATGGACCTAGCAGCTCTGACACAGACGCAAGAGCCGTCTATGATCTTCGGCAGTTTCACTGTTACTCTCATAGCGGGAAAAGATAGTTCCACTGGTTCCCTGAAAAACGCAATTAAGCGTAGGTAGGTCACGTATCACTATGTACATACGGTTCTTAGAGATAGATAAATGTCCTGTTTTGGATTTTTAGATATCGGCAGGCAATTTGTTTGAACCGGAAACTGCATGAAATCAACTACATGTGTAATATACATTACAGGCAGTAAATTTATGCCTGATTACCTACTTTTACTATGGAAGATTTATTCGCATTCATTTCAATTGTCCTAGAACAGTTTAATTTTTATAGAATAGAATAGAATAGAATATAATTTATTGTACAAATATGCTAAATAAATACTAGAACATTAAATAAATGTACAATCGGCGGTCTTATCGCCCATGTCGATTTCTTCCAGACAACTTTTGGATGGAGTATAGGAAGGACAACAAAAATCAAATCAATCAAAATTGTTTATATGATTTGTATGGAGCTTATGTCAAATTTTAAATGATAGAAAAGCAAATGAGCTGTTAGAGATATAGAAACAAGACAGTAATGTTTAACATATAGGTATTATTAGGTACTTTAAAAAATGTTCTCCAGTGGAGCTTATTTTGAATTTGACGAGAATTGTGCATTAATACGTTTGTCGGTCTATTCATGTTTTTCAAAGTCATTATTGTCGAAAATTACTGGGTCTATAATTATAGATAATTACTATTGTATTATATTACTAGGATATGCCCGCTACTTGGTTTACATTTGGTTTAATATCCCCGGGGCATTCCCAGGACACAAGTATCGCGGCATTTAAAACAGAATGTAAGCTATCGTTTTAGTGCAAGCTGTGTGCCGCTCCCGGGATAATATCCGCGGGATTCCCCGGGATAAAAAGTAACGCAGATTTTAAGTGTAACAATATACTATCGATGATCGACGATATCATGGATATCCGTGATATCGTCGTATAGTGAATGCCGAACTAATATACGAAGAGAAAATAAATCTAAAAAAAATGCATGGCTTTCCTAAAAATAGGAGCCCCCCAGCCCAGCAGTGGACCGTCTATGGACTGTTATTATTATTCAAAGTAAAGTATCGAGTAGGTTAAAAAATATTTTTCATGGCTCAATGCCAAATATAGGAAAATTTCATCGTCTTGCATGTTTTTCTTTTTTGTTACTTGGATATTCAAGTTTCTTACGGTTCCTGCTCATGAAGCTTAGGTTTCCTGGTCGGCATTCTGACAGCAACCCAGAAATTTAGGCGTAGCCCTTTAAACTCCTTTTCGAATGTCGCCAATTTTATTGAGTCCCAGTTAAGGTTCTTCTCCAGATTCCGGAGAAGATAGTATGACGCGCCTTGTATGGTGTTTGATAATTGTTCTCTGAGCGCCAAACGGACCTAGAAAGAATTATTATTAGGTAATATCGTAAGCAGATCATTAGTTTGAGCGTATTTCTTTAAATTAATAAAAAGAAAAAACATGTAGGTATTACAAGTTACAAAATTCGGAGAATATCTGCTATAAAATTAATATAATAGTTTTTTAAGCATTAATTTTTGGGTTAGCTAAAAATAAATAAGATAATACAAAAAATGTATACTCAAGGTGGGGAAGTCTGTTTATCTCGCGTTATTTCCTTGTTTCAATAGCTAAGACTAGAAAACTTCGGTCAGTAAAGCTAAACGCGATTTAACTCTATGTTCAAATTGTAGTTGAAATAAGAGTTGTACGAACTTACCTCACTGACGGACTTGCCCACCTTGACATATATCGTGTTCTTCAGCATTCATATTGGTTTTTTTTCAATTTCTTCAATATACAGTCTTATTCACATTTAGTTAGTTTACAGGCTCTTAAGGTTCTTTAAGAAGTTTACAAAATTATTCTAATTCCATATGAATGAGATCGTCATGAATTAAAAAAACATGACGTACAAATTGCAATATAATTTACATTATAAAATGTATTTACCTCTGTCAATATATATGTAAACAATGGTCGTTTTATTGTAATCCATTTATAAACATATAAAAAAATGCGTCTCGGGACGCCTGACAGAAGTGATAACTTAAAATAATCTAAGTTGAACTATTAAGTATTGAAATTATTTAATTTGAGGAGCCTGGCTGCCGTTGCCGTATGCGTGAGCGAAAGAGAATCCAGACAGACTGGCGCCGTAACGCGTTACGTAAGTTTACCCTCCCGCAAGAAGTTATCACTTCAAAAATTCGCTTTATAATTCTCCATGAACACTTTCACTTTACATCTCACTTATCATCTGGCGCGCAATAAGCTCAATAAAGACATATAAATTTATAGATACCATTAAGAAAAAGGAAGGAATGAATGACTGTCGGCCGCAAAACAGTCACCAACAAAAAGCCCCCAAGAAGGTACCGTATTGTACAAGCGAAAATAACATTCGTTCTTTAATATGATCCGTGCAGGAACGGAGAAAGAATACAATTTCCTGCGGCCGGGTGGCCTGTCGTAAGAGGGAACAAAACAACCCACAGCCAGGTGGTAGGGTATTTGCCCGACTGGATGGCTACCGCCCCAGGTCTAGGGTATGCCGCCATAACAACCTTGAGTTGTGTTCCGGCATTAGTGACCAGTTTCCAGTCTCCCTTAAGAGAGCAGCAGCGCATTTGTAGCACCTTTAGTGTTGCAAATGTCCATAGCCGATGGTAACCGCTTTCCATAAAGTGGGCCGTCGGCCTGTCTGTTGATACACCTGCAAAAAATAATTATAATGTGGCGTGGAAAACATATAACTTACCTCGTTATATGTTTTAGCTTGCAAAGATGTGTATTGTCTTGAGTTTGCCACAAACTCTTCAAGCATTTCCAACATCTGAAAGTAAAATAAAAAATGTTATATATCTCTATACTATAATACTAGGTACTAGCGGTTCCGGCAGACGTTGTCCTGCCCAGAAAAAATAAAAATCTAGAACCCGATTCTGAACAGCGTCACCTACCGGTTCTAATTGTGAATCTAAGTCATCCCCGGACCCACTCAAACACTATTCATTTTACACCTTGGGTTACATTCCCTAATTATTTCTAGTAATAAATATAGCATATAATAATCTGAGATAATGTAACATTCTATGTAACAATTCTATAGACAATTGCGAAAGTTTGGATAGATGTTTGTTGCTCAACTACTCTAGAACGGCTGATTGGTTCTAGATGAAATTTGGCACAGAGATACATTATAGTCTGGAATAGTGCATGAGATACTTTTTATCCCGTAAAAATTTACGGTTCCCGTGGGATAAAATTAAAGCTAACTACTCCACGGACAAAAATTAGTCGGCTATGTCATTGAATTATTGTAGAAGCGGGGAGTTCGCAAACTAGTCAGATTAAAGCCGCTTTCCATTGAGTAGGCCGTTGGCTTGTTTTTTTTTCAGTCAATAAAAGACGTAAGACAACGTTAGTCTCTGCGAAACAGTCTACGGTACTGAAGTGGGAACAAGTGTTACCGGAGTAGCTTCAATGCATCGTTTCTCCAGTTCATCATCGCTAAACACATCAACCTTCTGCCAGAGATGGATATAGGTGTTCATTTCTGTCGCCACTCTTGGGTCAGGGAGACCGTCGCAGCGTAGGTATTGTTGCCACTGTAATAATTACAATGTTCACGTTTTCCTATTATCTAGTTTTTATATTTTTTTCAAAGGATTAGCTGTGCCCGCGGCTTTGTCCGCGTGGATTGCTTTTTCACGGAACCCTAATTTTAAATGTAGCATAAGATACTCCTTATAACATTAGCTACCCGCTAGTGAAAGTCCCGTCAAAATCGATCCTGCCGTTTCAGAGATTAGCCGGAATCAACAGACGGATAGACATTTTCTATGTTTTATTTATCGAAGATACTTTCTTATGCATTCTGTAAGAGGATGCTATTTTGACATTACAAACAGACACTTAAGTTGTATTTATCTGTAGAGATTGATAATGGGTCAACAGCACTGCCATTATGTGTCTAGGCTCATATTTATTAACTGATGATGAACTGATGTGTGATGAATATATATTTTCATCACACATACACATATTTTATACAAATTATTATAATACTGATTTGCAGTTTTCGTTTACGCAGAAAAGTGCAGACCGGTTTCAGACATGTAAATAATCTGAATTGATCTTTATTCGTGAGCTGAAATGGAGTGTTGCTTGATATGCAATCTTATCTGTGTTTCTCTTACACAATTCGGCGATACGGCTAGGGCTCGCACGGTCTATCACACATCACCACTGGTGTTTTTAAAGAGGCCAAAAGGAGTCTTTTGTGCAAGCGTAGTGGAATCTCCTATACGTAATTGACGACTCCCATATAAAGACTTATAATAGCCTTATTGTATTTTATAGAGGAACCCTCCATGTGTCTTAGCAATATTATTGTTTAATACTTACGACTGCTTCCAACTGCTTTTTGTTCTCATAGGCATATTTTTCCTTTTCAAATTCTGTAACAAAAGTACAGTAGTACTCGTATATTTGTGTTTTTATTTTTTGTAAATATACACTGAAAGTAGTGTATTAATTGTAATTGTAGGTTACAATTATTATCACTCTATTCGATTGAAAAAGGCTGGGCTTTTTATTTCACTTCTCCTTAAAAATGTGGATATTTAGTTTCATTAGTCGCCTCCATCCAAATTTACAGGTGGCTGATGATTAATGTTTTATGGGTCAAAATCTGAATTGTTCATATATATTTCGAATATGAGACGCTGCTGTTAACCTTAGATTTGCTTGAAGAGAGCGCTTACATGTTCTGGTGTCAGGCAATCAAAAACATATATACACATGACAACAACATATACCCAGGCTGCTAGGAAACTTAAAAAAGTAATGTAAGACATCCTTCTGTCCAGTGGACCAACGACCTGCTCAAGGTCGTCGGTAGGAGCTGAATGAGGACAACGGCTAAAGAAGAAAAAAGAAAAAGGATATTTCTTTTCCAAGCATAAAAATCATCAAAGATACCTACTTTGAAACAGATTAACCGTCTTCTGTAAAAGATCACTGCGCACTTCCTGCTCAGCATTGTCTTTGGCCATCAGCTCTGCGCGCTCTCTGGCAAGGGTAGCCCGCTTCTCCTTGGCACCGGCCAGAATTGCTTGTCTGGAAGACATACATATAATAACACCTATTTTCCATGGGGATAGGTGACGATGGGTCTCCATTTTTACCCACTTGGCACACACCTTTCGCTTCTTCTGATAACTTCTTCATACATGCACGTTTGTTTAAAATTATTTTTAAGTATTGGACCTAAAATACCTGATATTTAGTCATTGTAAGTACGCCGCATTAACTCTGTCGTCTACTTTGCTATAATTCATATGTTTCTTTTGTGTAATTTCATTCATTCTTTCTAAGTTCTACATGCTGAAATCGTCTTTTTCAACCCGTGGTACATAAATTTGCTTTCACTCCACATGTTATATTAATACACTGTTTATCATATCGCTTACCTTACATATATTATTATATTTACTTATTTTAACTACGTTTATTCTATTTTCATGTTTCTTCTGCTATATCCAACCTTTAGTGTCATACAATAGTACCTTGATGGATAGTCAGATATATATTTACAAATATCTTATCAGTATTGATAAGAGAGTTGGGAGCTCTATTCACCTTATTACTTGTAATTACTCTCGTTTCAATATCACTTTCATGCTTACCGTCTCTGTTAACTATGCACTTAAAGTATACGAACTCTTGAACTTGATCTAACTTTTGATTTCCTATTATCCTTACATTAATGTTCCTACCAAGTTTAATAGGTAGTAGGGCATTTGTGCGACTGGATGGCTACCACCCCTGGTATGGAATGTTCCGCCATAAAAATCTTGCGTTGTGTTCCGGCATTAGTGGTCAGGTTCCATCCAGTCTCCATTTAGAGACCAATAGTAAATTTGTAACACCTTTGGTGCAAAGGCGATGGTAATCGTTTTCCATCAAGTGGGCCGTTTTCCTGTCTGCTGAACTCATGCAATAAAAATATACCTCTTTTCTTAAAAGACATATCAATTATTGTTACGATCTCCTGTAACTCAGCTCAAGTGGGCGGATGACCCGCCCACTTGATGGAAAGTGGTTACCATCGCCTATGGACATTTGCAACACCAGCTACTACAAATGTGCTGCTACGCTCTTAAGTGAGTCTGGAACCTCGTCATTAATGCCGATACACAACTCACAGTTGTTATGACTGTATAGTTTAGACCAGGGGTGGTAGTTATCCCGTCGGGCAAATACCCTACCACCTGGCGAAATAATCAGCGTTTTTCATTTCGTCCAAGCAACTGTCTATGAACAAATGTGTAAGCCACGGTGAACAACGCTACTGATATATTAATTATATAATACATACTATAATGACTGCAAAATATGGTGAATGATTTTTCTAGCAGCAACTGCTGACACTACATTCAGTTGGAATAGTTAATACGATAGCCAGATTCGTTATGATCTCAGGACATCGATAAATAGACAATCTCAATGTTAATGCAAATAAATATTAAACTATGAATGATTTTGAGTTGTTTTTGAACTAACTTTTCAGCCTCCTTTTCCGCGTGCCATTGCTCGATTCTCTCTATCATCCACGCTTCTCTTTCTTTTCTATTCATTTTCTTCCAATTTTTTGGCTGTCACAATATATTATTTATATTGATACACTTGTTATTATTTTTGTAAACTTTAAAGGTGATGATTTGCTGTGCAGTTAAAAAAACTATATATAACATTCGTTAAAATTGAATAGTACTTGTTGGATATTGTTCCTAAACAATAAACATTATGTGTGTTATAAAAACTTCTTCATCCCTTAATTCGCGTCAGATAAGTAACTATAATTTAGGGAAGTATTTCGTTTCTTGGTGCTTTTGCTTGAAGATTACTTTATAAGTTGAATTAATGACTAAGTTCTAACACTTTGTGTATGTTCTCTATGATAGCCGACCGTAAACTGGTATGGTTACTATGCTTCCGTGGTTGTGTAGGGGAAATAGGGGTAATAGCACTCATAAGTATAACTCGGCAACCTCAATGCGTTGGATTACGAGACACAGGTTAAAGTGTGGAGCCTATTCTGCGAGAGCAAACAGTAACTTGTTTTACAAATCCGCTAGCAGCATGAGAAAGTAAGTATATCTGTTTGTTTTCGGTTCCACTAACAAAGTTGTTTGCTGAATATTTTACTGGTAACTTTAATATTTTAATTTCTTATTATTGTCAGTACTTTTAATTTAGTTAATTGTTTTTGTATTTAGCAATAATAAATCAATACATTAGTATTTATTTCATACGTTTTTATCATAGACATAGCGTCCGGAGTCAATATGCTTATATATAAGCGGTATTATCCATAATCGGGTAGTGGTGCTTAAGAAAACTTTTCTTTTAGAATTGCTTCATTACCGATTATTAAAACAAGTTTCATATCTTTCGAGTCAAAGCAGTAATTACTAAATAAGTGAACAATTGTATTATTTTGTCTAAGTTTAATATATAGTTATTATAAAATAAATATAGGTTTTCATAAACCGAACGGCATTCCCCCTGTTTCCTCTAATAGTTTATTATGACAGCGGTAAGATACAAGACATAGTATGTTAAAACACGCGAGGACAATAAAGTAGGTATGGTATGCTAAACATGTTTATTGGAATAGATTGTAGTATTCTGAGTATCTAATTGTTAGATAAAGTGAACAGCAAGAAAATAATAGATGAAACTAAACTAATAGACAGACAGAGCTGCCTTGAATAAGCCGCATCGGCATGAGCTAGTGGAGATCTTAGCTAGAAGGCACTCTGCGAGAACAAATTGACTTTAGAGTGAAACATTAGCGATTGTCCTGCCAGATTCAAGGCTAATTATCTATATTACTACTATGAAATGGACCTACTTATGCTAAATGAAACCAACCCAACATCGACAGATTTCAGAAAAAGCCGTTTTTATTAAATTTTGCATACAAAAAATGTGTCTATATTTTGGAAAAAAAATTAGAATATACAATATTCCAAATACTTTTATTGCAAATTTTGATAAAACGGCTTTTTCTCAAAACCGCCAGTATGTGGGTTGGTTCCATTTTGCATAAGTAGGTCCAAATGTGTAAAAGCTTATTGCTTCAAATTCGGAAGTTTGCGTGTATGTATAAATATCCACTAAGTGCGTGTAGGGCTATATACATTAAAGGGTGCCGTAAAGACGACGACCTTCTATTGTTTTTATCATTTGTCCACGAAACTTTAAATGTTTTGCGGTTAAGTATTCCGTTTTTGTTAAAATGACTACGACATCTAAAATGAACAGAAATCAAATATACCTAATTATTATTATATAATATATACCTTTTCAAAATCTGGTATTCCTCTTTTTCCTTGCCCTTCTTTCCTTTCTTCTTTCTTCCTTTTTTCTTTTCTTCCTGTTGTTCTTCTTCTACTTTAACTTGTTCTTCTGTAATAAATAAAATTCAAATTATTCTATATACCTAAACACACTCCGGGCTCTAATAATAATAATAGGGGAGAGGAGATAGGAAAGGAAAAGAAATGCAGGACTAAAAAGGTGATAAAATAAATAATTGGATAAAGTGTCTTAAAAACTAAGATTTGTGTAAAAAATAATTTACGAAAAAATTGTGTGAAAGAAACTTATTAAGACTTTCATTATTACTGATTTGGTCTAAAATATGTCTTGAATATTAACAGCTCAAAAAGTTAGACAAGAATTACATGCAATGCCATCTAGTTATAGAGTATACACAGTACACGACTAGATGGGCATCTCCTAAAGGAGATTACACTAAAATGTAGAAAATTATAACCAGCCAAGGATTCTTCGACCATTGGAATAGTGCGCTGCTGGTTTTCTTCTGTACTTCCACCAACTGGAATTAAAAATTACTTAATATCTATTCTAAGTTAAAGACAACACGTCGAGGGTGCAAGACTATTGGGTTAATTTAAACCATAAATGATGTGGGTTCAAATCCTAACTGGGAATCATTCATCACTTATGATGGAGTTCCCATGATATTACTACATATACATTTGCCATACTTGTCAAATTTGACAGAAGATCCATATAAGTAATATCGTTTTTCTACCTATGCAATGATAGTAACTTTCAGTTGTTTTGGGCATTACTGGTCAGTTCCATCTCCTTTAGAAAGCAGCAGCGTATTTGTAGCACCTTTAGTGTTGCAAATGTCCACAGGTGTTGGTAACCCTTTCCATCAGATGGGCGTCTGCCTGTCTGTTGAACTCGTGCAATAAAAAAACCTGCTTATCGAGTCCTCCTCATACAACCATGGAGAATATGTTGTCTGTTCTTAAAATTGAGGACCTACCACAGCAACTATGCTCATTATGGCAGTTTGCACATATCGGTAATCTCAATCGGTGGCCAGTTAGCAACCACGAATAACAATTGCAATTTTTACAAAACTCATCAGAGGTTAGGTGTAAAAAACCTCAATAATCAAAGTATACCTCTGATTTGCTCTTCTTGCCAAATTTTCCCTTTTCTTCTTCGGTTTTGGTTCTGGAATTAAAAATGATTACTTCTTGCAACAATTAAAGCATTTACATGTAAGGTAAAAATACCAGTAGTTGATAGTGCTTAAGTAGTTGACATTGTACAACTCAATTGAGAATTTAGTATAATAATAGTTTAGTTATAAAATAAATAAAAAATAATAATACTTAGTAATAAAATAAATAACAATATTATAAAGAGGTAAATTTGTGTGTTTGTTTGTAGGAAATAACCTCTTGAACTACGGAATCGATTTTGAAAATTCCTTCACCAGTAGAAAGCTACATTATTCCTGAGTGACATAGATTATATTTGATTGTGATTAATATATTTAAATTTTTAATGTGAAATCTCAATTTTGAGAAAAACGCGTTGATTTATTTGCGTCTACGTCTTGAGAAATTTTTCCTCTGGGCAGTTATAATGATGTGAGCTTATGTTGGTTTGACGCCAGCAAAGCCGGCATGGGTCAGTTTGGCATAAAAAGCATAAGAAGACAGCGTGCCAAATGAAATAGATACATTTCAACATAAAAGAGGTAGCCAAGACTTAAGTCCCTGACTATTTAGGGGAGGTGGCAGGCCTGCAGGGTCTTTAAATAAAAATAACACCTAAGAGTTTAAGCTGTGTTGCATATATTTTCATTCCGAAGCTGGCCAACAGCCAGACGGACCACCTAATGCAACGTGGTTCCCATCGCCTTATAGACGTTTGCAACACTAGGCCCTGAAGACAAGTGGCATTATCACTTAACGAATTTAATAGAAAATGTATGGAATGACACATCGTTAGGTATGCTAAGTATAATGTCGTCATGTGACAGCCTCTGTAGTTGTGTGGCCTAAGCCTTTGCCGGCTTACCTCACTGCAAACCAGAGGGTCCGGGTTCGATTCTTGGTATGGTAAATTTCGGAAATGAATTCATTTTGTGCGTTGTTTTCTTATATCACTTTTTTATGGCAGTGTCGACTATTGGTGTCTTTACCTTACTGCATTCTAAAAATCTCGAAACAATACAATATTCGTATTATAAAGAGAGAGAGAGAGAGAGAGAGAGAGAGAGAGAGAGAGGAGAGAGAGAGAGAGAGAGAGAGAGAAACACTTTACTGTACACCATTACATAAAACACAGAAAGACATATTCTAAATGACGACAATAAGACAATATTCTAAATGACTGTTCTGTGGCAAGAATAAATCAGATACTATATGTCGCAGGTATTGATATATACAAGTGGTAAACATACATATTATGCGATAAACAGTTAACTACATTATATTTTATTCAATAATAAACACATACATGTAAAACATTATATACGTAACAATTATACTTAACAGATACATTTATACGAGGACTACAACAAATGGGCGTACAGGCAAAAGTGCAGATTTACACAAGGGTCAAAATTGTGAATAAAACAAAACTAATTGATTGTATAAGGCTGAAATTTGGAATACCTGTCTTTTTAGGTACAACTTGCATACTGGGAAGACTTTCTAACTAAATAGTAGCATGCATACACGTAGTTTTTAGTAAACAACAAAAAATGGAATTTTTGGTATAGGCCTATATGTTATGAAGGCCTCGATATATACAACTATTACTATTACACACATAAATACATACATACATACATACACATAAATATACATCAATATCAAACACCACCATGTTGCAGGTAGTGCTTTTTCGTCATGTTCTTAAATATTGTAAGTGATTTAGCTATACCATAGCATACATGTCAAAACGTATAAAAGCCATATAAATATACATATCTACCCTCTTTTAATAATTTACGACGTAGAACACACTTTTACGGCCGTATGCGATCACAGTATAGCTCTTGAATTATGAGTATAGTAACCGTTGTATTGACAAAACAACGGAGTTAGGCTAACCACACACTGGCTACACAAAACAGTATGTATGACCTTTATTTTATCGTTAGTGAGTAATAGGTAGCATAAGTAAATGTGCTTATAACAGCAACATCGTGTGTGTTTTTTTTATCAAAATAAAATAATCTAGAAATCGACTTCAAAAGTAACTAAAGAGCAAAATAAATATTTTCTCCAACATCTTGAAGTCGGCACAAGTATTTTTTTTTATTGCATGACTTCATCACATAGGCAAATGACTTGATGGAAAGCGGTTACCATCGCCTGTGGACATTTGTAACGCTAAACGTTCTGTGGCTCTCTAAAGGGAGAAGGGAACCTGGCCACTAATGCCGGAATACAACTCAAGGATGCTATGGCGGCATACTCTAGACCAGGAGTAGTAGCCATCCAGACGGGCAAATACTCTGCCACCTGGTTGGAGGTTGTTTTGTCGCCTCTTACGACAGGACGTCCGACTGCAATGATCTGTCACAAACACAATAAGGCTGCGTAGGGCGTGTTGTTATACGCGACCGACGAATGTTTATTATGAAAATGCAACTATACTGGATACTCTCAGACGCGCTATTCCCCGCGTCCAAACATCAGGCGCGTGAAAGAGACCATTACAAAACAGATACATTCGTCGGTTGTGTGCAGGTCGCACAACAAACAGGCCACCGCCTTAGGGAGTCGACGTTTCTTCTATAGCAGTCTTAAGCTGGCTGTCAGAATAGGATAGTTAACAAGTTAGTGGTTAGTAGTCAGCTTGATCAATGAAGGATGACTTTTGAACTCACTATCCAAACCTCAATGGACATATTTTTATAGCGTTGTGATTCTTTAATTTAAATTTCTCTTTCTTCTGTTTTTTTACTTATGCCAATGGACGCGTTCCGGCAATCGTTCCACATGGCGACCACTGGTTATGTTCGTGGTGAAAATGACACTAATGACATCATCATTTTCGATCACACAGGGCTCACAACGAACCGTGTCAAGAGGTGGGTAAAAGTGAGAGTTGACCACACAGCAATTTTTTTCTTTTCTTTATCTCTAGACATTGAAAAAGGCGCGATTTTCAAATGAACTAAACCAACATGTAATATTATGTCGTTTATGACATCAACGCCCCATAATCCGTTACACTACGTTTTATGATTGTAACGTCCGCAAGCAACTGGAACGGGAAAAATTGCGGCCGTGAACGTGGTCATTGTGAGACTCTTGTGGAACGTAACCAATATTGTGTCTTGAAAATAACACTTATTATCACACGATTATTTCTTTTCATTTAATTTCTTTATAAACATGTCTAATTATACACTTACCTTCAATAATAGGAGGTAAAGACTCGAAGGAAGCACTGGTATATGAAGTATCAGTATACTGTATTTCTTCAGGTTCTGGCTCCAGGTCTGTGGTAGCCACCAGAACTTCATCTTGGATCTCGGGTTCTGAAATTTGAAAAAAAGCCATCTTATTTAACTATATGTGCAAATAGATTCTCAAAATCAACCCCAACAGATACTGAGTGAGAGGTCTAGTTATGTCAGTTTTGTTAAAATTGAAAAATCCATGTCACTTAGGGTCAAGGCACACTGACGCAAGGTCGAAGCTAGTTGAAGCGTCGTTAAAAAAAATTAGACGGCATATTGATATCCACAAAGTCATAAAACTACGTTTTAACGGTTTTAAGCGCGGTAATTTATTTGATTTTGGTTTATCCGACGTTTCGGCCGCTTCTCAGTGGCCGCGACCGTTAAAACGTAGTTTTATTATGTTATTATCCACAAAGTCATAAAATAAGGCACTTTTTGGAGTGAATAAATAAATTAAAATCGTTGTGCTTTAAAATTCGATGAAACTAAAAAGCGATACTAAAAAGAGATAAATAAAAATTTATAGGACAAAGCGACTACTGCAAGAGAATGAGATAGAATGCGTTATATTTAATCATTTAAATACTATGCACTACTTATATAGATAAGATTTGGAAATGTTTTGAAGTTTTTCGTGAATACTTCAATTTTGGAGTTTTAGTGCTTATATATACTCGTATTAGGACAATATAATATATGAAATGCGACATCGCGTAATTTAGAATCCTCCCACTCCTTGTCACACTTTGTTTTATTTCTACTGCGTGTGAACTGCACACACACAGTTTTATTTTGGCGAGATCTTCTTTCTTCTTTTTTAAGGAGTTATGGCTCCAACGCATTGATTTGGGCAATGTCACAGTAGGTGGTACAATGTCAGCTGCATATAGGAGTATAAGTATAAAACGAAAAATTTGGTCGATGATCTTCCACTCACTGGGATCACTTTCTGGGATCTTGAAGACAACACAAAACATTGAATGTTAGACTAACTACATTATAGATAGATGTTAATTATTTTCTGTTCAGGTAATAAGGACGCGGGCATTGGCGCGAATATTCGCGTCATTTCCGATAAAAATGTGTACCTTACTTTCTTGAGATAGAGGTTACTATGCTATGAATATTTTTAAATTGACGCTTCGATACGCTTCGATGCGCTTCGAATCTGCGCCAGTGTACCTTGAACATTACTGTTTGTTTCAACAAGGACGCTATGTGTGCAATTACGTAAATAAAGAAGAAATCATCGTGACTCTAAATATAACGTAATATTATCAATCAGTAAGCAATATAATTTAGTTTTTATATTTTTATTTTATTCTATTGAATGTATTCAGCAGACGGCCAACCTAGGGCGTGTTCCTGCAGTAGCTCACAACGATCAAAATGCTCCTTCAAACGTTCCACATAACGACCGCGGACATTATGGTCGCCACGAAAACGTCACTAGTGACATCATAATTTTCGCTCATAATGACCCATGTCAAGAGGAGGTTCGAATAACCGTTCCACTTAATTTGCAATTGTGACAACTGCAGCAGTGACACGGGAAAAATCACGGTCGTAAGCTAGGTCATAGTGAGCCTCATGTGGAACGTAGTCCTAGTAAAAAGCGATTATCAACGCCTATAGACATTTGTAACACCATAGGTGCTGCCGCTCTCGAAGGCGGACTGAATTTTATTTATTTTAAGTTTAATTGGTATTTATTTTTGAGTTCACTTTACAATAACGTTATATGGTACGTTCATAGATATATCAGCTATACCGTCACAATTGAAATACTAGTAGTAGGTAGTAATAGTAGTTAAGTGATAATAGACATAAATTTTAAATGTTTAAAATAATTAAAATATACAGCATCTTAGGTAATGTGTTCAAACATTTAACTTTCCCAATTTGGCCGTCAAACTAAAGCGGCGGAAGTCTTCTTATACAAGAATTCTTTACCTGCAGGTTGTTCATCCTGTAACAATAAACTTAATATTACTAATCCATTAAAATTAGTAATCTACTCAAAACATAAGACACGGTGCATTAAACGAAAGATGGATTACAATGAATGACAGTCGCCTCAGTCAAAATATCTAACTCTGATATTATATCCTACTTTATGTAGGGCGCCACAAGACTTTCTTCTTATGTGTTTTGATGTAAAAAAACGCCGCTTGACTTTCAACGGTTGCTTATAGACATTAGGTATTCTAGGTATCCCGAATTTAATTCATACAAAACCATTACATGAGTGCCAAATTAGTGAAAAATCTCAAAAACACTTCCTAGATATAGGAGTTGCAGGACGGGTGATTAAACCTCCTCAATGCCCATTCCGCCCTTTTCCTCCTCAATATTCCGGTACCGGTTATCTATAAATCAATGCCTTTAACTTCCATGATGTATTTCATAGTGAGTCATCATGTTTATAAACTCTACTGATTCGGACACAGGCTTTGACGGCACACTGGTTGGCACTGTATAAATTGTGGGAGCTGCATAAGTCTAGTCATCGCAGCGGACAACGAACTACTTACTAGGGCATTTTTTTTTGACTCAGCTGAATGGCCGATTTCAGCGATACCGGGCTTTGGGGGCTTCCCGACTCCGTGGGAGCGGAGGCGTTCAGCCCGGAAGCAGCACGCTCGAGGAGGCACCTCCTGTTGGATTCGACCTCGGCTCGACCGCTGCGGGGGATTTACTCTATAATGGGAACAAGCCGTAAAAGGCTGAAAGAGCTAAGCCAACAGGCTAAAGTGATAATTTGGGGACTCGTCACCGACTTCGCCGACGGAGCCGATCCTAGTCTATCATTACTATCGCTTCGCAACGTGTTATAGCTGGAGGAGAAGAAGTGGAAGAAACTCTCCAGCAACACGCCTAAGCTAATCTTGTATGGCTACTGGTGTCTGTAATGAGTGATTTAGATTGATGGGTAAGTTAAGTAAGTTACCTTTGTGTAAGAGGATCCGATCCGGGGGCTCTCCGGCGTCTGTTATGCCAGACTGATGTTCTGAGCCTCGGGGGGTTCATGATCGCGAGGAGACGGGTGGTTTTGTCAGGCTCGTAAATGAGTACATTGCGAGGGCGACGTTTACTCGTGGGAGCGTTTGGTGTGGGTTTGTAGTTGACCGTTTCCGTCACCAGAGGGTTCGGGTGATGGGGGCACGGTCAAAGAATCTGCGCGATAGTGTAGTTATATAATCTTTGATGGAGGGAAGCTCCAGGTCGCAATGCAAGTCGGCGAGCCGCTTATAGCGCGGGCCGTCGACTGCAGCACGTAGAAAGTGATTCTGGATTCTTTGCAGTTTCCAGATGTTAACATCGCTGGCGTGGCCGAAGACCACACTCACATAGGTCACGATAAGGCGGATGCAAGTTTTGTAAAGAGTCTCCTTATTTCTAAGGTTCATCTTACTCTTCTTGCATATCATCGGATAGAGTCGGCCGAGGATCCAGTATGCTCTGTTCCCGACCACTCTGGTGTGCCTTACTAGGGCAGTGCGGGAGCGCACATCTTAATAGTTGCTCTGTCTCGCTCGCACATCATCTGTCCCGCTCACACACTGTGCTATACATTATACTAGCAGTACGACTTGTTAATATTTGTACTTAAGGTTACCGTTTCCAAAATAAATTAGTTCACATCAGCACTTGACAGTGAACACTACTCTCTGCCATCTGAAGTATTACCTAACCTCTACCTCTCACTGCTACAAAATATTGGTTTTCTTTTAAATTTTGTCATTAATTTTGAAACCACAGAGAGACGGTTCAGTTTTAGTACAGATTGTGGTAAATGTATAGCTTTCCGGTACACGAATTTTAAGAAGTGGGGTGATGAAACGGGGAGGGGAGAGGCATACTTACCTTTACTACAATCCCCGAGGTCAGGAGACCTTGATTATTTTTGTTTTTAATAAACATAACCTCACTTATTTTTTCGTTAATATTGCACTTCTATCATAAGTCCAAAGTTGAAAAATCTTTCCAAAGTCCGAAAGAAAGCCAGTAATCAACATAAAAAGAACCAAAAACCAGCTTAATTGGATAAAAGTGAAGAAAAACACAATAGAGCACATTCACATACATCACAAGAGTAACCATTCAAAATGGCGACCAATAAAGACGATTTTTAAGTAATCGCATTTATTTATATTTAACCAATATTAAAGAAAAAACTGTTCTGCATTGTACCTAAAAATTGATATGATTAATATATTGATTTATTGTGATATTAAAAAACTTGTCCACTAAATTGATAAATAAAACAAATGTTTTATGAGACTTTTAAGGCTTCGTACTGTTTGTGAGTTTAAAATAAAAAGTAAATGGTAACCAGTCGGTTCTAGCACTCGCCGGCCGCTGCGCGGCACGCTCGCTTCGCTCGCTCGGCTCGTGCGCTTTGGTCTACAAATAACCTAACCTAACCGAATGTTCGTGTGTATAAAATAATAGTAAATGGTTACAAGTCAGTCCTAGCATTCGCCGGCTGCTGTGCCGCGCCATTATTTCTACATTAAAAACAGTTTTAGTTTTACAAAAAGTTCTGGTGGTTATGTGTAATTCGTGAGTACATTCATAAACAATTCCTGAGTACAGTCATGACCTCAAATCACGCTTTGTTATTATCAAAAGTGACACAATTTTACAACAAAAATAAGTGAGGTTATGTTTATAAATTAAAAAAATTAAAACCTCCTGACCTTAGGAGTTGTAGTGGGGGTAAGTATACCTCTCCCCTACCCACTTTGCCTACCCACTACTTAAAATGTGTGTACCGGATTGTTAAGTCGCAGCCAGATTGTAATGCTGCGGCTTGATCTGCATTAGTGTTAAAGATTTAAACCGTGGTCAAACGCGTCTTCTTTAAACATTTGAAAAAACCATTCTTATTATCATACCCTCATTAATTGTGTGTATATATATTATTTTTGAATATTTAACATCATTAACAATAGCGCAATTCCAATAACGGCGAACTCCATCGCCAAATCTGTGTGAAACGGACTAAATCTACCATTATCGAAGATGAAACCCCTAGTTAGTCTAGTTCTATGCCACGGCTGCAACTTACTTTTTTCTTTTTGTCCTTTTTAGCCATTGCCAAGACACTGTTCTAATAAGCTGTTCACTTATAAAATTTATTTTAAAAGCATAAATTATATTTTAAATTACATTAACAATTTGAATACAAAAAAAAAATACTTTCAAAGATTTAATATTCAGAGTTACATTGTCAAACTGACAATACGAATGATTAAAGCGACATACGTTTTTTTTACTTTTTTTCAAATAACTACACTACAAGTAGGTTATCGTATAAAAGGTAATATCAGAACGCTGGAACGCGTTAAGGCTTTCTGTCTGAAAGTACCCTTAGACTTCTCAGCGTTCTGTAAAGGTGACCTTTGTTGTTAAAAGGTGTCTTGACACGATCAGAGTACGTTCGGTCGAGTGCACTCGGATACAATCGCGGCAACTAGCACTGCGAGTAAACTCGAATAAAAAATGGAAAACCACACCAAATCGTAAATATACAGTTGTTTACGAGATCCAGTGCTAGTGAAGTGCAACTGTATACCATTTTTTTTTTTATTATTTCATATATTATTTTAGTTTTGGAAAAAGTACTGTAACTGTAACACTGTAACGACTGACTTCTTTAGTCGTTATACCTAATATATTTAGAAATATAATTACTTTATATTTAAAACTATCAAATGCCTCCCAGAAACTAACTATTGCATTTTTTAACCGACTTCAAAAAAGAGTGGGTTTTCAATGTCTCAATGTTGTTACACGATTTCTCTGTCAATTGTGAACCGATTTTCACTTTTTTTAAGTGAAGAATTATCCCCTCGAGTTGGTTCCATGGCCACCAAGCCAGATCTGATGAGCGGATCGGATCCCAAGGTTATCGAGAATAACCCTTACAAAACACCATGCATCTAAAAATACGTCTTGGAAAAGTCTTGAATATGCGTGTAGCTATTACATTTTCTACAAGCGCTTATTTTTTATATGCATGTTACACGATACCTCCATCAACTTTGGATCGATTTTGATTTTTTAATTATTATTCTGAGTATGTACCTATACTCCCGAGGCGGTTCCATAGTCACCAAATCAGGTCCTGATTTGTGGGTCGCAAGGAAACCGAGAGTAGCCCTTGTTGAAGAGCATATACACCGAAGAGTGGGATGATAAATTTATATACGCGTGCCAGTTTTACAATTTCTACTAGTGCTTAATATGTCTTTTCTAAAGCCATTGAAGTATTTGCGCAACTAAATTTTAATCCTTAAAGTGATTAAAATCTGTTAAGCCGTTTCGGAACTTATAAGCAGATTTTTAGACAGACAGGCAACTTCTAAAAACAAAGAATTAAGTATCATATTTAAAATAAAAATAAAATAGTTATTATATTTATATTGGTAGTTACAAAATTTCAGTTAGAAAATTCAATTATTATTTACTTACTAGCTGTCCCGGCAGACGTCGTCCTGCCCGGAAAAGCTTCAATCGATATGCCGACAGCAGCGCCACCTACCGGGTCCAATTGTGAACCAACTGAGAAACCTTCTTTGGCTCACGCACAACAACTTTGCTAAAGATCATCACATGATCAAATGTATAGTTTACGATTCTATAAAAGACATACAGACAAACATTAATTTTTATATATAAAGATTATAAATTAAGCACATACTATATAGCTATAGGCGCATAACAATAGTTAAATTGTGGCTAGTCATGCTTATATATAAAATTTCTTATTTATAATTAAATAGCTGTTAGCTGTTTTAATAAACAGCTGAATAACAAATATCCTATTCTATTTTTAGGGGTTCGATGCTTAAGTTAAAAACAATTGGCAAAGTAAGAGATGTAAAAAGACGATAGGATAGGAGAACATGATAGAAGGTTCAGAAAGGAAGAAAGGGATAGAGGGTCATGAGATGGGGAATTCGAATAGGGAGACGGGAGGTGGGACAAAAAATCTCTAACTCATCATACGAAACACGATTACCCGAAGGCAAACCGTATCACGTCGATATTCTGTGAGAGCGTCATATTAGACCAATCGAGCTGATCTAACGACCTACAGTAACATATGCACGCATAAAATACGTAAGCACCAATAAACTAATGGCATCATTGACTTTTTGGTTGCTAGTTTCCGAAAGTGGGCTATATATTTGTTGTTATCTAATAAAATAAAGATTAAACAGGATTATATCTTAATTTTTGTGCTTCTTTTATTTTGATATCTCATGGGGCTTAGGAGATACAAACGAAATGATGGGCACAGCTAGTTTATCAATTTTCTCGTTTAGAATAGAATAGAAAAGAATATAGGTACTTTATTGCTCCAAAACGTACACAGAATACACAAAAACAGAGGCGAAATAGGTCACAAAAGTTACAACAGGGTTTACAGTACAATATTTGAATAAAAAAACAACTAAAATACATATTAATATACTGGTATACATTTATAAATATACATACAGATTTACATGCTCATAATTAAATTTTTGTTTTCTATTTGATATTTAAAGGCATAAAATTATATGAGTTTTATTCAATATATTTATTTTTCTTCAGTAAACAAGGTTTCCGTGATCACGGCTATTGACAAGTGGCCAAAACGTCGGAACAAAAGTTTAAAATTAAATACCGCGCTTAAAACAGTTAAAATTTAGTTTTATAATTATGTAAATGTTTCGCCTACACGTTTCTACGTATAGAATTGGAATGCACTACCAAGTCCGTGTCCGAAAGTACAATCCAGGTGCCTTCAAGTCTCGTGTGAATAGGTACTATCTAAAGCGTGCTCCATCTTCGATCGCATCATCGTCCACCAATGGACGTGAGCGTGGTCAAACGTGAACTTATGTAACATAAAAAATCTTAGAATTCTGTTATCTTTATTCTTACTCATTAATATCACTGTTAAGTGTTTTACCGCTTTTGCGACTGAACCACACACACTATATGTTGGAAGTTTGTTAGTGTTTGTTGTCATAAAATATTATTTTGACATTTCGTCGTAGAACATCGCTGCTTCCGTCGCCATCTCTCTTCGTTCATGGTTCACGCCCGCGGCGTGGCAATGGCACTTGCTAGCAGTGCTAGTGCCATCCCAAAGTGGCGAATCCTACACACCGGCCGGGAGTTCCCGAGCGGCTCTTGGTCCTCAAACGGAATTCCAATCGTAATAGAAGGCAAACAACCCCAGCCAGGTGATAGGGTATCATTGGGTTCCGACAGTAGGCCAAGTTCCAGTCTCACGTTTAGAGAGCAGCAGCGTATTGGTCGCACCTATAGTGTTACTGTTTATGAATGATATAAACAATTAAAACGTATTACATTTGGGAAACTATAATATTAATAAAAATTAACCGAAACATATTTGCGTGCTCAATACAGAGCAAAGGAAAAAAAACAGAACAAAAACCAAATGAAAAAATAAAAAATCAGAGCGCAGACGCGAAGCTAGTGCCGCGCCACTGAATGCGCGCCGCAACAGTTACAAATGCCCTTAGGCGATGGTAACCGCTTTCCATTAGCTGTCCCGTCTGCTTGTATGCTGAGCTCATGCAATAAAAATAGTACGTCTTCACACCTCTAACTCCGCAGGTGAAAAACGATTATTATAGCTAACCATTTTTCGTCGATATTCTGTGAGAACGCGGTATTGACATTGATCGAGTTAGCCCAGCGCGCTGCAGCCAAGATAACGATTCCAGCATGGCTCTGCTAGTCCAAATTATAGTATATCTGTCAAGACCACAGACCATAAATGTTGCCCGGACTTTTGGAGGACTAACACGGGACCAAGGGAAAGCCAACACGTAGAGGCCCCTTCGACAAAAATGTAAATGTGGCGCAACACTGACCAACGACTATTCCTGTAAATCATATAAGCATGGCCTTGTTATGTCCAAATTAATATAATTAATATATTCTTTCAAATATGGAATAAACCTAATTATGTATGCTCTTTACTCTTTGACTTTTAATTTTGTTTTGATTTTATAATTTATTGTATGACGTATATGCAATTAGCGATCGCGGCAAACGTTGTCCTTCCCTGAAAAAAAAAACTACAACCCGATTCAAGCGCCACCTACCGGGTCTAATTGTAAATCTAAACCACCCCAGGACCCGCTCAAAAACACATAAAATTTTATCAAACTCGTAGAGCCTGATTCCAGCGCCAAGAGTTTGGTTTAAATTGATGATTAGCCTTTTTTTGATAACTCAGGGGAATGTCTTTGGACACCATCCTCGGTCCTTTAGGGCCAAATGCAGTGGAGAAGCATGCATCGAGAGTGTGTGGGACTTCAGCTACTGGTTCTCCACGCTAGATTCAAACAGAAGCAGTCGCGAGAAACTACCCACTAAACCTAAACCTGCGCACCAGTATCCGCGCTTTTACCGGGATTTAGAACAGAGTCACTGCACCGCGACGCCCCCACGCTCGGCAATACTGGGCTACCCCGGAGGAAGAGTGACCCACTTCATCAATCAGGGGGGGAAGTCCGCTGCTACCCTCGTAGCAGCGGCCGCCTGTAATGTGTAATTATGGGAGGAGGAGACCGCCGGTCCGCCTCTTGCGTATGGGGTCTTTCTGCGACCTCTTTCTGCGCCACGACGGACTCGCAGAAGGAGGAAACCGCAAGCCAGGATTGCTGGCCCTGGAGCATCGTCTCGACCATGCTACGAAGTGAGCTGATAGGGCCAATGACGTTTTCTAAAAGAGTCCTCTGGGCCCCCAGGCGGTACACTCCACGAGCGTGTTAACCAAGGGTAATGCAGCATTCGAATGGTGACGGACTTTTTGAAATCGGTCCAGTAAATTTTGAGTTTATTACACAAGAAAATTGATCATTCAATATTTTCATTCCAACGGCCTCAGATCATTAGTAAATTCTATTTCGTCCGAGCAAGCGGTCTTTTTGACCCGACCCTGAATATAAAACGCGTAATACATGTATTTATAACAAATGCATATATATACACTATGTACCTTGTTTATTGCACAATCGTTACTTGCTTACTTTGCGATTGGTATCACATGATATTACTGTGCAAGGATTTTTATATACCTATATACGTATTCAATAGAACAATATGTCTTTATTACAAATGTAGCTATATTCATTCACTATTTTAAAATGATTATATTATATGTAAAGCATTCATGCCGCCATTTTACTTTTGATTCTTCGTTGGGACTGAACATTGGTGTGATTGTAAACTAAATACTGTGAATTTGAAAATTTTATATTTGTAGTTTTTTAATTGGCGGGAGACAAAAATACTGTGACATTTTAATACATATTTTCGTTCGGAATTATTTAATAGGTATGTGTTTTCCAATTTTTTATCAACATATATTCTGTAAGAGATTTCAATTCGACTAATATAATGAAAATTATAACAAACGGTTGTTTGTAATCCGAGATCAAACGGTCTTTAAATTTATTTAAAGTATTCTATTTAATAAGTACTGAGTAATTCAACTTAACTGAAAATTGTTGGTTCAAACAGAATCTGCTAACAAAACTATGTATTTCAGTTGTGTTGTTTTTCAATAGCTTCAGTATATACATTTTTTGAATTTTATAATATTATAGATTTTTCAGATTGAAAATGGGTTACTTTGAGGATAGGGATTTCTCAGACGTGCCGACGATACCCGAATACTTTAAAAACAAGACCATATTCATAACTGGTGGTACTGGTAAGTCCATACTAATATTATTAAGAGGAAAGATTTATATACTTGTATGTTTGTACGGAGTAAACTCAAAGTCTACTGTACCGATTTCAAGAATTCTTTCACCATTAGAATTTTATATTAACTTTGAGTGATATAGGTTATGTTTATTACTAGAATAAAATAAGGATCCCTACTAAAACTTCAATAATGTAACCTAACGTGTTAAAAATTAATCATAAAATGTTTTCATCACATGCTCTGCGGAAACTGTTGATGAGAGAACTAAATATTTACTACAATATTAGAGAGCACATCAATATATACAGGATGCGCCAGAGAAACTTACTTATTTGAAAGGTCAATAAAAAAAAAGTACTTCAGTTATTGTTTTAAAATTTTTTTTATTTGAGAATACAATATCCCAATTTTTTTTTATGCAGTCTTAAAAATGACTTCGGATAAATGGCGACCCCCATTGCGCATACACTGATGAAGTCGATTTTTGAAATTCGTATCCAGTCTTCGCAGCATATCATTCGGTATGTTGGCAATGGCGTCGCGAATGTTGTTCTTGAGGTGTGCTATGGTCCGTGGTCGATCGATATAAACCAGGGATTTCAAATAACCCCATAAAAAGAAATCGCATGGAGTCAAATCTGGAGAGTCTTCAGACAGGTTGTCAATCAGCATTTCACATGCATTTTGACGGGCAACAAAATCGCGTTCAGTTAATTCTTGCACAACAGCCAATTTATAGGGATGAAATTGAAGGTCTTCATGGAGAATTCGTCGAACAGTGGTATCAGAAATTCCCATAGCAGCTGCGTGTTTGCGAGCCGAACGCCGGGGAGAACGCACAACTGACTGCCTCACTCTTTCGATATTTTCCGGAGTTCTGATGGTCCGTTGAAGTCCATTTCTGGGTTTAGCGACACTTCCACACTCCCTAAATGAGTTAACCCACGACAGAATCGAATTACGGCCAGGAACGAGTCTGTGAGGAGGAATTTCAAAGCGAGCGCGGAAGGCACGTTGCGTAGCAACAAGTGAGCGACCGTTAGAAAAGAAGCTCTCAACTGCGAAGGCCCGCTGCTCTCTAGACCAGAGCATGATGGCAACTGACTGGAGGGAGAAACAAACTTGGGAACTTCCCCCTCCAGATGCGCCCCCTCTTGCCCCTCTACCCGCTGAACTCACCGCGCGGGAATTTTTTCAAATAAGTAAGTTTCTCTGGCGCACCCCGTACAAAAACACTTCGCGATTCCGTTTTAGACTGGTAAACAAGTGCCTTTTGGACCAACTTTTTTCAGCAGTCTCCGAAAATTATAAATGAGGTGTCATTCGATTCGGAATGGCATCTTAATGATTTTTGAAAAATGAAGTTCCGCTTGCAAAAATTGTAAAAGTTATTAACAATTAATTTAAAAAAAGGGGGGTTTAGTTTTTTGCAAATATCTCAAAAAGTAATAAAGATTTTTCAAATTTGAAAAAAGATTCAAAACGTTTGTTTGTTTTAAACTTTTAATTTTGTAACAAGGAAAATTATTAATAAAAAAATGAAAAATAAACATTTTCTAATTTTTCCAACGGGGTTCTATTCTAAAGCCTTTCAAGAATTGCTCCAAGAAAGGAAAAAATCTTTAATGTACAGTTTAAGAATTATCACACTTGCAATGTTCATGTTCAAGCAACAAAATGTTATTAATTAACTATTGAATAGCTAAATGAAAAATTGTTATAACAATTTTTTTCAAGCAGATTATTGTTCATTCATCTATTCAGTTAGTGCCTGAATTTTTTCAATTTTTTATTTTCATATTTAGTATGTTTAAATAACATTTATTCATTAAAGGGCAGTTGTGGGTGTGCCTTGCGTAAGCCAGAGTACCCGTTTTCAGCCGTATTTTCATCCCTCTGGGAAAATTATAAATATTGATCTTACAGTTTCGGGAGTCAAGACTTTTTTAGGAAATTTCTTCCTCTTTTTGAATCTTTTTCAAATTTTAAAAATCTTTATTACTTTTTGAGATATTTGCAAAAAACTAAACCCCCCCTTTTTTAGTTAATTGTTTATAACTTTTACAATTTTTGCAAGCGGAACTTCATTTTTTCAAAAATCATCTAGATGCCATTCCAACTCGAATGACACCTCATTTATAATTTTCGGAGACTGCTGAAAAAAGTTGGTCCAAAAGGCACTTGTTTACTAGTCTATTTGTCCAACTATTGTAGTTATGTCACTATAACTAATCTTTTTCATTTTAAAAGTTAATAGAAATGCTGACCAAAATCCTTATTCAAGTAAATCATTTCGTATTCAGAACTGTTTCAATACATATAAATTACTTTTTTAATTGATCAAATCGGACATTCCATTTAAAAGATATGCCCTTTGGATGGTGTATAAGAAGGAGAAATAAAGTCGTTAGTTGCTAATCTCATACAATCATTTAGGTTATTAATTAATAAATAGTAATATATAAGATAATTTTATAAAAATAAATAATAATACATAATTATATTACTACAATACATATTATATATAAACATATATATGTGATGATGTATGTACTATAATCGGGAATCTAATAGTGACGGACTTTGCGCGTTTTATTGAATTACGACCCTCTGCATTACGTTTGGACTCGTGTCCGGTTATATTTGTACCTGTGTTGTACGTGTTTGTATAGTTCTAATAAACTCTATAATAATTAAAATATATATATATATATACATATTATATTACATACATACAAAAGTATACAACACCACTAGCTTGAGGTAATAATCTTTAATTAATTTGTTAAAAGAAGGCAATGATCGTGTCTGCTTGATTTTTAGTGGTAGTGCATCCTAGAGTTGAATGGCCTGAACGATAAAAGACTCATTTGTGGTCTAAAATATATTTTAAAATATATATAATTTATCCGGTATGATTGGTCGTTCCTCGTATATTTAGTAAATAGCAGTGCCCGCGACGTCGTCCGCGTGGAACTTGTTTTCAAAACCCCCCGATTGTGAAACATTCTTCATTGGTGCTCCGCTCCTACTGGTCTTAGCGTGATGATATATAGCCTCTAGCCTTTCTCGATAAATGGGCTATTTAACACTGAAAGAATTTTTAAAATCAGACCGGGGTAGTTCCTGAGATTAGCGCGTTCTATCAAATATATTAGTATAAGTTTATTCATTCTTTTGGCCTACCAGCGGTTGAATTTTGATATTATGTGTGAAGCTTTTGTCATAATTTAACCGATATTAAGGTAAAATAACGATTTGTCGGTAAGATATAGGAACCGGCCCTTAGTTGAGCATTGATGAATTGTAACTTATTAACTGCTGCACACACAGCATATAGATTTGTTTAATGTTAAACCACGAACTGTAAAGAATCTTTTAAGTGCAGCCGCCGACCCGCCGACACCGCCCGCCGACACAATCCGGCGGCCTAGATATGAAAAGAATCATGTCGGCAATATGCGCCCGCGGGTGCTGCTCGCCGACATGTTGGCGGCATGTCGGCGACACTCAAGCTCTAGTGACGTTGTATATTTTGTTCCTGATCTCACGCGGTCGACAAAGCTTTTGGACTTGCAATGAGTGAAACTGCCAACTAGCCGGCAAAAAGTGGCCGACTTAGGTCTGTCCGTCTGGATGTTCCGGTTAATCTCTGAAACGGCTAGACCGATTTTTACGAGTTACGCTGACTTCCATGCGAACAAAGTCGCGGGCACAGTTCGGGTCGGGGTCTTTTTTATAATAAGTATGTAGATAGTGGATTCGACTTTGTACAATGAATTTCAAATTCGGGTATAATGACCTCGTTTATAGTGACTTGTCACTTACGAGTATTATGAACTGTTTTATTATATTTTGTCCGGTAACAGTGGCAATGATAGCAATTAGGAACTACGCGTGTGCTTAAAATGATCGATTGCCTTGATTATAATCAAAATATATCGTCTACAAAAATAACAGTGCTCGATGCAATTCTCATGGTTAAGGACAGAAAATACATTGAATATATAAAGGTACGCCAAGTCAGGACGATGTCAATTCAAATGAAAATTAATATGTAAAATCCTATTTTTATAGTCTTAGTGTAGTTCTAGCTATGAAATCCATTGCTATAATAAATTACGGACTGAATATTACGGAAGAAGTTTGAATAGTAATCAAAATATACATTAATACATGAATGGAAAGTTTAGTAACCCTTTGTCAACAAGTTGTTCACACGGAACATTACAATATTACATTAATGCGGCGGGCGCCGGGCGGTGGTGTATTAATCCACCGCGCATTAGAAGACTGAAACCTGTTATTTGATTCAGATGTAAAATAAAGATGTATAAGATTATAACATTAAAATAGGTATATATGAGAATAGCTTAACTAAATACTTAAAATGAACAAAATTATAAATAAATTAATATAAAGAATGCTACAAATCGTGCCCAGAAGGCTCAGCATCAGCATTGCCACGCTGTATGGCAATGCTGATTCGTTGCACGAAATAAGAACCAGCCTGATCTGATCACGGATGGTATTTCTTTGAAATTTCTTTAAAGAAACCCTTTACAGATGGACTCCACGGACCTAAAGTTTCAACTCCAAACGGCACAAATATGTAACCCCTTCCTAGGTTTCCATGTTTGCGCCGTTTGAAATCTTCAGCTGTTGAAGCAGCGTTGCCAGCCCCTGACTGGAAAGACTGCCAGTCACTGGAAGATGAGATGCCGCCAGAGTGTCAACGCATGTCACGTCCCACACCACTTCTTCTCATCTTCCAGGGAATAAGTGACATTCCATCCGGTCTCTTGCATCGTCGCGCACCAAGCCTAGGATGGCTGGTACGCCGACACTGACTAGAACTCGGCGGATGATGTCATAGATGCTGGCATGGCGAGATTTTCGGCCAAAAACAAAGATATTTTTAATAGAGCACCAACATTCACAAGCTTTACTTTATTTTATTCGGAAAATAAACAGTTTATAGCTAAGTACATACTACTAAATATGTATAACCTTTTAATTGTTTCCACATATAGAGCTTTGAAGTAGTATTATAATTACTTACTAAGTAATAAATATATACTCGAAGTCACAATTTTTGAAGTGCACTTAGTTTATTTGACATGTCAGATGTCACATTGACATCATCTGTGTTTTAATTCTAACTGATGGAAACAGAACAATCTTCTGTAAGCCAGTCCAATCAGCGCGCGATGTACGTTGCGTTACATGCCGTTTCACAATTTGACGATTTCACGTCGATATATTATATTATAATAACGGATACTCTGCAAACAAACTTTATAGAATACACAGAGAGATACGAATTCCTCGTAGACCAAGCCTTGTAAGGTGTTTAATTTTTTTGCAGGATTTATTGGAAAGGTATTGATAGAGAAGCTCTTATACTCTTGCACGGATTTGAAAAGAATCTACTTGCTTTTGAGACCAAAGAAGGGAGTTTCCCCTCATGAAAGATTGGATCAGATGTACTCAGTTGAGGTAAGAACGGTCATTGATGAATAATACTGGGAATGATAGTGTCCCAATAAAGAAATATGCATTCATGCATTTTGATGATCTATTATTTAAAACATTTTTAGATCAAATCCAAATATTCACTTTTTATTTCTTCATTTTCTCAGATGTAAGTTCAACCTGTAGACCTGTAAGTTTTGCTCGCGTAAGCCACTCAAGTTAAGCCAATTGAAACATTTCAAAGTTCTTATATAACACGATATAATTTATTTGTTATGCTGGCGCTCAACTATCTGGGTTTAACCTAAGAATAACTCAGTAAACTTGAGCACCTCAAAATTTTTGATTCGGCCTACAAGTATGACCATGTCTCTGAATTCCGAAAAAAAACTCAATTGGTTGCCAATTCCATTTCGCCAGAATATTCACATTCTTTCTTTTCTCTATAGTATTTTATTTGTCACAAGCACTGCTGGTTACCGTAAACAACGTTTTGAATTTCTTTCGAGCTCTCATAATTTACGCCCTCCTACTAAACTTAAATTGAACACTCCTGTGCATAACTCAACTTTTTACATAACTTCTTTTAGCGTTAAGACTATACAGCTTTAGAACGCGCTGCCTGTTGCTATCCGACAAGAAAAATCTCTACCGACATCTAAAATTATGACCATCGCCATTATCATCACAATTCATTCCTGGGGTTGTCTGAAAGAGATCGCTTTTTAGCAATAAGACCACTCTTTGTAAATCTTCTTCTTCAGTCAATCTCTGTCTACTGCTGGCCGTAGGTCTCCTCAAGTACCCGCCACCTATCCCGGTCTCCCGTCTTCCTTATCCAGCCTCTGCCGGCGATGTTGCGCAGGTAGTCAGTCCACCGGGCTGGTGAGCACCCTACGCTAAGTTTGCCGAGACGTGGTCTTCGCTCCAAGACTCGTTTGCTCCATCAGCCGCCGGTCGGCCCACTGTCACTTCAACTTGCTAATTTTACGACCTATATCGGTTACCTTCGTTTTCTTACGGATGTCTTCATTTCTGATTTCATTCATTAGAGAAACACCTAACATAACTCGCTCCATAGCCCATTGAGCGATTTTGAATTTGTGGCCCAGTCCCACTGTCAGCGTCTATGTCTCGGCATCGTACTCGTATGTCATGATGGGTAGGACGCACTGCTCGAAGATTTTCGTCTTCAAACACTGCGGAATGGTCGCCGAGAAAAACTTCGAATCAAAGCTTACCGAATGCTGCCCAGCCTAACCGAATCCTCCTTCCTACCCTTTGTACATAACTAGATATAATTTTCGTCTTTAAGTTCATTTTTTTATTGGTGTATAATAAAGGGTTATCAGTCTATCTATATAATTATATATGTTACAGTGCTTTGATCGCTTAAGGAAGGAAAAGCCTGATGTCTTCAAATCAAAGGTTCAGGTTATTTGCGGCGATGTTATGGAGGATGAACTTGGTAAGATCAAGGCCGTCTTTATCCGGGGGTGCAAGGGGTGCGGGCGCAGAGACCTAGCGGCTACAAGCCGACGCCCTTATAACCTATATATACTTTTATTATCTGCTGAATTTGTTAACATTGTCTCAACTCGATCATTGATAACAGAATGAATTGGGAATATGATGAAATTTTTGTCTGTATTTAATTTTTACGAATTTTATTTTCGTTAGTGGAAGGGGGGGGGGGTTCATCCCCCCAAGGCCCAATACGGTTAAGATGGTTCTAGGTAAGACAGAAAGAATGATAGGAAAGCAATGTTTTGCTGAGCAGTTTTATTTTAGGAAGATAATAAAGACTTTTTTAATTGCATGAGTTCAGCAGACCTGCAGACGGCCCAGCTAATGGCAAGCCTTTATCATCGCCTATCGACATTTGCAACACCAAAGGCGTTACAATTACGCTGCTGCTCTCTTGCGGGAGTCTGGGACCTGGCCACTAATGCCGGAGCACAACTCAAGTTTGTTGACTCGATAAATGTCATGAGAATAACGACTGTGACGTGAAAAGTTAGACGGATGGGCGAACAAATATATGATGACAATTTAGTTTTTAACCGACTTCAAAATCTAAGGAGTTCTAAATTCGATCGTATGTTTTTTTGTGTGTTCGTTACTTGATTTCTCCCTCAACTGTGAACAGGTTTTCATTTTTTTTAATCGAAAGGGTATACCATGTCTGATGAGTGGATCCCAGGGATATTGAGAGAAACCCCACAAAATTTGATAAGCGACTTCTTTGTTACACGATGTCTTCGTTAATTGTGGAGCGAATTTTCAATTTTTTTTCTTTGTTAATAAGTTTATATCCGATGTGGTGCTAGATTTCAGGGAAATGAGAGTAAGTAAACCTTATTAAAGAACGCCGAGCTCCAGCATACTAAAAAAAGTTTATCTACGCATGCCAGCGTTACAATTTCTACAGGCGCTTGTTTTTTTTTGTATGTATGTTACGCAATTTCTTCGTCAAGTATGGCCGATTTAATTTTTTTTCGATTGTCTATACTTTCGGTGGTCCCATGGTCAACATGACAGGATCTGCTGAATTTATGAATGAAGCACTCATTGTTGATGAGCGTCTACACCGAAGAATGTATAATTTCTACAGGAGTTGAATATATTATTTCTAAAGCTATTCAAGTATTTGCGCAACTTTATGTTAACATAAAAAAAATACTGCGGGTTTAACTGGGTTCGCAAAAGTTATTTAAAACTTTTTATCTGTCATACCTATTAGAAATTATTTTATAAATGCGTATGAACTCATGACTTAAAAATTAAGTATACTTCCTACTCCATGTGAACTGCGTTACGACGTTTTATTACTCAGAGAAGAAACGGCCATAAACCTCTTAGCAACACATCAGCTAAGTTTCCTCCAATTTTTTAAATTGTTTACAATTTCTTGACGCTACCATTACTTATAACGTGTTTTGGTGTTTCCAGGACTATCGAATAATGACAAGGCTCTTCTCATCTCCCAAGTCAACATTGTCTTCCACGTGGCTGCTAGCGTCAGGTTATTCTTAATCAATTACAATAATATCAATTATTAAGGAATTATCTATTAAAATTCAGACAAAAATAGGACAGAACTTAGCTCCTTGAGTTTGCGTAGGATACGAATTATCGTTGTGTAGGACAAATTTATATCACTTTTTTATGTCGCTGGGGAAATGTATTTACGCATCCCCAGCGACGTCTACGAGGGTATGTGGCGCTCTAAAGAAGGAGTGCAGAATGCTATTTTTTTAAAATCATACATACATACATACATAACTTCACGCCAGGTCCCTTGCGGGGTAGGCACGAACAACAGAGCGCCATTTAGGCTTATTCTTACACACCTCACTTGCTTCTTTGACATTCATAGTTCTTGTCATGCACGCTCGTCTGTTCTTAAGGCTCCTGACATCACCTTCTGCTAGTACACGATCAATTTGATCATGGAAGGTGTGTCGTGGCCTTCCGCGACTTCTGCATCCATCCACTTTTGCATTGTATATCTGTTTAGTCATTCTTTCATCATACATTCTTTCCACATGCCCGAACCACCGGAGCATTCCTTTCCTTACCTTCACCCCGACACTCTCTTTCTTTTAAAATCATGCATAAAAAATACATTATAAATAAAAACAAGATTACACACACTGCCATGTGTTTGACACACACTCGCATATATACTCTTTTGTTTATTGTTTAAGTAAAATTAACAGTGTAGCCTTGGCGAAATCTGTGATTATAATAGTAGTCTTAAACAACAGAATCTTAATGTTCAATGTTCAAACTTATAATTTAAATTAATTATGGTCGAATTTCAGCCACAGGGCGACCACTAGTATATTAAATAAGTTCAGTTTTATTGTTGTACTTTTTTAACTCATTGTACTATAAAAGAAAGAATATTCTGCAACAAGTGTGTATGTAATACCAACTATGAAAATTTCAGATTTGATGATCCGTTAAAGTATGCCGTCGAACTAAATCTATGCGGGACGATTAAAATCATGGAATTAGCTAAGGACATGGAAAATTTATCTGTGAGTATGAGTTTTTGTATGTCGTGGTATAATACGGTCGGCGTAACTTGGCAAATGTGAACATAGGCTCTGCGAGCTTTAGAGCATGTACACTCGTGTGATGAGTGGGCATACGACTCGTCACTGAATACAATTGGTCGCCCTTCATCCCTGTATTTTTTCATTGCTTTGTACTAGTTGGTGACTGTATTTTCTTTACGAGTTTACATGCGCTTAAGTTCGCAGAGCTTATGTTCACATTCGTCAAGATACTCCGGCCGTATTATGTTCGTATTTATTATTAAAATGTAAGTAGTTTGTACTATGTGTTATGTGTACCACCATCGCCATTATCATTTCAATTCAGTCCTGGGGTTATCTGGAAGAGATCGCTTTTTAGCGATAAGACCGCCCATTGTGCACATTTAGAATATTTTTAGACTATAAGTTGCTTATATAAGTTAGTAAGAAAGCATAAAAGTGATATTGAAATGAGAGTAATGGCAATAAGGTGAATCAAGCGCTGAACTCTTTTATGAACAGCCGAAAAGTGTCTGTAAAGGCACGTCTGGCTGTCCATCAAGGGGTTTTAGTACCAACGCTAATTAATATACTGCAGTGAAAGTTGGGTATGGCCGAAGAAGTATAAAAGTAAGAAAAATGCAGTTGAAATGAGAGAGAGAGCTTTGTGGGGTATATGTAAGGTTAATGTCGTGGTATGATAAGAAACAGTGTGATAAGAGAGCGTTGTGGATTGAAAGAAGATTTAGTGACAAGAGTTGAAATATGAATGTTAAGGTCGTTTAGGCATGTACAGAGAATGAATCACAAGTCAAGTATATGACAGCAATGTGACTGGTAGAGCCCGTGCCGGCAGACGTACTCACCAGGATCAAATTAAAGACATTTTGATGAAAGGTCAGTTAAAAAGCAATTTAAATAAGTGTGTATGTATTAAGAGATTAATGAAAGTTGATGAAGCGTGACGTGTTTGTCAGAATTGAAGCATGGAAAAAACCATGACACTTTATATGTATGTATGTACAAAAAAACGACAAATAATATATAGGTCCCAAATCACCGACAGTTGGGAACATTCCCAAAACGATGGCCGCGTTGCCATGTTGCATGGCAACCCTGGTGTGTTGCCGAAAATACAGAACACTGCGTATTTAAGATCTCAGTAGGGCGCTGCAGTGACAATATCCGGTAGTGCTGTGGCGCCACTTCAGTTACACTTCCGCAATAAAACCAACTTCCGCCATCTGTATTAACTTCCAACTTCTGGTTACTCAATTTACAATATCCGTCAGCTTGATAATAAATGCTTCTACGTTGACATCTGGTTATACGACTTCCGATAACTACATTTGACTATTGCTGTCATATGGTTACTTTATAATAACAAATGCGATTCCGACATATGTTAGAATCTGACTCGCATATGGCCGTTTGTTTCATTATCATGCAAGCCCTTGTAGTATTATTAAAATTACTGTCTTTCATGTATTACAGTCTCTAGTCCACGTATCAACTTCCTATTCGAACTCCCATCGAGACCCAATCGATGAGGTCATGTACCCACCATTAGGAAACTGGAGGGAGCTGGTAGATATTGTGCATAAAGTGGACGATCATACCTTGAGAGTATTGACTTCTAAGTAAGTACTTTATATATACTTAATGGAATTGTGCAGGTTTACCACTGTTTTGTTTATGTTTGTTTATAGGCAAACTGACAGACGGGTCCACTTGATGGCAAGTGGCTACCGTCGCCCATGGACATCTGCAACACTAAGGGAGTCGATGTGTTGCCTACCTACCTCGTTGAGACTTTAAATATCTGTTTACGCTCTTTTCGAAGAGCCCCATATTGTAGCCCTCGGGAAAAACCGCGGGACAGAGCTCATTCCATAACTAGCTCACGTATGGTATAAAGAAGCGAACGCCACGTACAGTGGATAACTTCTAAGTGTCAAGGAAGTGTGGATAATCTCCCAGTCACCGGCGAGCAGTGCGGTGGTAATATGGCGACGTAGGTACAAAAAACCAAATAGCTCCTCAGAACAAACCCCATTGTACAGACGGTAGAAAGCGCTTAGAGCACGAATGTCTCTTCTGAGACTTAAAGGTTCTAAACTCTCTGTAAGTTCGGGATCGTCGACAATCCGGACCGCTCAGCGCTGCAAGGAGTCAGGTGGGAGCAGCTGGTACTGAGGTGCCCCGATGGATATTTGTAACACCAAAGGTGGTATCAATGTGCTGCCCCAGTTTAAAGGGAGACTAGAATCTTGCCAACAATTCCGGAACACAAGACTGTTATGGCGGCATACTCTATACCAGGGGTGATAGCCATCCAGACGGGCAAACACCCTAATACCTGGCTGTGGGTTGTTTTATCTCTAACTGAACGGCTACATAGCCGCAGATGTCTATGTTTAGCGATAATTGGCTTGGTAAGCGCTTCGTCTCCATCGGAGACTGTACTGATTTCTTTGCCGAGCGCGGACTACCAAGACCTTAATAAATTACTGTCTGTTTAAGGATTTTAGGAGAATTGCCGAACACGTATACCTTCACTAAGCAATTAGCTGAACACGTTGTATACGAGTTACAAGGAACACTTCCGATTGTGATATACAGACCCTCTATCGGTAAGCTATATTATATAATACATACTATAGTGTTTTTTTAATTGTGACGATAGTGAACAGGCAGAGAGCCCAGCACATGAAAAGTGGTTTCCGGGGCGTATAAACGTTTGCAATACCGAGGGCGAAAGCTACACGTTGCCAGCCGTTGGAATTGGATAAAGAGAAGAGGGATGAAAAAATGTGATCAGAAAAGGGGAATGGGATAGAAGGGATATGGAATTGGGATTAGGGTAGGGGGAAACATGATTAGCAGAAGGCTAACCCTTTAACGCCGATTTTCTGTGAGAGCGTGGTATCAGACGGATCGAGTGGTCCCGAAGAGCTGTAATGAAGATAATGATTCCAGCAAAGCTTTTCCACGTTAAACGGCCTCCTTTTCTCTTGGTGAATTGTATAGACCCCTAGTTACAACTTGTTTAAGCGATTTTTTGTTGTATGTGTAATATATATTATTTGCAGTAATATCAAGTGTAAAAGAACCCATACCTGGATGGATAGACAATTTCAATGGGCCAGTTTCTTTACTAGTTGCTAGTGCTGCAGGTAAGAGGAACTCCTCGCTAAACTTACTGTTAAATATTTTTGTTGTCACCGGCCAAGACAAATTAAAAAAAAGGAACAAGTATTTTTTAATTTTTACTTCGCACCGACTTTAAGGTGTAGAAGGGAAAATGGATAAAGCGAGAGGGAAATTGGTCAAAGAAAGAGGGAAATCGGAAAAGTGGAGAGGGAAATTGAATAAGGGGAGAAGGAAATGGGCATTCAAAACTCTCACTCATTGCAATACACAATTGCACATAATTGTTAATGACATTACCTTATTTTAACCATTGTATTTTATGAATAATATATAACTGAAAGAAACGTAACAAATTAATATTAAATATTTATTGTATTTATAATAGCATCATAATCAATAATAAATCCAATAATACAATCAATATATAACAAAATAAATGTATGCATGTCACAGGCGAAACATGTAACTTTTACCACTTAGCGTAACATCTGCAAAAATGTGTATGTTTCAAACAAATAAATTACTTTGACTTTGATTGTTTTTAGTTTAAGGCTAATTATCACGCCCATATTTTGTGAGAGCGTGGTGCCACAACGATCAAGCCGGCCCAAAAGGCTGTAATCAATAATGACTCCAGCATGACTCTACTATGTGCAAAAAAGAAGATATTGTCACGAGTGCGGGACTCGAATTATAATGCCGTTAGAATTACTATAGAATTTATTAGAACTATACAAACACGGATAACAGGTACAAATATAACTGCACACAGCCAGTAAAAACTGCACAATTCATAACACGGGCAAAGTGCGTCACTATATAGCTTATCGAATGTACTCGTCTTGATCGTATTGTAATCCTCGCTTGACTGCCTTACTCCTCCGTTCGGGCATTGTTCTGTACCAAACTATTCAATACAGCCATCAACCGCGTGGACTGAATTTTCCAAGAAAACGTAATCTGCACACCTGCGGCCATAAATGAGTACAATAACAATAGGACGTTTTTCTCAATTACAAATTTTAAACACAAAGTAAACAAACGAAGTCCAAAGCGGGAAAGATAATAAATTGCAGGTGTGCATTCATTATGTCGGCGTGTAACAATATCATCACATCAGTACATGGTTTTGATTTAGTTCCAAGTATGTACTACATATGAGCCCGATGGTCCCCTATGGGATAAAACATAGAATCTTTTCAGATTGTATTCAGTCGATTTATGTTTATTTCAGGAATCATGAGAAGTCTATATACGGATCACACCATAAAGCCTGATTATATACCCGTGGATGTGTGTGTGCAAGGTCTCATAGCTGCAGCATGGATCCGTGGCACTGAGAAGTAAGGCAGATTGATCGGATTTTCTACAATACAGCATACAGCTGACGGCGTCTGTGATGAAGAGTGGTTACCATCGCCTATGGATATTTTGCAACGTCGAAGGTGTTTTTTTTTAAATATTACAGCCTTGATATTCACCAAATTCAAGCCAAAGAACTACGTTGCAGTTTGGCGAAGAAATTAGTTGTAAAAATATCGTAACTTTAAAAAGCTCTACTTAAGAAGGGTACTACGCTATTTGGAAATTAGTTTGGTGGGTTATGTGTTCCGTGTATGGCCATCCCTTATTAAATAAATAAATAAATTAGAATCAAAGCAGAACTTAGTCTAAATCAATAAATACTAGCGAAATTGGCCTGAAAAAAAACGTAGAACCCGATTGCAGTGCTAACTTCCGGGTCCAATTATGGATCTAAACCATCCGGGAATCCTACTCCAACACACATACGCAAATACATTAAAGGTTAAAACTCGATTTCAACACCACCAACGGGCATCAATTGTGAATCTAAGCCATTCCGGAACCCACTCAAGAACAAATATTCAATCTTATTTTTTACTTATTCAAAATTAGTCCTGCGGTTTATTAGAAGTTCAGTAAGACATAGATTAGAATTTTAATTAGAATTTTGAAAAATCGATATAAGCGTGCGTGAAGTGAGCTGCTAGTTGCGGAAGAAAGCAGAATTTAAAACCTAATTAAAAAAAAAAATTATAAAAATCATTTAGAGAGCAGCAGTGCATTTGTAAAACCTTTGGTGTTGCGAATGTTCATAGCCGATAATAACCGCTTTTCTCCAGTGGGCCGTCGGCCTGTCCGCTAACGTTATGGAATAATTAACCTGCAAATATTCGATATATTCATAATTAATTTAGTATTCGGCGTGAAGATAAATCCAACCAATCAAAGACTACGAAAATCGGTCCAGCCGTTATCGAGTCATATAATTTATGTACGTATCTAATTAGACGTTTTTGTATATTTTTTTCACGAAATCCTAAAAAACGTAAATAGCCTAAGTCACTCCTTATAACATCAGCTATCTGCCAGTGAAAGTCCCGTCAAAATCGGTCCAGCAGTTTCAGAGATTCGCCGGAACATCCAGACAGACAAAAATTCAAAAATTGCATTTTCAGAATTTCCTGGTCTGTATTCTTCCCTGATTTGGTTCACATTTTTATTTTGACACTACAAACAGTTTTATTTTTCTGTATCGATTTATTATTACATTGGTTATACTGCTTTACAGGCTTAGTCCAACAGATGACGTAGAAATTTATAACTGCTGCTCGGGAAATCTAAACGGTATATCCCTCGGCGAAATGATAGACGCTGGGAAAGACCTTGTCAATGAATACCCCATGGAAAAAGCCATATGGTACCGTGGTGGTAGCATAACTGCCTGGAAATATTATCATTACCTTATGGTATGTCGTTTACAATTGAATATAATTAATTATTAAGTAATATTAATTTATAGGTATAGGCAAAAAAACAAATGCATGAAAAAAATGATTGAAAAATTTGAATGTTACCTGACTGAGCTATTTACATTTAATAATATAATAACAAAAACAGCCTATAACTGTCCTACTTCTGGGTTCGGGCCTCCCATTGTAGGGGAATGGACAGTATACCCTTCACGCTTGCCCAAGGCGGCTTGGCAGATTTGACAAATCGGTTATCTCGATGTGCAGGTCGCATCACGCTGTTGAGAGATTGACGAAACTTGCCAAGCCGCCTTGGCTAAGCGTGGCCGGCTATATTGTTCGTTCCCCTATAATGGGAGGAGCCACCCATTATAGGGGAACCTAGCATTGGGTACGTTTATGGGTTGTTATATACTAATTTAAGGATCTTTTCTAAATTAAACCTTCCCGCTTTCGCCGCAGCCATATCAAATCGAAATGATAAACTTGAAGAAGATGCCCTACCATGGTAGCTACGGGTATATTTTACGGAGACTGGCTTGTTATGTAGGGAGCAAATGACTGCTGAGATGGAGGCCTCTCATCTCTTCTGCTATAGGGCGCATTACATAAATTATTATCATCCTCTTTAAAGAGAGATGGATGATGCTGAGTTTGATTCCCTGTGACGTGACGTGACCCTGACATAACGGCGAAGGACGACAACAACGAGAAGTTTTTGAGGAGAGAGTGGTTGGATACCCATAACATATTCAGGTGGCAATAGTACTTTTTCGGAGGTACTAATTGCGGATACACTCACGCGCCCCACCTTACAATCCTCGCGGTGGTTAGTCCTTATTAGATTTCCGCTGTTAAAAAAAAACGCTGACCATAACACCATGAGAATTGGTAAAGGAAGAATAGGAAAGCAGGCCTCGAGCTTCGAAGTGAAGGTTCCGAACACTTGTCGGAACCTCCCCAACTTTCTTTGGGCCATATATCCGCGTCCTCCGCATTCCTCGTACAGTCACTGCTTCATCAACATTTTTATCCATGCAGAATTGGAGAAAGCATATTAATTCTGTGGCCGGGATGTCTGTCAAACGAGGAGACGATCAACCCAGAGCCAGCTAGTAGGACATTTGCCTGTCTGGATGCGATCATAGCAACCTTAACTTGTGTTCTGGCATAAGTGGCTTGGTTCCAGTCCTGCCTTCGAGGCCAACAGCACATTGGTAGGCGGTGGTAATCCCTTTCCATCAGGTAGGTTGTCAACCCGTGTACTACAATCCTGCAATGAATAAAACCGCCGTCAGTCCTGCGACCTTCCCACTCTCATCACAATTTATAACATAGTTATATTATTGTTCCAGGTGTATTTCTTTCAATTGTTACCAGGAGTCCTTATAGATTTAATCTTAATGCTCATAGGACAAAAGCCTATGTAAGTATTATTCCTCTATACATACTAGGATATTCACGCAAATTCATCCACGCTTGAATTGAAATTTCCGCGGGGTTTCCCGGAACAAAGTACAACACCATTTTGAAATTAATGTAAGCTATCGTTTTAGTAAAAACGATGGCAGAATAAGCTAATTTTTATAATTAACTAGCTGACCCTGCAAACTTCGTACCGCTATATTTTCTGAATTCCTAAAAAACTGTTTCATGACACAAAAACAAAATCACAAAAATCGGTTCAGGTGATTAGGAAGATTCTAGAACCCGATGTCAGCGCCACCACCTACCGGTTCTATTTGCGAATCTCAACCATCCGGGAATCCAAATACACAAAAACTCAAACACACAAAAACAAAATCATCAAAATCGGTACAATCGTTCTCAAGTTATGCTCGTGCATACATTTCTATGATTCATTTATATATATATAGGTAATAATCCCCAAAGTGGTTTTTAATACAAACCCTTTAGGTATACAAAGAGTTTTGTATGGAGGGAGGCCATAACGTCCGTCTTACGTACACTTAGACACGTAATTATTACAAGCAAAGCCCACTCGCCTTCATGAATTAAAGTCACTATACTGTCCATTCTCTTACCATTGACCGAAAGTTGAATTTCTTATACGGCTTGTAAAAGAGGCTATGGTTGCTTAGTGGTTAGCGCACTGGAGTGCCAAACTAAAAGTGCGCGGGTTCGAATCTTAATGTGCATGTTGTTACAGTGACCACGTGATAAATGTAAAGAAAACATTCTAACACTGACATCGGGATAACCGATCTCTTCCAATCCTCCTTGGACAAGCGTGGCGAGTATACCCTCCGTTCCCCTATTAATGGGAGGCACGAGCCCAGCAATGTGACTTATATTAGATATTATAATGAACGGAGTTCTTGTCAAATTTCTACCGGTAGTAATGCAGGAATTGTATAGTAAGAACCCTAAGACGTACTAGGCCAATTATTTTAGGTTAGTCAAAATCCAACGGCGTATACTCAACGCGACCCGAGCATTGCAGTACTACGTCGAGCAGCAATGGACGTTTTGCAATACGAATTTCCTCGCACTCCGTTCTTCTTTAAAGGAGAAGGACAAAGAACATTTTTACTACGACATGGAGGGTATTGAGCCTCTGTCATTTTTAAAAACTGCTGGTATAGGTGCAAAATGGTTCCTTTTAAAGGAAAAAATGGAGGATTTGCCTAAAGCTAAGGCGTGGAATCAAAAGTAAGTAAAAACTTTTTACGTCGTTTGTATATACAAGTAACATCTGTTGATTTTGCGCTCGCCGGCCGCTGCCGCGGCGAGTGAATTTTGGTTTACAAAAAACCAACTGCTCGATGCGATCTTCGGCCGCGTCTTGAAATCCACTTTTATGGCATTTTATACCAACGATGAGTATTTTAATTTTAAACAACGAGTAATAAGAACGTAATAATAATTGATACTTATATAAATTGTTATTGACATTATTTAAATCAATTGTTCTATGATACTTATATTAACTAAAAGAGACATAATTGTATACTAAATATTTTTAAATTGTAATAAGATCATATAATAATATAATCTGTATAGTCTAAGACAACAAACGGCTTGTAACCGAACTACAAAAGTTGTATGCCTGTCAGGCGAACATTAATCAGACTTAGTATACATCTGCAAATGTCCATGTTCAACAATAAATTACTTGACTTATCATCACTAACACCAACTGAAAATTTTTCAACAACAATTCCCAGTCAACACGTTGTCACAACAATTGAACAATAAATTATAACACCACACAGAGTCACAAACACATAACTAACAACAAAACTTACACATCGAATACCAATGTAATATGGGATCATGCTGAATCCATAATAAATCAAATGCAATCAAATATTGTTTCAGAAACAAAAAAGTTATGGCGGAAAATCCGCACTTTAACAATTTTGTCTGATATCAACGATTTTTTGCTGTATCTTCGGAGCCCAAAATTTTATAGCAATTATATTTATATATGGGACATTCCGAAGCTTTGCTGTATCAAAAACGAAGCCTTTTTTACGAGAGGGCCGTTTGAGGGCCATCAGCGGCGTAGGGCAAAATCGCAGCCGGTGTGTGGGATTCGCCTGGTCGGGGTGGCACTAGCGCCTCCAGTTAGAACTAGAGATGCTATTCCTACAATAGAGTACGGGGATAGCCACAGAAACCTCTCGGTATACCATCCTTCGCCCTTAACGCCAGGGCCATGGGTATATGGCTGGCTTTGGCGGTGGCTGAACGGCCTCATCCACTGATGAGGAACTTCTTTTTATCTTTTGACGTTTTCGTACTATCATTGCGTGGGCTAATTTATAACTCCCCCCCCTCCACGGGAGGAGATGAGCGGGCGTGGAATACATCAAGCCCTCTTCTCGACGGCATAACGGCGAGGGAAAACTTTTTCCTCACGGACCTACCTACGCCACCCGCTCACGACGGCAAAAGATCTAAGGTAGCCTACCGCACCGACAGGTTCACCTTTGGCGGGAGCGCCTTATCCTTAGCAAGCATGACTCACTTGCAAAAGGAGGGCTTGGCATTCCATGACAGCCTAGTGAGAGGTTTAGTCCAGTAAAGGCAACGAGGTCTCGGCGCTGCTCTATCCAAGCAGGACACCTGGAGAATGTGCAGCGCCGTATCCTTGTCGTCTGTCTGAATACGGAGCCTCAACGTCTCCTATAGATAAGGTCCAAGCCTGACGTTACGGTGCTTTAGTGAAAATTATTTTTTCTTACTTTTCAGGTTGAAGATATTGGACATATTTGTGAAGATTGTCTTTTATGGCTGTTGTCTTTGGTGGTTTACCAGTTTAGGTATAATTAAAACCTTTGGTGATAATTTACATGATTTTATATATTAAGTGAAAAAAGTTTTTTTTATTTCCATGTTTTTGTTTGTGTTTTAAATAAAGCGTTATAAAATGTAATGTTTGTTATTTTTTGAGGTCCGTAGCTAAGTAGAAAATCGGTAAGGTGCATAGGAGGCAGTCCACGTAGAATGAAGGGATCTGGTGACAACGTCCACAGCTTTCTTCATTTGCCTACGGAACCATAACAAGCATTTAATAGAATATACCCCATGTCCTTTTAAAACCACTCGACGGATTTTCAAAGTTTTATAACCTAATTTATACTAATATTACAAAGAAAGATTTGTATTTTTGTATGTTTAATGTTTGTTACGACTAAACTCAAAAAGCACTAGACCGATTTCAAAAATTCTTTCACCATTATAATGCTACACTAGCTGCGCCTGCGGTTTCGCCAGCGTGGTGATGGAAAATTGTTATATTTTGGATAATTCACACTATATCTTTACAAATTATAGCCTATGTGTAATTTTGATGTGTAAGTTATATTATTATAAAGTTTCATCAAAATCCATTCAGTAGTTGTTGCGTGAAAGAGTAACAAACATGCTTACCAAGTTTCGCGTTTATAATATTTATAGAGATTGTAGAGGGTAGCGGTTTCGGTAAACGTTACCCTGCCTTGAAAAAAATTAACATCTAGAACCCGATTCCAGCGCCACCTACCGGGTCTAATTTTGACTCTAAACCATTCCCGGACCCACACAAATACTATATTTGTTCCTCTTTCACGCAAAAAACTACTGAATGGATTTAGGTAAAACTTTACACATCAGAATATCACATAGGCTATAATTATAAAGATATAGTGTGAATTCTCCCAAATATAACTTTTCCATCACTACGCGGGTGAAACTGCGGGCGAAGCTAGTATTTTATAATTCTCCACGTTATACTTATGCCAGGTGGTAGGGCATTTGCCCGACTGGATTCCTACCACCCTTGGTATAAAGTATGTCGCTATAACGACCTGGAGTTGTGTTCCGGCATTAGTGCCAGGTTCCAGTCTCCTTTAGAGAGCAGCAGCGCATTTGTAGCACCTTTGGTGTTGCAAAGGTTTATAGGCGATGGTAACCGCTTTCCATCAAGTGCGTCGTCTGCCTCTCTGCTGTACTCTTGCAATAAAAAAAACTTGATAATTTGTAATTTGTAGTACTGTTAAATTAGTTAATGATACGGTAAGAAGAGTTGTAGAAATGGAAATCCAGCATTAAAGCGCCGATGTCTTTTGTAAGGGCCAAGGGTTATAAACTTCTTTCAGAACGGAAACAGGGAATAATAAATTAATTAGTAATTGCGTAGTTGATTAGGTAAAAAGAAACTTCATATAAAGTATACGAATACATTTGCACATAATTAAGTTAAATTTGCATTTGACATTGTTGAGTACAATGGTTTTTCTTAAGATCATTTTCGTACATTACAAACAGGAGTTTGCAATGAATTATACTATTTAATGATGTTTAAATAGTATAGTCGCTTGTCTAACGGTCGCCTTTAAATGAAATTAGTTAATCATATTAAACAGCCTTAATACGTTTTACACAAAACGTTCTTTAAACATGCAAGCGGCGGCAAATTTTACGTTGTGCAAGACGCTAATTTTATTTAAGGTTGTTAAATACGTACTGTGTTTCTTAAATAAATTTAAGCAACTTTATGCAAGCGGCCCAAATGTCTTGAACAACTTAAGCCATATCTAAAGTTAGATATTCTACTGTAATACTACTACTCCTAGAACTACTACTAATAGGACTACTACTACTAGGACTACTACTACTAGGATTACTACTACTAGGACTACTACTACTAGGACTACTACTACTAGGACTACTACTACTAGGACCACTACTAGGACTACTACTACTAGGACTACTACTACTACTAGTAGTAGCACTACTACTATTCTACTGTAATATTTAATTTTAGTTGTGGCTTCGAGCTGACGGTCTTTGAGAACGTCAGAGAGACTTAGGGCACCGATACGTACTGAGGAGAACGCAAGATTGTTCACTGTCCAGGTTTTGCATCTCTGATATGCTCTGTTGGCAGATGTCCGGTCTGCTAAATCTATCCATTCATTTAACAGACTTATAGACTTGAAGGAGCATTTTAGGGGATAGTATTGTTACTACCGAATGTCGACAAAAGACAAAACCACACCTGCGTCCGTAGAAACACACTTTATTACCTTTTTCGGCATTCGGACATCTGTTGTTTGCTTTGTATTTAAAAATTGTAATTAGAAAAACAGGGTGTTGTAAACTTTTATGGCAGTCATTAGGCAAGTGTGTCGAACTGATTCCAAGAAGTCCAATCTAAGTGGGTCGGCAGCCGTATTGTGTCGGTGCAGTAGTCCGAAGCCTCCAGTCATCCACTAACTGTTTAAAACTATAAAAGATCAGAAAGAGGCTAATATGGAGCGACAGATTCTGAACATTTTTTAATGTATTGTATAACATCAGCAGACAGGCAATATGGCCTACTTGATGGAAAGCGATTACCATTGCTTATGGACATTTGTAAAGGTGCTACCAATGTTCTGCTGTTCTCTAAAGGGAGACTTGGACCTGGCCACTAAACACAACTCAAGGTCGTTGTCGCGGCATACTCTAGATCAGGGGTGCTAGCCATCCAGATGGGCAAATACCTTACCACCTGGCTGTGGGTTGTTTTGTCGCCTGTTACGACAGGCCACCCTGCCGCAGGAAATTGTATTCACCGTTCTGCTTTAGTCTCTAATAAAAAAAAATCAATTAATATTGACCAATAATGAACACGATTAGTAATTTGGGAACAAATGTATGGCACTTGGAATTTTTCGAAATACATCTGTTGATTATTTTGGGAAGAACTTTTTTATCGTTGAGTAGAATGAAACTAAATTTATAAAATATGTTTTCAATATTTTGTCGTCTGAGTAGTTTGGGAACTTTTTTTTAGTAGGTACTATGGCAACAAGTCAATAAATGAATGGACACTCATAGGAGCTCAGAATAATGCAAAAATAAGGCTATATTGGTTATGAAAATGGAAATGAATTTACTGTCATTCCTCTCTTGCTTTTGACCTTATTTTCAATAAATACAAACCCAGTATAAGTATTAATTTTTGATGCCTATTTCATATAATTAAAGATTGTATTTTGAGACAAAAGTTAGATCTTACATTAGATATCTAAGATACAAACTAACACCTCACTTTTCATTGAAATCCTTTCAGTTGTAATCATGAAGAGTTAAGACACCGACGTAGATATTTTCTTATTTATATGTATTTACGCATTAACAGCTACATAAGCATGAAGCTAATGATTTAAATACTTGAAAAGGTTATTAAATACGGAGGGGTCAGAACTTCCACGATAGACAACTATTTATACAAAATGTTTGCATTGCATTACTTAAATGACATTTATTTATTTATAAACCAAGGTATTAGAAGAACGTCTAAACCGTTAAAATTATTTTATTAGAATTTGTTTTAAATTAAATAAATATATTTAAAAGACAATAAGAATAATGAAATAATAACACAAGACAATAAAAGTGGTATATGATATATTGTTTATGTTTTAGTTTTATACACGCTATTTGATGTATGGAAAACTATTTAAAAAATAAGGAGTCACCACAAGCGCTAAGTCAAAAACGTGTGTATGTTTTTAAGAACCGACTTTCATTTGAGTGAGTAAAATAAAACATAAAAAAATATATACCTTTTTTTTAAGGCGGGGAAATGCTTCCGATTTACGCACAATACTGGATTCTGGTTAGGGCGCATAATCGCATCGGTCGGGGGCGGCATTACTGCATGCAAAAGTAATCCACCAGCGATCGACTCCAGCTTGTGTGGCGACTCAAAGTAACTGTGTACGGACAGTTACCCCACTAACCACTGAAACCACCCTCCTCCCATGTGCCCCGCGCTTTTGTGTAGGAAAAGCTGTGACTTAGAACAGAGTCACGCCCAGTCCGATCCAGCGCAAGAAGTGCCCGAATGTGCCCCGAGAAGCAGGACACATCCACTTCGTCATACGGGGGTCGTGAATTCTTTGCTCCCTAGCAAGCTAAAGGCCCCCCGCAGCGGTATTATGCAGGGAGGGAAGAAATGCGCGTACCTGCCTCTCCGGGTGCCAGCTGAAGCCCGGCGACCTCGTGTAGACGCATACTCACGCGCAGTAGGACTTTTCTCCCTATCTCGTTCAGCGGCCTCTTTGAGAGCCATTACTGTCTCACAAAAAGTAACCGCAGGCCCCCAGGTGTCGCTGCTATGCAACTTAGCTTTCACCAAGTTGCAGAGCGAGTCGACCACTCCTACGTGTGTCTCGAGTTCGAAACGCTGAGGCGATTGTAGCCGAGTGCACACAAATATGTGTGCACTCGGCTACAATCAAAACGGAAGAAGAAACAAAGAGCAACAACAGTGTTGCAAGTTTAAAAATAATATTATCATATGTTCGTGCTGCCAACAATAATTAGTTCATCTTACAAATACGTACATCGTAAATTAACGTGTACTCATACTAATCTCAGTTCAGTATATTTTAGTTTTTTTTTAATATATTATAGTTAGGCAACTCCTTGGTAGTGGACGATTGTCTAATGTGCGTCTTTGGCCGCAATCAAGTTTTTCAAACTAGTGCTGGATCATTTACGTTTGACTTAAATCGACTGTTTACTGCTCAACAAAGTAGAAACCAAAAGAATGTTATTACGCTATAATATTTTTACAGAAAACCTCATTCCCACCAATGACGCGCGCGACTAGACCCGGGAGAATCATGCAGTTCCTATATTATACATTTTAAATGACAATTATTTATTTTAAATATGATGTTAAGAACGTTACAATATATAAAATTAAAAGAATATACTATAATTTTTTTCATGTAAACCTTATAAAATATAAATTGTTAATTATTTTAATTATCAAACAAATAATCTCATTTTATTCGGCAGACAAACATACATATTGTACATTCCAAAGCTATGTAAGTTACGTTTGTGCTACGGGTAACACACAACGGACCACTTTGGGGTCGCTATCAGACACCCAGACCATAGTAAATAACAGAAAGTTCGTTTAAGACATTCGCCATGCCAGGCATCGAACCCGGAGTCTCTAGCCCACTCAACCACAGAAGCCGTCATTAATATTATAAAATTCTAAAAAACAAACACGATGCAGTTTAAGATTTCTTGTTTGTTTGTCGGTATGTTTGTGTATTAGGGATTCACGTAAAACTTCTGGGCCGATTTCTAAGCGGTTTTCAACAGCAAATTCTTAGACTTAATTAAAATCTGTGCTACTTTTATCCTACGAACTTACGGGAATATTTATGGGAATAATTTAAAATGTGCAGATTTGAAACAAAATCTAATTCCAAAGTAATTTTTTGACTGTTCAATACAAAATTTAATGTAATAAAATGTGTGGTGATATTTTTTCATCCCGGGAATCCCGGGGGAATTTTTCCGGGAGCGGTTTGAAGTTCTTCGAATGCATAAAAATTAGCTTATTCTGACACAGTGCACTGAAACGATAGCTTACGTCATTTTTCATATACTGCGGTGTTTTGTGTCCCGGGAATCCCGCGAGAAATTCAATTCAAGCGTATACGAATTCGCGGGCATATCCTAATAAAAAATATATTTATATGCAGGAGCTGAAAGGAAAACTTTCTTAAAACATTTAATAGTAAAAAAATGGGTTTCCTAGAAGAGAGAGTTTTGACTGATGTCCCGCTGATAACGGAGTTCTTTCATGGGAAGACCATCTTCATCACCGGTGGATCTGGTAAGAAAATGTAACGACATGTTCTGAAATTCATTTAGATTTTATCTTTTTTATTTTTTATTGCAGGAGTTCAGCAGACAAGCAGACGGCCCACTTAATGGAAAGCGGTTACCACTTACCATCGTATATGGACATTTGTAACACCAAAGGTGCTACAAATGCGCTGCTGCTCTCTTAAGGGAGACTGGAACCTGGTCACTAATGCCAGAACACAACTCGAGGTTGTTATGGCGGCATAATTTAGACCAGGGGTGGTAGCCATCCAGTCGGGCAAATGCCCTACCACCTGGCAAAATGGCACTTGGCTTATCTACAGATGTACGGCCATAATGATTTTTTATAAGTTCCATTTTCAAAGCAGTATTTTTTCCAAAATACCTTCCTATTTCGCGTTATTATTATATTACTGACTTTGGTATAATTGCCTGGGATCAGGCCTTAAGGTCCTCTTGATCTCCTGAACCGAATTTGATGTTTTGTTTTGTAGATCCCTGGATTGTTTATATTTAAAATTGGAACTGGTAGGTGGCTGTAACGGGTCTTAGATTTTTTTGACGGCAGTACAACGTCTGCTGGGACCTCTAGTTTTGTATAATTGCAGGTTTTATTGGGAAAGTACTGATCGAGAAACTTCTTTATTCGTGCACGGACTTGGAACGTATCTACCTTCTGTTGAGGAGTAAAAAAGGAGTCAATCCTGAAGCTCGACTATCTCAAATCTACGAAACTCCTGTAAGTCAATAATTTTTATAAGGTACCTAAAATATGTTTTTTATTAGAACACTTCAGCAAACAGAAAGTCGGCCAACCTGATGGAAAGCGGTTACCATCGTCTATGGATATTTGTAACACCAAAGTTGCTACTAAAGGCTGCCGATGTTTAAACGGAGTCCGGAGCATGACCCGGCATTAGCGGAACACAACCTAAGGTTGATATGATGGCATACTGCAGACCAGGGATGGTAGCCATCCCGACCGACAAATACCCTATCGCCTAGTTGTGGGATGGTTTTGTTGCCTCTTAAGACAGGCCGCCGGTCGCATGAAATTTTATTCACCATTCCTGCATGGATAAATATAATTGATCATCGAAAAAGTCATCGTAGGGTTAAATCCCTGTTATGTTTGGAGTGTTCGTTTGAGGGCCTGGGGTCCGCTTAGCTATTTTTTCTGCTACACTTCGCGCGGTGTTTCACATCGCTTATTCTGAGAACATGCGTGTTAACCCTCACGAATAGTGGCTACCATTTCTTAGGCTTACCTCTTGTATCTAGATCTGGCGGAGGAGGCATAGTGTGGCATTTGGTTCTCAGTTACTTTTTAAATAGCTTCAATGTATACACGTGGAATGCTTAGAATGTTATATATATATATATATAATATTATAGATTAAATTTTTTATTTATTTGTTAACTTAGAAATATCGCTTTCATTATATACATAACTTCACGCCAGGTCCGTTGCGGGGTAGGCACGAAGCACAGAGCGCCATTCAGGCTTCGTCTTACCTCACTGGCTTCTTTGACATTCATAGCTCTTGTCATGCACGCTCGTCTGTTCTTAAGGCTCCTGACATCACCTTCTGCTAGTACACGATCAATTTGATCATGGAAGGTGTATTGTGGCCTTCCGCGACGTCTGCATCCATCCACTTTTGCATTGTATATCTGTTTAGTCATTCTTCCATCATTCATTCTTTCCACATGCCCGAACCATCGGAGCATTCCTTTCCTTACCTTCACCCCGACACTCTCTTTCAGGCCAACTCTCTTTCTTACTTCGGTATTACGCTTTCATTACAGTTGTTACCTAGCGTGGTATACATAATAAGTTATATATACATATTCAGTCGTCATAACATATAATGTAATATGCAGTTCTTCTAAATTCAGTCACAGTACAAATAAATATGTCAATTTGATGAAATCTTCTGTTTAATGTTCGCAAGGCCTGTGTCGTAAGCGCCTTATTAAGTAAGTTGATCCTGCCGTATGGCACTACGGACATTGGTGGCTGCCTACGTCTTATGCAATTTGATGCAAATGATAAACATAGCCCCTTATACTTCTTCTGGAAGACGAGATTTAAAAACTAGGTCACAAATAAAATAAGTTATTGATCACGATAACCGATTGATGATTAAATGAATTTCAACAATTAAGTTACGTTCCATCAGGGACGCACAAAAACCCCGTTCACGAACGCGATTTTACCCGTTCCACTTGTTCGCCGGCTTTACAATCGTAATCCCAAGTGGAACGGTTATTTGACCCACCTCTTGACATGCGTCGTTGTGAGCGTTGTCTGATCGAAAACGATGACGTCATTATATGTGTTTTCGGTACGTGATGACCGCGGTCGCCTAACGGAATGGCTAACAGAGCATTTTGGGCGTTGTGAGCTACTAATGGAACGCCCTGTTGGTAATATGAAAACATTGACACCACACGATTAATTCATTCAAAGTAACTAAACCCTCTAAAATTATAAAATTATTAACATAATAAAAGAAATCTTAAAACCAGAAAGAAAGTAGATTATTTGAAGCAATAGCGACCGATCTTATCTTTTTTTATTCTAGGCTAAACAATGTATGAAAGCGTAGCCCTCTGTTTAAAAAAAATGACAGCTGCACGTGATACTGTATGATTCAAAAGAACTGCTTGCTCACTTACGTTTCCTACTGGGCGATTGTCATTTTTTCTTCTGTGGTCATAGAAAATAGCAATGGCCACTGGAGTTTTTGGCGGGAACTGAAAGGAGATGTTGTGCTGTGCAGTTTTATTTTCTAAAAATCTGTAAAATTGCTCTAAAATGAACAATAGTTGTAGGATATTGATAGCTTATGAGTAGTAATTATGTGTTTTGTGAGAAATGTGAACTGTATAGTCAATTGTGGCCTTTTGAGTTGTCACAAGAACTCCGTTGAATGGCAATAGCTGATTACCTACAGCTCAGCTGTGCTACACATAGCCTTTTTTTTTTTTTTTTATTGCAGGAGATCAGCAGACAGGCAGACGGCCCACTTGATGGACAGCGGTTACCATCGCCTATGGACATTTGCAACACTAAAGGTGCTACGAATGCGCTGCTGCTCTCATTAGGGAGAGAGAGCCTTAAGAAAATGAAGAGACTATATTGTAAACTAAGATCTGGCTTAAAGACCTACTTGCCAAGCCATAAACCTAAATAAGTAATAAGCAATGGCTGCCTTTGCTGTAGTTCTTTGAACCGAATCTTTCTAGAACACCAATGGGAATTACTAAATGTATTCAAATATTTTCTGACATTTAACCTGGATGCTAATACAATGTATTGTTAGTAATTAAATGGATTTTGAACTTATATATTTGTAATTCAAATTATTTGTATGATGAAATCATGATGACAAGCGACAATATATTTAATTTTGTACTATGTGATTGCGATTTTGGTTCGCATTTTCCATCCTGTAAAAACACGAGCACAATCTATACCAATATTATAAAGAGGAAAGATATATATTTTTGTATGTTTGTAACCAATAAACTTAAAAACTACTGGACCGATTTCAATACCTATCTTTATATATAAAAATGAATGTTTATATGTCCTTTATAGAATCGTAAAGTATACATTTGATCATGTGATGACCAATGTGTGGATGAGCAAAGTTTTTGTGCATGATCCAAAGAAGGTTTCTGAGTTGATTCACAATTGGACCCGGTAGGTGGTGCTGCTCTCGGCATATCGATTGAAACATTTCTGGCCAGGACGATGTCGGTTAGACGTGGTGCTTTCTGGAGAAGCCTTAAGTGGACTCCGGGGGTCAAGGCAAGATCCCGTGCTGGCCTTAGCCTCCCGGCACGGAGTAGAGATCGCTAGATCTAAGACTCAAGCTCCACGGGTAGAAATGATAAATGGCAGAAGGTTGGAATTAGCTTCGGCGAACTTCCAACCCACCTCTCTACACTCCTTAGCCACTCACACCCATGTTACTCCTCGCTAAGCTTGTACGGCATTTTTAGGGGACCATGCAGTGAGTGGCAAGTCAACGTCTGCCCATTTTATCCATGTTCCTCGAACATTCCGACGGGTAGACGGCATAGTTCCCATATTTCTAGACTCCTAATAATATGAGCAGTTCACCCCAATAGCCTGGTAGTGTTTGTTCTCATTTCCCACAATGGTCTTACCCCTCCTTGGGTACATTTTTATATGGTGTAGACAGTGTAGACGTGTTGGCCTTTGCATGGCCCCATGCAAATCCTGCAAAAAATCCGGCCATTTTTATGGCCCATGGTCTTCAAAGACATACAATTAATAATATTGGTTCATTGATTTGTATTTGGACTAAAAATATAATGCATGTTCTAGTGCTTCGATAGACTTCGCGGAGAGAAACCTGAAGTCTTTCAATCCAAAGTGTTTGCGGTAAATGGCGATGTAAGCGAGTTGGGTTTGGGTGAGTGATTTTTTTATTTCCTACCTCGGACAACGAATCAGTATGGCGACCCAGCAAGGTAACGAAGCTAGCCTTCCAAGAATCTTACCCATTGCCTTTGATGAACTAGGTGATGGATATACAATTTTTTTGTATATATTATATTTGAATTTAATATTGGAATGAGTAAGTGACTTTTAAGTTGTTTCTGCCACTGATGAAGTTACACTTGATGATATATCTTGTAATAACGAACACCTCTCGTATTCTTTAATCAAGTCTTCTTAGCCCCTAACACTTGGCTCAGTATACTACTTATTGTCTTAAGGGGTAGAATGGGGTACAATGCAATATAAGTTACGTTTCCTTCTTTGTACTTTCATTATATTTTACTAATCTAGAGTAGATTGATATCTGTTTCACCATAAAGGCAACTGATTCTGTTGGTTTATCCTAGGATTATTATTTCGTAGATTAATTAAATAATCATTATTTAACTTTCAGGGTTGTCCGAAGAAGATAGAGCGTTGTTGGTGAATCGAGTAAATATTATATTCCACGTTGCAGCTAGTGTCAGGTAATAATACACCTATTTATACATGATGCATCTATCTTGATTCGAAAGTTTGTGAGGATAGTCGGATGTTTATTATTCTTTAACACAAAAGCTACTGAATAGATTTTGATAAAATTTGCAACATCATAGCTTAAAGGTTGTTAAATGGGACTGTCACATTAGCTTGGTTACTTTATTTTGATTTTCGTATGAACGGATACAATTGCTTCTAAATAAGATTCAAAAGTCCCTTTCTTCGGGACGAAGTCGTAAACTAGTGTCTTCTTTTTTACAGGTTTGATGATCCCTTACCCTATTCAGCAAAACTAAATCTTCGTGGAACGAAAGAGATGATTGAGTTGGCCAAAGACGTCAGGGATTTACAAGTGAGTTACCATTGCATAAATAATCCGCTTACGTCGAGCATCAAGTTGGTATCGCGGACCCGATACTAGCAAATGGATTAGAATCACTTAATTTCTAAAAAGGACTGCGTCATTCTCCAACCCTTTTGTTTGTATAAATAACCATGCTCTACGCTTGACTCAAAATTCCTGCGGGATTCTCGGGACACAGCATTAGAAAAAGAATGTAAGTTATTCTTACAATGTAAACTGTGTCAGAATAAGTAAGTTTTTATGTACCCGAACTACTTACTACAAACCGCTTTCGAGAATATTTCCGCGGGATTTCCGGAATAAAAAGTAGCACAGATTTTAAGTCTAAGAATTTTCTGTCGATCAGCGAAAACTGCACAGTGCCCTAGTAGTTTTTACGTGAATCTCATACAAACAGACAAGAAATCCACGGTTGATAAAATCTATTTCATTTATTTTATTGCTACAGTGTATAGACATGGCATGTTTAGAATGTTATAGATTAGATAGAAGATGAGTGTTCCGAGGAAATGTTTGATTTGGCACCAACGAACAGACCAACCAAATAAGTTTTTCATATAAAAGCTCTTTTATTCGCATATTTTAAAGCTTCTCGTTTTTTTTTCTTGAGCTTTTCCCCTCCAACTTAGCAGTGGTCAGTGACAGCTAATTCCCATATTAATATTATGATGTTAAAAAAAAAGTTTTTGTTCAGCAATAATGATTTATGACTAATCTTTGCAGGTCTTTGTCCACGTCTCCACATCTTACTCTAACACGAATAGGGAGACCATAGAGGAGGTTATGTACCCTCCTTTGGCGGATTGGCGTGAAACGTTGGAGATATGCGACGCAACTGACTTGCACACTTTGAGGGTTTTAACTCCTATGTAAGTATGTGAGGGGAACATTAATTTTGTGTTTGGAATCTGAACATGGATTGTGAAATGTATTCTAAATGTCCCCCTACACGTCGAGCCTTTACCGCCATTTTATCGTAGGCGAGATTACGATCTTACTATATTTTAAGTTACAAAAGGTACTCCGAACTAATTATTTGTTTTAGGAATTTCAGTTTTTGATTCAGCAGGGTCTAATCTGACTTAAACTAGAAGCCCTAAAACAAAGTAATAACTTAAAATGCCTTCTGCAACAAAAAATGTACTAAGGTCCAAATGTCGCTTACGATAAAATAGCGGTAAAGGCTTGTGTACTAAAATTATGATAAATTGAAAATTGGGGATGGCCACCGTACGTGTTGATGGTTAAAAAATTTTGTTACTCTAATGAAGTAAATCATTAATTTTTTTATTAACACAATTAATATTATGCATTTGGCCACATATACTATCATTAACATGTACCTTTTTTTTTTTTTTTTTCAGGGGAAATCCGTTTGAGGACCGTAGGCCGCGCGAGAGGGAAAGGTCGCGGCCCGTGTGTGGGATTCGCCGGGTCGGGGTGGCACTAGCACCCCACGTTGAGCTGTGGGGAACTATTGCCACGCCGCGGTTAGGGATACCCACTAAAACCCCTGAGCGATCACGAGAGTCCTTTGTCCAGGCTGTGGGCTCGCTCGCGCATTCACCACCAGCCTGGACGGACGGTGGCCGGCCCCTTGCGGGCTGGCCTCTCCATTTGGTAGCCGGAGATTTGGGTCTCTCCGGCTTCTCTACCTCACCGCGAGGTGAGAGAGGGCGCGCGGGTCGGCGCGCGTCCCTCCTCTCCGACCTTTATGTGCGGGCGGGTCCGGTTTCCCCGCCAGTCGCTCGCACGGTCGTAGCCTACGGCGGCTGGAGGTCGTCATGGACGACTCTCAGACGCCGCCGCCGGCGCTGACGGGAGGGGAGCGTCGTGGATTGCTCCCTCTCCCGCTCCGCCGTCTCCTTCGCGGACATGACGGTCTCGCAGAAGGAGGCGGCTGCGTTCCACGCGTCGGCGCTCCCAACCATGGCCTTCACCACGGCCGGGAGGGACAAATCCGCCCCGATGGCTGTGACGAGATCACGGCGCTGCTCGTCCCAGGCTGGACACACCTGGAGGGTGTGCAGCGCCGTGTCTTCGTCATTGCCGACGCAATGGTGGCACCCTGACGTCTGTTCGCGCCTTATTTGACACAGGTACCTCCCGAAGCAACCATGCCCCGAGAGGACCTGCGTCAGGCGAAACGTCAGGGTGCCATGACGCCTCTGCAGCCATTCTGGCATGATTGGCCTCACCGCTTGGATAACGGCGAGGCCTGCGCTGGGGTTCAGAAGGCGGTCCGCCCACTCTGCCACCTGGAGCTGGCGCAACTCGTCTCTGCGCCCCTCTGTCTCGCGGAGGGCAGGTCGGCCAACACTGGCCTCCTTTTCCTTGCGCCACACGTACAAGGAGGCCAGTGTTCTGGCCTCCAGGTCCCACGGCAGAGCACCGGCTAGAAGGGAGGCCGCTTCGAAGGATATCGTGCGATATCCTCGGACGGCTCTGACGGCCAGCATACGCTGTATCTGTCGCAGCGTTGCGACGTTGCGAGCCAACAGGGCGCCCGCCCACACCGGGGCCCCGTAAAGGGCCATAGAACGCACGACTCCCTCGAAGAGTTTTCGGCACTTCACATTTGGCCCCCCGACGTTGGGCAGCAAGCGCGAGAGTGCGCCCGCTGCCCTCTTGAGTCTGGGGGCCATCTGCTGGAAATGAGCCGAAAAGTCCCATCGGCTGTCTAGAACCAATCCCAGGTACTTCATTGTTGGCTGGACGCCGATGCGGACGCCTCCAACTGTGATGCCGGAACCCGCAGGTGGCTTTCTCCGAGGCCCGTGAAAGACCACGGCCTCGGATTTGTGCAGCGCCACCTCAAGACCCAGCCGCCGGATTCGGTGGACCACCTGTGCAACCCCAGCTGTCGCCAGAATGGCTGCCTCAGGATACGTCCTCCCCCGTGCGACGACCAACGTGTCGTCAGCGTAGCACGTGATGCTTACGCCGCAGAGGGGGACGCCCCGCAACACCCAGTCGTAGCCGATGTTCCACAGGATCGGCCCCAGTACCGATCCCTGTGGAACGCCGCACGACATCTCCTGGCGTCCCCAGCCGTTTTGACCCGGGAAGATGACAGCCCGTTCACTGAGATATGCCCCGACTATGTGGCGGAGGTAGATCGGCACCCCGTGATATCGGAGTGCCTCCCTGATGCAGCTCCAGGGCATGCTGTTAAACGCGTTGGCGATGTCCAACGATACCGCCATCAGCACTTCGCCGCTAGAGACTGCCTCCTCCGCCTGGCTCTTCACTCGCATTATCGCGTCAATTGTGGAGCGCCCCTTGCGGAAACCGAACTGGACATCGGCCACGTCCGGCCCCTCCATTGACAGGTGCTGGACGAGGCGGTTTGCAATGACTCTCTCGAAGAGCTTGCCCACCTCGTCCAGCAGCACGATGGGCCGGTACGCGGACGGTGATTCCGCGGGGCGCCCCTCCTTTTTGAGCAGGACCAGTTTCCCGGTTTTCCACTGCCGGGGGAACCGGCCCTGCTCTAGGCACGCGTTGAAGAGCCTTAGTAGTCGGGGCTCCAGGGCGTCGTAGGACAGAGCCCACGCACGCCCTGGGAGGCCATCTGGACCGGGGGCGGTGTTTTTGGTTCGCAGTCTGAGAACCGCTGCCCCCAGCTCTTCCCGGGTAACGCCGGGCACGTCGCTGCTGCTGTCGTCCGCGCTTGGCTCCCAGTTGGGCGGAACCATAGCGGGTGGCTTGTGCTCGTCTCTCAATGGGAACAGGACACGAATAATTTCCGTGATCTGCTCCGGAGGGAGAGTCTCGGTGAGCGGGGGGGCCCACGGGTGGAGTTTCTTTCGCACCATCCTGTAGGGTCGCCCCCACGGATCTTGGTCCAGACTCGCTAAGAGCTCCCCCCACGCTGCAGACTTGGCGTTTTTTATCGCCGTCTGCAGCGTCTTTTTCGTAGTGCGATATTCCTCGTAGAGGCGAGCCTCGTCCTCGACGAAGGTCACATCACGGCGATGCCTCTTTTTGTGCCTGACGTACTGGCGTCGCGCAGCCGCACAGTTGCGGTGAAGCTGCGCAATCTCGTCGCTCCACCAGTACGCCTGGCCCTTGGGTCGGTGGCGACACACTCTTGGCATCGCTGCGTCACAGACCTCTGTCATTGCCGCCCGCAGACGTTCCGCCTCCTCGTCGACGACGAGGGCGTTACCAGGGGCATCGGTGTTATTCTGCAAGCCCCACTGGCTTACTAGTAGGGCCTCCTGGAACGCCTCTCTGTCCAATTTTTTGATTGCCCAGCGTGGACTGTTCCCAGCCGGGGACGTTTGGGCTGGTGGTCGTGAGGTCTGGGTGGAGACGTCGAACCGTATATAGCGATGATCCGACAACGTCTTTACCCCTTCCAGGACCTTCCAGCCTCGGACTCGACCCGCGACGGCAGGGCTCGCGAACGATATGTCCACGATGGACCCACCCTGCCGTCGTACGCACGTGAGTGCATTGCCCCGGTTTATAACCAGCAGGCCCGTTTCCAGAGCCCACTCTTCCAACACTTCGCCCCGGGAATCGGTAACTCGGGAACCCCACGCCATTGATTTCGCGTTGAAGTCCCCGAGTACCATAATGGCGCGAGGGAGGACTCGTGCAGCGAACGTGCCAAGCTCGGCCAGGAACGCCTCGAATTCACCGAGTGTGCGATTGGGGGAGAAGTATACCCCCACGACCATGCACTTGCCGACGCTGGCCGCGACGTAGCCCGTCCCCCGCGTGATGTTGGCGAGGGGCGGGGAGCCTGCAGCAACTCTACTTGTTAGGGCCACCAAGCCGCTCTGGTCACCCGCCCAATCGTTGCGGTCGGGGACCCGATACGGCTCGGCAATCACGGCCACGTGAATGTTCCACTGCGCCAGGGCCTGGAACAAGAGATCCTGGGCCCCAGCACAGTGGTTTAAATTTGTCTGGAGGAGACGAATGATGGCCATTAATTATGGAGTTCATTCGTCTCCTCCGTTGTTTGTGGCTGCGAGCGAGCATTCTTCACTGCCCCTCTCATCTGCCCCTTCTTGTTTCGGCTGGCACAGGCCCTGCCACCGAGCTGGTGGTTGGGCTTCTTGCCGGCCGCTTCGCACCGAACGCAATGCGGTTTGGCAGAGCAGTCGCCCGCCCTGTGGCCTTCTTGTCCGCATCGGAAGCACAGAGTAGACCGATCAGCCTCGGTCTTGCAATTTGCTGCGACGTGGCCGTCCCCGAAGCACCGGAAGCATCTTTTTGTGATCTCTGGGAGGAGCTTAAGGTGGGCCGAGGTCCATCCGACCAGCAGCCTGTGCCCCAGCAGTTTGTTAACACCTGCCACAGGGCAGGTCACAACGGTGGATCCCATGCCGTCGAATCCCAGCCGGATTGGTGTGCATTTCACCTGCTCGACCGGGCATTCTCCGACACGGGCAATAGCAGCCGCCAACTCTTCGGTGGTGACGGAGTCATCAAGCTCCGAGACACGAAGCCGCGCGCACTTTGTCGGTCTGGAGACGCAAATGTCCTCTGTTTTGAGGGACTCCCTGATTTTTTGGGCCAGGGAATCCGCCCTCCCACCGCTTGTTGCGCCTGGGATCTCCAGAATGCGCGCGCCCGTCACTGCGCGCCGGAAACGGATAGATGTGATGCCGAGGTCCGGAAGGTTAATCCTTTGCTTGGCCTCGGCTATCACACTGGCGTAGGTGATACCACGTTTTTCCGCCTCCGGCTGAAGCTTGATGACCACAACTTGTGAGTGTGGCTGCTTTAGTTTGGGCTGGGTGGTGGCAGGTTTACCCTTTGCTAATCTCTGGTTTGGTTGGGTGGTCCGTTTGGGGCCGCCCTTTGCCTTTTTCTTGCCCTTGCCCTTTTTCTTTTTCTCCACTACGGTCCAACCCTCTTCTTGTGTAGCAGAGGGCTGTGGTGTAGAGAGTTGTGGGGTGACGGATTGCAGTGTGGGAGGGGCAGGGGCAACTGTTTTTCCGGAAGAGGATACGGCCTTCTTTGCCCGGGTCGTTTTTTTAGGTTTGGGGCCTTGCGAAGATGAGTTGGTAGAAGGCTGAACCGCTGGACGATAAGTCGCAAGAAGACGGGTCGCAGGACGCTGGGTCGTTGGGGAAGGCAACGGGGGAAACTCAGCGTTCTCTTCCATCTCTATGCGAGGCGGTGCGGTTACATTGGAGCCAGCCGGGGACCTAATTTCGGCGATTAGGGCTTGTAACCAGGCTGGGGGCCGGTCTTCAGAAGAACTGGCCTTGGCAGGAGGTGTAGGTATGGAAGGGCGGGAGAGTCGAGCCTCAGCGAGCTCTATTCTCATTTTAGCGACCTCGTTACTGAGGTTACGGGTCTCAGATTCCAGGCGCTTGTTGTGCGCCCGAAGTCTGGTAATCTCATCATCAGTGGTGCGATTAAGGAGTTCTTCGGCGATTTCCTCAATTGCAGCCACTGCTTTTTTTAACTGGTTGACACAGGTGCCCTTCAATCCCTTGGATACCTTGGCGACTTCGGAGATGTCTGCCAAGGCACCCGTGATGTGGGATTGAAGATCCTGTGCCGTATCGCGGCGAACGTTCAAAGTTTTTTCTTTAGCAAGAGGTGAGAAGGCGACCCTGGCCAGCCTCCGAGTCTCCAATTCCGCTTCCCGCTGAGCACGCAGTTCTTCCTGCTCGCGCTCCGCTTCCTTTTGCGCCTTCTTTGCAGCACACATGCCGACGTATTGGCCCGTGGTGGGCGGTTGAGCACGGCTCTTATTTGTAGGGGTGCCCGATACCTCCTCAGGAACCTCGTCAGGAGAGGTGGCCTCCTCATTCGTCTTCGGAGATGGGGAGCGAGAACCACTTGCCCATAGTCGGCCAGTCTCGGGCGAGGGGCTTCGACGAGACTCTGCCTGTGAGGTAGCCCTGGCGAAGGTCTCAATCTGCGCGGGTACCGTCAAGTCGGTGGGTGGCTCAGGATTGGATCGATGCGATCGTAGCGATCTCATCGATCCCAGTGACGAGCAGGATGCCACGGAGGTGGACCGGAAGCGGTCCCGCTTCTTCGTTGTACTACCCATACTAGGTTATTACGGCGGAAGGAAGAGTAAAACTATTACAGGAGGCATAAGTACGAGGGAAATTTTGAGAGACCTATCGAAAACGACTAATACGACGATTTTAGACCTATGCGAAGCCTTTTAGAGGCAGAACAGCGCAGGGAACCCAAAAAACGAAGTATTAAACAAAGACGTCTAGAACTGCTTTAACCTACCTTATGTATACTGGTCAATGTTCACTGTACAATAAACTAGTAGATATTTACAAATTACCAATAACTTATTTAAAATTTACTATCATTATACATATATTCTAAGGTAATCTATTTCTTTATATTTTAAAATAAACTTAGTCGATTTGCACTAAAGTCCAAAGAGAGCTGCGGGAGTTCTGTGGCAGAATCCTGCCAGGGCTGCGTTGCTCGCTGGTCAGGCTGGAGCTTCGTGACTCGCGGGTTTCACAGGTCTTTCTCCGATTCTCTTGGGAGCCTCATCTGGGTATTTTGTGTTAGTAGGGATGCAGCCTTGTGTGTAATACACCCCTACATTAAAATCGTAAAAGTTAATAAAAAAGGGTCTGCCGGCGGTCAACCATCGGTGCTGTATCAAGTGTTATGCACATGTGTGTATTGATGGCATTCCAGATATGACAACGCAACGGGACCACTTGTGCCCGCTGTTTTGTACCGCACTTGCTAAACCTCTGACACTGAGTTTTTTGTGACACTAATTTTTTGTTCACTTCACTGTCGGGCTTTAGGAATTTACAGTAAACTTTAATTTGGCACTATGATATCCATAATGGATAAACGAGCGGCACACGTGCGCCGCTCGTGACGACTCGTTTGCAACCATCATTAACATGTACCTGCTCCATCCCAGGCAGAGACAGGTGTAGATATAACATGACCGCCTAATGGCTTAAAGGAATATATTTCAGGCTTTTGGATGAACAAGGCCTTTTGCAGAAGAGAGAAGAGTGTTATTGTGTAAAAAATATAGTTTGTTTTATTATTTTAGGTATGTTGGTGAAATGCCGAATACTTACACATTCACCAAGCAGTTAGCTGAGCACGTGGTATATGAGAACAGAGGAAAACTGCCCCTTGTTATTGTGAGACCTTCTATCGGTTAGTAATCTTAATAATAATAATAACTCGCGAGGTGGATTTATCCGTCCAGTAGCGGAGAAAGAACATAATTTCTTACGGTCGGGCAGCCTGTCGTAAGAGGCGACAAAACAACCCTGTCTGAATGGCTGCCACCTGAGGTCTAGAGTATGCCGCCATAACAACCTTAAGTTGTGTTTCGGCATTAGTGGTAAGGTGTCAGTTCTCCTTTAGAGAGCGGCAGGACATTGGTAGCACCTTTGGTGTTACAAATGTCCATAAGCGATGGTGGCCGCTTTGAATAAGGTGAGCCGTATGCCTGTCTGCTGAACTCATGCAACAAACAAATAGGTAGCTTTGTAGTGAAGCCTTGGTTTTGACGAGTGAAATTTATTTACGGAATTATGACGGTGAAGGCGTGTGGAGACTCGCCTGATTCGGAGACTTTGCCGTCACATCTAAAGCTCCCAGTATTCCTTCCATTCGCTTAAGACCAAGGCCGCGGGAAGTGACAACTGCCTGCTACGCAATGAGTCTTGTTCGGAGTCGACCAAAAAGACCTCATCCACTGTCACTAAAGTAGGAGTAAAGCAAACTCGCCTTAGTGGATTGAACGAACTACAGCCGGCTAGCACGACATTGAAATCGGCAGAGGTAAATCATGAGTTCCAGGGGAAGTGGTAATAATGATAGCATAATGTTCCGTAGTATTATTAATGGCCGTTGTATCTATTATCGATTGAATTTTGACTATATTTGTATGGAGCTGATATTAAATTTAATCGGTAGTAAGGCATATCATCATCATCATCACCATCCGACCGTTAAATCCCGGTTGCGTTCGGAGCGATCACTGCGTCGCCCAGGGTCCGCTTTCCTACTTTTTCTTCTCCACTTCGCGCGATCTTCGGCATCTCTTATATTAAGACCGTTGTTACGCATGTCATCCCTCGCAACGTCAAGCCAGCATTTCTTGGGCCTGCTCCTTCGATCGGGACCTGGCGGAGGCGGCATTGCTAGACATTTTTTCCACACGTAACTAGCCGGTTTCCGTAAAACGTGGCCGTATCAGCGTAAGCGACTCTCCTGCAGTTTGTCTACTATGTCACGGACGTGAAGGCTGCAGCGGATGTCCCGCATCCGCTGCAGCCTTGTTCCTGATGCGATCCTTTCGCGTGACTCCACACATCCACCGAAGCATATTCATTTCCGTGACACGCAGCTCCCGCTTGTGTCGCTCAAGTACAGGCCACGCTTCACTGCCATATAAAAGAACATGTCTAATAATGGATTTGTAGACCTGTCCTTTCAACTTAACCGGTATTTTGGGGTCGCAAATAACACCTGTCACCTCACGCCACTTAGCCCAAGCTGCTGATATTCGGGCCTTGACGTCGTGGGCGATGACCCCGGACGCGCTGAGTACAGATCCCAGGTACTTAAACTGGTCCGTGCGGCAGCGGTCCAAAGTAAGGCATATCAATAGTAAGATATATTTAGGAATGTGCCATGACATGAGTCACTTAAGGATTTATGAGCAATATTTTTCTTCCATGGCTCTTGTTATTCAAAGTTTCCCAATCTAGCGAGTCTCCACGCGCCTTCACCGTCATGATTCCGTAAATAAATTTCTTCTGTTCAAAACAAAGGATTCACTACAAAGCTACCTATTTTTTTATTATGTGAGTTCAGCAGACATGCATACGGCCTACCTGATTCAAAGCGGTCACCATCGCTTATGGATATTTGTAACACCAAAGGTGCTACCAATGTCCTGCCGCTCTTTAAAAGAGAAATGACACCTTACCACTAATTGTATGACATTCTTGATTATTTATAAATTATTTAAGGCCATAAATACATGCACTATGACATATATATAATATTTTGCAGTAATAGCCAGCTACAGTGAACCTTTCCCTGGCTGGATTGAAAACTTTAACGGACCAGTTGGAATATGCGTCGCCTGTGGAAAAGGTACTTTTATATTTTACATAAATGATATAAAATAAAATGTGTCTGGCAAGATTAAAGTTCGTGTCTTTATAATATTTTCTTAAGTTTTCGCGACTTGTACACATAATAAAACTACGTTTTAACGGTTTTAAGCGCGGTAATTTATTTTATTTAGGTTTATCCGACGTTTCGGCCGCTTTTCAGTTGCCGTGGTCACGGAAGACAAAGATGACATTTGTCGAACGTGTATTGTAAAGTTTTTATTCAGCCTACGCCAACTTGTTCATTTTAATTATTTAGTTTTATTTTGTTTATGATATTATTTACTCTATGGGAGCCTAATCTAATTTACCACCGCTTCACAACATGTTGTGGCTTGAAGAGAAGAAGCGGCGCAAGAAACTCTTCAGCAAACATGCCTAGTTCTAAAAATTTATATAATATTAAATGAGTGGAAGGAAAAATAAAAGATAAACTAAATATTAAATGAACAAGTTGGCGGTAGGCTGAATAAAACTTTGACATACACGTTCGACAAATGTCATCTTTGTCTTCCGTGACCACGGCAACAGAAAGCGGCCGAAACGTCGGATAAACCTAAATAAAATAAATTACCGCGCTTAAAACGTTAAAACGTAGTTTTATTTCGTGTCTTTAGTCTGGTCAACAAATGTAGTGGTTTTGTTGGTGGTGCGTCAGCGCTGTAAGTGGTGGTCTTTCATGCATTGCGTTTTCTTTATTTCTTATTTTCGTTTTTGATGTATAATGTAAGGTATTAGTAGTAGTTGTCTGCGGATTGTTATTTTTGTCACAGGTTTATTTCACTTATTTTTTTTACATTTTTCTTATAAATTTTATAAAATATGTATAATTTATATATTTTTTAAAAGCGATGTCCGCAACAGTAGGTGCCTATTAGGATCCAAGCTACCAGTGGTTAAGACTCCAGAGATAGCAACCTCCTTACAATACTTGCAGTATGCAATACTTAAATACGTATAATATATTTATGGACTTATAAAAAACTGAGATAGACATATATGTAATAAAAAAATATTAGCTACACTTGTTACTGGGGTGTTTCTTGCTGCTTCTCCTTGAACAGCGACGACACGTTGCGAAATGGTGAATGTAGAGTGAGAAGTAGACTGTGACCTCTAAAATATGTATTCCAGTGGAATCTAATTTGACCGAAAACTTTTAGATGAGTTTCAGATTTGCATCACTAGGTATCGAATCTTTGCAGCAAACCCTTCTTTATACGAATTCTATACGGAATTTCTTGATTAATTTAATCTATTAATTGCAGGTATACTCCGCAGTATCTACACGAAACCAGATTTGATATCTGACTTCATGCCGGTGGATATCTGCGTCAAACACATTATAGCCACTGCTTGGATTAGGGGGACTAAAAAGTAAATAACATTATTTGTATATTCACACGCACACATATATTGTGAATATTTCACGTGGTCTTTCAGGGCCAAGTCTTAAATTATACGAAATATCGAAAAACACTCGAAAGTAGTCTTAAGATCGACTGTAACGAAAACTAAAGAGGCATCATTAGATTTTTGATAAACAATAGTCAGGAATCGAATCGGTAAATTTTGAAAAAAAACACATTATTTTAACAAATTTTATTATGTCAAGCATTTATTGTTTGTATTGTTTGTTCTTTCAGACAACCTTCTGGAGATAATTTCACATCTCTAATAGTGGGTCGGTATTCAGTGCGCATAGTTTAAAATAAATAAAATCATATATACATATATAAATAAAAAAATACACATAAATATTTATATACTAATATAATATGTACATAATAATATATTAATAATAATAAGTTATTTTAAACTTTTTAGTTTTTGAAGTCGGTTTTTTTAAACGAAGTGTTTTTATTTATTCCTATAACATAAATGTCGAATAAAATGCTTTTGCACATTTTCAATGCGGTCTATATATTTATGATAGCGTGGGTTCCATATATGAGATGAATATTCTAAATTATATCTTCGGAACCCAAATTCCAATAGGCATAAGATTATTATGAGATTCTTTTGAAGATTTACTAGACTCAAGGCAAGAAGATGATACATAAAAAAGTCACACGACGAATTTAGAAAATTTTATTGAAGTTACAATTTTTTTTAAATATATAGTCTTCCTTGATGATGATTGATGTATCCGTCAACGGCGAACCTGTGCCAGCGCAGGTGGCTAGCGATACCAATTTTGGTTTTAAAAGTTCTTCTGCAAGGAGTGCAATACAGCCGTCCCGATGAGTCGTATGTATAGATGTAGGAGATCTAACGGTGGTTCTATATGATAAGGCGTTGCTCGTCAGTGTTCTACGCACTACGTTTGAAGGCAGCAACAGCTTTATCAATAGAGTTACGCCACTCCCTTATTTGCTGAGCAAGATCTTCCCAACCGTCACTTGGGATGTCACATGCAGACAAATAGCGCTTGGGTACGTAATAACTAATCTACAAACGGTTTGCTTACAGACTAGAGCCAACAGACGATGTGGAAATCTATAACTGCTGTGCTGGTAAACTGAAACACGTATTAATGAAGGATATCATTGAGAAAGCGCGCGAAACGTCTAAGGAGGTACCCCTCAATAGCATGCTGTGGTCGGTGGGCGGAAGAGTCACCACTTCTTCTATCAGTCATTATATCAGGGTAATTACTATAATGACTATAATGAATTAAAATGCCGTTTGAATTACTATAGAGTTTATTAGAAGTGTACAAACACATATAAAGCAGGTATAAATGTAACTAGACACTACTAGAACAAACTACACGATTCAATAAGTCGCGCAAAGTCCGTAACTATATCGCTCATCGAATCTACGTCTTGCTCGTTTCGTTCGCTCATCGAATCGACGTCGTTCTCTTTTGGGCATTGTTTTATACTAACTATACAATACAACAAAGGACTGAGGTTTCCGAGAAACCGTAATCTGCACACCTGGTTAATTATCCAACACAGCCAACAAAGTCGAAAGAAATAACAATAGGCTATTGTCTAATTGCAAAATTTAAACACAAAGTGAACAAAAGAACTTCAAATGTGACAAAGTAATAAACTGCGTTTTATGACAGGCAGGTGTGCCTTCACCTTTGCCAATATGTTACATTATCACAACTTACTTAAAAAACCGAGTGCCCCGTGCTTGTATTGTCCTAAACACAACACGAAACATCTGTTCGAAGCATTAGATACGATTATATTATGTAGTGTGTAAACACCACCAGGAAATCCTGTCTTATAAGTAGTCAAATAAAATTTGTAGAGCTCATACAGCCCCCAGCTAATTACTGCCCTACCCTGCTCCTCTTCTGGGTACATCCTTAAAACTTCGCTCTTTTTAAATTTTTTATATTGCATGAGTTCAGCAGACAAGCAGAGGGCGAACCTGATGGAATTACCATCGCCTATGGATATTTGCATCACCAACGATGCTACAAATGCGTTGCTGCTCTCTTAAGGGATACTGGAACTTGGCCACTAATCTCGGAACACATCTCGAGGCTGTTATGGCGGCATGCTCTAAATCAGGGGTGGTAGCCATCCAGATGGACAAACACCCTAATAGTTGGCTGTGGATTATTTTGTCGCCACGTATGACCGGCCGCTCAGCCGCAGGAAATTGTATTCTTTCTCCGTTCCTGCACGGATAAAATGGCTCTCACAGAATATAGGCGTGAAGGCCTATCCCAATCTCTTAGGGGCTATCCTTTCTATCCTATGTCTCTTGTCGGATCTCTCTATCTCGTCCCCCTATCCCATTCTATTTATCCTATCCTAAACACTGACAATGTGTTGGCTTTTTCCTTGGTGTTGCAAACGACTATATGATGCAGTAACCATTTTCCATAAACTAGGATATCTGCCTGTGCTGCCAACTTCGCAATAAAAAAAATGCAAGTTATTTTAGTTCATTCATTCAAATTTAAATACAGAAATGAATTGTCTTATTTTAATGATGATTATTATTAGACAAAATTATTAATTAACTAGCTGACCCGGCGAACTTCATACCGCCTATTTTCTGAATTCCTAAAAGACTTTATTCCATGCCACGAAAACAAAATCACCGAAATCGCTCCAGGTGATCAGGAGGATTCTAGAACCCGATCTCAGCGCCACGTACCGGTTCTAATTGCGAATCGAAACCATTCGGGAACCCACTGAAACACACAAAACAAAATCCCCAAAATCGCTCCCGATGATTTGGAGGAATGTAGAACCCGATCTTAGCGCCACCTACTGGTTCCAACGGGATAAAAAGTATCCTATGTCCGTCTCCTGGTTCTGAGCTACCTCCCCAACAATTTTCAGCCAAACCGGTACAGCCATTCTTGAGTCATAAATAGTGTAACTAACACGAATTTCTTTTATATATATAGATAATAAAATCTAGGACCCGATCCCAGCACCAACTACCGGTTCCAATTGTGGATTTAAACCATCCGGGGATCCAATCAAACACACAAAAAAAACACCAAAATCGGTCCAGGTGATTAGGAGGATTCTAGAACACGATCTCAGCGCCACCAAGGTTCCAACGGGATAAAAAGTATCCTATCTTTTAAGTTGGATCAAACTTCACACGGTGTGCAAATTTGATTGAAATCGGTTCAGTAATTTTGAAGTTTATTGGCAACATCATCGTGACACAAGATTTTTATATATATAAGATATTGGCTTAATAAATCTTGTATATATTTCAGGTATTAGTCCAACATGCTCTGCCTGCCTTGTTCATAGATACGATCCTTTGGGCATTTGGAAAAAAACCTATGTAAGTTAATTTTTGACCAGTTTTGAATATCCGTGAACAATATCAACTAAGTACGTGGTCGCCTCTTGAACCTTAGCTTTCTTCTGCTATAATTTCAGGTTGTTGAAAATTCAAAGACGTATCTACATAGCAAACTTGGCTCTCCAATACTTTCTACTCCAGCAGTGGACCTTTGAAAACAAGAACTTCATTGCGATCCGCTCAGCTTTAAAGGAAAAAGATAAAAAGGATTTCTTCTATGAAGTAGAAGACCTAGATGTTGATCAATATTTCATTGACTCTTGTAAAGGCGGTAGGAAGTATTTGTTGAAAGAGTCCGATGAGAGTCTGCAGAGTGCGAAGGCGCATTATCTCAGGTACGAGAAGAATAGGATGATTATTTCTACATAAATTGTACATCTGATCATCTGCTTTTCTTCTTCGAAAAGTAATAGTATAAAATACTCATGTGCCTTTTCTTCATTACAAGGCTAGTTGTGTTGGTTTTAGTGATGAGTAGTACACGCGTGAGGCAGTACATTGGTCTAGTACCAAAAGGGTTTGTACGGCTCAACATTTAAATTTGTACATACATACATAACTTCAAGGGACCTGCCTTGCGGGATAGGCACGAATAACAGAGCGCCATTCAGGCCCATTCTTACACACCTCATTTGCTTCTTTGACATTCATAGCTCTTGTCATGCACGCTCGTCTGTTCTTAAGGCTCCTGATATCATCTTCTGCTAGTACACGATCAATTTGATCATGGAAGGTTGTCGTGGCCTTCCGCGACTTCTTCTTAAATTAAATTTGTACTACTACAAAAATATTGTCCCGTTACCACTAACGCGACAAATGTAAGTCGGCGCTGGCACCCGCCGACCGCTGCCGCAGCAAGCTCCCTTCGCTCGCTCGGCTTGAGCGCTTTTGTCTGAAGCTAACCTGACCTCACTTAAATCACTGGTTACGACCTTTAACCACCCATCACAATAATGTTAGTGAAAAACAGGTGAAATTATGTTCACACAAAAATAAATATTATTCAATAAGAACGAACCCTAGGAATTGCAAATAGGGTAAGTTTACCTTCCCCGTACCCATCACGCCCGCCTACTACTTAAACTTCATGCGCCGGATAACTGAGTCGCAGCCAAACATCGCATTAATTATTGTTAAACAATATTTAAAACTGTTTATATTATCATAGTTTAAAATTGCGATGATAAGATATAATGAGCTTTAACGCCTGTTCTCTTATATATAAATAATATTAGATTTTATTGTAACATGTGCCCACAGCCCTATTTCACGGCCATTTATTTTAATTATGTGTTTTTTTCAGGATGTACATTTTAGACAAGACGCTGCAAGTCATATTCTATGCATACGTTCTATATTGGTTGTGGCAGATTGTAGAACGCTACCTTGCACAATATATATTTTGATGTATTTTTTTTAAATTTTTTATAATAATATTATGTAATAAATTTGTACAAGGGTTTTTGTTTTATTGGTTTTTAATATAAAAGCTCATCTGAGCCGTATGAGCTCAAGATGGCTTCATTCATCAAATTCATCATGGCAAGGAATGAATATGTGGATATATTTATGTAATTAACATCTTTTACAACATTCAACATCTTTAATTTTCCAATCTTGTTAGATAATGTTTCTATTGCGTAAATGACAATTATCAGTCTTGAAATTAATACTAATAACATTATAATTCACCAATGTAGGCAATGAATAGCGATTCGTCGAACACTTGGTGCGCTGGTGACTATGTCAAGAAGAGTTAACATTACGTCTTCATATATACAATGTACTTACCTACTCTTTGATATTATACCCACATACGGCCAACCGAGCTTCAGTAAACATGACCACAGAATACAGTTTTAACCCGCAGGGGGCTTGTGGCGAAGCCTAGGTGAGTAGCGACACCTCGTACCAGACTCCGGGGGCAAGGGAAGGTCCCCACCTCCGTGCTTGCCTTAATCAGCCGCCACGGAGTGGAGAGCGGTAGAGCTAAGACTCAAGCTCCAGGGGAAGAAGTGATAAATGGCATCACGTCAGAAGTAGCTTCGGTGAACCTGAAGCCCACCTCTCTTTACTCCTTAGCCACTCACACCCATGTTGCCCCTGTCTTCTATGACATTTTTTTTTGGGCCCATGCAGGGAGTGGCGAGTCACCGTCTGGCCATTTTTCCATGTTCCCTGAACATTGCGACGGTCAGACGCCATAGTCTCCATATTCCCAGATCCCTAGTACCCATAGTTCAGCCAATAGCCCGCTTCCTTTTGTTCTCATTTACTGTAATAGTTCCACACTGATCGGGGCTTGTCTTAGGTGTATTTTTATATGGCGTAGACAGTGACAACCGCCGGTCAGTGTCGCGGCACATTTAGCTAAAATTTTTCAAGGGGCCTCTACGTGTTGGCCTTCCCAAAGCCCCATGTAAGCCTTCCAAAAATCCCGTCCATTTTGCAGAGACATATTTGTAGTGAGCTTGGTAGAAACAGAATTGGACTGGACCCCTCTTTGTCCCTTCTTGTGACTGTGAGCGAGGCATATTTGGCGCAAATATAGGGTATAGGATATAGAAAAAAGAAAAAGATGGCTAATTACACGTTATGCACCCAAGTTATATTCTTTAAAAACAAATAACGTGTGGGTCTCGGGACGCCCAACAGAAGTGCATAAGTTAGCACTAATTTTAGTTGAATTATTTAATATTGAAATAGTTTAACTTGAGGAAAGCTTAGGTAATTACTTAAATTTTATAACGATAATGAAAAGAAATTAAAATATTTAATTGATCATAAAAAAAAAATTCTTACTTACAATTCTTGAATATGGTGTACGTAGATACATTAAATTTTGTGTATGTACATTATTAGTACAATTATCTTATTACCGAAATACGGCTAGGACTGTCGGCTAGAGTGAGCGAGGAGAAGCATATCATTACGTTACCGCTGCCGCATGCGTGAGAGAAAGGGAAGCCAGACAGACTGGCGCCGTTACGCGCTACGTAACGTAGCGGTTTCCCCTCCCATAACAAGTTGTCATATCTGTTTTTATTACTTTAATATTAATTTAAGATTGTAGAGAGAGAGTTATTATCAGTAAGATATTCATCTTGAACGATGATGATAGAATGAACGAGTAGGAAGATATAGGAACTGGCTGAACTATTAATAATGGTTCCTACTACTTAAATAAGTCATAAATAAAAATACAAACATAAATAAAAACCGTTTATTTAGAAATTCTTATAAAAATACTATTTACACATCTGACCAAGTACCAAATATTTAATGCGTGATACATTTTCGAAACTGAATACTTTTATAATAACTTAAATTATTTCTATGTTATAAATATTTTGTCTAATTGAAGACATGATGGATGAAGGTGATAAGTCGCATAATTCCAATTCTGAGTAAATCGAGATAAAAGTTTTACTTTTATTTTAACTGAACTGAACTAATACCTTTAGCAACTTTTTATTTTTTAAATATGCCTTATATCTATGGTTTAAGGTCTGCAGTCATTTGGTATCGACTTATAACATTCATCTATGCAAAAAAAACGAATATGCGACATATCACCTGCATCCACTCACGTCTTCAATTAATACCGCTATTGAAATAACTTTGTAATAGTAAAAAAGCAAACTCGGCTAAAGTCATAAAAGCTCCTCGTATGACAACAAGAGATGGCGCTAAAAGTGTTTTTTTCTGACGTTTTGTTAGTCCGACCATTTACATGTAATTTTGCCCGCGTAAGCCCATAGATGATACACTATGCGTAAGTCTCTTAGGCTGGGCTAGCATTAATATTTATCAATACTGTATTGACAACGGTAGTGAATGCTTAGCTTTATACGTTTATGTTTGCAAAACTTACAGTTGTGTTCGGGTCGGACTTATAGTATTTTTTTTTAAATTCTAAATTTCTTAATCGCAAATGAAATTGTGTCGTAAAAATAATATATACCTAAAAATGAGACAAAATATTTACAACAATATTTCTAGTAGGGTAGTTGACTGTCAAAGCAACAAATACTTACCTTTTATCATACATATTACAAAATATAGCAGGCTATGACCTAACGAGCCAAAATAAAGCGAATTATATATTTTTTTGAATAGCAATGATGTTTATCTTATTATGGTATGTCAAGCGTAAGATAATAAATAACAAAGTATTTTAACGCCCATTATATGAATATGAAGATTGTTTTAGAATTTATACTGATTAATTATCTTATTACAATAGTATATTTATTGCAAAACGTGTCATCTACCCAAATGAAAATGCTGTACAATATACAAATTTGGCACTTACTACTTTCAAGATTCGAAAACAAAAACTACAAATTCATAACAAAGTTATCGAAATAAATACAAAAATTTACACGTCGTACAAGCATGAGTATAACATATAAAAATAAAATATCTTAAAAGTTTTAGAGACCCTGAACATTTTGATTCAAATTCATATGTTATTGCTTGCATTTTCTTTACTTGATAAAGCTTCATCATGATGTCTAATAAAACCTATCCCTATCCTATCGCGCTGTAAACAAATGCGATAAGCTCCTAAATCAAAAATCAATGCTTGAAATACGATGACATAATTTATTTGCAATTCAAGGAGTTCAGCAGACAGGTTGACGGTCTACATGATGGCAAGCGGTTACCATCGCATATGGATATTTGAAGGTGCTGTATATGCGCTGCTGCCCTCTTAAGAGAGATTGGAACCTGGTCGTTAATGCCGGAACACAACTTAATGTTGTTATGGCGGCATACTCTAGATCAGGGGTGCTAGACATCTAGTTCGGCAAATACCATGCTACCTGGCTGTGGGTTGTTTTGTTACCTCTTACGACAGGCCGCCCGATCGCAGGAAATTGTATTATTACCACAAATTACTCTTTATTTACTTTTTATTAAGTGAAACATATTTTTAATACATAAAATCTGCCAAACGTTGAAGTTTTATTATTATAATATTAATGGGAAAATCCCCGAGCGCATCATCGTTCGCAATAACGTTATTTCTAAAGTACATTATATCTTTTGAATTTCTTCTATTTTAGTACTTCGTAGAAAACGTGAAAATATAAGGATTCCGCCAAAGAACGTCACATCACGAGACTAAACAAGTTTAGCAATCGAACCTCCTTGGAAGCGCTTTTGATAAGAGCATTTGTTTGAATTTAATACTACTATGAACAAAACGAGACCAAAGATGTACGAGTAGTTCTAATTTTTACCACGCACATGTGACACTATTCGCAAATGCAAGCCATCTTCATATATATTCAAACGTCAAAGATTGTCGACTTTCCGACTTATATTTATTTTTGTTTAACTTTCTCGCAATTGTGCTGAAAAGCGTTGTGGTTGTTGGTTTTTACAAACTAAGTTACCAAACTAGTATCTATCATAAATAACTATCTATCATAATAATCAATTCAATGAAAAATTTCATATTTCAAATACATACTTAATTGATCTTATTTCAGTAAATTTTAGTTGAAAGTTAGGCGCTTGTTTAGGGAAAACTTCGGGATGTCTACGTCCAGAAGTGGCTGTGATTAGCTCAACAATGAATGTTGGGAATTACGTTCTAAAGACATGGACACATTCAAAATCAATGTCACGGAACCTAAAACCGCATTTAGTTTTAAAACATATTTCACAATTCAATTTCGTAAGATATTTCTGATTCATAATCTATCATTTAAAATAGCAAGGTTGCAGTTATATAAATAGTTGTGAAACTTCCATATTTTATGCTAATGAAAAGTAAATCTAGTATGTCTGTACATTTGAGATAAAAAAAAGTCGACTGCTGCCGCTGTATTCGTTATTTGTCAGATCATCAAAAATCATAACGATCAGTAATTATCTCCATATATTCAATATACTCTTTGAGTAATTATACACATTATCGGTATACGGCGAGACATTTGACTCCTAAGTCCTCTCCTCTGTAACTTTTTAAGTGTTTTGAAATATATAGTAAATTAAAATTTTGATAAATTCAAGATGGGTAGACTCTAAATATTTAATGAACGGAAATTTGATTGAACAAGATCCGTGACTTTTGACATTGTAGTATTTTTAAATTAAATGTTATTTTTGGCTTTCTCAACCACAATATGACACAAATTGTGGTCATTCATTATCAGTACGGCGTCCATTAATGCCCTTAATCTAAAACATGATTAATCCGGGCAGGAACGGAGAAAGAATACAATTCTGAAGCCGAACAAAACAACCCATAGCCCCGTGGTAGGGTATTTGGACGACTGGATGGCTCCCACCTCTGGTCTATGGCACACCGCCATAACAACCTTGAGCTGTGTTTCGATATTATTGGTTAGGTTCGAGTCTCCCCTAAGAGAGCAGCAGCATTTGTAGCTTTTGGTGTTGCTAAAGTTCGGCACTGCAAACATTCCCGTCTAAAAACTCCACGGGATAATTTTTATTCCAAATTATGAAATAAACCCAACCGGACCCGCATCATGGTGTTTATAACTAATATTAATATGTATAATATGCGTCGCAGTTATTTAAATGGCCGTTACGTCTTATTATATAAATAATGCAATATTTATTCACGGATGAAATTACACAACATAAAATATACATAATTTAAATAATTTTGATAATTATTATTCATAAGACCTTGTGATTTGGCTATCACGCCACAGGTCAATGTTACCATGCTTTTTTATAATCACTCTTCAGAATCAACTTTCCCCAATCGTTTATATTTGACACGATGTCTTCTGTTTCGAACTCCTTGGCACACTTTATGTATAACATATCGTTGTCTTTGTTTATACAATCTATTGTCATTGTTCTATTATGGTAAAGGAAATAGAAGAATAGGCTCACCGCTCTGGCTCGGTTACGTAGAGCGGTTGCGAGAGGATTACAGAGTATGAAAAGCATTTGTGGGACAGTCAGTTGCTTGGCGTCCAGCAGGGACGGCCCTACTAGCTATTTCGCCAGCGTGGGCAAAATCGAAACATCCCATCCTCACCGAAGCCGCCCATAAATTTTGCCGTAGGCAGTTGCCTAGCATGCCCACCGTCTCGAGCCCTGAGTTCACCGAGCCGTACAATTGTTGGTAAGACAGGCTGGAGGCGAACATGTGTGAGTTCCAAGCCGATAATAGGCTAGAAAGTGTGTTTACGTTTGGCAGAGACCAAGACTCACTTTAGGTAACTGAGGAATAAGTAACGTAAGGAGAAAATTAAATAGTCATGTGATAACCGAACTCTTATGCAATCGTCACTGTCTGTTTGTATGTATGTATGTATGTATATATATCAAAGTCATATTTCTCTGAAATTACTGCGTCTATAGGGATGATGTTTTGTAGAATAAATGATGCTACACAATGCTATTGTGGAATCGTGAAAAAATGAATAATAAGAATGGCTGCTATATAATGAATTAATAAAACTGAGGATTGAAATCTTTGAAATGAGATTATTAAATAGCTAAATGAGAGTTGCTGCCTTGCACAAAGCGCTAATCAGGATGTAAGCATAGGTATTATTATGATGTTTCCTTAAATAAGTTAATACTTTATTCATTCAAAGAAGCGAGGCGTGGTATTAATTTAGTTTGTACTATACAAAAAATATTCTGGTATTTTCCTATATGAGTAGTATAGGAAAATATTTGGTAGCAGAACACCATACATTTTAAAAGTTTTGGGATGTTATAATAAAATTCAATTTACATACTATTTAATTATGTACATATTAGTAGCAGTATTCAATATTATTATTGAGCGTACTATAAACTTGTGGTTAGACTAATATAATAAAACGATGTAAATCGATAGACTTGATTCTTTCGTGGTATAACGTAAAATAGTAAGTAGTGCGTACGCTTTTGGTCTCGAAATTGACAGCTCGGTGTTGTGGGATCTTTACCCAAAGTCTTTAGTCTAATTCATGAAAATTACGGAAAAGAATACAGTTATAGACAATTGTCTAGTAAAAAAAGTTTGTCTTAAAACTTACTAAATCATACATAAATACATAGCAACACATATAATATATATATATATATATATATATATATATATATATATATATATATAGCATTTTACTTTTTAAAACATATTTTGCACTCCAAATTAGCCAATAAATAAAAGGAAACATTAAATGATTATTATAATTTTAATTTATTTGATTTCAAAATAAATATATTTTAGACTATGAGACGTCAAAATTATTTCTCGTTTACAATATGATTAGGATAGGTGTTTAATTATTTAAGTGTTCTATTTGAAGTCAACAGAGTAGTATAATCTACGTTTGATCACGACTGTATAATTTCATGTAACAAAATAACAGACCTCTAAAATTAAATATTTTGATTTTTTATTTTAATTTTTTTTAATTTTTAAAATACACGTTTAGAGATTCTGATAGATAGATTGAAACTCGCTAGTTACTATTTTAATATCTTTATCAGTTCAACTATTTACATTCATTTCTCCATACATTTAGAAAATATACACAACATTAGCGCTTTCCTTAAACCTATGTCTCAGAATAATAAATAAAACTATTGAAATCGCGCTAAAATAGAAGGTTACCAGGTGAGCAAGGAACCAGCAATAATAAAGCATTCAAAAAGTTATTTTCACTTTACCTGAGTACGAGTGAAACAAACAAGTTCTCAGGTTTCTATTATTTCGGACCAGTCACAAGTATAAATTGACATAATCTAATTAATTTTCGTACTGATTGGTGAACTAAAATTTGTCTTGTCTATTACAACATTTGTTTGTAGAATGATATATAGCTTTAAAACAAGACAGTGACGTATAATAAGTACCTTGCTTTAAACTAGTGACAAATAGGTATGTAAATAAAGAACCTACGGACTGTATACACACCCTTTTCTAGCATGCTTTAAAACCAGAATTGAAAAGAGTTTGGATTTAAATATGTATTTTAGTTATTATTCCGAATTACAAACTGCCAAGATCGTGACTGTTAACAAATACTAATATAGTATATAAATTAACACACGTAGAGATCTTATGCCGTTGTAAAACTATATTTTGAGCAAATACGTAATAATAATTCTAAATGGAATGTACAATGAACATGACAGATGTATTAGACTCTAATAAATTTTATACAAAAATCGAGACTACTTACACAACACTAACTTTGCACAAGTGTATCATAAATACTTATTTATATACAACAATAAATCACATCAGTACAAATTCTTAATGATAGAGAACTAAATACTACTTATGGCAAACAAAAATTACACAAAAAAGTAACAAGAACGTCTTTGATATTCCATACTTAAATATTCGTTAAATAGTATGTTATCTTCTAATGCAATTACAATCATCAGCTAAATACCAATTGTACATCTGATATTTTTCTTATCATTTTCCTAATAATCACAATGATAATGAACATAAAATTCCAGACGTAAATCGAATTCATTACCATGTTATATGTTATCCTCTAATGTAATTACGAAAATCACTTACAAATCAGACATCCTTGTTATTACTTTTCTGACAATCAATAATCAATTGATAATCACTAGATCATTTATAACTTCCCAATCACAATAACCATTATCTCAAACTAACTCATAAATCAGACCGTTCTTATCATTGTTCTGACAATATCTTTTAAATCACAATCACCATCGATTATTTGCACAACAAGTAAAATAATCATTTCTAAATCACATAGAGTTCAGACATCTCTATAATCACCTTTTTCACACTCTGTCCTTAAATCGAATTCACTACCATCATCAATAATTTCTAAATATTTACAATCGTCGTCGTTTACATCATCATTTTGATTCACAACGAGATATCCTTTTGTATCGTTTTGCTCATCGACAGATGTCTTTCCATCAAATATATTCTTAACATTACCTATATTTATTTTAATAATATTATCACAATCATTAAGTGGTATCTCGCAAGGAGCATAAATATTGTTATCACCATGTTTCTTTTCTTTCTTACACCACATTTCAGTTGCAAATTTTTTATCTAGAGTTTTAAACATTACTTTGAAGGTTAAGGTGTAGACTGTAAGTAGTATTAACACACTACCAGCTATGAAAAGACTGTACATAGCTACTTGTTCGACAATCGGAAGAATGTTGATGTATAGCTGGAAACGTTGTTCCAAGTTTGGTGGCAGTGTATACATCCTCTGTAAAACAAAACAGTATTTTACTTTTGTTTGCAACAAAAGAGGCATTCGATGTTATGGAGCAAAACTTAAATGCGTCCTTGAAGTTTGTAGAGGTCATTGCAGCACACAATTATAAGATTCGCGAGATGGTACGTACATACTTCAGAATGTTGCGCTCTCATTCAGCTGCTATCTGGATTCATACGCTATCTCTTTTGCACCACGGTCAAGTTAACACTCGACAGGAACTATATGAGTTAGCGCTAGGCTAACTCATATAGTTCAGACGCATTTAAGTTTTGCGCATATTGTACATCGTTTATTATACTTACAATATCAAACCAAAGTAAAGGCAGGAACATGTTCGAGAATCTTTCTGTGTTTTGAATCATTGATATATCTCCTAATGCCATATTGATTTGAAATTTTGAGCTAACATCTAGAGGTAGTCCTGTATCAGGTTGTATCCAAAATCTGAAATATAATTAAATTTTAAAAATAATTAAAATATTGAGAATTACCTTTGTCTCCGATCAAAATAATACGTATTTCTCAGTCACATATTAGGCGGCCACCCCTTATATATTTGACAAGGGTTCTCTTTTTGCTAAAATAACTACGGTACAATAAGAACGATGTTCATGTTAGTTTATATTTGGATAATAATTGAATAGTTGTAATCGATTATTTATGATTACTTTCTTTGTACTGATTATCACACCAAATATAATATTCAACATGGGAACATTGATAAAAGTAACGTAGGTATTCTTGTTTCAATTGATGTGAAAGGAACACACTTTAAATAAATACTATTTCTTAGCGAATACCATTTATTATTTTCCATATTATTTATGCCAACCTGTGTTCAGCTATTAATAATGAAGATTTTGCACTTACCTGGTTTCATGTTCTTCTTTATTAGGAGAAAGACCTTCAACCTTGTTGAATAGTATATCTTCGCCTTGATAAAAATGGGGGTAAGATAGCGCGATGGGAAATCCGTAGTAGCAATCTGTAACGTCTAGCAAACCATCCGGGAGGCAATGACCTATAAATAAAATTGCATTAATTCAAAATAATTGCTAAAAAACCAAAATCTAATATTTTGATCTCTTTATAAATATCATTCTAATATTATTGTCTGTCATTGAATGTCTCCTAAGCCACTGGACCGATCTTAATGACATTTCTTGTGTGCGTTCCCAAAGTGGTCCATATCGAACTTTAAGGGGTGCACATAATCGAAAACAAAATCTGGGGGTCCGCGTGTTGGAAATAGGGGTTCATAATAGTGAATTCCATTCCAAGAGAGTGGAGACGATTTTATTTTTATAAATAGATTAGTGGAATATGATACGCATAACATAAGATAACGCATACGGCGTTTGTAGTTACAAATGAAATTTATGACACTAACAAGAAATCATACTAAAATCAAGGCCGAACATTACAAAATCGTTTCAAACACAAGAAACGTTATGGTTGATAATATTTAACACGATGAATCTCCTCCTTTTTTGAAGACGTTTTAAAAGATAGGACCTGAACGCAGTAAAAATTGGTAACGGGTCTACGAGACCAAATAGTTTGGGCACCATTTGTTTAGATTCATCAAGTGGATAGTGCTGGTTTTTGTGTGTTTGAGTGGGTCCCGGGATGGTTTAGATTTGCATTTAGTAAGTATAAGTAGCGCTGGAATCGTGTTCTAAATTTTTATTTTTCAGACCAGCAAAACATCTAGTTCTGTAGGTGTGCACTCCTGCTTAATCGCTGGACCGATTTTGATGAAACCTTTTGTGGTTGAGTGCCGGGAGAGTTTACAGTTTCGATTGGTGCTGACAAGTGGCGCTGAAATTGGGTTTGCAGATTTACAATTTTTTAGAGAAACTATTTTTCATGCCAATGCCGCCAGGTTCCGTAGTATATATGCCCAATGTTACCACATCTAGATTACCTATTTCTTACCTTTTCTGCAAAAACACTTGTTTTCTTCAAGATACTTTCCATTGTCCATCATATGTTCGGGAAACGTATATTTATAAGCCATAATGCCACTCTTAACGCCTTCTTCGGTTGGTACCTGAAGCAAATATATATCATGGTTGAACGTGAAGCTATATTATATAAAAAAGGGTTCCATATTTGCCAGAATGGCAAAGGAACCCCAAATAGTGTTTCAACTCACCAAAGGCGCTGCTCTACATAGACTTTTCCTAAAGAACAGCAAGGTATCATTCATTCCCACGCGCCCTCTAAACTTGGTTCCGTCAGATGCGTATTGAACATTGGAGCAATGCTTTCCTTCCCATTGGGGTAGGTCAGTTGCACCCCTATACGTGTCAATGAGACCAGAATACCTAATATCAGTCGCTCCAGTGAAGATAGTCTCGTAATCGCCCTTAAAATCGTACATCTGAAAAAGAAATAGTGTTCAAAACTAGTCCTTCCTTATTAAGTTGGCGGTAGGCTAAATAAAACTTAAACTGAATAACAATATCAATAACTGAAATGTGGCCGAAACGTCAGAATAATAAAAATCAAATATATTACCGCGTATAAAACGGTTTAAACGTAGTTTTATTAAAAATAACACAACTGATCTAATAATAAAAAAGATATAGAGACCGCATTAAAAAGCTGCAAATACTAAATTCATACATACATTCGTATTTCATACATATGCATTATACATTCTTTATTTCCAATGTTGACATTAATTAATGTAAGAAACAGCTATACATTACTGTATGCTTTAAACAAGTGACAGCCATCTAAACCCTTATACACTATATACCGATAAAGGGATCCGATATATTATTGTAGTAATTAGACGTGGCTCATCTACAGATTCCAACTGTTGTCATCTTATTATATTGCCCATATTTCAAGAACGGGTCCGAATATTAGCATATTGTAATAAATCATGCGTATCCGTGCAGGAACGGAAAAAGAATACGATTTCCTGCGGCCGGGCGGCCTGTCGTAAGAGGCGACAAAACAACCCACAGCCAGGCGGTAGGGCATTTGCCCGACTGGGTGGCTACCACCCCTGGTCTAAAGTATGTCGCCATAACAAACTTGACTTGTGTTCCGGCATTAATGACCAGGTTCCAGTCTCCTTTAAGAGAGCAGCAGCGCATTTGTAGCATCTTTAGTGTTGCAAACGTCCATAGGCGATGGTAACCGCTTTCCATCAAGTGGACTGTCTGCCTGTCTGCTGAACTTCTGCAATAAAAAAAGACTATCTACTATATTATATCTCAACTAACTATCTTCTATCTAATAATCTACACCACCTGCCTGGCTAGATTAGGTTAAATTAATCCTTAAGTTAGGTTGTCTGGAAGAGATTGGAGCGATAAGACTGCCTATTCTTTCTACCATAACAATATTGTAATTGTGCATTTTCGAAATTGTCTATTAGGTAAGCAATAAAGTGTTATCTTTTCTATATATCTTACCCGATCAATGAGACCCAGCTTGTCGAAACTAATCCATCCTGGCAAGAAGGTGTTCCCGAGGGTCATCAACTGAGACTTGTAACCCATCATAAACTCTTTAGCTGTCATCTTGGCTAAAGGCTGACTGTTCGTGAAGGCAATAAGCCTGTTCAAACCGAAACGTGTAAGGAGACTCTGTTGAGAGACCACGTTTGCTATACTCTGGAATAAAAAGAAAATACTTCATTCCTCGCTTTGTTGGGCGCCAAGAAGGTTCACTGGGAAGTGGGACACCTATAGATAGCCGGATAAGTAGTAGCTATATATTCTATATACTCGAATCACTATTTATTCTTTTACCATATTGTTACGAGTCGCGAGACTCGAATTAAAATGCCGTTAAAATTACTATAGAGTTTGTTAGAACTATACAAACACGTATAACATAGGTACAAATATAACCGAACACAATAAGTCCAAATGTAATGCAGAAGGTCTTAATTCAATAAAACGCGCAAAGTCCGTCACTAAAAGATTCCCGCTTTCAGTACACACGTCTCGTTTCGTTCGTGGTTCTCGCTCTACTAGCCCTCAATCGGGCACTTTATTTATACTGCCCAAATGCAATATGTCCGCTCGGCAACGTGGACCGAATTTCCTAGAATCAGTTTTTACTTTAAAATTCGTAACACCTGGCTAATGATTACAATACAACAACAGGTCGTATGCCAGTATGTAAACAAAATAAGACGACCAATAAATAATTGCAATGTTTTTAGTTCAAATGCCGACGGGTAATAAATGTGCTTTGTTTCAGATATGCAGGTGGATTTTCTTTTGTCGGGACCTGAGTTGTAACAGTATCATTGGTTGGAAACTCACACTACTTGTAAAGAGTTTATGTCAAACTTTTTAACCGTCTTTATATTCCGGAGTGCAAGGGGTGAGTGACACTTGGGTGCAAGGTCATAAGGGGCGCTAATAATCGCCTTATACCTATCTTCACATTTCATACACAATCTGCTAGTTTTGAAAATAATTTAACAAACATTCATTACATCTATGTAATTAACAAGCACCAATATTATTTATAAATACAAATTATTTAGCTTTCGGATTTCGGATGGCCTTGCTCAATTGAAATGTGCAAGCTAATTTAAATATTAACGATACGCGCTGGAATTTCACTTGCATTTGAGTTTGTTTTATTTTATCAAGGATAAGACGGCCCCAGGTCCGAAGTAGGGTTGTTCGGGATGGAACTTCTATTCGATGTATAAACGAAATGTGTTCGTAAAGTTTGTAGACAAAAATGACTAAATCTATTACTTATTATTCTGAGGCATGACTTGTATGTACCTTGACAATTAAATGTGTGTAATTTTGGTGTGCAATTTTTATTTTCATAATATTATAAAATTGCAAAAGTGTAGTTTTTTTAGTATTTTAGTTATTTTTCTGTTTGTTCGGGATTCACATAAAAACTACTGGGCCGATTTCAATGCTAATCTATAGTCATTTTCAGGATTTAAAGTCTGCGGTATTTTTACATTCCGGGAATCACGCATAAATTTTCTAGCGAGCGGTTTAAAATGGCCGGGTCAAAATAACCTGTGATTTCGATGCAATATTTTCACTGAGCGATAGCAAAATTTTCTGGCATAAAATCTGTATTATCTTTGATTTTAAATATTGATAAAATGACTGTAGTTTTGACGCAAATGTGGACGAAGGTGCAATGCTAATGCAATGCTAGTAAATACTTACTTAAAGATCAATATGTAATATACCAGCTTTTATATATACCGTATTTTATACATACACGCCTAAGTGATTTTACGCAACGTTCTTGACGTAAATGATTTGCTTAAATATTACTTAATAATTTATAAACAAAGATTCGCTTTACGGGTGTTTTCTAAGTTAATCAAACTTATCAGGTTACGTACGTTTTTGCAGTTTCAGCATGATTGAAGAGAATTAAGAAAATATCAATCGTCCATTAAAAACATAACTCGTATACTCTCTAGAGACACCACACATATCCCACATGAACTATGGAAGGTAGGGGTATAACTACTATTCTCCATACTGTAAACAGTACGCGTTATTTTGGATTGTGCTGTGTTATTTGGTTGCAACATTGAATGAAAAATCTTTTTTTTTTAATAATTAAAAATATTTTTGTCCCGGATTTTTTTGGAAACCCATTTTTAATATATTTTCTAATATACTAAATTTATTATAAAATGAATTTTATTCTATTATCAGCTCGGTAAAGGTCGATGTAGGGTCAGATCTTAGACCAATAGTAATAGGAGAATTGTGTCCCAGATTAGTTCTGCAATATCACTTAGGTAGTTTTCTGATCTAGTGCGTTTATTTTTACAATTATCAAGTTCTAACAATGGTGAAGGAAAATATCGTAAACATCGAGATGACCGATGTGTCAAACCTGCCAATCCAAGCATGGCATACTTCCCGTTCCCCAATAGTGGGAGGGCCGAACCCAGCAATGGGATGTTTATGGGTTGGTATTATAATATTATATTCTGTATACGGCTAAAAACGACCTCCTCGTCATTAGAAAAAACAAAACATGGCACTAACTGCAACGATGTGCCATTTCAAATCTATTTATGGAGCTTATTGGGAGTGACGTCATATTTTTATAAACTTTTGTTTCCATGTTTCGGTAAGCACAATACATCAGCAAATGTCTATTAAAACAATAAATACACAAACATTCATTTACAAGCAATGTCAGTTGTGAGGTTTTGAAATTGCACAACTGAGGCGTCTTTGAGAATATCAATTAACTCCATTCGCTGCCATTTATGTGGTGAACATTTGCTATTGTATTATAAAACATATTTAAGTATTAATCATATAAGAAGGGCCCCATTTATAATCGAATTATTTATAACCTTTATAGTTGCTTAAATTACATCGTTAAACTCCGATCTATTGATGTCGCAACTTTGTCTATTATAATATAACAAACACCTAAACACTAGTGAATGGCGAATATTTTAAAATTCAAAGTCATAAAATCCCGGCACGAATCTTGAGTGGCCGGCGGAACAGTAGAGATTGCTCTACACACTGATCGTAGCCAATATGACTTATAGCAAGAAGCAAGCAAGAAAAATGTTTATTAAGGACAAGTTACAAAAAGACAAAATAGTAACATAACATCAATGATGGTGCCCTAAAAAGGCCCATAATGCTAGTTTCACAACTTGCGCTGATCTTCTGAAAGGATCTGTAGGTAATGCTACGGCTTAGCTCTACAAAGCAATTTCCAGAGCAACATAATCGACAATATTACGATCTTTGTCTCTATTCGAAAGAGACAAAAACTCATCGCGAATTAGGAGCAAATTTCACTGTTTGCAGAAAAAAGTAACCGCTCAAGAATCGTGCCGGAGACTATACGAAAAAAAATAATATATTTGGGACTACGGGAGGAGTTGAATACTAGGAAAGACCCTTAAAGAGCTAATTTTACATAGTTGGGTAATTTTGAAAGAGTTAATTTTACAAGAATTTTATCTCTCGTTTTTTTAAATTTTATAATTTTAAACCTCAGACGGAGTAAAAGTATAGGCAGTCATGTGATTTTGTTCAGGTGTCTAATAAAGTAAATCATTTTTGAGAAACTCGTGTGACTTACTCCTGTTTCTCGACTGTGTGGTTAAAGGTATTATTTGTACTGGAAACTATTCCAGCTTTACCCGTACTAATTGGATTATTTAATACTAAGTTCTTATAACGAAATGCAGCGCGATCTGCTTCCTATTCAAAAATCGGCTTCCTTTAACCGGCTTCACTCCGAGAGCTAGAAACTCGGCTCTTTATTTTATTAGTCTGAACTAGAGGACCTGTCGAAGATAATAGTAGCTCATCATTCTCACCAGTGATGTCCAACATACAAAATTTTTGAGCTTCTAGTATACTGTAAATCTGGCTCGCCCGAACTCTAATGCCTACTGACTTTTGACATAAACTCCGTATCATGTGTAACTATCTAGATATTCGACAATCTTTGAGTAAGGTGCAATTGGAAAATTTGACTTACCAGTAAAGCAATATGTGGCAAGAATAATACGTCGTCCTCTTTGTGACCTTCGGATAGCTCTTCTACCCATGTTAAAGGGTGTTCAGGTATAACTGATAAAGTACCATTATCATTAAACTTGGTGATCTTGTGTTCCAGGGACTCTCTGTAAAGAATAAATATTACTTTATATTTTCCTTCTGTAATATTAATCAAAATATTATTATTTAATCATCATCATCAACCGAGCGTTAAGACTATCCATGAATGATGTGTTTATCATCGATATCTACAATATACTCGTATAAACCTTGAAACTACCGAAGAGTGCGTTGAAGATTTCAAAACAAACATCAAAAGTTATCTGAAAACTGACATACCTAAAGTCCGAGTCATGGATAAGAACACTATGTAATTAATACAATTAAAGTGGAAACTTGATTAACCGGCTTGATTGTTATCGTAAAGCAATTGAAAATCCGGATAGCTGAATATATTAATTAAAGCTATTTTTGTCCACATTGTTAACTCTAGAAAGAAACTTATCTCGTTTGCGTACATGTGATTACTCGAAATTTATAACATTATATCATTCTGAACATGCAGTGTCTGTACATTAAAGTTAATAAAAAAAACAACAGGAATAGACTTTACAAACGACGCAGAACCCGATGCTTTTTTTAGATTTCTTATCTGTTTGCAAGTTGCGTTAGGGGCGTTAGTGTGTCTAGCTTCCTTTTTTCTCAAGTGATCACTTCTGTCGGGCGTCCCGAGACGCACATGTTTTTATATTTTGAAATTTATTGACTGTTGTTCGGGACTCGAGTAAAAACTACTCGAGCGATTTCGATGCGGTTTTCACTAGTCGATAGAAAATTCTTAACTTAATCTGCGTTACTTTTTATCCAGGGAATTATTAAAATGAGCAGAGTGAAAAAAACATTGGAATTCCAAAGTAATTCTTTCACCGGTCGACAGTAAAGTGTATGTTATAAAATAAGTGATACTTTTCATCCCGGGAATCCCGCGGGAAAATTCCCGGGAGTGGCTTGAAGTTGTTCGTGTGCATAAAGCTTGCCTTTTTCCGATACAGTTTTCACTAAAACGATAGCTTACATTCATTTCTAATACTATGTACTTTGCGTCCCGGGAATTTGAAATCAAGCGTGGATGAAATAGCGGGCATATGCCAGTAACAAATAATTATATTATGTCTACCAAATATGACAAACATTATATGTAGCTAAATATTTACCTTTTTTTATTGCAGGAGTTTAGCAGACAGGCAGACGGTCCACTTGATGGAAAGCGGTTATACCATCGCCTATGGACATTTGCAACACCAAAGGTGCTACAAATGCGCTGCTGCTATCTTAAGGGGGACTGGAACCTGGCCACTAATGCCGGAAGACAACTCAAATTTGTTATGGCGACATACTTTAGATTAGGGGTGGTAGCCATCCAGTCGGGCAAATGCCCTACCACCTGGCTGTGGGTTGTTTTGTCGCCTCTGGCGAACAATTAATTGTGTACTTTTATTTGGTGGTCCTAAATTAACTGCTTATGTAAAAATAAATATAGTATCTTAAAGGTTAATAGCGTGCCTCTCAACACGAGTCTCACTCCATTATTATAATCTTAATTTGGAATATTTTTCACCCCGACCTCTGCAAGACACTATATTAGTTCAAAGGGCTTATTTACCTATAAACATATGGTCCTACTTCTTTCAATTTTATTTTATCCTCTTTCCCAGACATATACTCCTCAGCGTTTGTTATGTTGAATAAATATATCCTGGCATAGAGTTCCACTTCAGGCTTTCTCCACATCTCAAAGATCTCCCCTCCATCTTGTAGAAGGATTTTCTGAAAAAAGCATGTAATTTTTAAAATAATTAAAAAAAATCTTATAGGCTAGACACGTGTAAGCATAAGCAATTTAAAAGGTAAATAATTTTCGACGTGGTAATAGACATAGGTAATAGACATTTTATTCCAAAATAACGTCGATAAAGATATTAATCACTTTAAAAATACTATTCTCCATATATTCAATATACTCTTTGACTATGCTTTTGAATTTGGTGACATTGACATACATATATATATATATTCTTCAGCTAATATAGATTAATACTAACCTGTTTAAAGAAGAAGTCATAAGGTTTTGCTATTAAGACAAAGCAACCAGCTCCCAAAGCGAAGAACCCTAACATCAACCATAAGAACAGACCTGGAACAAGAAGAAATAAAAATTAAATTAATCAAATTCATTATTCTAGGAATTAATTACAGTAGGTACAGCAATGGCTGAGTGCAAACCTTTATGCAGGCACGGAGAAAGAATAGAAATTACTGCGGACAGGCGGCCTGTCGTAAGAGGCCACAAAACAACCCACAGCCAGGTGGTATCGACCCGTCTACACGACTACCACCCTGGTCTAGAGAATACCGCCATAATTCTTTCACGGTTATTTAGGCTGTCTAACTATACATTACATTAGCCTGTTGCTGTCAGACAAGCAAAATCTCTATTGACATTCAAAAACGGCTAGGAAATACTATCTGCAATATAATGAAAATATGTAATTTTATGTTACATACATACATACATAACTTCACGCCAGGTCCCTTGCGGGGTATAGGCACAAACAACAGATGTTGATGATTAACAATTTTATGTTAATATATAGATAGTAATAATTATTATATACCCCTTTCACTACTCCTAATCAGCAATATTCTTGCCACGAGTTATCTTAAAAAGATCGCTTCTTAGTGATAATACCGCCCTTTGTACACAATTAGAATATTACTAGTTCGTAAATTTCCTGTAATGGTGTACTTTAAAGTACTATCTAGATGGATCTAATCAAAAATACAATATTTATATTTTTTTAAGATACATTTTATTCACTGCATATATTTTATTTGTTGGTATATATTACAACGCCATTTTAGTATAGCTGTGCAATTATACAAACTGTTTATCTTAAAATTCTGCCCAAGACTTAGACTAATTATAATTTTGAATTTTTCCGCATTATAAATATACTTATGAAATCGTGACATTTGGAAATTAATAATAACATCTTTTAAACTTATAAATAAATTTTGAAACTGGTTTTCTAACTTATATACTGTTTGTCGTGTCCTGGGTATTCAACACGCAGACCAACAGAACTACTCGTATTATGAATTTTGAACAGCTCGAAAGGTATTGTTTACCAAAGTTGTGAGGACTGTGTCACTTTTGAACCACAAAGTGAAATATTCTTAAAAGATAGTAATTTAATTAAGTAGTAGGAACTTCAAATTCAATTTTGACGAAAATCTCTTTAAACAAGATGCAAAAAGTAACTTTTGAATTAGGTATTTTCGACTAAATCTATGTAAAGAATTTTATGTTTCCATAGTGAATTGATAGGACATTTGACAACTTCCGGAGCCCTTCATAGTTTTCTTTTCTTTATTGTATGAGTTCAGTAGACAAGCAAAGGGCCCATATGATGGAAAGCGGTTACCGGTCTGCTATCTTCATTTGTAACACCAATGTGCTACCGCTCTCTAAAGGGAGACTGAAACCTGGCCACTTAAGTCGGAACACAACTCGAGGTTGTTATGGAGACATACTCTAGACCAGGGGTGGTAGCCATCCAATCGGAAAAGTACCCTACCACCTGCGGCTATGGATTTAGGTGGGTTTTTGTCGCCTCTTATAACAGGCCGCACGGCCGCTGGAAATTGTACTATTTTCCGTTCTGGCACGGATAGGTCACGGACTTGCCCTTTTTAATGTTAAAGTTTGCGAATTTAAAGTCATTAGTGACATAATTAGCCTAATTTAGGTATTAGTCCCCAACAGTAATATTGAGGCAAAATTGTAAATGTAGTATTGGTGGCAATATAAATTTATTTGGTGTAATGACGTTAATCCTCACATCTCAGCAGATCAGCCCAACTGGAGTCATTAGTGACCACAAAATAGAAATCTAAAACTAAACAAAAGTCTACAAATTCATTGTCAGGTATGTGGAGTCCCGTTAGGGACTCTCCTAATCTCTCCTCTCTCTCCCAATAGTGGCAGCCTTCATGTCCGTGGAACGGCATGATTTGCCATTCCACAGACATGAAGTTACAAGTCGCCTACGCTGATGTGTCCACGTATTTTATAGAATCAAGCTCGTTATGTGTCCTGGAGGAAGAAGTTTACTAAAGTAATGCGGAATTGACATCGTAAAAGAATCTATTAGAGGAGTAAAGCTGAGGATCGAACGAAATGAGAAGAAAATATAGGAAAGTGACCACCCAAGCTTCTAAGCGAAGTGTATAAAGCCAGGGTGATGACGGATAAGTGTAAAAGGTATGTAGTCCTTTTCCCTGCCATAGAGAGGCGTTTGTCCAGTCGTTCTTAGGAATATCGAACATCATCTTTAAGATTTTTGGCCCAAAGAAGTATAAGACCTTGACCACGTGCCTAAATATAACCGAGGCCGGGATTGATATTATCACGTTTTAAACCACGTTCGCTTACTTATTATTGTTTATTTTAGATACGGAAAAAACATATTTTGATAACCCATTTTATAGTTACATTGACTTGTGGACTTATTTGAAAATAATTATCCGCGCGCGAAGGACCATGTTAATGACTTGAACTGTTTATACATCGAGTTTATTTAAAAATATTTTAATTTAATGCTATTATTTGTAGTTTTATTTCTTTTTATATTGTTTGTTGTTGTAGTTATTTCTTAAAATTATGACACAAGACTCTATTTAAAAAAAAACAGTTTTGACAGCATTTAAATAGACATTTTATAGAATATTGTCTATTTTATTTTCTCGTAATTGTTTTATGGCCGACTTTTCAATCTTTAGATAATATTTATCAGTCGAATAAATTATAACCTGCGTAAATTCAAAAGAAAAACCATTCAACTTTTTCATTCATATATCTGTCACTTTTATTTTTCCCATGTTGTGTTGTATTCTATAAAAAAACTTAATTGATGATTGCAAAATCAGCCTTTGGCTAAAATGTTTATTATCTAAATATTTTTTTACCGGAAGCTTGATTGATATATGTATTAATTCTGTACTTTATACTGTTTGATGATTTTAATTATTGCATGTTTCCCAAATAAATAAATAGTTAATTATAAAATGAAGATCTATGTGGTGTAGTCGTTGGTCTAGTTCAGTACAACGCAAAGGTTCTTTCCATTACTATCATTAAATTCAAATTCAAAAGTTTTCATTCAATATAAGTTCCACAGGAGGACACTTTTTGAAGGTCATACATGTAAGTCAAAATTTAAATCTACTTCCTGTTCGATGTATATCGCTTCGCAATATGTTATCGCTGCTCAAAGGGCGAGAAGCGGCAATAAATCCCCGAGCAACACGCTCAATCTCATCTTTGGGTCCGCCCCGAGTTGTCCGTTATATATTACGTCATAACCAATTTTTGACGAGGAGAAATCCGCTTACGCTCTTGTCATCGTAAGCGGATTTCGGTGAGGGCGCGTGGACCTACCCTGGTGAAAATAGATTTTCATTGCCGGAATACCCTCTAAAGCTCCTCGTGGTCCTTCTATTCGCTTATAGGCCGGGTCATTAGTCATAACACAAGCGTTATTTGCTTAGTTTACGTAGGTAGGTGGATGTGGATTTTATAAGGATTCAGTTTTTGCCAAAATTATTTAGGAACCAAAAAAAACTTGAGAAGTAAGTAATTTCGTTTGACTATCAAGTATCTTATTGACCTCCAGCGAAAAACAGATAATATATTACATAGATTTATATTTATTTAAATACAAAACATAGTTATGAATATTTGATCAAGCCAAACCTATTAGACCACATGTATCAGAATTCCAATATTTTAATAGTCTCGTGAACAAATGCCATCATACAAGTTATTTTGATCCGCTTGATATTGTTGTTATAAATATGTTACATTTTAGCTATAGCCACCACTTTGTTTGCATCGAAATATTTTGCATTCATTAATTAATATTCATTTATTCTGATTACATATAATTATATATCTACGTAACATTTACATACACAAAAAATAAATTAAACTAGTAATATCTACAGCTTCATTTACAAAAAATAACAAATACAGGTCCCAAGTCACCGTCAGTTGAGACCATTGCTAAAACGCTGACCGCGTTACCACGTTCTTTTCAACGCGTGTGTCTACGATCAACACAGCTTACCCTATAACCTTCCATAATCTATATATATATATATACAAAAGAAAGTCGTGTTAGTTACATTTTAACTGAAAATTGATAGGGAGGTAGCTTAGAACCAGGAGACGAACACAGGTTACTTTTTATGCCTTTGGAACTGGTAGGTGGCGCTGGGATAGAGTACTAGATTTTTATTTTTTCGGAGCAGGACAACGTCTGCCGGGGCTGCTAGTATATAAATCATGTCACTCGCCTTACATACGTCTAATACTAAATAATTAGTATCTCTATTTTTAAATTTTACGAGTATTCGTCAAATCTAAAACCATATAAAACGTGTGAAACCACGAAATAAACCCAGAATTCGCAACCTTTAAATTTAATATATTATTAAAACAGAGCGGCAACGCGAGACTTCTATAAAGTACGTAGATAGGTCTCGATAAAGGTGATGGAATTATGGACCCCATGGAAATAATATTTATCATTTTCTGCCATCACAAATATGCCACACATGTATATATAGCGTATAATATATAATTTAATAATACGACACCGCGTTAACTCTGACCTTTAAATACCATAAAAAAGTCATAGTAACATGACCATATAATTTATTAATTAAAGTTGAAAAAAACACTGGCACGTGCGGTACTATTTACATTTTGACAGGAGTTCAGACTACAGAATTCTGTATTATCAGCTCACTGTCCCACTGCTGGGATCGGGCTTTGCATAGGTAAAATGGAATACCGGTTTAGTTTCACAAAAGCAATTTGGCTGGTTTTACACATAAGTCATATTAAGTTGCAAGTTGTTTTACTTCATCATCAATGTGCAAATTAGATAAAAAAAATCGTTTAAGCTTTGCAAGAATCCTGGACAGGATTCGAAGATGTGTCATTGGGAGGGATGAGAGCAAGGCGAAATTTAAATATTTTCCCAACCATACAAGACATCACTAACTTTAAAAAAGGTATTGTTACGAGCTACAGGACTCGAATTAAAATAAATGCCGTTAGAATTACTATAGAATTTATTAGATCTGTACCAATACAGGTACAAATATAACTGGATGCAACCAGTTCACACTGCACGATTCAATGCAATTTAACACGAGCAAAGTCTACGCGCAAACTATAATAATATATGAAATATAAATATAATAATAAATAAAAATTGAGATAAATTTATACTGGTTTTCGTATTTGACATTTAACACTGCTTAACCCTAAAAATAAAACATTAATAACACCATAATCTCCAAAAATATGCGTATATCATAAATTTTAATGAATATACTAACTAGAACACGGTTGTTATTTGATTTTTATTTTAAGATCAGTTTGAAAATTAGAAAAAAATAACTGGTTTTCGGCCATGAGGTAACTTGACCAAACAGACGGAATATTTTTAGACCATAATTATATTACTATTAACAGTAGGTACATTGGTCTAGACCATATTAGTTAAAATTCAATTTCAAAAAATGTAATTCAGAATATCAAAAATTAAGTGACAACAGCTATCTCTACAATGTTTTGTCATAAATGACTACGTTTAGAATTTATCTCTTTCGGTCTATCTGAAACTTTCTGCGAATAGGCTCTTAAAAGGTATAATAATATATCAGGTCATAAATGCCCCACTGCTGGGCTCGGCCATCATGGGGGGTAGGGGGTGGACATTATACCCGCCATGCTTGTCCAAGGCAGCTTGGTAGGTTTGACACATAGGCTATGTCGATGTGTTCCCTTCACCGTTATTAGAATGTGTAACAATATGCACATTATATCAGAAAACTGATATAATGTGCATATTGTTACACATTCCGTAAACGAAAAGGCATAAATACCTAAATGGAATTCAATATCTCGCTCGCATATTACCCACATTTAAAATTACAGAATTTACAATACGAGAATTTACAATACGAGAATTTACAATACGAAAATCTTCAATACGAGAGTTTACAATACGAGAATGAACAATACGAGAATTTACAATACGAGAATTTAAAAATCTATATCTACAGTTTTTTTTATTGCGAAATTGGCAAACATGCAGACTGCCTAGCTCAAGGAAAGTGGTTGCCGTCACCTATAAGCGTTCTTAACACAAAGGGTGAAGCCAATATGTTGCCAGCCTTTAGTATGTTGTGTTTTAGGGGAATAAGATAGAGGGAAGAGACAAGAAGAATCGAATAGAGAGATTAGATAGGGAAGATTGGACAGGAGGAGCGGAGGAAGTGGACCATCGGAACCGTGACTCATTACACGAAAAACGATTAGCTCAAGGGTAATCGTTTCACGCTGATGTTCTATGAGATCGTGGTATCACATCGATCGACCTAGCCCTAATAGCTTTAAAGTAAGATAGTTCTAGCATATGTGGATTTCAACAATTATATAAAACAGATTAATGAGTTGTTTTGGGACACCTGGTTGGACCAAAGTTTCAAAGACCATTCAAGTCCATTGATACTAATTTTTTTTTCATTGCATTAAAGTTACAAATTTTATTATAATGTATAGCGGTCATTTTTTGTTCTGCTCCCATCCGCCGAGTAATGTACGATAAGGAACTGCGTTTCAATAAAGAATAGAAAGATCTAGAAACCAGATGTAAGTCCCGTCTGTCATAAAAACTAAAAGATTAGAGTAAAAAATGTTATCATGATTTAATAAGCTGTTATTAAAGCTGTGAAGCCACAAGCCACTTATAATTTGAATATGATTTGTGGTTTAAAAATAATAAAGATTAACAAAAAAATCGAGGCCAAACAAGATTTTGCAAAACGTTATCGAGTGGGAAACCCGAACGGAATCTTTTGGCCATTTTTTCATATAATTATAACTGTTAATAGCGATGTATTTTTAGATAGCCAACTGCAAAAAAGAATATTGTAACGTTAACGAGATTTAAGAGCCCATCCTATGCATTGTTAGTTTCAATTACTCAAAATGATTGCTCGAGATTTGGAGAAACAAAGATTCAGCAGACAGGCAGACGGCCCGCACGATAGACAGCGGTTACCATCGCCTATGGACATTTGGAACACCCAAGGTGCTACAAATGCGCTGCTGCTCTCTTAAGGGAGACTGGAAACTGCTCACTAATGCCGCAACACAACTCAAGGTTGTTATAACGATATAATCAGTCGGGCAAATGCCCTACCACCTGGCTGTGGGTTGTTTTGTCACCTCTTACTATAGGCCGCCCGGCCGCAGAAAATTGTGTTCTTTCGACGTCCCTGCACGGATAATTATTATTATTTATTTGCGCTAGAAAGAGCCAATTCGTGTTGAGTCGATGTTTTACTGAGTTTTAGTGGCGGGTTGTTTAATCATTTCAAATTGTGCATTGTCAAGCCAATGTTTGTTGTAGTTACTTTTGATGCAAGTTCGGTGTATTCCTACTAAACTTCATCCATCCAGAAGCTATCGAGAAAAATACTATGATATAATCACGTATCAAAACTTTTTGCTAAAATGGCTCCAGAGCCCTTTTTCTATATATATTATTATCATCTTCTGTTCAAAACGGAGGAATGTGATATGTTACGGTTTTTGCAGAAATGAAAAAGTATGTAAGTAGTATATAAGGTGATGTTAGGAGCCTTAAGAACAGACGAGCGTGCATGACAAGAGCTATGAATGTCAAAGAAGCAAGTGAGGTGTGTAAGAATGGGCTTGTGTGGCGCTCTGTTGTTCGTGCCTACCCCGCAAGGGACCTGGTGTGAAGTTATGTATATATGAAAAAGTATCGCAAATAAATTTGAAAGAGTTCGTGCATTTACGTTCTAGAAAATGTCTACTGTCCCAATATTATAGATACTAGTAACTTTTATATATCTTAAATATGTTCATTGTTAAATATAATCAGGTTTAGATACGCATACGGCGGGCTCTTAACTTAAACGTGTACACCTATCTACGTTTAATACATCACAAGATTATTTACTGCAATCATTTTGAACGTTTGGTTCGATAAAAAAGTCATTCGAATTCACACAACAAAACAGTGTGTCGTTTTGTCTGTTTTTCAAATTGGTATAAAGGCAAAGATGTTAACTAGTCAGATGTTGTAGTTATAATCTGTATCAAGTGAACTATTTTAAACTTACATTTAAAATAGTTCATAGTATTGATGACGAAAAATAACTGAGTTCATTGCCCAGAAATCATATTATGGTTCAAGCCCAACAGTGGGATATATATCGGCTGATACTGCTTCAATATTCAATAATAGAGTACGGCAATGGTATTTTGAGGTGCGGACAAAGTTATTGCACAAACAATTAATAATTATTAATTTATTTGTTTAGACATAGATCCAAAAAAATAAACAATTAAACTAAATACTAAAAATTGAAATTAATAAGTGGCATTGCTCGTGGTAGCGTAATAGCCAGCGCACGCGTCCCAGACTCAAAGAGCGCGGGTTCGATCCTGACCGGAACGCATGCACCGGTTACGCAGTTTTCTTGCGTATTGTGCATATTGTTATAATCACCACGTTCTAACATAGGTGAAGGAAAACATCGAGATAACCGATGTGTCAAACTTGCCAAGCCACCTTGGATGAGTGTGGCGGGTGTACTGTCCCTTTCTCCTATAATGGGAGGCCCGAGTCCAGCAAAAGGACGTGTATGATGAGACAGTTCTTAATTTAAAAATTAAAAATGTTCTGCAAAAAAATTCGTCCGAAATGTAACAGAATTTACTTGTCAATATTTTTTAAGTCCTTTATGAATTTAGTGTCGTCTTCAGTGCCTCTTAATTTACCAGGCAATATATTATACATTCTGAGTCATTAAATTTAGGTCACAATTATACAGATTAAGTTAACTCCGTAGTTATTAGTTTATTTTTATAGATAGGTCCATTGTGTAGTCTCGCACATCATTTAGATTTTTTTATACGTTGAGGATGTTTTCGTACAAATTTACAAATCTCTAGTGTGGAATATTCATATTATAGTTAAGGCTTGCAGCAACGTCCTTGAGGATTTTTCGGACGACAACGGGGACTCCATAGACGCGCTCGTTGTTCTGATGCTTTATTATTTTATTCTAAATAAAATAAATAGTATTTATAAAAATAATAAAACTAAATTGTCTGTCTCTCTTTTATAAAGATGTTTATTTTTCCTGTTTTGATAGGTATTGAAAGACAAAATGGTTCCATGTCAATAATTTGTAAGTATTTGGTGAATTATTTTCTTAACTTAAAATAACTGTAAAAAAAAATGAAAAAACTACGTTACGTCGCACATTGTGAACATTTACAGTTTTTATTTTGGTAAACTATTAAAAAGTACTAACGAAAAGTTGTTGTTGCGAAGTATGCTAATCAGAAAATTAAAAATGTGGTTCAAATATTGGACGAAAATGAATGAAGCTGGTACGTACTATGAAAAGCTTTTGGAAGCGGTGATTAGACTGTCATTTTTGGAGTGGAGCTATAAACAAAAAATTGACACAACTTTCAAGCATTAGAGTGCCCCCAAAAAAGAATGACAAAAAAGGCCTGGGTATACTTATGTCGAGAAGTTTAGATTTCATACTAGCGTCCTGCTTTTTCCCTACTTCAAACAGTTTCACTGTGTTTCGATAGAATTTGTAATTACGGGCACCGGTGCTAAGTAACTAATGTCTTAAGATGGGCATAAGCATAAAGCACTAAAATCAAGATCTGTGGGAGAAAGCGTATAATGCATAGAGGAGGGTAATCAACTAAATTACAAAATCTCTATTCGGCTGATGGTTGTTCATTAGCTGAATAAAAAACCACTTGATAGTTTTTTGGCTAATGGGTGAATGGCTCACCAATCCTCAGTGGTCGGTTTCAGTTTTTTGACCGCTTGGCCAGTTGGCGAATGGACGGCGTCGGCTGACGGCTAATGGCCGCTTCTTACTATTAATTCACTTGCCTTACCGTCAATTGATGTAGCAATAAAAGATTATTGTTACATCAATTTTACCATCGATTTAATTTTGACATTATTAGTAAGTAGTGTTATAAGTATGGTAAATGCACAGTCAGTAAGATATAGGAACCGGCTGTAAGTTGCAAATTTGTCAGTTATTGGTTTTTGGTTTATTCGACAACCATTAATTAGCCAATTCACGAAATGGCTGTCAACTTAGCTGTGGCTATTTTGTGCCCAACCACCAATTAGCTGGACAATAGTATAGTTTATCCATGCAGGAATGGAGTAAGAATATAATTTCTTGCTGCCGGGCGGCCTGTCGTAAGTAACAACCCACAGCTGGGTGGTAGGGCATTTACCCGACGGATGGCAACCACCTCTGATCTAAGGTATGCCGCCATAGCAATTTTAAGGTGTTTTTTGGCATCAGTGGCCAGGTGCCAGTTTCTCCTTAACGCCAGCAGCACATTGGCAGCACCTCCGGTATTGCTAATGTTTATAGGCGACGGTAACCACTTTCCATCAAGTTGGGTCGTCAGCCTGTCTGCTGTGCTTCAGCAATAAAAAAGTGGTAGTGAGTTGCTTGTCTGCGTGTTTGCCCATCTTTATTACATTAAAAAAATCCCGCACTAAAGAATTGACGGCCACCGCTAATTTGTAAACATAATTTTACATCAAGGTCGAAAAGATTTTGCAACACACCTATCTAATTAGGTCATGACCGAAGTTGCTTCGATCATTCATAAACAAAACACAAATTAACTTGAACTATTTGTCATTCATTTATCTTATATTAATACGTGAAGGAAAAGCTTTGTACCCCTTTTTACGAAAATTGCGCGGACGAAGGAGTATGACATATCGCAAACTTTTAGTCTGTATAAAGAAGGAGCGACGATTGCTATTATTTAAAAAAATGCATAAAGCAAAGATTAAATCAATTTAAAAAACATTCCACATACTACCATGTATTTGACACACACACGCATATATACTCTTTTGTTTATTCTTGCCTTGGCGAAATCTGTGATTATAGAAGTAGTAATTCTTTGATAACAAATTATTATGGTTGAATTTCGACCACGGGCGACTACTAGTACATCTAAACAACTCTTGTAAACAATAATGTCAACATTCCATAAAACATCATTGCATTTTAATGTACCATATTATTATAAATTACACGTGTAACTTCACTTATACATATATGCTACGGAGGGGTGTAGTAACGATAACCGTCTAGTATGGGGTACATGTAAAAAATGTCCAGCTGTAAACAGCAAATTATTGTTCGAAGACTCACCGAAATAGCGCTAGAGCGTAGCAAATGGAACTGATATTATGAATTTAGCAGCAGTTACAAACAGAGTGAAGTGTGCAGAATAAATATATGATGGCTTTCTTTAAAATTTGATTCTTTTTTATATTCGAATTCTATTAATATTATTTATTATTTTTGCAATAATTACACTTGCTACCACGTTGCCACGTAAATTGCTGCTTTCAACCAAGGTCTACCCAGAATTGTTATGATAAATTGATTTCCGATTCTACTACACCTGTTATCTTTTACATATAGATACTTTGACATTGGGAAAAGTAATGCAAGAAGCGTTTATCGCAGATGACGATGGGTTTAAGGCGTTGTTTAAGATGCAACATTGTTATTGACGTTAATTGACGTTAATTGTAATTATATGCGTCAATGGTATTATTTTTTTAGGCTTGTAATAAGGCGCATTCGACTTCAGACTAAATTTTGAAAATTATTGCGAATGATAAAATATAACATTATTCTAAACATGTATAGTATATTTGACATTGGCTCGATACATAAATCGTATAGAGCCACATTTTAATATGAAGATTTCTAATGAGAATAATGAACCTTGCAATATCTCTGAATGTTCTATATGTATGTATTTATTATTACAAAATATAGACAGCAGTTGATATTGTTATCGTTGGCATTACAGAGTTATTACCTTATTTGTTTATAAATAAACACTATTTTAAACTGACTTTCTTTCGGTCTAAATTTATAAAACAGTAGGTATTAAATTTGTACAACGAATTAAAAATCGAACTAAAAAGTGAACATTATTTTTAAGTATGAAAAGTTTCTTCAACAGAGTTATTTTGAAAAGACTGGGATGCTTGACATGGGATACTACGAATACTTTAGTTAAAATATAATAAGGAAATTCTAAGTTGTTATTTATTACTACACGTCTGCATATGGTATATGGGCTCTCCGCAATTGTCCAGACCCTAGTACCACTAGCAGTTCACCCCAATAGCCCGTTACTTTTTGTTTTCATTTCCCACAAAAGTCCTACACTGGCGGGGGCTTGTCCTTGGGTACATTATTATATGGTATAGACAAGGATAATCGCCGCTCATAGTCACGCCACATTTACATTAAAGTCAAGGGGCCTCTACGTGTTGACCTTCCCATGACCCCACGCAAGCTCCCCAAAAGTCCGGGCCATTTACAAGGCCCGTGGTCTTGAAAGACATATAGTATTGTAATAATACATGCATTCATGTTTTCAATTACGAATAAAAAATCAAGACCGCACAAACGAAATTGCCGATCAGATCTGATATATAACTACTACAAATCATGAATTACAAAAACAAGAACAACTTGATTCTTTGAACTATGTTACCAACATGTGACACAAAAAATCAATCTAATTTATATGGTTTCATTAACATAATATTTTATTATTATTGTAAGACTACATTCGGATAAAGCGGGCGGAGCCGCAGACGTCATAAATACGAGTATATACATGTCAACGGAATATCATGGGATCCACGAATTTATAATCAAATATGTTAAATTATAAAGCGTCAATTAATTGGTAATCTATCTATATATATGTAAATAAAAATTATTGTTGCTAAGTGCAAAACTCGAGAACGGCTGGACCAATTCGGCTTTCGTACGTTCCTTAAGGCACACGGAAAGTTTTAATTTAAAAAATTAAAGTAAAAAAAAATACTATTAACTTTTGACAGAACTATGTGTGTCGGGCAGCTAGTCTATCTATATAAATAAAATAAATGTTTCTAAGCGCAAAACTCCAGAACGGCTTTACCGATTCGGCTAATTTTTTTCGTATGTTCCTTAAGGAACACGGATTAAAAAAATCAAAAGTAAAAAATAAAATTTTACTATTAACTTTTGACAGAACGACGATTCTCAAGACCACGAGCCATAAAAATGGCCCGGACTTTTGGTGGGCTTGCGTGGGAAGGCCCATACATAGAGGCCTCTTGAAAAGTTTAATCTTAACATGGAATGATACTACCTACCTACGATTATTCCAGTCTACATCTTATAAAAATGCACCCAAGGACAAGCCCCGGTCCGTACAGGACAATGGGGATTGTTCACAAAAAAATACCCTCTGATTTTATGTATTTACTAGCTGTCCCGGCAGACGTCGTCCTGCCCGGTAAAAAATAGGGGTTGGTCGTAGAGGGTTGAAAATTTAGGGTTGTATGTATTTTTTTATGCTGTATCATAAAAAAATAGAAATTAATAATTTTGTCTAAAGAATACAAAAAAAATTTAGGGGTGGACTACCCCTAACATTTAGGGGGATGAAAAATAGATGTTGGCCGATTCTCATAGATACCGGATAAGCACAAAAAATTTCATCAAAATCGGTCAAACCGTTTCGGAGGAGTATGGCAACGAAAACTGTGACACGAGAATTTTATATATTAGATTACGTAAAATGGGGTATTTTAAGATACTAATTTGAATATTTTTGTATTTTAAGTGTTAGTTTTTTTATAATTCGATTTTAATATTATTTCTCGGATGACGTCATAAGGGACAAGTTTACATTGATTTCTTTGCCTAGAAAACAAAAATAATAAAAGTAAGTTTTATCTATATATAATTATAGTAATCTGTGCTACTATTTAAATGTCACTGTCATTACTCAATACGTATCATGATCATTTTTGTGTTTTTCGTCGCTAGGCTTATAATTTTTCGTGTTCAACCATTATTATTTTCTATAGTTATCGTTAATTTTTTTAAAGTGGTCTTTAGGGAAAATTCATGTTACGGAACTTAAATTAAATAATGTACAGCTAGATTTTTTTACACCTGAAGCAGGCAAACAGGCAGACGGCCCACCTGATTGGATTTAGTAAGGTCAAATAAAGGTCAAACGCATTTCTTACAAAATACAAGAAGATCGCACGTTTTTTGGAATTTTAACTAGACAGAAATGATTAGGGACACTATTCCTCGAAATGGTTTTTCAAATAGCTAGATTGAGATAAAGTGAACAATCCCAATTGTAGGTAATGAGAACAAAAGATACCGAGTTATTCACAACAGTTATTATTATTTATTAAATTTATGTTCTTCTACTTTGTGGTACTAGTTAAAGTTACTACTGGAATAAACTATAATATTACGAGTAGGAACTGTATGTAAAACTCTAAGGTCACCAGCCATAGTCGGTACCAACCTATCCAAATTTAGGTAGGAAATAATATTTCGCATGGATTTCGCTAAATTTATGACCAAACACGTGGGTAGTTATTTATTAGTTTTAAAGCCTATAAAACTTAGTCCTTCGCTATTTGTTTTTAATCTATTGTAATATTGATTGATTATTTATATATTTTATTTACATATTCATGTTAAGACATTGTGTTTGCGTTTCATATAATATAAAGATTTCAATATATTTCATTTATTTGTTATCTCATACATTCAAGATATGTAACTTAAGGAGGAGAGACTGTTCTAAAATATATTGGAGGAAGCTCCAACATAGCTTTATGCTGAGTGCTAATTTTATTTATCTTGGCCCAAGTCTTAAATACAAATTAGCAATAGAATCAAATTAAAATCGTAACTTTTGACAGTGTTGGTATTCTGTAAACGATCTTGATCCATTACTGAATCAATCTTGATATGACCGAGACTGGTGTATGATTGATTCCTAAGTCTTAACGACTGTTCATTTAGCTTAATATAAAATTTACATAAGCTCCACATACCAGTGATAACAACATTCAACCGTTGTTGAGGTAAGTGAATGATTGGTAAGATATAGCAACCGGTCACTAGAGGACTACTGATATTTGACAATCTGTCAATCGAATGAATCTTGGCATGATTTGTTTAGTTAAAGTTACCGACTTAAGATCCTGGAATTCCAGCGTACAGTATCATTAAATTAAACTATGAAATTGATGTGTTTGCACTTGTGCTGTAGTTGTAGTGTAGTTTTCCAGTCAAATAAATACTTTTTTACGTCTTTGCATTATACATAACTATCTATGATATCATAATAGTCGTCGCGAATTGTGGAAGTAGACAGTCGCGTAGCGAGCTTCACTCGCCTCTGGGGCACACTACCTTTTTAGCGCCCCCCCCCCTACCCCTCTATTCGAAAACCCTATAATATTATATGTAACCATTTGGCGCCCCTTTGTGCGTAGCGCCCGGGGCATGATGCTTATGCGGCGCCTATTGTTTTACCAAGTAACTATTTTCTTGCTGCGCATTTTTGTTTTGGGGAAAAATAAAGTGTTGTCTATGTCTATTATATACCATGTTATATATGTTACGGGTAATATTAGGTTAAGTAAACTAAGTTTAGGTTCCGTTACGGGGGGTCCTTAGCTAGCTAGGAAAGCAAGAGACCATCGACCCCCGTCTAACGAAGTGGGGTGTGTTCTCCCAGGGCACACTCCAGGCACTTTATTGCGCTGGATCGGCTGGGTGTAACTATGTTCTAAATCTCAGCTTTTCCTTCACAAACAAAAGCGCAGGGTCGACAGGGAGGAGGGGTTTTTAGTGGGTTGCTTGCCCGTCACAGCTTCCTCTGAGTCTTTCCACACTAGCTGAGTCGTTCGCGGGCGGATCACTGTCAAGAGCATACTATTGCTGCAGTGATACCTCCCCTGACCGACGTGTGTCGTTCCCTAGCAACGACCCAGTCTGTGCGTAAATCGCTAGAGCATTTTCCCTCGCCTCAAAAAAACAAGGAAACAAAGTTTACCCTGGTGTAATAATATTACCAAGCCCTTTGAGTAAAGTCCGAAAAGGTTAACAGCAGTAATTTGTATTCGGCGTTAAACCGTATACATTTAGGTCTACCTAACACTGGTTTGGTTGTAACACACATTTAAATAGAGATTTAAATTAAATTAATACATATTAAATTAAATAAATAGAGAAAAAAGGCTAATTAAGTAAGACACACAGTAACAATGTAACACAACTTAATAGATAAATAAAGACAACGTGAAATCACCAAACCACCAAAATCCTACTTTATCCACCTATCCAAACCAATATACCCAATCTATCCATATCAAGCACGTTTCCAATAAAGCGAAAAATTTATTTACCTATGTTGAACAAGAATAGTAGTGGTAAAACAAAAAGAACCTTTTCATATTGTAGCGTAATAAAGTAAATAGTAGTAGACTCGTGCAATCCTATTTGACCGGGCTAAAGAACGAGACAAAAACCACTGGCTGGGTAACGGTAGGTGTTGCATCATCAAGTGGGAGCTCCCGAATAGTCATCCCTGTTTAGTTATTACAAATTGAACAAACAAATACAAATATAACAAACATTGATATCTCAATCGCATACAAATCTGCAATAAATCGCATATAAGTCACTAACTTCGCACGGGTGGGCATTTATTGTTTACATATTTTTGGATAAACGTATAAATATAGCATACGTTACTAAGGAGGAGGAGAAATTTTTTGCAATCGGTCCAGTAGTTTTGAGTTTATTCCTTACAAACATACGAAATTTCGAATCTTTCCTCTTTATGATATTAATATAGATGTAGATAATTAATAGCGTTACTTTTAACGTTATAGGTAAGCCGCGTTTAGTCAGTCACTAACACTGACGCAGGAACAGTGGCATGATAATAAAAAATTCTAGACATTCCATTACGTGGAATATTTTATAATAACATACAATAACGGCTTATACTGCATTATGCAATTTACCTGTTTTCTATATAATCATGAATAACACAATGTTATGGTCAAGGACTGTCATTCACTAGTTACATAAACGTTCGCGTGAGTTGAAAAGCCTGTAATTGGAGTTCGGCAGACAGACAGACTGCCCTGACCTGATGGAAAGTGGTTTTTTAAATTATTTTTTTAATAATAATCGTCAGACAAACACACACATTGTATATCCCCAAATTAAGCAAGTTACTCTTGTGTTATGGGTAATATACAACGGAACACTCTGGGGCCGAACCCAGACACCCAGACCATGGTAAATAATGGAGAAAATACGTTTCCGAAATTTACTATACGGGGAATCGAATCCGGAGCCTCTGGATTATAGTGAGGTCGGCCGGCAAAGGCTTAGCCCGCACAACCACAGAGGTCGTCAGGTGGTTATCATCGTTTATGGACATTTGCAATACCAAAAGTGCTACAAATTCGCTGCTGCTCTCCAAAGGGAGAATGGCACCCGGCCACTTATGTCGGAACACCACTCAAGGTTGATATAGCACTGTAGATAAGGGGTGGCAGCCGTCCAGGCGAGCAAATAGCCTATCGGTTGTTTTGTTGCTTCTTACGATAGACCGCCCCCGGACGCAAAATTGTATTGTTTTCTTTCCCGGTCCTGCATGGAATTAAATGAACGCTCAAATGAAAGAAGCAGACGAGCCACTCACTATCTGTGTGCCACTGGAGCTCGTGAGTGGCTCGTCGGCTTGTTTGCCTATCCTGTTCACAAAAAAAAAATATTTTGACCGCTGCAAGTTGAATGAAATGTTTAATCACAGTAAAATGAAAATGAATGTTCTGTTTGCAATACCTACAATTTTTAATTACTCGTTTCGGAATTTTTCGAGACAAATTCTCAGACAGATAAAAACTCTAAAAACGATTAATTATAATTAATAATAATATTAATATTAATAAAGCAGTTTCCATTTAAATAAAGCATTGCATTTATTTTGAATTCATACACAGACAAGTGCAAGCAAGTTATTCAATCACATTTGTTTACATAACTGACCTTGACAAAAACTTAATAACCCATAACACAAATTACGCAACAATTATGTTTGTTTTACGTATAAATGGGGTTATGCTTTTTACGTCATATTGTCATCAAAGAATTAAACTAAAATCAAAGGTAAATAAATCCATTCATCCATTTAAGATAAACTTGACAACAAACAATCATAATATTTACTTATAAGTAAGTTATTTTCAGTCTCTTTGTAGTATTTTATGTATGCTGTTATATGTGGATGCAATCCAGATTTTGGTTTATATTTTAGTAGTAAGCTTTTGTACTGATTGTAATTTGTTTTGTGCATCAATAAAATTAAAAAAATCGCCGGGTCATCCGGTTTTCGTATTGGCAAAAAACACGGTTGTTGAACTAAATACGACACAATAAGGTCGAGCCCTCGAGCGTATTGATAAGTTCCATACATAGACCGGCAAGCGAGCTTTCCGAGAACTTCCGAAGTCATCTATCATATTATATAATTCTAAACATACCGCGCAATTGAAGCTATTTAAATGGAAAAAGCTTGAATAAAGTAAAAATATAAACGATGGCTAACACGATGCAATTTTAGATTACTTTTGTTAGTCGGTTTGTTCGAGATTCACGTAATAATTACTGGGCCGATTTCTTTACTGATTGATAGTAAAATTAATGTAATAAGGTGTGTAATTTATTTTCTCCCGGTAATATTCCCGGGGGCGGATTGTAGTTCGTAAAAATGTAGATCGGGTGCGTAAAAATTAGCTTTATCCGACACAGTTTTTACTTAAACTATAGCTAACATTTTTTTCAAAGGCTGTGGTATTTTGTGACCCGGAAATTCCGCGAGAATTTTAAGTCAAGCGTAGACGAAGTCGGGGGCAGTAGTTTATAATAAGAAGAGAATTACTTCTAAATTCGCTAAATAACTGAAAAAAGGACAATATTTTATTTATTACAATACTACATGTTACTGTTATTAATTTAGCGATGTACGATAACAGTAATAACAATATTAAAGATTGATGATCACGTTTAGAGGTTACTTTGTAAATATTTTCTATCCATAAAATTGATCGAAAATGCGTTTGGACTAGAATGGATACCTCAGAAATATGATCAAGTATGACATATATTTTTTTCACCGGTACAAAGTGTGTACGTGTTGGCTGAGGAATCAATCAAAAAACGCTTTTTGTCTCTTACCAGTGTATTATAATCCGACTCCCGACAATCGCGATAATCCGAAAACACATGTTCAACCTTAAATTCTTTCATTAATCAACAAAAAGTAACTATCGACAATTGAGAGAAATAAGACAGTAATATGTTATATGATTGGATTTAAAAACTTTAATCTGTAGGTACCTACCTACACATGACATGAAAAACAAATCATATCCTTCTGAAAAAAGTCTGTAATATTCTTCTGCTTATAATTTTCGCACTTCATTTCAAGAGTTCGTCTTTAATTGCCTTTCTGAAACTTATCTACCGTTCTTTTGCCTTACTGTCGGTAAAATGTTGACATAAACTCCAGACATCTAATGTCAAAATTCAACCGATGGTAAGCAAAGCGAAGGAATAGTAAGATAAGGAATAGCCCAGAAGAGGTAGATAGATAACACTTTATTGTACACATTAAAGAAAATACAGATGAGCTTATAGCCCAAAAATATTCTAAATGTACACAATGGCGGTCTTATCGCTACAAGCGATCTCTTCCAGACAACCTGTATTATAGAAGCCACTCAGTTTAATATTACTATATTTATCTGTTTAGGCCAAAGATATAATATTTAGTTTACACTTACTATAATTATTTTAAATAGCCTCAATTTGTCATGTAATATAACCTAAAAAAGTCGTTGTAGTGTAATGGCTAGCGCACGCGTCCCAAACTCAAAGGTTCGATCCTAGGCGGAGCGCATGCTGCAGTTGCATACAGTTTTCCCGATCTAATGCGCATATTGTTATAATAACCACGTGCTAACAATGGTGCAGAAACCATCGTGATGTGACCTGCACATCGAGATAACCGATGTGTCAAACCCGCCTAGCCACCTTGGACAAGCGTGGCGGGTATACTTAACGTGACCATTTATATTTTTTGTTTAAAGCTTGACATCTGCGGCATTATATAATAAAAAAATTTTTTAGTGTTTTATAAGTATTTTATTATATAAGTAAGATAGAATAACACAAAATAAATAATCAACGCACTAAACACAAAAGGCTAAAATTTCACCAATTTGTGTTATGCTGTTCAGTAAACTTGAAACGCCTCACCCAGCGTAGAAAAAAATATTATGCTCATTTTGAAAACTATTGTTTCAAGTTTGTTAAGCAGCATCTGCTGAAATAAACGGTCTGTTTGCAAAACCGAGACTATGTCGGCCTGGCTGGGGATAGCGGGACTATGTCGGCCTCGCCGGGGACGGCGGAACCGACTGCCTGAGAGCGGGACTGTCCCGCCCAAATCGGGACGTATGGTCACGTTAGGTATACTATACATTCCCCCTATAATGGGAGGCCCGAGCAGCAGTGGGACATATATGGGCTGAGACTATTATAATTAAAAAAATGATAATAAACTTAGCCCATTTCTCCAAATTCGGTTATTTACACATGAGCACGATAATGAGCTCTTGATATTAATGAAATCCTTATCAGTAAGTACATTAACTTGAGTAAATTGATTTAATTAAATAGTTGTATCTTAAGTACATGTCAAATATTGTATTAAAAAGGTAATGAATAAACCAGTTTATTTAAATACCTAAATATGTTTTAAATTTTATGGTTATGTTTGTTTTTAGCAAAGGTTGAAAACTGTCCTTCTGTCATTTAATTATCCATATATTATGAATAGAAAACTATGTAGTACAGTGGTGGTATAAAAATGTGCGCCAGTTGTCAATTGTTTCTTCGTTCTGCAAGAACATATTACCTTCATAAACTAAGTCACAGACTGTTCCAAAATTTACTTAAACATTTGACAATAAAGTTTAGAATTACCAAAGTTGTTTGATTTTGTATCTTATTTTAGAAGATTGTTTGGACATGTAAAACCTTTTTATATTTATGTTAAGCATAATGATTATATCCTTTTTGTTTCTTTGATTAATCGCAGCGTCTGTTATTGTCAATATTGTAATTTTCATAAACGTAACATTTATTTTTAAAATGTTGGCAGTGATGTTTCTTGTACTTGAGCAAACAAAAGTCGACTTTAAGGTGACGAACATTTTGATTCCTAAACTGTATCTACTAAGTCTGTATCTATTTTTTATTCCACGCGCGGATAATAAGTGTAGTGACACACCTGCCGAACGTACGGCTTAGTAAAGTAGCAGTGGTTTTGAAGTAACTTAAAAAAACCAATATGCTTACATTCATATACATTAAAACATATTCGACTGTGGCACAGAAACCTCATGGGTTTGGTGCCGCAGAGTCGTGTAAAATATATAAATTTATGATACATTAATGACATTTTTAAAATTAATTTACATAATATTTATGTGATATCAATAACAGGAACAGAGGCAAGGAATATTATCATCATTATAGTATATTTTAGTTAATTTTCGCCGCGATTTTAACGGCTATTGTCGTCATATGAACCGGCTGAAGAAGCATTTTGGATGAACACGCCCAAAATATGTGGTACAAATATAACACATTAAACTAAATGACACATCTATAGACACAATGTCAAACAGATAATCTTTTTTTTTTTAAATGTGGCTACAACGCTTTTGGCATTGAGTTTGCCAATTTCAAAGTAAGAAAAGACAGGTGCTTAATTCATTGCAAATCAGCAAACAAGGTTTTTATATAATCCCTACTCTGTGACGTTTATCTTTGACACTGACATATGTCAAACATAAATGTCACACAGTAGAGACTATTCAAGATAATCGTCAAAGATTTGGAAAATGTTGCCAGGAAATATTTATTGATTATAGAGTATTTTTATACTTTTTTAACAAAATAAAACCCTCAATAACGTTCAAACAATCAGTAGATTACAATCGAAAATTCTTGTTTTATTCTCTAAAACTTCATTTAAATACCTTAAAGTGTGTCAGAACTTATTTGAAACAAACTTTTGATAACAAATCAAAAAACCTGAAAACAACAATTGATTCATGGTGCTATTAAGAATGTTTATGAATATGTTAGCATTTTTTTAATTCATTGACAGGTTTCAAATTTTCTTTAGATATAAAAATTATAATAAAACGAATACACCTGAGTCTCCAAATTAACATAAAAGAGTATGATAATAAATCTTTCAAAAACACGCGTGAATACAAAGTCATATAAATCCTTATTAATTTATAATTATCATTAATTATATATCTGTTACTTGAATATTTTCGTAGTTCAAAACAACAACAAAAAAAACGCACGTTCGTACATAATAAGGCAAATTATAATTATATCCACAAAAAATAGCAAAAAATTGCAACCTAATATAATTGAAGTAATAATTAATTATATAAAGTTATATTATATACAATATGAATACAATATATACAGATACACAGTGCCGCAAATAGGGCAGTGCCACCGGTGCCCGGGGCACAGGGCGTAGACTCTGGGGGGCGCAAGAATGGCCAAACCAGGCACGACTATTATTTTTTCGGTTCGCTCTTGATAAGTTCCCGCTGCGCCCCTGGTGCTTGATTCCAGCACTTATGTACCTACATGATAGTATCATCGAAAATTTCTGTTAAATTAGTCAACACATCGCGCTTTTTTGGCACCGCACGAGCGTATTTGTGTTTTAGTTCTTTAAAAAAAAAGATTTTTCTTCCAAAATATTAGATCATTGGTCCACCAAAAGCAAGTTCCCTGTACGTTATTTTATCGCTCTGAATGAGATAAAGTAGGCCTATACATAGCATTGCTCTGGCTAAGGCAACTATAATATCTAAAAAAACAAGGGCGCAGTGATAGAAGCTCGCATAGGGCGCATAAAAAGATTATTTACGGCACTGCGGATACATAAAAATCTGTTCGAAATTTCAAAATAACAGTTTATTACTACATACGTATGAAATTATATACGCCACTTCTTTACAATCGTTGTGATTTGAAAATCATTGAAACGAAAAAGCGACACTGAAAAAATTAACACACAAATCTCTAGGATTAAGCCTGCGAGAGACTGGCATAGCATCTATATAAATAAAAATGAATCCCTATTTCCCTTGGTGACGCCACGACGCGTGAGCGACTGGAACGATTTCGCTAATTCTTTTCTGTTATGTTTGTTATTATCAGAGGAAGCTTCTTATGAAAGAAAAGATAAGAAATTTGCGCGGAAAATTACAAAAATTAAGAATATTTAACAACCACATAACGTTATTTCTAATCTAACCTTAGCGCTTTGGACAATATAAACTTTTTAATGTAACCTTATGACATTTGACATAGAATTGACAGAATGCGTGCTGCAAATGTCACCAGAGATGTAAAAAAATGAATATCGTTTAAAACAGATACTTCGGTCGGAGTTATTTTATTGATAAAATACATTTAAAATAATTAATTTAGCTATAATCGGGTTCCAATATTAAAGTGAAATTATTTTGTTTGTGTTTAAGTGGGTCCCGGTGTGGTTAAGATTTTAGATTTACCTACCGATAGGTGGCACCAATAAATTCTTCCTAAACGGTGGGACCTGTTTTGGTCATTTTTTGTTTTTATTAACGTAGATTCGAGAATGGTTTAAATAAACTATTGGTCTCGGTAAATGTCGCTGCAAACGGGTGGGTTCTACATTTTTATTTCTAAGGGCAGGACAACATCTGCCGGGTACACAGCTAGTATATTATATTTATAATGATCATATGATTTATAGATAGAGTTGGAAACGTTTTGAAGTTTTTCGTTAATACTTCAAATTTTGTGTTTTAAAGCTTAAATTTAATATTACAACGATATAGATTAGAATCCTTCCCACCTCTTGTCACATTTTATTTCACTTCTACTGCACACACACATTTCTTTTGTCTGTCTGGATGTCCCGGCTAATCTCTGAAACGGCTGGACTGATTTTGAAGAGACTTTCACTGGCAGATATAGCTTTTTTACATTTTTTAAAGTTCCCCAAAAAAAACCACGCTGACGAAGTCGAGTGCAGTGATAGTTATAAATATAAATTAATATAAAACAAAATTGGAATTTTGACATTAACTGTATGGGAGCTTATGTTACCTGATATGTTACCTGATAGTAAGGCAAATGAACAGTTAGTAAGATGTAAGAACGGGCCATAAATTCGTAAAGAACGTCGTGTCTCAGTGTTGTACTTTAATAAAATGTTTCTAACATATTCGTCATAAAATTCTTGTATAATTAATAACATATTAATTATGATCGCAACACAACAAAGATCACGGCTGTTGTTTAACCGGTCAAATAACCGGTTTAAGGCATTGTCGTCTGTCGTGCATATAAACTGTTTCCATTGTATTGATAAATTTACGTTACGGTTCAGCTATTTTCTGAAGAATCAAAAAGGTAATTGACAGTCAAATCATATGATGTAAAAGTAACAGCGTATGAAGGAGAGTAATAATAATAAATAATCGGCAGACAAACACACATATTGTATATCCCCAAATTAAGCCAGTTACGCTTGTATTATGGGTAATATACAACGGTCTATTCTGGGGCCGATCCCAGACACCCAGACCATAGTAAATAACGAGAAAATGCGTTTCCATAATTTACTATACCAGGAATCGAACCCGGAACCGCTGTGTTGAAGTGAGGTAGGCCGGCAAAGGTTTAGACCGCTCAACCACAGAGGCTGTCACTAAATCTAATGTGTGAGGGCTTCGACACCTAAAACTACGTAAGAACCTGTATGTGCGTATCTGTAAGTGCGTGTTGGAGTGTGTATTTGTATCTGTGTCTATGTGGTGTGTGTGTGTGTGCTTGTGTTTATATAAATATTACTTATATTACCATTGTGAATAGATATTCAGTTTCATTATAGTATTGCGTTTGCAGCCAATTATAAACTTTTAATTTAAATTCATGATTATTAAAGTACTTAAATTATTTAAAAATAATAATATTTGACATAAACTGACAAGCTTTGTAATTTTTTTCAAATAGTAAGGTAAAAGAATGTGTACCATTATATAGAAGCCCGGTATTAGTATAAGTCAATAATAAGTAATTACTCAGATGTCTTCATACTTTTAAACATTGTTTTACAATATGGTTGTTGTTAGTAAAATTTCAAAGGTGAAAGATAAAGAAATCCCAAACATCTGTGTGAATTTGGAAACAACTAAAATTGTTTATTATTATTGCTTTGGAATACTCCATTAAGTTCACTGCCGTTTTGTTGCTTGTTATTTGTACTTTTGTAATAATACAATAGAGTATAGTATTCATTCTTAGAAGTAAGATTTTGAAAAGCTGCAAGTTATTGCCAATATATTTTAAAGTTGTATATCTTGATAAGTGATGGAACAAGACAGATTAAGTCACGTAATTTAAATAGAATAGTTAGTTTATGAATATATTGTTATTTATGTTACAACAATTTTTCTCAGACTTCTCGGTCTACTATGTAAATAACATTAATAGTGCAGGAAAATCGTGTAAAAAATAAAATTATCTACCATTAACATGACTACGACAAGAACAATTATGTGTACATTGTAGCGAGTGAAGCGTAATTTAAAATTATAATTATATTAATCACAATAATGTATTTACTTAAGTATAAAATATCCACCTTTGACTAATGACCTAAAGTAAAAAAACTCAAAAATATTTTCTACACAAATTTTGTATATCAAATCACTCACACAAATACAAACGCACCTGATAACTTCAGGGTTCAATTTTCAACACAAACAGGAAAACTAAGCGCTAAAGAGTATTGTTAAAATACCGTTACGATATTGTCTGTTTATCGTATGACAATGGATTAGCGCAATTTAATCACATAAACTTGCACTAATTACAATGTAACGACGTTGATTAGTGTAACGAAGGCCTAATGTCAAGTATAGTGTATGCAAAGCCTTCGAGGATAAATAATCGGGAAGTGCAATAAAATGTTTTTGTATAATTAAACAAATAGTTTTAACATCTTAGGTCATATACATATCATATACAGCATGTGGTTAGTCATCCAATTACCCGCAGTATGCGGTTGAATTCGCCAAATACGATTTTGCTGGATGCTCGGATATGAACCGAATAGAGTTTTTTTAAGGCAGGGGAAAAGCACTTCTCACACTACCGGGTCCTTTACTAGAGATTAGACCAAAGCGACGAGACGTAAAACACGAATAGCTACCAGAGTTAATCGCCAGTTTGTGTGGAGACTCGAATACTCAATACTCCACTAAAACCACACTCCTTTCATGTGCCCCGCGCTCATGGTAGGAAAAGCGTGAGACTTAGAACGTAGTAGTTACGCCCACGCTGATCCTAGCGCATCAGTGCTTGAGAACGCCCCGGGAAAGGCAAACTCACTTCATCAACGGGGGTGAAGACTCCTCCGCTTCCTAGATGCTGGAGGGCCCCTGCAGTGGTATTTACGGGAGGAGATCTTGCGCATATCTGCGTCTCCGGGACCCTGACTGACTCGCGACACGCATGCGCACCTCTCCTTCTTTTGAGACATCTCTGTCTCACGGAAATGACCGAATAGAGCGTAAAGCAGCCACGGCTAATGGCGATGAGGCCGCAGCACATCGATTTATCGCGGGCCAGTATAATAGGAATATGTATTTTAATAAGTTTTACATACATTTTCTTACTTGTACAGCGCCTATGAGACCTTACATGTAAATTGCAGCATACTAAAGTATATAATAACCATAATATATGTCGTTTTATTCCGGCTACGCCTCAGGAAAAGACCCTGGAAAGTAGCTCTATTATACTAATATAAAAACTTTATTCGATTTTTTATATAATTATATAAACCTTCAGTAAAAGAGTACCTAATTGATGGTGAAAACTGCTTAAGAGTCCGTTGCGTGGTTTAGGAGGAGTTAGCGGATATACAGGTAGACAGACAGACGCGGAAAGCGACTTTTGTTTTATAATATGCAAAAATGTAATAGCAAGAACCAGACGGAATATCAAAATACATTTTATTTATTTCTAATAATTAATTATGTAAATGTTAAGTGGAGTAAATTTTCCGCTACATGTGAAATGTTATGCATTCGATAAAATTACTTAAGGACAAATTTTATAACGCTCTCCCATGTCATAGCCCAGAGGAAATACCGCGATGGAAAGTTCCCCTCTGATCATGATTATGGGCGGAATAAATGTCTTAAAGAACCGTTGCGTAGTAGAACGTGGCTCAAGAAAATGAGGGTTAGCTTCCCATCGATGGCGGGCGATGCGGTATTAAAAATGAGGAGTTAGCACTAGATAGAACAATTCCTCTGAACACTCCGTTGTCCAAGAGGTAGAATACGCAGAGAGACGCAAAGTTTCTTCGATTCTAAGCCGCCTGTTAGTTAGTATAGGGTCGCCGATGACGTGCGAAGCTCTCGTCTGCCAGGGCACGCGGAGTTGGGACTCCCATTTTCCCGTAGCCCTGGCATAAGGCGCAGGACGGAAAATCCAGAGGTTTTAGTGGGTATCCTTAACTGGCTATGGCGATATCATTGCACCAGTTCTGACTGGGCATGCTAGTGCCAGCCCGACCTGGCGAATCTCATACAAGGGTCGCGAACTATCCCTAAACGTATGTGCTTGTCGCGGCTTATGGTCCTCAAACCAATTTGCCCTGGCTAAAAAAAGGATAGTTGATGATACGAACGGAAAAACGTTAGATGGAGTCGAGGAGGTTAGTCGGTAAGCGGGTGTACCGGCCCGTAGATCTTGAATTTATGAAAATACATTATAGTGGTACCTTTCAGACGCTTGACGCCACGCAGAGCGTGTTTGCGTCGTATCAGGCGTCTGAAAGTCCTCCACTCCGATCCATTAGTAACTGATAATTCCCATTTCTATGAATCATTATACTAAGTAGTCATTCAAGTGAAGTGGTTGAATATTTTACGAGTTAAGCAATAACTTATTTAAACAACTTGCGGTTATGTTACTATGTTTTAAATATGCTTACTTAGAATCTATATAATAAAATTGCAATGTTTCTGTGAGTTCATAACAAATAATACAAAATTAATTGATGACTGATTTATCAATACGATACTTAATTGAAAACGAAATTTTGGCTATAATTGAACCCATTTTTTCCTTTTGTCCGTACGTATGGGTATGTATCTTTGTATGACAGTGTTTTTCATCGGAAACTACTAATGGCCAATTCATATACCTCTCACCAACCCTTCATTTCTCTTACTGTTGGTTTAAATTTGACATTCATAAAAGTAACCTCAAAATTCAACTGATGGTAAGGCAAGCGCATGAATAGTAAAATACCAGAATACAGAATGAATAGCAAGAACCGGCCATAAATAAATACATACAGATGTTGGACATGACATTGTGTAGGAATATTGTAATCTATATACCGCTACACAAAGCTAAAGATAAATTGTACTTACTATAATTGGAAATAATCGTTTGTTCCCAGCTTACTTGTAGATACGACAATAATGACGTATATTTTGCTTACTTTTTGAAACAGTACTTAATATAATATACTTTCTTGCAAGTGTGAGGTTTTTACCTCACTCCTTGAGATCGTAAGGGATGGTATTGGTACTAATGGTCTCCAAGCAAGTGATTTCAAACACGGTGCGAAGTCTACTGGGCCAAACTATGTCGAATTTTAGGAGACCAAATGACAGCTATTTCGCGTCGAACAAAAAAAATCACGTAAATCGGATCACAAATCTCGGAGTAATCGGTGAGCATACATTAAAAAAATATTCCGACGAAGTGAGAACCTCATCCGTTTTTGAAGTCGGTTAAAGGAAGCCGACGCCGTGCTCCGAAGTAGACACTCTGGACAGTCAGAAGTTGATACTAGGATGATGGTAACTCTCTCATCGCATGCCGCTGGAATAATGCGTCGTAATTTGTGCTAATTTTAATGCGGTCGAGATTTTTTACGTCGTATTACGGCTCTTTGTTTTTACCCGACTACGTGTTTTATATTCGTAATCATTTTTTGATTTTATTATCTTGGAATCATAATGAGTTGGCATTTTTATTATACCTATAATTGGTTGTAATTATGGAAAATACCATAGAAGCTGAATACTAAATAAATAAAAACACCCAGTTGAATATATCAGTGGTCGCCCAGTGGTCGAAATTTGCTCATAATTAATTTTAATTATAATTTTGCACATTATTAAAGTTCTGTTGTCAAAGACTTAACTTCTTTTATCACAGATTTCACTAAGGCTGCATAGTTAATTTGACTTTAACAATAAACAAAAGAGTATACCTATATGCGTGTGTGTCAAATACATGGTAGTATGTATATTTTTTTAAAATTGTTTTAATGTATTTTTTTATGCATAATTTAATTTATTTTAGCATTCTGCACTCCTCTATATTAACTATTATTTTATTAACTATTATATTATTAAGTACCTATGCGAAATTTCATACTCCTCCGTCCTCGCAATTTTTGTAAAAAGGGGTGCAAAGTTTTTGCTTCACATATTATTATAATGATAAGGACCTAAATACTGCATTTTTGAGGACATCTTAGGAGACCGTAATTATCTTTAGATAAGGATTGTACAGCAATTTTTTTAAAATATTTTACACAGTCTCAATTAATTTGAATCCGTAACTAGTTCTTTTTTTATTGCACGATTTCTGCAAACAGGCAGACGATCCACCCCATGGAAAGCGGTTACCATCTCTTATGGGCATTTGTAATACCAAAGGTGCTACAAATACGCTGCTGTTCTCTAAAGGGAAGACTGGAACCTGGCCACTAATGCCGTACCACAACTCAAGTGACGTATGTAGATATATACGTACATTATGTAGATATATAAACAAAGGGGGATAAACACGATTTTTGTGTGGTTTTGTTCTGGACAAAACAGCAACGGAACTATAAAGGCTACGTTCCATTAGAGACTCACAACCCACGTTCACGACCGCGATTTTTCCGTTCCACTTGCTTGCCGGCGTTACAATCCTAAATCCTAGTCTAACGGTTATTCGACCCACCTCTTCACGAGGTTCGTTGTGAGTATTGTGTGATTGAAAATGACGACATCATTAGTGACGTTTTCGCCACGGCCACAAGACCGCGGTCGCCTTGTGGAACACCTAAATGAGCGTTTTGAGCGTTGTGAGCTACTAATGAAACGCGCTGAAAAAGATAATAATAATATTAACTTCATTTCTGCCAAGATGTGCTAAATGCATAATATAACACTATAAAAATTCCATTGAATAACAAATAACATCCGTTGAAAAAATATATAATTGATACCTTCATAACGGTAATGACTGCACGCAGAACAATAATTAAAAAACATTCAATTTCTTGTATGAATATTAATATCACACATATCAACTCACATAAATGTGAAAGAGTATTTCCAACGGCGGATTTACCAATAGGCTGTGTGGCTAGAGACTAGGGCGGCAAATTTGAGCCTAATATTTTTTGTCTTAGAGAAATTATGTATTACTTAAATTCTAAGACTTGATGAGATAATTCTTGCTAAGACAACGCAAACAATTCAACATGTAATACGTTTACCAATAATTTCATTTTTTCTACATAGAAAGTAGTCGCTTCTAGCTACAGGAGAAACAATACCCACGAACCCCTGATTACAATCTACTAATTACGGGGGAAAAAGGTTGTGTAATTAAGACGATAGTGAATATATTGTAAAATTTAATTTAATTGACTAACACATGTAATTGATATAATTGTCGTTCACAATCATCGACCGAGTATCGATTTGGAAAGTCGGTACGGAGGCAAAGTTCGAGTAGCCTACAGGCTAATGGCAAGTCCGCCCGTGAGTATTTATGTATTCCTGTACATGGTTTGGAAAATTAATAAAATGCACTTCAAATTTTACTGTCAGCAACATGAACATACTGTATGTAATCTATGCATATATGTAATTATACATATGTATTTCATAGATTATTTTAGAGTTAAAACTAGTTTTAATCAATTGAAAACTTACATTTCGGTTGCCTCGCCACCTGCCCTTTTCTCCTTCTCTCGAACAATCGATTGATAATCGCATCCTTACGATCGTTGAAATCAATTTCTTCGAACTTAGCGTTAAGTCCTTCACACTCAGCATAATTCGAGTCGATTTTCTCCAAATCAATTCTTTTTAATCGATTAAGTGTTTCATTCACATCCTTGTCTGTAGCAGAATATTTTCTGTTCGATATTTGATTTAAAATTCGAACGAAGTCTTTCATTGTGGTTTTATTTTTTATTCATAAAAATAGTTCCTGTAGATTAAAAATAGGCTTTGGTTAAGGAATTGTTTTACTGTTGCTTCACTTAAAAAAAGTTTTACTATTGGAATTTATTAATTTTTTAACTAAAAATAGAGTGTTATTATGTAACCGTAATAAATAAACACAACTTAGTCTTTATTATCAATTATAAATTCTTGTTTTTTATTTATGTTTTGGGATAATTGATTTGTTTTTCTGTAATTTCATAGGACTTCATTAAATTGTAAAGGGAGGTTACATGAGTCGCACACAAATTGACTTTATTTTAAATATAGTAAGTAAATTCTGTTTTTACTACTAAACATTATCCGAGTTTTTAGAATTACAGATGAATATGTATCATCTAAACCACAGAAACTACTTATTAACAGGTGAGATAGCGGTCAAAGGTAAACTTAAACAACCATAATCCTAGACCAATGCACCTAAGCATTATGGAATATGTGTTATTTAAATAAACGATTTTATTGTTATGAACTGACGGCTTCTGTAACTAAGTGATCTAAGCCTTTGCGGTCTAGCTCACTAAAACGTATTATAAATATTTCGGGATCGATTACTTATATGATTTTTTTTATTAACTTTACGTTGTTTACTATGGCTTTGAGTATTTGGCATAGACCACAAATTTATTCTTCGTACAGGTATATACCTATAAGACAAGCTGAACTTGCTTAGCTTAAGTATATACATACAATATACGTATTTTGTCTAACAACTTTTTTTATTTAAACTAGTGGCAGTGTGAGCCGACTTGAATTCAGAAGGTTGCCCTATAAAAAATTATACGATAATCAAAACTCTATTTGATTCAAATTTCAACAGCTCTAGTTACTTGTGCTCACTTACGTACTGACACTGGAATAAGACCACAAGGATCACTTTTACCTTACTACGCGGAACTCTCAAAAGATGTAAGATTGTTAACTTTTGCTACCATATTATTTAATAAATAGTTGATATTTTGAAGCAGCCATGACAACAGATCCTTTAATTTTTTTGTTAATAATTTAGCAAATCGTTGTTACAATGTTATTTTAAAAATAGAAGGTCAATAACATTAAGTTCTAGATTCGTATGGAAAAACTTAGACGTAATATTTCGAGAAACAGTTAGTTCCTTATGTTCTGTTGTAGAATGATTAATACTTGTAGCTGACAAGATCCGTTCCAACGTGGATTCAACGGTAGACAGACTATTATATAGAGAATCTATTCGGGCATCTATTCTAATATAATAAAGAGGATTTGTATTTTTGTAATGAATAAACTCAAAAACTACTCTTCATAAATTCTTTCACCATTAGAATGCTGTATTATCCCAGATTAATATAGGCTTGATTTATTATAGAAAAAGTTAGGGATCCTCACTAAAACTACTAATGTAACCTAATCTTTGAATTTCAAATCAATTCTCCCATACAATCCTTTGTTTAAATGCATAATTTTAGCAGACATGCAAATAGCCCATCTGATAGAAAGCGGTTATCATCGCCTAAGGATATTTGCATCACCAAAGGTGCTACAATCTGCTGCCGCTCTCTTAAGGAAGACTGGAACGTGGCCACTAATGTCGGAACTCAAGGTTGTTATGGCGAGTTACTACAAGCAAGGGGTGGTACCCATTTAAACGGGTAAATACACTACCACCTGACCTACGACAGAACGCAGGAAATTGTATTATTCCTCCCTTACTATTTGAAATAGACGGTAACCTATGCGATAATGCAACAAATATCGATGCAACAAATGCGATATGCAATATATATATGCATTTGCATAATATCATGCAAGGTATAAGACAATATCTAATGATCATACATCCTTAAGCAAACAATTTTTCATTCACGTATAAGTTATGTAACAGTTTCTTTGTACCAAAATGAACTCACTCTTTTATACGAAATACTGACTAAAAACAAACAGTTAATTATAATTAATAAGTCAATTAAAAGTAAATTAACAAATTACTAGAAACCTCGTATCAAAGACATAATTTGTATATTTACTATGACTGTTAGAATTTTAATAATAATGTGTCCACCTCTTTTAAGCATGAATGTTACCCTTCATTGTATTATGCCTACTAATACGGCAGCAAGCAGTAAAGTGGGGAGGAAATGAGCAGCGCGAGTATGTAATGCCAAATATTATGTTGAACATGGCGTACACGCGCTACCATTGTTTTTTTATCTACCGGGTGCTATACCACATGGAGATGCCTTTTAAATATTGTCGATAGGATATTTTGCTCAATGGAAATTGTCTTTTATTTTATAAAGTAAGACATCTGCATTTTTAATAAACTTGTCTCATCTACGATTCGAACCAACCAAGTTATATTACACGATATTAATATCAGAATGAGACAAAATGTAAACAAAGAAAACAATGTTTCTGAAACTTCATTATTTTTTAATAAAATGCAGGTACTAATGTCTCATTGATTTGTTACAAAAGGATTGTTATAATCAAATAAATAAAACCATAAGAGAATGAGAAACTTAAGAAAAAGAACAAGAAACAAACGAAACTGTCCTGAAAACCGGTCGTCACATCAACAAGCTGACCGATCACGATAGTAAAGATGGCGGATATAACAAAACAAATGGCAAAACGACACATTCAAATGTGAAATATTTGTGCTAACTGTATATATATCTATAATTTGGTAGTATTAGAAACCGTGCCGACTATTAAAATTACATACTTTTTTAGCATGTAACCATTTTAATTAATAAATTATTTAAAATGATAAGTATTACAACAAAATGATGAGTTGTTTATGGTGTTCAAATTCAAAAGAATAAATTAAGTACGGCATACATAGTACTAACTTGTTATTAAAAGTTTTACTAGTCTATTCCTTTCTTAGATTTTCATATTAATATTTTGACAAAATTGAAAGTGACATATGAAAAACGTTTTTTAAGGTTTGTTTGCAACTTGTCTCAGCGTCCTTGAATACAATATAGGTATATAACTGTAAATCTTGATTAAATTGGAATATTATATCTTAATAATTATATCATCTTTTTGTAGCTTTTGTTACATAGAACATCGTAATTAAAGCTCGTTAAAATCCTTTAAAATGAGCATAATTATCAATTTTTTGATACTTACAAAAAAGTACTAGAAAATGAATATATAATGTACCTACATTATATATTCATTTTCACACAGTAGCTTAGATGGAATCTATATAAAATTAAGTTTTCTGTATTGTATTTGTTCAGTTTTTGATGTAAAAAAAATATGCATACATCGGTAATCACCTATCGGGAGCTTATTACGGCTGCTTTTAAAGAATCGCTTAGTAAAATTGACACGTGTCTAGATATACTGGTAGCTGTAAGACATAGTATAATGTTTCACTATTTGATACTTGTCTTCGTAATCGAGTCTGCGAGGCTTTATATTCCTCAGGTAATCGCAGTACAGTAGACGACCTCATCTAGTTTGTGCAACATATCTCAAAACTCTTTTTTCCATATCAAGCACGTACCGGCAAACTTTCGCACTGCACAGGTCGCAGGTCCGCTGGTCTGGAAGGCGTCTTACGCCAGGTTTACCGAGACCTGCCAGGGCTGCGGAGAGGCTAGGTCAAATATCCGTAGCCCTGGCACAAGGCGAAGGACAGCCAGGGGTTTTAGTGGGTATCCCTGACTGGGGAGTGGCAATAGCATGGCACCGATTTTGACCGGGCGTGCTAGTGCCACCCCCGATCTGGCGAATACCACACTAAGGCTGGTGTGCACCGATTTTTAACCAAGGGTTAAAATAAAATAATCGCTGAAAATGAATGCATAAACAGTGATTATTTTATTTTAACCACCGGTTAAATGTCGGTGCACACCAGCATAAGTCGCGAATTATCCCCCAGGCTTCTACGCCTGTCGCGGCTTAGTCCGCAAACGGATTTCCCCTGGTTAATAAAAAAAGGTTTACCGAGACAAGATCTCCACTCCAGGGTCCCAATTCGGCTATTTCAATATATTGGCGTTACAAAGATATTCAAAGTTCAATTCTATTGTCATAGTCAATCATCAGGTAAAACTTGTTTACTGGATAAAATACCACATGAACAAATGAAAAATTAGAGATGCACGAATTAAATAGTTGAATTGATTCACTTTTAAATCGGCCGTCCTTAACTTACAATATCTTCTCGATACTAACTAAGAGGGTCATCGTCTCTGCCTGGTGGTGGAACAGCGGGTATCAGCTGGAGTGGAACGGTTGCTGCGGATTCCGAACTGGCACGCCATTGAAATTAATAGAATGCCGAACCAGGCAAATCTATATTTGAGATGATAGTCTCCGATGACTTTGGCAAGATAGTAATACCAGAATTGAACCTCAGGACATTTGTTTCATAGGTGCTTCAACAGCTATCGCTCTTGCGACAGACATGGCCACTGCTACTTTGATTCACTTACTTTACAAGATGTATATTTCTTTTGGGGACCTTCTAATTTCTAACGGCCTAAACGAGCGCTTTTTCAGATTCGTGTAACGAATATGTCAGTATCAAAATGTAGTGGAACTGGTATATTTAGACAAGTGCTAATTTCACCAAGCGATTCACTGAAAGCCACTGTAGCCCTCTTAGTTTGATTCAGAAGAGAAACACGTAACATAAGGCTTAAGCCACTTAAGCGATTTTATATGTGTGCACCAGCCATTTCTCACCCATTGTCATTGGATTGATTTAGCTAATTTTGGTTTAGAATTATTTGTGAAAGTCTAAGGAAGGTTTAAAAGGTGAGTACATAATAAAAAAATGTTTGGAATATAGTAAAAGCAAAATTTCGCTTTCCCTTAGAAACTACTATTTCCTGTCAAACATTTGATGTTCGTGGAAGTTTTTGGCGGGAACTGAACGAAGATGTTCTGCTGTGCAGTTTTATTTTCTAAAAATGTATAAAATTACTCTAAAATGAACAATAGTTGTAGGATATTGATAGGGTTTGAGTAAGAATGATGTTTTGTGAGAAATGTGAACTGTATAGTCAGATGTTGCCTTTCGAGTTTTCACAAGAACTCCATTGAATAGCGTCGGTTGTAGCCTGCAATAGAACTACGCTACTATATGAAGACCTATTAAACATAGAATTGGCTGTAGGACTAAGATACCTTTGTCTGCCTTTGTGGCGAATAAACTAAACTAACTAAACTTTGATGTTCGTCTGGTTGTTTAGAAATCAATTAAATTTAAGTCGTTCAGAAATCAAATTTAATTCAAAAGTGTTTTTTTTGTTTGGAATTCAAACTTTTGACGTTCGTTCCGGTTCAGTTTTCACCACATTGTTACTAAAGTTGAAACATTCTACAACTAAATAGCTTTTTTTATTTATTGATTCTGAGGCGGTCCGAAGTCTGTCGGGTCAGCTAGTGTACAATTAATTAATAATGCATCTCGCTAAGTAATGCCGCTATAACCCGAAAAATCAGTAATGAACTTCAAGGACATTGGCGTTGCTAGCCTTAACATCAAATTTCGATGGCACGAATATTTTAATGATTATAAATAACACAGACCACTTAAAACTGATCTAAAATAAGATAATTTATTTACACACATGTTTGGCACAACACTTCCTATTTTTAAACCAGTTGTTAGTGCTGGATATTAAGGTATTACTGACGTGAGTATACTATGTACAAGTACATAGCCGAATTCAAATTAGGCGATATAAGGAACTTCAAGCATCTTTCGCCTTCCGCAATGCTTAGACGAAAGTCGTCGAATTAAAATGATAGTTGTATGAATGATTATAATAAAATTGTTGCACTCTTGTATTTAGTCAGGTTGGCTCATAGACAATTTGTATTTCATGAATATAATAAATGAAAATTTGAAGAATCATACCATAGGAAAACCCCTTAAAGCTCAAAAACCTATATCAATGCAATGACGGACATTGTGATGTAACCACTGAATTTCAACAATTTTAAATTAATTAAATTAAAATTAATAAAATAAATTAATATTCACTCAAAAATTCTTCTACAACTTCAAAACTACATCTCATTGAGACTGGTTAAAAGCAATATTGGTCTAAGCCATATTTATAGGAGTAGAAAAAATAATTAGCTGTTGGCGGGAACTAGAATAGTTACATTTTGTTTTGCAATTCTACTTTGTATTAATTAATATACAATATCGACAAAGAATGAACAATAGTCATAAAATATTGATTGTTTAAAACAAGAATTGTATTTAAGTAGAAAATACGACAACAATTAAATGAGAATATCTGAAAAAGATTGGGGATGTAGTTCCAAAAATAGTTTTATAAAAAATTACTATCAAAATCCCTTACAACAGTTTTTAAATATGACATTCCAGATGTTTTTGATTAAATATTTTCTTATGATTCCGTAACCAAATAAAGAAAAGTGTGGCGTTCATCACTATTAATAAATAAATAAATAAAATTATCACTATTACGAAACCTTTAATACATTCTGGACTGCATCGCACATGTCAGATGTATTATATATACCTACCTATGTCGAACAATAAGAAAATGGATGGGTACAATGACCTGACCTAATAAACAGTATACTAACAACAACACCTATATAAAATCATCTACAACAGAACAGTGATAAAAGTACGTAAGAACTTCAAAAGTATTTGTTAAATTTAAATATAAATGGAAGTGTATTTTTTCACCACGTTCTCAATTCAAAAACACGCAGAAACTTCGATTTTCAAGTCATAACGTCACTCGCATGTCACCGTTTTTTAAAGTTTAAAATGTCATTATTGTTTATTTTTAAACATAAATATGATTTAAGGCCGAAGTCCGTTCATGATTTTTTATTCGTGTATTTTATTTTGATGCCTATTATTTATAATATATATTTTTTTTCTAATACGTTTAAATCGCACACTTAATTATTCAGTCATTAAATTAATTAAAAATAAAGTGTGAATGATCATATTTAATATTAAACTGTCAATTATACTACTCATACGTGATATATTGATTAAACCGCTACAAGATTAATTTCAACTAGAGGTATTTTTAAAAACGTTATACTACTAAGTAGCCTTCTGAGCACGTTTTACATTGGCACTGCTCTTATGCAATTTATAAACATTTCGATTAAATATCTTTATAAGAAAATATATAAAAAAACTAAAATCTCTGTTTTGTTGATTAGAATTAACTTCTGTTAAATAACATGTTTTATATTAAATAAAAGAATACCTATTCATATAAAACACCACAGACCTCAATGCACTGAACACAACTCAAGAGTTTATTAAATTTAAAAAACAAACTGTCACAGATAAAATAAATAGGAAGTTCTTTTTTCGAAATTCAAAATCACGGAACTAGCGCGACGAATAGATGATTCAATGCGTTATCGCAAAGTCGCCTTGTTTCATCGGCATTAAGACACGTAATGGTTCCGCGCGTAATAAAGCCATGTCTTTTATAAAATTCGCATAATATACGCACACAGGCAGACACAAAGACAAACACCGAATGAAAAATCTGAAATAACCTGTTTTACTTTTTTAATTTATTTAAAAATTATAATCGATTATGTTTGTACTCATGTTTCTATGCCGAATACCGGATTCGTCGCGAAAATACGTTTAAATTTTCGAATACCTCTTTAATAATTTTATAAATTGAAGTTGAAACTTTAGGTCCATCGGCAAAGAGTTTCTTCAAAGAAATTTGTAAGAAACTCTTTGATGCCACCCGTGATCAGAAGGCTGGTTCGTATTTCGCGCAACAAATCAGCATTGGCAATACAGCTTCTGGACGCTTCCGTCTGGCTGCGATTTGTTATAGGCTTTATATTAATTTAGTTTATTTTAAATTATAAGTTTGAACATTATTGAGGTACTGTTGTCAAAGACCATTATACTTCTATAATCACAGATTTCGCCAAGGCTACACTGTAAATTTGACTTTAACAATAAACAAAAGAGTATATATATGCGCGTGCGCGTGTGTGTCAAATATTTAATTTAATAATGTGTTTTTTATGCATAATTAAAAAAAAATATTAGCATTTTTCACTCCTCTATATAAAATATAAGTGTGCGAAATTTCATAATCTTTCGTCCGCGAAATTTTCATAAAAAGGGGTACAAAGTTTGTGCTTCACGTATTAATATAATGTTTTATAATTAACTATTCAAATTATTTAGTTTATAAAATCTTTATTAACATACTATGGAAACACCAAAAATCGCTGATAGGAAAAATGCTTTATTTTAAAAATATATGAAAGGGCATTCAAATATTTGTAGTGTGCAAATTACATAACAGCTGTATTTTATGATACTTATTGAAGAGGTTAATAGTGGCTTACCCACTTACCACGACGACGAAAAACTATGCAGACAATAATAGCTCAGTAAAAATATAGCTTCTAATATCTCCTAAAACTTAAATACCTAAAACCACCTGTATTACCTTACCATCTTTTAGAAAATTGTATTACTTTTACAGAGTTTATTTCAAAGTAGTAATAAATTAAAGAAACCAAGCATAATTTATGAAGGATTAAAAAAAACATACTTTAGGCCAAATCAGCGGCTATAGGAAGTCGTAGAAGTCTATTTTAATCTAAACATGTTTCTTTAAACGATCTTCATCATCCGAGCGTTAAATCCCGGTTGGGGGAGCGTTCGCATCGATGCCCAGGTTCGGTTTTCCTAATTTTTCTACTCCATTTCGCGCGGTCTTCGGTATTCCTTTTTGAGACCAATTGAGTTGTTGAGTCATTTCTTTTTTTGTAATAAATTCATAAATATAAGTTTTATAAGTAAAAGGTAAAAATTCAAAAGTTATATCAAGTACATAGCTGAAACTACGATGAGTACATCTTTTTCTAAACAATTACAATTTTTTCTGGGAATAGTATAAAATGGCCAGATAAACAAAAATGTAATTTTAATGTGACTTTTCACTCATCGATAACAAATCTTATATAAAAATGAATCTTTGTCTGTATGTCATTTCTACAATCGTAAACTATTCATTTGATCATGTGCTGATCTTTAGTTAGCAATGTTGTTGTGCATGAGCCAATGAAGACTCCTGATTTGGTTCACAATTGGACCCGGTAGCTGGCGCTGCTGTCGGCATATCGATTGAAGCTTTTCCGGGCAGGACGACTTTGGCCGGGACAGCTAGTGTTATATAGTAAAAAGTGTGATATTTTTATATTCCGGGAATCCCGCGGGAATTTTCCCGGGAGCGGTTTGTAGTTATTCAGGTGGTTGCTTCTTTGACAATGATAGCTCTTGTCATGCACGCTCGTCTATTCTTAAGGCTCCTGACATCACCTTCTGATCAATTTGATCATGGAAGGTGTGTCGTGGCCTTCCGCGACTTCTGCATCCATCCACTTTTGCATTGTATATCTGTTTAGTCATTCTTTCATCATACATTCTTTCCACATGCCCGAATCACCGGAGCATTCCTTTCCTTACCTTTACCCCGACACTCTCTTTCAGACCAACTCTCTTTCTTACTTCGGTATTACGAACGCGGTCCGCTAGCGTCACTCCGCAGCTTGTAAATAATGAAAATTGTTATAAAACCGACAGTCGAGTTTATTACGGGATAGGATAGTAAAGCGATAAAAGAACGTACACAGCTGCGCAGTTTTTACTCATTTCGGTAACTTGAAGGGTACTTTTTATTACTTAATTGTTGTACTTATTAACAGTGGGTATAATGCTATGTAGAGTATTATTGCATGGAAGACGAGCTAAACCTACCAAAGGCAATTGATTTCGACGCTTAACGGAGTTTGTTGTTAAATCGAGTTTACACTGTATTTTACTAAACGATTGTAATTCCCTGTATTCTTCTTCCATGCCCATAACCTGTTCTACTCGACCGATACACATACAGACATAATTTGACCCTGATATATATTTTTACGCCTTATACATTGAGCCGTGAGACGAAATTGGAAAAATCGGAAGAACGAGAGGTCGCTAAATTTACAAGCGTATTAAGAGCGCGTCCTACGCACTGTGTATTTACACACACGTTCACACTGAATGCAAAATGAACTAAATATCCTCAGCACCATACACTATGTATTCGCACTTGCAACAAAAAAGGATGGCGATTGTATTGCATTTCAACAATAAAATATCTCAAGCGCATACTCAAACATTTGCTATTAATAATACAGCTATTATATCTTTGAAAAATCCTATTGAGATTATTAATTTAATAATTATATATTTTTATTTTATATATTCCAGTTTTCTGTATTTTTGCGAACCGATAATAATACTTTACAGGTGTTAACACCCCTTGAATTTAAATGAGCTAATGTTCGCTCTAATCCCTTTGTATACATTCCAGTATTCATTCCAGACGTCATAAATCTTTCCCATTGCTTGCATTTCGTTATACATTGTTAGAAACCATAAAGCTTTCAAGTTAAGTTTCAACTGCAATGGAGGTGTTACCTAGCGTACTTTTAGATCGACTATCTCATAACGACGAGCTTTGCGCGATTTATGTCATTACGATTTTCTTTTTACGATTTGGCTTGTTGTATTCGATTTTATGTGTAAGAACTATGAATTACTTGTAATAAACTTTCTATACATTCAAAGGACATTTTAATTCGTGTCCCGCAAATACGTTACAATTTGTTTCGAAGAATGTTAAGTGCCTGAATCACTCAAACAAAAGATATATTTTATAATACGTAATGAGAGTTACTTGTTTCTGATGTTTGCTGTTGAGAGGCTTAGAGAGGTTGAAACCTTGGGGTCTCAAGAACATGAGCCTTTACAATAAGCTCTCAATGCGTACCTAAACTAAGCTAAGTCGTGGTAGCGTAATGGCTAGCGCACGCCTCCTACATTCAAAACTCGCGCGTGTGATCCTGGCCGGAATGCATGCACCATTTAGGCACTTAACATTTAACCTAATGTGCATCTTGTTACAATTATCATATGCTAATAACGGTGAAGTAAAACGGCGTGATGCAACCTGCACATCGATATAACCGATGTGTCAATCGTGCCAAGCCACCTAGGACAAGCGTGGCCGTTCTCCTATAGTGTTAGACTCGAGCCCAGCAGTGGGACATTTATGGCCTGTTATTATTATATATCTACCTAATCGGCTCTCTAGGTGATCAGGCTATCTCGAACATTGAATTAATGTGCCGATTCAAATATCTTTAGGCAGCTATACCTACCTATAATCCACAGAATACCACCGTTTTCTGACCTTAGTCTTGTGTGAACGGTGTGACGGTGATCAAGGCTCAGTATTTGCTTATAGTTTTAAAGGATTAATGATAGAAAATAGCTATTATTAATTAGGTTAGTTAGGGTTAAGTTTTCTGCTTTAGATTGAAACTAAGATATAAACATTAGTCTCGACTATTCGACATCAGCACGATCCAATAGGGTGGGCTCTTAAGGTCGGCCACCTCACGGTCATGGTTAATAACGTTGTGTAACCAAACATGCCAATTTGAGCAAAACTTTCACAACTGTTCGTGATAGTGTAATAAAAAAAATGAATCAAGGCCAAACATTTTATTAAAGCAGTATATTCAGATATATTATATTCCTAGTCTTAGCAAGGTAACATCTATTACTAAGTATATATTTTATTGTCTATTCGATTACCTTACTGCTTACACATTACCAAATCTATGAAAATAAAACTATTTATTATTTTTAAAAAAACGTATCGTTGCTTTTTGTCTTTGAAATGTAGAAAATATACATAACTTCAATAAGGTTTATGTTCAAACTTTTTGATTATACATCATTCTCCTGGTAACATCACTAATATTTAAGAAAAAAAGGGTTGACAAACATAACGTTGTCATGTGTTACGTTCCTATAGAAAAAAGCTATTTATATGTAACTGTAAATGGGGCGTTTGTTAGAACGGCTCAACTTTATGCACGTAAGTTTGCCGATAAACAAGCCCTTGTCTTTCAAGCGACCGCTACCCGTTTTCGTCTAATTAGTGTTGTCAGGTGTCACGATTTGCACGGGACGACCCGATTTTCAAGGGTTTAAGGACGCGTCCCGATAAATCAATAAATTGCTTAAAAATCATTATTTATTACAAAATTAACCTTAATTAAATTCCAAAGTGAAACTTCGTTAGAATCGTTACGATTTTAAACTCGATGAAACGAAAAAGCGACACCCAGTAACCTGTAGTTTGGACCACAATGCCCACTGTCGGCGACTAAATGTTTTTGTATAAAAAAACTATTTATTTATGTTAAAAAGAAATTTACAAAAATGGAAAATTAGTTAAAATTAAACGACATACGAATGTTTTATAAAACAATCATTGCCGATAAGAACATGTCTTTACGGTAGATTTGTCAAGATCAAGCAACATAATATTACTCTTTTACGAGAGAAGAAACGTATCTCTAATATTAAACAATGCAACCATAGCATTACACAGGGCCCACATGCGGCGAAATAATGACATTTGAGGGGTCGCCGGTACCGAAATCGGTAAGGAGGACTATCTAGCACTCTAGCGCCACTGATTTCCACTAGAAACAACAAAATACGCGAGAACTCTTAAAGGGATAAAAATAATTTTATTTTCAAAGAAGACTACTACACGAAGCAAAACTCTTAACAATCTGAAACGCTCAAGATTTACCTATGGACGGCGCAAACAGCTAGTGCCGGGTCAGTCGTCTGAGAGATCACACTATAGTGTATTTTTATGATGTCTATTAGTTAGTCGTATACAGTGCCATGTTAGGCGCAGCCAATAGCATATGAACCAGCCCAGTAGTTTATAAGATTTTGGGTATTTTCGTTTTTTTTTTATTGTTCCGTAGTCAAATAACGAAAGTAATTGACATTTGTCATCCCTACAGAACCTGTCATTATGATGTCACAAATAGATAGTCGATTTCCTTTACGCATCGGAAACCTAGTGGAAAAAGTCGAACTAATAACAAGACAGCTATAAGGAAATACGTCATAACATAATTATGCCTTATAAAGTAAGACGACATACGTCACTGCGGTAGATATTTAAATATTGCCGTTTTCCGATCGCGTTGATATAGTTAGCGATTATATGAATCATTCTTTTGTGTAACAGAACCGATATGTGGGTTTTTTTGTTGCAGGAGTTGAGCAGACAGCTAGAAGGCTTACTTGATAGAAAGCGGTTACCATCGCCTATGGACATTTGCAACACCAGAGTTGCTACATACGCTGCTGCTCTCTTAAGGGAGACTGGAACCTGGTTACTAACTGCCGGAACACAACACAAGGTTATTATGGCGGCACTCTAGACCAGGGGTGGCCGCCATCCAGTGGAGCAAATACCTTACCACCTGGCTGTGGGTTGTTTAGTCGTCTCTTACGACAGACCACCTGGCCGCAGAAATTGTATTCTTTCTTAGTTCCTGCACGGATTAAACATACATACATTCATACATACAAGAATAGCTTGTTTATACTAATAAGATAATATTAGTTTTTTACATTCCAAGTCCACTTGTGAATAAGTTATTTCACACACTTAAATAGTTTAATTAATAAAGCATAATATTAAAATAAAATTTTAAGTCAATTAATACCATTGACTTGCAAATTTTTTTATTTTATTCTATTAATTGTAAAAAAATCTGCAAGGTTGGTGTCGTACTGTATGCACTGATGGGTTCCTCACAGGTGACCAACGTGTATTGTCTTTGTAACTTGGCTACGATGCTCTTTAGGGCATTCTTAATAAGCATTTATAATACGGCCGGCGTAACTTGGCGAATGTGAACATAGGCTCTGCGAACTTTAACGCATGTAAACTCGTGAAGAAAATACAGTGACCAACTAGTACAAAGCAATGAAAAAATACAAGGATGAAAGGCGACCAATTATATTCACGACGAGTCGTATGCCCACTCATCACACGAGTATACATGCTCTAAAGTTCGCAAAGCCTATGTTCACATTTGCCAAGTTACGCCGGCCGTATTTACGTTAATCGGAAATGTTTCAGATATCAAAAATAATAGTTTAAAAAAAAGTAAAATAAATACGCTTTTGTACGCGTATTTTTTTAAACTATAATTTATTTTTTATTTGAATTTTCCAGAAAAGCATATTTTCAGTTTTTTTTAACTATTATTCATTTTTAGTGATTTAATTTCTCTTCACCGTGGAAACTTTGAAAAAGAATTAAATACACTCTTATGTTAAAGTGGAACGTTATGTAAAAATAAGCTTTTTTAAAAGGTTTTTAAATGCAAGTTTTTGAGATCCTGCATATCATGTAGCAGCAAAGTGCTAGCCAAGACAAGTAAAACGAGCCCAAACACGACGGGTCTATCTTGTTTAGTACAGGAGTTCCCATGGCCGCCTTCCGACTCCATCATCAGATTAGCTCCATGGTACCATATTATTGCATTGTCACGCGATATGCATATGCGCGCAAAATTTCAGCTCAATCGGAAACCGGGAAGTCGATCAAATTTAAATTGAAAGATTCCGTTACATACTACCATACGTATAAAGCTAATAAAAGCGTATTAAAAATGAGTCAATTAACAAACGTTTTTCAACCAATTTGAAATACAAGTATTTTTGGATTTTTGAAACACTTTTTTTATAATGGAATTTTCTACCCTATCCTTTGGAAGAGATACAGTGAATGATTTTGCAAGAGAATAAATATTCAATTACCTTTTTGACTTAAATAAAAATGCTTTCCAGACTACTATGAACACTAAGATTCCAGACGACTATCACACTAAGACGTAAGGACAAATATGTACTCTTAAGACTTCAGACGTCTATATACACTAATAAAATGTTCTTCTTTCAATATAATAGTGCAAATCTCTAAAACCTCCTAAATTTTGTAAGATAATAGGGGCCTTACTTATAATCATTTCTTAAATTTAAAGAAACTGCTCAGCAACTGATCAGTGAAAATATTACTCATAAACTCCTCTTTAGTCGAATATTTTGGGTACAACCTACGTTAATCATTCGAATTTCGTTTATCTGTGCTCCTCTTAACTAAACAACAGGTAATACACGTTTATAAGTGATAAAGATATTCATTGATTAGGGTCTGATTTTTAAATCTCTTACTTAAGAGATGCTTAATCGTTTCTTAACGAAATTATTATAGGTAAGACCGTATAATTATAAAGTTATGTTGTCACAATTTCATCGTAATGTCGTCATAAAGTCAATCCTATATCCGTTCTCGGTGTTAGGATTACATATATTCAGATTTTCACTCAAATCGATCCAGTAGTTTTCCGTGAAAGCGTCATTGATAGAAAGACACAGCTCGAGCATAAATAATTGTCTATTATTTAATACTGAGTAACCCCATCCTGTATCTATCACTATCCGTCAAAAACGTGTCCAAAGCAATTATGATAGCCTAAACATGGCGCCCTAATCTGCTAAGCATTTAATTCACTTATAATTGTTTATTTTCCAATACGTAACAATATTTTGTGAACGCAAGAGATTAAAAAATAATTAACAACATCTTCATCACGTGGTGGAGATTAAAAAATCATTTTCTGACACGGAACAGGATGTTATACTTCAATTGACTAAAATACTGGCCAAGTGCATCAAATAAGAAGGAGTATAACATTTTGACATGAAAACCCTCTCTTTTCTTACACCTTTCCCCAATTATTTGGCACATTATGTCCTCTCCTTCCATACTTTCTCTTCTGACTTACGTCCTCTGACACACCATAGATCATCGTACCATCCTTCACACAATCCATCCATCTCTTATTTGGTCAAAAATTGATAGTTGTTAAATGTATAACATGAAAACATGCATGTATGCTTCACGTAAAAAGTACTAAATTGATTTAAGTAAATCTCAACACAAAGTTAGCTTCTATCCCGAATCAATACTTTTTATTCCAGAAAATGACATTGTTACCGTGGGATTGACGAATATAAACAACCCAAGAGGTGGCACTCTGGTCGCGTCTATCCTTGCAGTCCACGTCGTCATGGAAACGCGAACGAAGTTTTGCTGGCAGCTACTAATCTTCTATATATATATATATAAAATGAATCGCAGAAATGTATGTATGTACATAACTTGGAAACGACTTTACCGGTTTTGATGAACTTTTTTGTGTGTCTGTGGGTCTCTGGGTTAGATTCAAAATTGGAACCGGTGGGTGGCGCTGGGATCTGGTCCCAGATTTTTAATTTTTTAGGGCAGGACAACCTTTGCCGGGAACTCTAGTTGTTAATAAATTAGGCAACCGCGGATCAGATGACGCACTTTGAAGGATTCCGTGGAGGTGAGAAATGTAAATTATTTTTATCATTTATTTGTCTACTACACCCTAATAAAATTCATTTAAACGAAAATACACTATATCTAATAAATACTAAATAGATCTCATTAAAATAAAGTTTTAAAGTACCTACCATTGAAATTACAGCACCTTCATTCATCACTAGAAACCACTTCATACTTCAAAAGTGAATATCGCGCAAGTGCCACGTGCAAGCATAAATATAAATGTTCTTTTGATATTACTGCTCTATCTGGGATAATGTTAGTGTTTGTGACTGTGGCCAAATGTGTTTTGTTTACAACATTAAAAATAAAGCGGTTGATGATAACCTACATCAATGTATACACATATGTGCATAGGTTATACGACAATGTTTAGCGTTATTGACGCGTGCAGGAGCGGGGATGAAAGAAGGGGAAGCAGCTATAGGCACTTCTTCCTCGTGATGCTTCCTTTACGTCTTGCGTGTCCTTCGATCAGTGGACCAGCTGGGTATGACATGGCGCGGAAACAGCGAACAGCGGTTGGACGTAGACTATGTCACATTACAAAGTGACATTTGAGTGAAACGGCACTAACATTATCCCAGATGGAGCAGCGACATAAAGAGATCATGTCAGCCATCATTATTTTTTTAAGACTGAACCACCACAAATTTTTGCCGAACTGTCACACATGATTAATATAAGAAACACCGCAAATTTGTGGTCAAATACAGATAATTGAAACGAACGTTGAACTGATGCCATCTCCCTCTAACTAAATAGAATTTGTATTAGAGTAAAAGAGATGACATAGTTATCTTGGTTTTGGCGCGGCAAGTTCAATGGGCGATTATGAACAAAAGTAATATAAATTTGGCCCCTTTTAAGGGTTAATTAATTAATTATTGTCGCCCATTGGCCGACATCATTAGATTCAACACCATCTGATGGCAACAGTCCAGCTAAAGAAAAGTCCCTGAGGCAGCTCCCTAGATAGCATATTGATCCTGTCTCGAGGGATTTTAAAATATTGTGTTATTGCCAAACTAGCCTGAACTCTAAAATGCGACCGGTTTATTATATATCAAATTATTCATAAAAGTTAGATTAAATCAGTTCAAACTTGAAACAATAACTAATTAAAACTTTAATCTTGACGGTGATTAAAAACTACTTTTTCATCTTCTTGTCTTTAAAGATGGCTCTCGGGTATTCGTGTAACTATCCAGCATGAAGTATTCATGAATATTCAAATTTGATTTTCACTGCTCGATATCGTGATATTAGAAAAATATGAATTAGTGCCAAACCATTTTATTTGTTGACTATTAATGGAATATTACCAACTGCACAAGTATTTAAATGAGATCACAGAAATAATTATAATTAAGAACGTGCATATAAATAACACAATAAACAACTTTATTCGGCGGCATATAAATGCCGCAGTATTAGAGACTTCATGTCGATGAACGTTTCATAGATTAATAGAAGGGAGAGTGTTTTTATATACTTTTTATTCGGAAATCCGACCGGATTGGAAAACAGAGATGCGGACAAGTGTTTCAAAAAACTACTATTTTTACATATAATTAAAAAAAGTACGATTCCAACTCGATTCGATTACCAATTTGAGTTGCAGAGGGCTTACTCTTAAACGACTTTCGTCGGTCGTTTTCGTTTTAAACTTGTTGCTTGTTTTTCTATATTTCAAACATATAGTATTAAATTTCAGCAAGACTGTGTACTGTCACCGACACTATTCATTTTGCATATTAATGATCTTTTGTCTATAGAAAACATTCATTGCTATGTGGATGACAGTAGAGGTGACGCCAGATATACCAGCCGGGCTAACGTCCCTTGATCGCTAGTGGAAGGGAGTCAGGTCAGATTTGTGTCTGAAATAGAGGACTCTCTGGCGCGATTCTCTGAATGGGGACAACATAGTCTTGCCCAATTTAACCCCACGAAGACAGGCATGCGCCTTCTCTGCCAGAAAGACCCTATTTATCCCTGCGCCACAGAGTCAAGAGTCTTATCATCTCCAATAGTGTCGAGATCCTTGGCGTCGATATAACGAACAATGTGCAGCTTTGGGTTCATCTGGAAAAGCAAGGCTAAATTTGCCTCCAAAAAGCTTGATGTGCTAAACCAGTCCAAGCAGTATTTCACCACGCTGTAAAGACTTGCGTTTTACACAAAAAATACTGGCTGGTAGAAAGTCACAAAAATAATATTGACGTGTCATATGTGACGTATTAAATGAGTTCGTCAAATTTAAATATGATTTAACGCTTGATTTAATTGGAGAAGTAGTTGTTTGTTTAACTAATCAGATTTTATTAACTTTCTTCATATTCGAGATGAAAAGCAGTGTTAAACCTCGAGTGAAAGTCCTATTTAGGCACTCGAACTATTAGCGCCCTCGCTACGCCTGTGCGCCGAACCATCTCATGCCTAAATAGTCACTTTCACCTCACGTGTAACAATCTACTAATTAATCTCTTAATAAACATAAATGTTGATAAGTTTATGAATTGATTTTTTTTTAGAATCATTGTGATTAAACTCGATGAAACGAAAATGCGATAAACACATAAATCTACAGGACTAAGTCTGGTGTGCACCGACATTTAACCAATGGTTAAAATGAAACAATCACTAAAAATATGCAGCTAAATATTGATTATGTTATTTTAACCACCGGTTAAATGTCGATGCACACCAGTCTAAGTGCTTATATTACATAAGTTTAAGTATGCCGCGCCGCGACCGCTCCCGCGCCCGCGTGTTCAGTCTGGCCAAGCACTAACTGCGAGAAAAAAGATCAAATTTTACATTGAGCAGCACAGATTAGATTAGAGAGTCAATAAAAGTGATGATTTAAAATAGGCCCAATTAGGGCCGTATGAAACTGATAATTATATTTTTGACTAAAACAGTGAAAATTTTAAAATACTACTAAGGCTGGTGTGCACCGACTTTTAACCGCTGGTTAAAATAAATTAATCTCCAAAAATGTATGAAAAAACAGTAATTAATTTTGGTTAACCGTCGGTTAAATTTCGGTGCACACCAGCCTTAAGAAAGGTTATTTTGTGTTATAGTATTTTGACGGATGTAGGCTATTGTTCCCCCAGGGGGTGCCGCCCTGGTCTCTTCTCCGACCAGGTAGCGGTACAAGGGGATGCGTCCCGGGCCCGAGCGGCCACTGTCACATTCCCCCTTCGCTCCGTGACAGTGGTGTCCCACCTTTCCGCCTCCAAATCCCAATGCCTGCCCTTCCTTACCAAACCTCCTCCCCAAACGCCCCTCCTTTCCGATGCGACCGCCAGCGTCGAGGTGTTCTCCGCTGGCTGTCAAGGAGGGTGGTGGTGATGTCCACCCCACCACCGCCCTCCTGACAGGCGACCTATCCTCCCCGACCCCGTCTGCCAACGCTGCTGTGTGCGCGAGGCGACGGGAAAAGGGGAGGAAGGAGAGGGGGGAGGGGTGTTGGCGCAGGAGCAATCCTTCGCAGCCTCCCCCTCCCCCATCGCGAAGCCCCCCCCGCCACTGACGCTGCTTAGAGCGCGAGGCGGCGGAGGGGGAGAAAGGAGAGGGAGGGGTGATGGCGCAGGAGAAATCCTTCGCGGCCTCCCCCTCCCTCCTATCGCGAGGCCCCCCCCGCCACTGACGCTGCCGATTGCGCGAGGCGGTGGGGGGGGCGGGGTGGAAGAAGAGGGGGGAGGGGTGTTGGCGCAGGAGCAATCCTTCGCAGCCTCCCCCTCCCCCCACCGCGAAGCCCTCCCCCGCCGCTGACGCTGCTACGAGCGCGAGGCGGCGGAGGGGGAGAAAGGAGAGGGAGGGGTGATGGCGCAGGAGAAATCCTCCGCAGCCTCCCCCTCCCCCCCCATCGCGAGGACACTCCCCCCCCGCCGCTAACGCTGCTGAGTGCGCGAGGCGGCGGGGGGAGGAGGAAGGAGAGGGAGGGGTGATGGCGCAGGAGTATTCCTTGCAGCCTCCCCCTCCCGGCGGCAGCGGGCGTCGAGGTCTGGGGGATCAACATAGACCTCCGCCCGCACTAATGCCGCGAGAGGGCGCGAGAGGTAGCCGCGCGTCCCTCTCAGGGCCGGGGACCACCATCTCCCCCGGCCCGCACACAGGAGAGGCCGCCTCTGTTTACGAGGCGGCCGGCCGCTGCCGGGGTTGCGGGTTAAGCTCACGCATGTACCGCGACCCCGGCGCTAGGCGGAAGGAAGGCTCCCATGGGGTTTTAGTGGGTATACCGGCAGCCGGTCGTATTGAACCGGCGTCGGGGAGCCCCACACACCGGCCGCGCATGATCCCCCGCGCGGCTGACGGTGCGGCAACGCATTTCCCCATGTAAAAAAAAAAAAAAAAAAAAAAAAAAAAAAAAAAAAAAAAAAAAAAAAAAAAAAAAAAAAAAAAATGTAGGCTATTGTTCCCCAGGGGGTGCCGCCCTGGACTCCCCCCCCCCGTCCAGGTAGCGGTACAAGGGGATGCGTCCCCGGGGCCCCGAGCGGCCACTGTCACATTCCCCCCTTCACTCCGTGACAGTGGTGTCCCACCTTTCCGCCTCCAAATCCTAATGCCTTCCCCTCCTTCCCAAACCTCCTCCCCAAACACTCATCCCTTCCGTTGCGACCGCCAGCGTCGAGATTTTCTCCGCTGGCCGTCGAGGACGGCGGTGGTGATGTCCACCCCACCACCGCCCGCCTGACCGGCGACCTACCCTCCCCCGCTCCGTCCGCTGACGCTGCTAAGTGCGCGAGGCGGCGGGGGGGGCGGGGTGGAAGGAGAGGGGGAGGGGTGTTGGCGCAGGAGCAATCCTTCGCAGCCTCCCCTCCCCCCATCGCGAAGCCCCCCCCCGCCGCTGACGCTGCTGAGAACGCGAGGCGGCGGGGGGAGGAGGAAGGAGAGGGAGGGGTGATGGCGCAGGAGTAATCCTTCGCAGCCTCCCCCTCCCGGCGGCAGCGGGCGTCGAGGTCTGGGGGATCCATATAGACCTCCGCCCGCACTAATGCCGCGAGAGGGCGCGAGAGGTAGCCTCGCGTCCCTCTCAGGGCCGGGGAAACACCACTCCCCGGCCCGCACACAGGAGAGGCCGCCTCTGCTTATGAGGCAGCCAGCCGCTGCCGGGGTCGCGGGTTAAGCTCGCGCACATACCGTGACCCCGGCGCTGGGCGGAAAGAAGGCTCCCATGGGGTTTTAGTGGGTATACCGGCAGCCGGTCGTATTGAACCGGCGTCTCAGAATTATCTGTAAGTATATAGATATATTCTCTGAAGTTTTACTTCTACTGCATGTGAACTGCACACACTTTTTTGTTCTATTGAATAAACACGTGTAGGCGGATAAGTTATTATCATTTATAAAAATCACTTTATTCGTATTCAGTTATTCAGATTTTCTAATATCTTTATGCTTTATGACAACAAACAGTCCGGCTAATCGAATCGAGTAACCACATGGAATTTAACAGTGAAGGCTAAATGAAAAAAAGGCGAGTTGAGTCAAAGGTTTTTCCAAATAACAATGGTATGCAATTTGCAGTTATAATCTTATAGAATGTTCTTGTTCGTGTGCGATTATACGTCATTATCATAACTAATATTACACGTGAATGTGAGTTTGTTTGATTGTTGATGTTTAAGACATGCTTAACTGACCGTCACAAAAAAATTGTCAGCCTGTCATGGGTAGAGAATAGGGTCATTTCTTCTAGGAAAAAAACTGTTTTCGAGCGATAGACGGATATAGCTGCAAAGATGGCGCTTCGATCGTCTTTATTGGCGCCACTGTTGCAATTCACAAAAATACATAACAACGACATGACAACGTCAACTTTAATGCCTCGCTCTCATAGTTAGTTAATTCGCTTCACTAGATGGCCTTACGGGTTATTATCATTAGTTTGAACTCAGCATTAAATTCGATATTAAAGAATTACAACATAGCCTACTGCATGACGTATAATACAATATTACGCGAGCGAAGTTAGCGTGTGCGAAGTTAGCGCGAGTGAAGTTAGGGGGAGCGAATTTAGCGCGAGCGAAGTAAGCGCGATTGAAACTACTAACAAAGCTAGTTTTACAATAAATTAAGTAAGTGCTTGACAGTCCGCGCCATACGAAGGGTTCCGTAGAGTTAAAAAACATCGTCTCTTTTCGTTTCTTCGCTACGGAACTTAAAAAAGAATTTATTCGAAAATAACCCATATCTAAAATACTACGATGGTTTAGATTCACAATTGGGTCGGGATAAGTGGCGCTGAAATTGGGTTCCATGATTTTTATTTATTTTTTATGCATATATGAGTACGTATTTATGTATGAGAATCTCTGGAAGGTTTATATTCACAATTGGACTCGGTAGGTGGCGATGGAATCAAGTATTAGATTTTTATGTTTCAGGGCAGGACCATATCTGTCGGACCCGCTCCTCTATACATATATAATTACTTGACCTTAAAGACTCACTGACATATCAACGCACAGCCCAAACTATTGGGTTTATGACCATAAACATTTGCAAGCGGGTTCTTTCTATATATATATATATATATATATATATATATATATATATATAGGTATATTAGTATACTGTAGGTGCACACTAAGAAGTATTTTTAAAAATTCAACCTCTAAAGGGATGAAAAACGTAATAAAATTACCTGTTTCATCCCTTATACTATACTACGTTTTATTACCTCTACGCGAGCGAAGCCGCGGGCAACAACTAATATTAATATAAAAAATTACTATACGTGAATCCAACTCGCATAAGACTTTTTTTATTTGTGTAAAAGGAAACAAACATTAATTGCTTTCTGTACGAAATGGAAGCAAAACTTCGTATTTATAAATATATTTACTACACTATGTTTTTAATGTATAATTAGACCATTAAACATGTTGTTTTAAAAATAATTTGTTAACACGGAATTACCTGTGGAATTTACCACTAACAACACTTATAACTTAATTGAAATCAGTTGAAGTTTAGTAACCACCGAGCATTAAGTTTAAATTCGTGTTATTAATAGTCAATAAATAATAGACTTAGGTAGATAATTCACCTAGGTGAATCAAAAAGTTCTTAGAAGTGCATATATATAAAACCTTTTTGGTAGAAGTTCGATATTAAATTGAAGAGAAATATATTTACATTTTTTTTTCTGTTAAAGGAGGGGAAATACATTTCTTACTTTACTGGGTTCTTTGCTTTTCCCCCGCACCCCTAGATGCTGGAGGACCCCTGCAGAACCACGTAATATTTATGCCAACTGCCACTTGTTTTTGTCAGTTTATGTTACGGGAGGAGAGGTAAGCACGCGTGGGGACATAGATCGCGGGTGACAGCTCCTTCCCTAGGGAAATACTGGCGCCGCCCGCTCTTGGCGTCCAAAAACCGAAAGCCGCCCTCCGGCGCCAGCGCGTCCTCCTTTGGCGGGAGCGGAGCAAGGACGCTCATTACGACTAACATGAATAATTGTATATGACATATTAATTAGACATAGACATAGACAGACAACACTTTATTGTTCACCAAAACAAAAATTACAAAAAAATGCACAACAAGACAATAGTTACTTGATAAAACAAAAGGCGGCCTTATCGCTAATAGAGATCTCTTCTAGCCAACCACACTTTAATGAAATTCTTATATTATCTATAATTATTATTATTATTATGCAATAAAGGAAAAAAATGACATACGTGGACAGCAGATTACAGTCAAAAGTATAATAAAATACATTATTGTATAGGACTAACATAATGATTTCTAAGTGATTTTTTTAAATATGGCAAAAGATTTAGCTTTTCTGACGATAGTGGGCAAAGAGTTCCAAAGTAAGACAGCCTGCATCGCGTAGGAGTTGGAATGAATTGTTACACATACACAACATTTGCAAAAATGTCCATGGTTCAAACAAATCAATTACTTTGACTTAGACTAACACTTACATACATACATACATAACTTCACGCCAGGTCCCTTGCGGGGTAGGCACGAACAACAGAGCGCCATTCAAGCTTATTCTTACACATCTCACTTGATTCTTTGACATTCATAGCTCTTATCATGCACGCTCGTCTGTTATTAAGACTCCTGACATCACCTTCTGCTAGTACACGATCAATTTGATCATGGAAGGTGTGTCGTGGCCTTCCGCGACTTCTGCATCCATCCACTTTTGCATTGTAAATGTTTAGTCATTCTTTCATCATACATTTTTTCCACATGCCCGAACCACCGGAACATTCCTTTCCTTACCTTCACCCCGACACTCTCTTTTAGACCAACTCTCTTTCTTACTTCGGTATTACGAACGCAGTCCGCGAGTGTCACCCCGCAGATTTTGCGCAATGCTCGCATCTCCACTGCGTTTACTCTACTTTCATGCTCTCTCTTCCATACCCAACTCTCGCTTCCATACGTGAGCGTAGATACCAGCACCGCAAACTAACAACACTTAATTTCTTTTTAATGAGATGACAAACCTGGTAATATAATAAAGGTAAGGTAAGGCTTATTGAAAATATTAGGAGGTAAGGAATTATAGGTAGTATACACACAACTATCAAGTAATTAGAATTAGTCAAATTTTGCTTATTTATATTAAATAATAAAAAAGTTACAATAACACATTGAATCTTTGAAAATATTCCATAACAGCAAATTAAGAGCCGTTGTACCTAAATTATTGGTTACTTTTTATGCTTTTCAGGGTTCCATAGTCATTTTAGCAAAAACTGAAGACTTATAATGAAATCGGCAGAATATTTGCGCAGCTCGTCTCACATATGATATATATTGTTCTACGCTACGCCCACACCCTGGGCGATACCCTGGTCGTTGTAGGTATATAAGTTAAAAACTGTTAGTGGTGAAAATCTATATATTAGGTCCTTACATATGAAGTTGGCGTTTTGTCGTACTGGCCACTTTGATCTCCAATATCTCCTCTTTAGTTAGGAATTCCAATTTCAAATTTATACAGCTATTTAATTATGCTTTTGTGTTTTGAAAAATGTAATTGACTTTTTTGGATTTTTCTTTGCGTCACTCAGCTTGCAAAATGGAAAACTTGAAATATCGCATTATTTACGAGTATACGAGTTCCATTGTGGCACCAGTGCTGCCAAAACGGCTCGAAGGATTAATGATGTGTATGGCGGCGGTGTCGCAAAAGAAAACAGTGCGTTTTTGGTTCCAACGTTTTCGTTCTGGAAATTTCGACCTGCAGAACAAGCCCCGTGGACGGTAAGAGACCAAAGTTGATAATCCAGAATTGAAGGCTATTGTGGAATCGGATTCATCGCAAACCACGTCCGAGATAGCTGCAGGATACGGGTGTTAGTGATAAAACTGTTTTAATCCACTTGAAGCAAATTGGGAAGGTGAGAAAGCTTAAAAGGTGGGTACCTCATGAATTGAGTGCTGAAAACCGACAAACGCGCGTCGACTGCTGCGTTGCATTACTCAACCGGTACAATAATGAAGGAATATTAAATCGAATCATTACCTGTGAGGAAAAGTGGATCCTGTACGATAATCGGAAACGCTCATCGCAATGGCTGACCCCTGGCGAACCAGCCAAACCCTGCCCAAAGCGAAAATTGACAAAAAAAAATTACTTGTGAGCGTTTGGTGGACTAGTGCCGGTGTCGTTCACTACAGTTTTCTTAAATCTGGCCCGACGATTACGGCGGATGTTTATTGTCAGCAACTGCAAACCATGATGGAAAAGCTAGCTTGCTAAACAACCGAGGCTGGTGAATCGCTTTAGGCCACTGCTGCTTCAGAACAACGCTAGACCACACACTGCACAACAGACGGCTACCAAATTAGAGGAGCTTGAGTTGGAATATCTAAGACATCCACCGTACTCCCCGGACCTTGCTCCAACAGATTACCATTTTTTTCGAAATTTGGATAACTTCTTGCAAGGGAAAAAATTCAACTCCGATGGGGCAGTTCAAAGCGCCTTCAAAGATTTTATTGATTCCCGTCCGAATGGTTTTTTTAGTAAAGGAATCAATGAATTATCTATGAGAGAAAATTCATTGCTATGCGGATGACAGTACAGGTGACGCCAGATATACCAGCCGGGCTAATGCCCCTCGGTCGCTAGTGGAAGAAAGTCGGGTCAGACTTGTGTCTGAAGTGGAGAACTCCCTGGAGCGAGTCTCTGAATGGGGACGACAAAATCTTGTCCAATTTAACCCCAACAAAGACACAGGTCTGCGCATTCTCTGCAAAAAAGACCCCATTTGTCCCTGCGCCACAGTTCCAAGGAACACCCCTTACCATCTCCAACAGTATTGGGATTCTAGGCGTTGATATAACGAACGACGTGCAGTTTCGGCGTCATCTGGAAGGCAAGGTTAAACTTGCCTCAAAAAAGCTTGATGTGCTTAACCGGTCTAAGCAGTATTTCACCCCGCGGCAAAGACTTGTGCTTTACAAAGCACAAGTTAGGCCGCATATGGAATACTGCTCACACCTATGGGCTGGAGCACCCGCTTACCAGACCGACCCCCTTGACTCCATCCAACGTCGCGCTGTTCGTATAGTCGACGATCCCATACTAACAGGCGGCTTAGAATCGCTTAGCCTTCGGAGAGATTTTGCGTCCCTCTGCGTATTCTACCGCCTGTACAACGGGGAGTGTTCCGAGGAACTGTTTGATCTGGTGCCAACACCTAATTTCTACAACCGCACCGCTCGCCATCGACGGGATGTTCATCCCCATTTCCTGGAGCTCCCACGCTCAACTACGCAACGGTTCTCTAGAACGTTTATACCGCGTACAACAATGATCTGGAGAGAACTTCCTGCCGAGGTTTTCCCTCTGCGCTACGACATGGGGTCGTTCAAGAAAGGCATTATAAAATTTCTTAGAGGCCGGCAACGCGTTGGCCATGCCCCTGGTGTTGCAAACGTCCATAGGCGACGGTAACCACCTTTGATCAGGTGGGCCGTCCGCCTGTTTGCCTGCTTCAGGCAATAAAAAAAAAAGAGATGGCAGAAGTGCATAGATAGCAATGGTACATACTTAGATGAAATAAATATATTATATTAAAAAAATCGACTTTATGTTCCTCCCTTACAAAACGCCAATTTCATATGTAAAGACCTATAATATATAAAATAAAGTCGTGTTAGTTATATTATTTATAACTCAAAAACGGCTGTACCGATTTGAATGAAAATTTGTGGCAGATATAGCTGCGAACCAGGAGACGGACATAGGATAATTTTTATCCCTTTTTATTCCTGGAGCAATTTTGGTGATTTTGTTTCTGTGTGTTTTAATGGGTTCCCGAATGGTTTAAATCCACTATTGGAACCAGTAGATGGCGCTGAGATCGGGTCCTAGATTTTTGTTTTTTTAGAGCAGGATGTTTTGATGATATATTAAATTGAAAAATCTGCTTCGAATTTATATATATATATTTGTGGTTTTACAAGTTTTATATGTAGTTTTAGTTTTAATAGCAATTAATATTTGTTGATGTTTAGACGTATGTAAGGCGAGTGACATGAGTGATTTTTAATAATATAGGTAATGTGTTGATGTAATGAGGTTTTATGGAATGAAGTAGTTGCGTTAATCGCAAACATATTCCCGAACACAGGGAAATATGTACAACCATAACTTATAGTCTAGTCAAAAATTACAGTAGTTAGTTGGTACATCCACATATTATGTTATGACAAAGCAATAAACAAGGAAAAGAAAAGATAATTAGAAATGCACTTAGTGGCGGAAGTTAAAATAAAAACAACTCAAAGGACCATTATAATAATATAAATTAATGTAGATAACATGTGGATGTTTATGGTAAATGTAGTAAAATAAACTTGCATTTAAACTAAGAAACCGTTGATAGGCTGACAATATTAAATGAAGAATAATTAATACACGAAAATGTAGTATTTACAATTGAACAAGTATTAATGACACCACTAAAATCTTTGCCAACATGCATAAAAGCACACTAGACTAGACCCTCTTGAATGCGACAGTTCTGCCAAATGTTGGCATTGATGTTATCTTTAGTGTGTGCCCAATTTAAGAAGAGTATGTTGTTGATGAGTGAGAGTACTGAGGGTGTATATAGAGAGAGTAGTGATCAGTGTGATGTGTGTGTGTGTATGTGTGTGTATGTGTACACGGTAGTGTTAGTCTCACAAGGTATGTGTGTGATTGGATATTAATGATTGTATTCAATATACATCTCTTCCTCCGACACGACAAAGGAATTGACTATACAAACAATTTTATGTTAATTAGCCAATTAATATTAAAGTGTAGCTTTATTCTTATGTAAGTAACTTATGTAAGTTGTAGCTCCTTATTGTGCTCGATAATTGAAATTGACCAAAGTAGTATGAGCTGTGTTATTTATATATTGATGATTTTGGAATACAGTACCTGAGATGATCCAGCCAAATACCGAGTTAATTAGTAGTGGTAAGTTATGACCTATTCTCAGGTGGCCTTGTGTAATAATGTTATAAAATAATTCTGCGCCTATGAGTATATCAATTTCACTAGGAATATTAAACGAAGGATCTGCAAGTGAGTGAGTTTGAATGGGTATGTTCCAATTTTTAGTCTGTATGTAAGCGTGAGGTAAGTTGACTGTGATCTTATCTATAACTTGGCAGGTGATGTTTGATTTAAAATTGCTTGTTCGTGACGATATGACTGTAGAAACTGTATTGTTTGTGAGACGTGAAGAAGATCCTATACCTTTGATTGAACATTGGTTACTGGATAATTTGTGTTTTAATTTGAGCGCTAACCTATTAGTGATTAGGTTGGCCTCGCTGCCAGAATCCAAGAGAGCTCGAGCAGTATGCCACTGACCAGTTGCATCCTGAATTCGTATTAGAGCTGTGGATAATAAAATTTGGTTCTCATTAGTTAATTCAGTCACTGTTGTATGAACAACAGATGATGTTTCCTCATTTTTGTATGGCTGTTGGTTTAAGATTGAATTTGAATGCGTATATACGGCTTTAGATGTTAGAGGTGCATTACTCGTTGATGGCAATTGTTTAACATTGTCATTGTAAATATTGGATGAAAAAGCATGAAATTCATTGGCTTTCCTTGGTAAATGATCCATATGCAGTATTGAATGATGACGAAGGCGACATGTAACACATTTATGCTTTGAACACTTGTGGTTGACTTTATAATGTTTGAGGCAATTGAAACAGAGATGATTATGTTTTACGTACTGGTTCCGTTGTATAAGAGACATTTTTAAAAATTCTGGGCATTTATATATTAAGTGGTCTTCTTTGCATAATATACATATGTTATTATTTTGAATTACGGTTGCTGTGTTTGCTACCTTTGGTTTGTAAGCTTAAATCTTGTTATCGGAGTTTCTATCATTGATTAAATCAAAGGCTGTCATTCTCATGTTAAGAAACTGCATCAATTCTTTGAATGTCGGCAGAGAAGTTTCCTTGCGGCCTAGTTCCCATGCAGCTCTGAGTGAATTGTCCAGTTTTTGAGTGACAAGGTAAACCAAGAGGACATCCCAGTTGTCTGTGTTGATATCTAGTGCGTTGAGTGAATCTAAACTTTGTTGTATGGTCATAAGAAAATCCTTGAGGTTGTTGCGAGTTATTTGCTGATAATTTAGAAAAGTTTTTAAGTGATGGTTTACTATAATTACTTTGTTTTCGTACCTGTTAGACAGTATATCCAATGCTTTGATATAGTTTTCTTCGGTGATAAGAAGGGAACTTACCAGTGCTGCTGCTTCACCCTTTAATGATGATTTGAGGTAAATTAGCTTCTGGATTAAAGGGATGTTGGCATCATCGATGGTAGATAAGAATATATTTTTGAAGTTAGGCCAATCCTTTAGCCTGCCGTCAAATGATGGTAATTCAAGTTGTGGTAGTTTAATGTTATGGGTACTTTCCTTGTTGTAGTGGGCAATGCGCAGTTGCGATGCCGCCTGGGAGTCTAGGATACGACTATAGGCTGCCCTGCTGGCGTAGTACATGTCCTCTATTGACTGTCGGTCCTGCTGATGCGCTTGTTCGTCGTCTTCTAATTCTTCTATTGATGTTTGAATTTTGTCATATTGATCAAATATTTTTTCCAAATCGTGGTACCTGTTTTGAATTTGTGATGTATCGTAGCTTTCTTGTAGTATATAGTTGTGAAGTCGAGTCAGTTTTCCTTTTATTGTAGTACGTTTGGATTTTAATTGCGAAATAGACATTTTGGATATTGAATTGTTCAAAAATATAATAATCTGTAGATGCTGGTTTAATCCGGCTCGAAGGACCAAATGTTTTGATGATATATTAAATTGAAAAATCTGCTTCGAATTTATATATATATTTGTGGTTTTACAAGTTTTATATGTAGTTTTAGTTTTAATAGCAATTAATATTTGTTGATGTTTAGACGTATGTAAGGCGAGTGACATGAGTGATTTTTAATAATATAGGTAATGTGTTGATGTAATGAGGTTTTATGGAATGAAGTAGTTGCGTTAATCGCAAACACAGGACAACGTCTGCCGGGGCCGCTAGTTTATAATAAACCACTTTTACATAACAAAATCGTGTGCGCTTGGCTACAACCAAAATGGAAGAAGACAAAACAACGACAGTGTTGCGAGATTAAAAATAATATTAGCTTATGTTGGTGTTGCCAATATAATAACTAAATAATTGGCAGACAAGCACACACATTATTATACTTTCCCTAGAAAAGCAAGTACCGTTTGTGTTCTGCATAATATCTAACAAACCCCTCTTGGGCCGATTTCATGCAACAAGACCATTGGAAATAATGGAAAGTTCATTTATGAAAGTTACCATATTAGGAATCCGGAACCTCTATGTTCCAATGATCCAGGTCGGCATAGGCTTGGACCACTCAACCACAGAAGCCGTTAATATCATTCATCATTATGTTTTCGCCTTGTTTTTGTGTCTTTGTCTTTAATTTAGTCATTTAAAATATAGTTAGTCAGATCGTTAATTTTTTTTAAATAAATGAATATAATTAATATAAAAAAATTTAAATACAAATTCGAGTCTACAGGCGCGAAGATAAAAGTATCAAAAATCTTGTCTCCCCCTCCTATAACTTTTGAAATATGAAGCAGGAAATTCAGAAAGCTTATAGAGCTTCAAGAATACTTTCAAAGAAATTCGAATAATAACTATTATTAAGTGCCGATTCCTATATCTTACTGACCGTTCATTTGCCTTACGGTCAGTTAAAATTTGATATAAGCTCCATGCAAGTAAATTCAACCAATGGTAGAGCTTGCGAATGAATAGTGAGATGTAGGAACAGGCCATAACTAGTTTTTGAGATACGTGCTTTTAATAACCCGTTTCTACATACTATGCATTAATTTGCTACTACTAGTTATTTCACATAACTTTTAATCAAATAATGTCAAAGTTATATCAATGATAAAGTACCTAAGGGAATAAGAATAAAGAGAATAATTATTATAAAGAAGAAGAAAGAAAAATGTTTATTTGATCTTCACATAGCGAGACACATTGAATACAAAAAAATGTAGATACTATGTAGGTTCATAGCAAAAAAAATGTCTCGCGATGGTATCAAATAAATGTCTGAAGCTGGTTTTGAACTGCACCCGAGGACGGACGGATGTTGCACTATTATCTTTTACTAATATATAAAGCTGAAGAGTTTGTTTGTTTACTTGAACGCGCTAATCTCAGGAACTATTGGTCTGATTTGAAAAAAATATTTCAGTGTTAGATAGCCCATTTATCGAAGAAGACTATAGGATTATCATCACGCTAAGACCCATAGGAGCGGAGTACCAATGAAGAATGTTTCAAAATCGAGGGGTTTTTTGCAACTTATGTAATAATAAATTACATAAATAGATCTCTGTCTGATTCTATTTCTGTCTCGAGACAGAGGAAGGAGAGAGCAAAACACCTTGGTATATAGATATTTTTTTATCCTGTTTTGAAAAGACAGTGAACTTTTTTCTTAACTAAAATATATACACATAATATAAGGATTTACTATAATCATAATAATTATTATTACTAAGCAAATTAGAAAAAAGCATAAATGGTTTTTCTTTTATGTATCGATGATGGGTTAAATTAATCAATGTGGCGGGGTTGGCACTGACAATGAGCGCTGTGCTTGAAGAAATTCCAGCACAACTTTATGGCTTTTTTTGAGGCAGGGGGAAATGTATTTCGTACACTACTGGGTCTTTTAGTAGCATTAGACCAAAGCAATGAGGTTATCCACTGAAGATGGCGCTGATAGTGTCAATTGCCAGCTTATGTGGAGACTCAGCAAGGTACTCCTATTAAAATAGGTAGCCCATGAGCTAATACTCCAGTAAAATCCTCTTCCTCCCATGTGTCCCGCGCTCATGGTCGGAATATCGTGAGACTTAGAAAGTAGTTAAGCCCACACTAATCCTTAGCTTTATGGCCTGTACTTAGAAACGTCTACATACTTGAGGGTCATATGTACTGATTTTCGGACGATAGCGGGAATTGCATAGATGTGGTCGATTTTCAGATGCATTATTACTTTTTCTATATATATAAAAATCAATTTCTGTTCGTTAGTCTCGCTAAAACTCCATAACGGCTGGACTGATTCGGCTAAGTTTGGTTTTGAATTATTTAGTAGTCCAGGGAAGGTTTAAAAGGTGAGTGAGAAATATGCGAAAAATGCTTGGAATATCGTAAAAACAACAATTTCGCTTTCCCTTAGAAACTATTACTACCTGTCAAAGATTTGATGTTCGTACCGTCGTTTAGAAATCAATTGAATTTCAAAGTCGTTCAGGAATGAAATTAAATTTAAAAGTGAACTTTATTTTTTACTTTTTAATTTTGAATCTAGTTTGAAGTTCGTTCCGGATAAGTTTTGACCACGTTACTACAGTTGAAACATTCTACAATTATCATTCAATTTATTTATTTATTTATTCTGAGGCGGTACGAAGTTTGCCGGGTCAGCTAGTTGTTAATAGAATGTAGTAATAAAAAAAAATATCTTTCTTCTAGAAAGATGTAGATATAGTCAAGGTGGCGAAATCCGTCACTGGGGGAACTCCATACACCTCTCATTAGTTTCGTGTTGAATAGTTACGACGGCAACAAATCAGTGTTTGAAGCTTAGAGACACTTTTTTATGTTTTTTATTGCAGGAGTTCAACAGACAGGCAGACGGCCCACTTGATGGAAAGCGGTTACCATCGCCTATGGACATTTGCAACAACAAAGGTGCTAAAAATGCGCTCTCTCAAGGAAGACTGGAACCTGGTCACTAACGCCGGAACACAAATCAAGGTTCTTATGGCGACATACCCTAGACCAGGAGTGGTAGCCATCCAGACGGGCAAAGGCCCTACCACCTGGCTGTGGGTTGTTTTGTCGCCTCTTACGACAGGCCGCCCGGCCGCAGGAAATTGTATTCTTTCTCCGTTCCTCCACGGATAAAAATGCAATTTAATTCTCTCTAGTATAGTTGATGTTAAATTCCGTTTAAAAAAGTTAATAAACGAGCGGTGTATGAACTTACCCCATTAACGGACTTCGCCACCTTGATTATATTTTTTTATGCTATATTGATAAGGCGGTAAACATTTTTCTTCACTTAAAATAACTAGAAAAATTATGAAAAAAACACGTTACGTCTTATATATATCGTGAAGATTTCTAATGTTTACCAACGAAAAGTGTTTCGTTTGAACCTCAGTTTCCACCTTCTGGAGCAACGGGGGTCCTTTTTTGCCAGGGAAAATTCGTTTGAGGACCTAAGTCGCCACAAGGGCATATACTTGGGGATAATTCGCGACCTATGTATTGGATTCGCCAGATCAGGGGTGGCACTAGCATGCACAGTCAGAACTGGGCCCTGCTATTGACACTCCCCAGTTAGGGATACCCATTAGACCTCTAGGTGTTCCGTTCTGCGCCTTATGCCAGGACTACGGATGTATGACCTATCCTTTCCGCAGGGCAACCATAGAAACGTATGAATTCATTGTATGGTCGCTTTCCTAGCAAATATTTATTATTATTTTCTTCGATATTTATCAGCTTGTTAAAGTTGATACTATCACACAATCTATGCATTGTTTTGGTATATTTTACTGAGAAACTCTCACACTTTCAGATTTGCACTTTGACGCAGTAATTTCATTTTATTCCTAGATGTGTTTTATCTGTCATAAAAATATTATTCTGTACATTAAAAAAGGAGATGGATGATTATTGTAGTTCTAACGCCATCTGCCGAAAATGATAAAACCAATAATAAACATGTATAATATCAAATTGAGTGTTACTACTAATGCCACCTATTCGAAAACTAAAGAACTAATATCGATGTAAACGTAAACAGAATAATGTAGGCAACAGGAAAAATCCATATGAATAATTTTGTTTGGATAAAATAAAAAAATAATTTGTCCTATGAATTATTTGCAGAAAACCATACATAAAAAGATATTTTTTAAACTATCTTAAAAACTTCACGAGCCCTCCTAAAGCACCGCTTTTTGGTAGTTGTAATTCTACGTATGTTTTGTTTGTTCCGGTTTTGTGGATTTATTTATGACTACCGTGGAGAGCACGTAAATTGTATATACTATACCTTGGACATGAAGTAACACGAGAATTTTCTTATAATATTAATCTTTATACGGATACAATACAATACAAGGACAAATATAGAGATGAGAATTAAAAGAAAAAAATGTTGTCAAATTATAAAAAAGGCAATCAACTAAAAAGGTTTGCTTTCAAAAAGCACTACGGAACTCGGGACTGCTCGCACTTGGCAGTTTTTTTTTCTTTATCTTTTAATGTTGTTCAAGGTAACTTTCCATGACGTTTTAAATCTCAGGGCTTGCGTCAAGAGCTTGCTAAGTCTAAAATAAAAGAAAAAAATCAAGTTTGATCAGTTTGTCGGTTATTGACTTGTTTAACCTGACTGTATTCTTCCTCTTCATTTGAGTCCGGAAACGTTTTTAGGTAAGTATTTTATGTGTCCTGTATCAATTTTGGCGAAAACTGTAACCCATGCAGGGTTATAATATATATATAATATTGATATATGACGTCACCTCACGGTGGATCGCGACAAACTCCGTAAGCTGCGTCCGGCGGGACGCTGTACGCGACCGATTAAGACCGCGTCTGAGACCACTATAGTTCACATAATATTTTTTACGTTTTCGCGACTAGTACACATAATAAAACTACGTTTTAACGGTTTTAAGCGCGGTATTTTATTTGGTTTTTATTATTCCGACTTCCGATTTTATATTTTGGTTTTTATATTTCCGACTAGCCGTGATCAAGCATTAATACTAAATAATTAAAATTAACAAAATGGCGGTAGGTTAAATAAAACTTTAACAACACTCTTTGATTGACACTTCACATCTTTGTCTTCCGTGATCACCTATTATAGTTCATTTTCTTAATAAGCATTCGTCCGTGGCGGTTGCGCCAGCGTCACGCGGGACGCTGCCTACGGCGTTTGCAACAGAGTACCGGCGCCGAGATGCGAAAAATTAGCTTGCCACCCTTGCCTTCAATTTATACTAATATTATTAGTGACTCTGTCTATATGTAACGCTTTCATGAAATAACCACAACATCTTTATTGCTGAAAATTTGTATATATAGTTTCGGTCTCCAGCAGTGACATGGGACACCTTTTATCCTGGAAAATGGTTTAGTTTCTTCGCGGGACAGATATTAATTTTCCGGAAGCACATTAATTTAATGCAATGTAAAACTGTGAGAATAGTTTCTCTTAAAATAAACAGGCAGTTACCTGATTGTTTAGATTGTTTGAAGAGTTGAAAAATATAAAAAGCATCTTAAATAGACTTGCAGGTATGTAAGAGATTAATAAATAAAGATGAAATGAAAGGTGTTTGCCAAGTTCGTAGCAATCTATCATCACTGCCATCCTTATATCAAACAGGAACCCAATTGTGCTATTTCAATATCACTGCGATCGTGTTCAAAGTTCGTATTCTACTAAATCTACAATATCTTCTCGATTATGTCGCGACGGAATGAAATTAGAAAAAAATCGATTACCATCAGCAGAAATGGCGTCAGCCGAAATGAACATGTAAAAGCTACCAAAGTTTTAAACATTTATTTCGCAAGTTTTCGCTTATGAATTATTATTATTATAATATATGTCTTTGAAGACAACGGGCTATAAAAATAGCCGGGATATTTGGAGGGCCATGGGAAGGCCAAAGAGATACCTTCACTTTAATGTAAATGTGGCGTGACACTGACCGGCGATTATCCCTGTCTACACCATATAATAATGTACTCAAAGAGAAGCCCCGGTCAGTGTAAGACTATTGTGGGAAATGAGGACAAAAAGTACCGGGCTATTGTGGTGAACTACTAGTGTTGCTAGGGATCTGGGAATATGGGGGCTATGGCGTTTGCCCGTCGCAATGTTCAGGGAACATGGAAAAATGGGCAGACGGTGACTCGCCACTCCTGCATGGGCCCCTAAAAATGCCATAGAAGACATTAACACTCACAACATGGGTATGAGTGGCTAAGAGGTGTAGAGAGGTCGGCTGCAGGTTCACCGAAGCTACTTCTGACGTGATGCCATTTATCACTTCCACCCCTGGAGCTTGAGTCTTAGCTCTAGCTATCTCCAATCCTTGCCTTCTGGCTAAGACAAGCACAAAGGCCTTGTCTTGGCCCCCAGAGTCAGGTATGAGGTGTCGCTACTCACCTAAGGCTTCGCTACAAAGCCTCCCCCAGGGGGGGGGGTTATTATTATTATTAATAAAACGACATGAAGCTTCAACCTATAGTAGAAGTAGAATGGAATGTGGCGTCATCTAGTCTGGGATTTAATAATTTACCAAAATTACTTTAAACTGGGCGATTTTCATTTTAGGGTTGATTTTACAATCATTAAATAAAAGTTATCAGTCGAATAAATTATAACCTGAGTGAATTCGAAAGAAGTTTTATTCATGCAACAGACAATTTTAACTTTTCTTGGTTATTCTATAAATAGCTTTAATGTGGCGATTAAAAACTCGGCCCTGAGACAAAAATAATTTTAAATGATTTACAAATAAACCGATATAAATGACACATTCAAAACTAGTTTCATTACTGTTATCTTGTTATTTTCGATATATAATTAAATTTTTTAACATTATACAAACGGAGGTCATATCTAAAAATATATCGAATCATCCAACCATAATAAAAAAACATAATTAAGCTTATCTTTAGTCGGTCCGTCTGAGATTTTGAAGTAAATTGGATGATAAAACAACAAAGCAAACAAACAAAACAGAAAAATAAGGGCATCGTTTTTAATAACACAAGCAAAACCAACTTGAAACTAAAAAGCAAAAAATAAGGATTTTCTACATCTCAAAGTCGGTGCTAAGTAAAACATAAGAGTTACTATATTTTGAAGTTTTTGTTATTTTTATTGTTTTAGTTGGCACCGTAACATGTAGAAAATAATTCTTTTTCCCTGTTTAGTTTATTGTTGGTTTCGTTTTTTTTTATATTTTCTACTTTTAAGAGAGAGAGAGAGAGAGAGAGGAGAGAGATAACACTTTATTACACACCAAAACATACAAGTACAAAACCGACCATATTTACAATATTTTCTAGGCGATATCATAGGCGCCTTATCGCTCAAAGCGATCTCTTCTAGGCAACTAAATAAAAACAAATTTGAATTCGGCGATGTAGGTGGTGCAGGAGGATACATACATACTCAAACTAATTTAACAAGTAAATATACAAATATATTTATAGTCATTAATATACACGTATACAATAATATATTACAAAATACATAAGTATTATAATAAATGCATTAGCATGATTATACTGTGTTAATCAGACATAGCTATTTAAGGACAAATAGTGTTTTCTTTTTTTTTCTTAGTAATTTCTAAATGTTGGTTTTGGCCTCTCTGACAGTAAGAGGCAGCATATTCGAAAGTTTAACGGCCTGCACTATAAAAGAATAATCATAATAGGATGAAATATGTACAGGTGTCATAAGTTTTCGATACGTATCAGAACGCAAATAGTAGGCAGTATCAAAAGTATCTATATGTTGACTAGGGATATAAGCTATCACCATACAAAATTTCATGTGAATCGGTCCGTCGTTTCGGAGATTAGCCGGTACAAACAGACAGACAAACAGAGAAAGAAAAAAATCTAAAAAAATCCAAATTAGTTCTAATTCACTTCTTACATCCCCCTGACTCGGTATTTAGCATTTTTTTAAATTGTACAGAAATTCGACCTCTAAATTTTATTATAAATATATAGGAGAGTGCAAATAGTGGGCAGGGCTTTTAAGTTACGCAAGCACGTGGAATAGTTTAAGAAAATATACTAAAATTTTGCGAGGATAATAGATTGTTCTTCCTTTATTTTTTGCTCACAAAGAATGACTGGATACAAAAATGGTGCGTTAATATGTTTAGCTGATGAAGATTTGTACTACTGACATGCATATACAAGTTTGCGCTTTCAATGAGAGTAGGTGGTCTTCAACAAGAGTTATTCTCTATTTCCCTGGGATCCTCACTTATCAGATTCTGACCTGATGACAATATGTAGTCCCATGTCATGGGTATGGCTACTTTTGAGGTACTTCTCAAAAGTATATTCTTCGAATAGAAAAAAATAATTAAAATGGTCCAAATATGACGGAGAAATCGCGTATCAAACATAAAAAATAACATTCAGTCAAATTGAGAACCTCCTCCTTTTTTAAGGCATTTAAAAAGGCAACTACGGTATTTTCCCAAAATAATTGTCTAATCACCATGACAGATATAAAATTGAATAAACTACCGATTAAAGATAGATAATTTCGGAAAAAAATATTCATTGTTACCACAGAACAAACACTGCGAGAAGGTTTCAAGTAATTCGTTGTCTCGCCCTATTCCCGATTGCAGAACAATGGTGGTCCCTTTTATATAGTATAAAAAAATCGCTTTCCGCTAACTCCTAAACCACGTAACGGGTTTAAGCGGTTTTCATCATCAGTTGGATAATTTTTCAATGCAGGTTTATATACTTGTATTATATAAAGTACCAAAATAAATTTTCATATAAGTAGAAAAAAATATTTTCCAAGAGTTGCCGAAGCCGCCTGACAAAAATTTAATGCAATGTATAATCTGTGTGAAAGTTTGCTTGCTAAATAGATAAGGGATAAGTTGTCTTGATCCGCGGCTACGGAAAATTTCAGTGTATTATTAAAACGAAAGTTCCTACTTTACATACTCGCTTGAACATCTACCTATACAAGTTTATATTTCAGTTTATTACTTCACAAGCTTTGTAACATTTCTATCTACTATATGTGAATATGTAATGGTCAAAGTATTCATTAGTTTTATTTCTTTCTTTTTTTCTAATTGAAATTTCTTTATTTGCATGAAACATAATAAGATAGGTGGAGAACATGGTTGATGTCAAATTAAAGCTTTGTCCCATTAGGGCGCATAAATGTATATATTTAAGCAACAAAGTGACCCTTTTCTTTCAAATGAAGCCACATTATAAAATAATAAGCAACGTATACGTATAGTTTCATATGATTGATTTGAAATTTATTTTAACTATACTAACTTTATTATGTAACGACAGAAAGTTCAGTAATTCAATATTAAAAAAAACTTATAATATATATTTTAAAAACCTAAAAATGTGGGATGATCCCCTATTATGGAACTCTGCTTGCGTGTACACAATAGGTGTGTCTTTCAAGTAATACTTTTATTTTGTGACACCATGAGATCCATATATGTGTGCCAATTTAAATATTTTATGTTACGTATCTTCTGTGACTATCATCAAATTTTGTGATACTACCATACTAAGTAAACCCGGAACTATATATGCATAAAAACTAAAGCAATTAATCATTTGCCAACGTTTCTCAGTGTCTATAAATATATCTCTGAATTATTCTTTTACAACGATGTTTTAATCTTGTCTTTAGCAGACTTTTTAGGGTTCCTAAGGCAAATTGCAAAAATAAGATCTTCATTACTTTGTTACCTATCTTTGTGTATGTGTATGCAGACGAAGTTGCAGGTGACCTCTGGTTTGCAATGTACAAATAGACTTTTAGAATATGATATTACTATTCCATTCTAGCATGTGCCAGTGAAACTTCGTTTGCGTTACCGTATTCGTAATTGATTTGCAACGGCAGTACCAACATTTTATTACAACAAATTTATCTCGTTTTTTTACCGTAGGTCACATGACATGTATAATTTGGTATTTAGATATAATATAAGATAAGAATAATAACAGCCCATAAATGTACCACTGCTGAGACTCAGGCCTTCACTGGGGAACCGACAGTATACCCGCCACGCGTGTCCAAGGCGGCTCGGCAGGTTTCACAGGTTTTATCCGTGCAGGAACGGAGAAAAAATACAATTTCCTTCAGCCGAGCGGCCTGTCGTAAGAGGCGACAAAACAACCCACAGCCAGTTGGGCATTTGCCCGACTGGATGGCTACCACCCTAAAGTTTGTCACCATAACAACCTTGAGTTGTGTTTCGGCATTAGTGACCAGGTTCCAGTCTCCCTTAAGAGAGCAGCGGCACATTTGTAGCACCTTCGGTGTTGCAAATGTCCATAGGCGATGGTAACCGCTCTCCATCAAGTAGGCTGTCTGCCTGTCTGCTGACCTCCTACAATTAAAAAAGTAAATAAAAAAAACATCGGTTATCTCGATGTGCAGGTCCTATCACGATGTTTCCTTCACTGTTATCAGCACGTTGTAATTGTAACAATATGCACACTAGGTCAGAAAATTGCCTAAGTGGTACATTCCGGCCAGGATTGACCGCGGGGTCTTTGAGTTTGGGACGCGTACGCTAGCCACTACGCTACACGACTTATTATATTTAGGATGTAGGCACTGAAAATCACTTTGGTGTTGGGCTATGGAAAAAGGATGCTACTCTTCTACGGTGCCAACCTCATGTTGCAAATTGCAACATACTTTTTGTTATAAGTTGTTTTGAGTGTGTCTAATTTTAAAAATAAATATATTCTTTCTTTCTTTAAAAAAATACGTGACAGCTTTGTTTTTATGGCTATATTCGTTTATCTAGAGAAATGATGCCGTGTACCGAAATAATAAGTATATTACGTATTAACCCGGAACATAGTTAAAACTGTGTCGAGTATCATTTAAATCTGTTTAGTAGTTCACATGATACTATAACAGAAAACAGACAAAAATTGTAACAATTTCATTTTCGATACGTGCTGGCCCGAATTAGCCTCTATATATATCTAACTAGCGACCCGCCCCGGCTTCGCACGGGTTCAATGCTGATACAAAATTAATTACGGTTATATTATATTATGTATTATACATATAAACCTTCCTCTTGAATCACTCTATCTATTGGAAAAAACCACATCAAAATTCGTTGGGTAGTTTTAAAGATTTAAGCGCACATAGGGATATAGGGACAGAAAAGGCGACTTTGTTTTATACTATGTAGTGATAGTGATGATGATGATTCATTGCACGACCTCGATTCATTTACAAATCTTATACTAATATATAAAGATGAGGACTTTGTTTGTTTATTACTTTGCTTGAACGCGCTAATCTCAGGAACTACTGGTCTGATTTGGAAAATTCTTTCAGTGTTAGATAGCCTATTTATCGAGGACCAAATTTTGTTTTAAACTATTCCACGCGGACGAAATCGCGGTCAGAAGCTAGTTTATTATACAACAGATTTAAATTAGATTACTTACGATTAAAACTCAACATCTTCTTGTTTCAATCTTTCTTCACACTTAAATAAGATTATAATCATTTAAATCAAAATTTACACTTTAAAATCACTTGACACCACTGACTGATGACCTGTAACAATAAAGAAGTACACTCTACAGCATCTGGAAATTGATTTGATATCAATTTAGACTATATTAACAATTCTAACTGTAAATAATTTTGTTTTTATAACTGAACGTGCAAATCACTGTCACACTTTGTGACACAATCAGGTATACACAAATCAATAAAAACTATTCCCAATTGAACTAATTAGATAAAATATACTTGTACATTGTAAACATCACATACGACTGTCAGCGCAGTATTTCTTAGTATATTGACTAATAACAAAAATCTAAATTGTGGGTAGTTTGGAAATATAATTTGACAACTTATGCAAAAGGACCCATTCACTATCCTGCATGGCAGGCATGTGCTGGGTGGAGCTTGAAAGACTCAAGAGGCACCCTGCTTGATACCATAGGACGTAATCTAGGCTGAAATAACATTTGAAAATAGTTACTTTGATCACTTACGCCTGCACAGACACTACGCGCACGCGATATTATTAATAATATCGAATATTAAGTTGTAATTTTTAAAATATTATTTATGCATATAAATTTTCACTTTATAAAAATATTGAATTAATGTACTATCCATCAATGATAAGAATTATATCACCGAAGCGAATCCTACTGTGGCCCGACAGGCTCTAAGGAGACCTAGCGCGGGAAACAGTTTCCTTTGGGACGTCATTTTGTACTGTTCTTTGTATTTTAGTCATTTTAATTGTACCCTGTACTACTTATTTACTTGCTAATAATAAATTTCATTCGCAAGTCAGCAGTTTACGGCTGACGACTACGGGGATCGCCATGCAGGATATCGCATGGACACCTTTAAAGTTAAATTGTTAAGTTGTCAGATCTCCGGTTTTCTAACGGACAGTCCGGTCTTCTTTAAGTTTGTCAGGTCAAAAAATCTTTATATTCCCGACAAAATATCATCCGTTTTAAATTCGTTAATTATTTGGCGAACTCTCGTGTCTCGCCGGAAATACTGTGAAAAACGAATTGTACGTTTTCTTTAATATAACTGCTGAAATGAAATGCTGCACTGAATTCAAATATGGCATCTCAGTCAATAAAACGTTATTATATTATATTAGGCATCGTGTATTAAATATTTGAAAAAGTATGTTTGTTCTTAACTTAGCATTCGATGCAAATTTAAGTAAGTATAAAAGTTAGTTTTATCCTTGCAGAAAAGGAGAAACAATACAATTTCCTACGGCTAGTCTAGGTCTGTCGTAAGAGGCGACAAAACAACCCACAGCCAGGTAGAAAGGCATTTGCCCGACTGGATGGCTACCACCCCTGGTATAAAGTATGTCACCATAACAACCTTGAGTTGTGTTCCGGTTTTAGTGACCAGTTTTTAGTCTCCCTTAAGAGATCAGCAGCGCATTTGTAGCATCTTTGGTGTTAAAATGCCTAGAGGCAATGGAAGCTGATTTCCATCAAGTGGGCCGTCTACCTGTCTGCTGAAGTCGCGATCTGCGCCTGATGTCAGGTGGAAATGCAGTATAAGTTGGAGCACGCTTCCTTAGAAAAATACCTGTTCACTCGAGACTTAAAGATACTGAAATTGTATTCTTCACGAAAAACTGACGACGGTGTGTATAGACACCAGTTCCATGCTTTAGCGGTACGTATGATAAAGCAAGTGTTTCGTCCGCTTTGTTGGTATTTCATCATATATCCGTGCTGTGAGCGCGTACGTCTTAGTGTCCGTACCTTCTCTATCCCTTGCCTATGGGATTCCACTATCCCATCCTTTCTACCCATTCATCTTGTCTGATCTCTCGATGTCGCCTCTCCTATTGCATGTCCTTTACCTATCATGTTCCATGCCCCTATTCCATCCTAAAGGATGGCAAGGCGTAGGCGACGAAAGCCTCTTTCCTTGAAGTGAGTAGCCAGCTTCGCAATGAAATAATGTTGCGTGTGTGTGTATGTACGTCACACGCAGTAGAAGTGAAACTTCAGAGATTATACTGACAGATAATAATTCTTTTTAACTTTTATTAATATAAATATAATTCCTTTAGCCTCAACATAGTATAATTCAAAATAAGCCTTTTCAATTTTTCACGGTTTTGGTCCAAAAATACTATTATCAGATTTATTTCGGTCCAAATTGGACTTATGTTTAATCATCGAGTTTGCCTAATCAGTCACTTTAGGTACTTTGGTTTAATTTTCTTTATTTTGTTAAGGTTATAATTTATGTATACTTTAATATCAATAAATATATAATGCACTAGTGGATACTTACGTTTACCTATCAAGAAATTCTAATTTTCCTGGTCACTTAAAAATTTACTAATAATTTTGTATATATTTATTTAAATTATTTAATAATAACACTTAAACATTTTTCAAATAGTCTTATTTACATATATTTTAATTTAATTGTCCATGACGCGTTTAATTAGCTGTTTTATTCTATCCAGACTGAACTGATGATAAGAAGTGTGAATGGAAATTAATATGATATTCTTATGTTGTTAGGATTCCGTACATAAATGACGGATTGCTATGTAACGTGGAAATGCCGCCAGCATTTTGGGCACGCTCCCCGCAGACAGCGATTTGGAATCAATTTTTTAATTATAGAGTATGCTATTTTGTAAGTATAGTTATATTAATAGTATAATTTAGAACTTGGACTATTTTTAATAGTTAAATTACAAACCCTTTTAACCGGGTGTCCCAAAGCTATACCACATAGGGCCGGTTCCTGTATCTTACCGACAGTTCATTTCTCATTTCAGTGAAAATTTGACATAAGCCCTTAACCGATGGTAAGGCAAGTAAATAAAATATAAAATAAAAAAGTAAAGAGATTTTATTTGTTTTTATTACTTTCGTAACGTGACAAATAGAATATTTAACAAGAATGATGATTATAAATGTGAAGGTATACCAAAAAAGACATGGATGGATTGCGTGAAGGATGTATGTCAGAATAGAAGAGTATGGAAGGAATATATATATATATATATATATATATATTCTGCCAACCCAAGTAATTGGGAGAAAGTGGAAAAAAGAGAGGCAAGGGAAATAAATGCCTAATGAGACATAGGAAGAGACAGAATAGACAAGTAGATACTTTAAATATTTTAAATAGGATATATTGCTAAAAGGAAACATATTTTTTAGTGTTAAACTCAAAAAAATTGTTTAGCTCGTCTGGGTCGATACCCAAAAAATGTAGTGTATTTTATGATTTCAGAAAAATATTTATCTAGAATGTATATTGTAGTGGTATATATTTATGTATTATTGTTTATAATTATTAAAATATCTTTTATATTACTATTTTTTAATAAATAAACTAAATTATTGTACTAGTGCTGGTTTAGCAACTACCGACTTTTGTTGTCCTTGTTATATATCCATCCAAAGGTCGTCTGGAAGAAATCGTCATGGGCGATAGGTCCGCCTAGCTCAAGAGCCCAGAACTGCCAGACCTTCGTGATTTTATAAAACTTGAAAGTTTTTCTGTACATGTCCCACTATAGGGATTAGAGAGACCAGCGACTATAGAGTTTAGGTTGTGGTTACTTGGGCAGGTAACAGGTAGTAAAGGTGTATAAAATTGTACCTTAAATTCGTTAAAGTCTAAATCTCAATTTTTTTTCGGGTAACTTAGAAATCTCGTCATCCATTGTCGGACACTAATGACAGTTACTACTTCCTGCCAGACACCCCTAAACTTAAATTATTCATTCTACATAAATTAAATAGATAAATAAATGCACGTATAAAATACACCTTACTGTCAAAGGTGTATTTAAGAAGGTTCAATGTTAAGCTATGCCTTAAAAAAGCGTTATAATTTTCTGTTATAAAATGGATTACATCAGTCCTAAAGTTTATCTGTAAGATAAGAAATCTCAAAAATAAGGTCACAAATAAAACAAATTATTAATCACATTAATCGCTTTATGCGAATGAATGTCAACAATTATAATATGAAAACAATTACACAACACTATTGACAAAGCAACGAAGCTTAAAAATACTCCCATCTTTATATAATCTGGGCCCAAGAATGTATGTAATGCCCTCGTTTTTTTTCTTGCTTTTTGCAATAATTTTGAGTAGTATGGTTTTGAAATGCAAGGAACGACGAAAATATGGACGACAGGATAAAACGATACTCCGTTTTAGTATAATACATTTGAAAATAACATGTGAATTTGACATTTTTGGGCCTGAATAGTGGTCGAAAAATATTCAGGTGAGCATAATTATATCAAAAACAATAACCAATTACTTAATAGACAAAAATGAGGAGGCTACGAAGCACCGCACAAAAAGGAGTCCGAATAGTATGAACCGCTGTAAAATGTGTTCTATCTATCTCATTCTCTCGCAAAAAAAATATGCACACACATACGTCTTTTTATGGGTGAAATTTTTCTAAATCTATTAATTTGAGAAATGATTGGACTCCCAAAGTTTCATCCACTTACCTGTTCTACTTTTATTATCTATCCATCTATTATGTAGATGACAAAAAGTAGACAGTTGACACTCATCTTCTTGCTCCCCTTACTTACTTAATTATACCTGGACTGCCACAGAACCCTAAAATATAGAGCTCTTAAGTAATCCCTTGTCTTGACTGACCTCTAACGTTTCTTATCTTAAAGACACGTTTCTTTAATTCTACTTATTTATAGTATATTATTATTTATTTTTGTATATTATTAGATATAACATGCCTGTAAATTCGTTTGGGTGGGGGCCGTGGGAGTCATTCCAAAATGGAATATTTATATTATCTATATTGATAAATAATATTGAAGTATCTGTTTGTAATATGAAAATAAATCTGTCAAAAACCAAGGGGGATAATTATTCGGACTAGGAGTTTCTGATTTTTTTTTCTGTCTGGACATTACGGCTAATCTCTGAAATGATTGAACTGATTTTCACTGGCAGATAGTTGATGTTATATGGAGTAATTAGACTACTTTAAAATGAAATCTACGCGGACGAAGTTGCGGACACAACTAGTAGTACTACATAAGTTTATAAAAAAACTTCACTTCATTTAACGCCTTTGTTCACGTAAGCTCCGTCTATTCTTCTGTTCGTCTAAGTTAAACATTAGTATTAGACGCGGAGCCATATTCGGATTTACTCGAGCGCGTCAGATTAAGGTCCTAGCTGAACAACGTGCATTTATTTATTATACGTAGTATCCATAGTAGTTTGTTCATTTACTAATGTGACGATTTAAGCGTAACGCCAGGGAGTGCGAGGGTTACAAACTTGTGAAAAACATGTCGTCATAATATTCTTCTTTCCGGCCCATTTCATGATTAAAACATAAATGTTTTAATGAATAAAGTACAAAACAACCAACTACAACAAACACTAAAGTACAAAGAGAAATTTTCTACAATATTTGTCACAATTTTTCTTTTTGTAAAATTAATAGTAAGACCGCCGCAAACTTTTGCTTCCTCTACCTTTCCGTACGACTACTCCTACCATGTAAGTCTGCAGATTTTTATACGTTTGTAATCAAAGACTTAAAGTGAAATCTTATAAATTGATAATATCTGACACGCTTAAAAGGTAATCATTATCTAATCTTTTATGCTTCCTATCATTGCAAAACCACGACGCTCAAGCAAATCCTCAATTAGCATTTTCTCCTCCTCTACTATATTGAAAGACAAATAATTCTGCCACTTCCAAAGCAATTTTAGAATAGTAAGGCGGGTGTCTATGAAAACGCTGAAGCTGCGTTAATTGAGACGCTGTCGCACCTGACAAATGATTATTATCATAATGCACTATAGTGGTCCGTTGAGCTATTTCAGAGCCTGTTCGAGACGAAACCAACAGAGCGACATTCAAAAAATTAATAAAGGGTAATTTATGATAAGGATATGAAATAGAGGATTCCGCTTATTTATTTGAAAATTACAAACATACATTAATAAATCTATTTATTAATTAATTAAGTACTTTAGCATTTAATACAACTATAAAAAGCTTCCATTGCATGGTTTGGGCTTTCCCACTTTTAAAGGACCAAGAGTAAAAATTGTAAGGATAAAATAATGGGTAGTAAGATATAGACAACCGCTTTAGTTCTATTAATATGCATTATGAAATCGGCAAACCTATTTCCAAATATTTCGTAACCTGACACAGTAAGATATGATCCCTGGTCACACGAAATTACGAGTATTATACCCAAATAATTGTGTCAAAACGATAAACGCTCATCTAGTTTGCATAATCTAACTTGACATTATCTGTTCCAGTAAACAGAATTTATGTGTCTGTCATTTCAAAATAAATGTCAAAATTTAATTCAAAATTTCTAATTAATAACCTTTTTAATTTAATTTTAATTTTAATAGTTTTTGTGACTTTTATATATAAAATTTGATCCTTCCAAGATCAAATTGATCGTGTACTAGCAGAATGTTATGTTAGGAGCCTTAAGAACAGACGTGCGTGCATGACGAGAGCTATGAATGTCAAAGAAGCAAGTGAGGTGTGTAAGAATAAGCCTGAATGGCGACCTGTTGTTCGTGCCTAACCCGCAAGGGACCGGGCGTGAAGTTATCTATGTATATAAAAATTTAAAAAGATTCGTAATTAGGAGAATACGTCAGTAGGTGTATTCTACGAAGCTTGTGTGCTCGTTCTGTTGCAACAATATTTATATCGCGGGCTTCAAGCCAGAGGGGCGTATAAGCCAACTTTTCAGAAGATACAAAAATCTTTTTTTTCAATATATCTCTATAACTAAAAATTTGCATGTGTCTATGAAAGTACTTCCGTGATTACGTGAAATGCTCTTTTTTTAAATTAACCTACTATTAAGAAAAACCAGAGGAGGTGTATCGATAAAAATATAAATGATAGACGAAATTTCCAAAAAAAAACGCATTTTTTTATACGCCCCTCTGGCTTGAAGCCCGCGATATGGTTTTACACTTAGAGAACAAAAACAACTGAGTAGGGGAAGCAGGGGCATTCCCGTTCACTTAAGGCAAATCTTTTATAATTATTCTGAATAACTTTATGAGACAAAACAATTTACTAATGTATTGATTAATTATTGCTAGATATCACAAATTATTATTTTAATTAATAGTAGTGACGTTAAAATGCTATTCAAATACTGAAATTACCAGTAAAAACGCTTAGCGAACAATTTTATTAAAGGTACCAAAAAAAACAGACGTACCTACTAGTATAACAGATCGTCCTGTCATATACGTACTTAGGCATGTAGATCGTGAAGGACACAAACATTGACATGAAATTGAATTCCGTGCTTACAAAAAGGGCTACGACCCTCAAAACAGATTAAGCGATTTAAGGGTCTCTAATCAGGATTTTAACCTCCTATCAAGATTTAAGTAATTGCATTAAAATAAAACAAAATATCAACATAAATTATTTAATTTCATTTGCCTATATTTAAAATTTAATTTCATAATATTACAATTAAAACAATTGAAGATAATGCTAAGAATGGTAATAGTACAGAAAAATGGTAACTATGAAAAACTCTTACTCCTAGATCATTTAGATGGAGCCATGGGTTTTCTCTTGCTTTTTGATTTTGTATTGCTTAAAACTTATTTTTATTAATTTAAAATTTATTAAGACTCCATGTGAAACTGATTAGGTCATACAAAATTATTACATTCGATATAATAAAACATCAAAAAGTGAGAGAAAAACGAGCTGCCGCTTCATCTAGTCATGGAGGATGCAGCCTTACACATATTTATAACTATAATAATATTTTCTATCCTTTTATTGCCTTCTGTCTTATTGAATATGCACTGTTTGCTACAACTCCATTGATTCTTCAAAAATAATTCTCTAACATAATTCTGTATAAAACTTTAAAAAAAGAACTTAAATATGAATAGAACAACAAATATAAAGAAAAACACTTTTTAGCTAGACGTGTTGCCGGGGAGAGTCTTACCGCTTCTTCTCCTTAACAGCAATAACATGTTGCGAAGCGGTGTACATAGACTAGGAAGTAAAATTAAATTTTACCTATATGTATGACTTCAAAAAGTGTTCCCCAGTGGAATTTATTTTGAATAAAAACTTTTGAATTTGAATTCGAATTTACAAACCCAGGTTATTTATAGGCAATATCTATTCCTAATAATACTCGTAAGTATGGCATTCCTTCACTGCTAGCATTCGCATGTAATTTAACGTTTATGATCCAATTTTGAGAATTTAGTTGATTCCACAATATCAGATGAAACGGCCGTTGTGTTGTGCGCGGCAATATTAATTCGACATTGTTTGTATTATTTCAAACCCGACGAAGTACATGCGGTTTGGATATTTGACAAAGAATCAGCCGATTGATAAGTAAATATGATTGAGCGTAAATGTTACAAGTTGTAGCAAAATATTACAGATTGCGTGCGGTAATGCTTAGTTCTCTTCCCTCACAGATGTAGCGCTCGAATCTATAACATTACACATTACCCACTGTAATGCTCGGTTCTCGTCCTTTACTGGTGTAATGCTCGGATCTGTAACGTTAAATTACAGGCAAATGCTTGTGGTGACGGAGCACCTTGCGCCGCCGGTTACGGCGTTCGACTTACGCCTTCAAAAACGTGTGAAAGCATATAGATTGTTCGTTCGTCATAATGATGTTCTGTTACCTAATAAAGTATTTTATTATTTCACTTATACATTTATTTATTCTTTTTTTAAATACATAATTATGTTATAAATATAAATGATGACATCTCGGTTCAGAGGCCTAGGCTCTAGGTTAGCGATTAGGACTCCAGAGACAGAAACTTCCTCACAATACGTGCCGTACTCAGGAGAACCGCCGTCTGTATCTGTCCCTTCACCCATTTACCGAGCGAGAGCCTCTCTAGAAGCTGGGCGAGGCTCTTCGCTATTTGACCTTTAATAGACACCACTATCGGCACAATGATCGTTGACTCCATATGCCACATGGCCGTAAGCTCGGGTGCGAGGTCAAATTATTTCGTCATTATTATTATTATATTACTTATTAAATCTAATTATTATCCATTATATCTTTGGCATTAAAATTTAAATTTGAATAAATTAAATCAAATAAATTACTTAAATAAAAACTCTGTTGTTTATTAAATACCAAATACTTTGATTCGTAATTTTTCTCTTAATATTTGTGCAGGCGTTAGTATTTGGAATTTGCTATTAACGAAAAATGAGGTTTTATTACTTACTGAATAAGATTTAATACTAATCGGTCAAGTACGTATAATTCCACTCAAAATAGTTCTGGAGAGTACACAATTATTTACAGTACTCATATTATTGAGCTATAGAACTGCAAAAAGCATATGCTTTCAACATTAGTGGATATATTTTGTAACCTACCACTTAGGTTTTTTCAGTTGTCCATTTGAAATTTAGTAAGTCAGAAGCTGAAGACTTTCAACTTTGGCAGTATGGAGGGTAGAAGGACAGCCGTCTTAGATTGGGGACAATTTAAAAAAATATGTTCCACCTGTAAACAGCAAGTTCTTCGGAGACTAACCGAAATAACGCTGCAGCAAATGAAACTGATATTAATTTAGCCTTAATATACAAATGCTACTACAAACCCACAAAACTTCAAGCTAATTTACCAATACACTATTAAATGTAACGACGTACATAATAATATAAAATATACGTACATACGAAACTGCTTAATTTCATGCTTATTGCCCCGATAGTTTTTAAGAAAAGTTACTCAGACATAGAAAGACAAATAGACAAAGAAAATTTTTATAAGAGTTCTAGGCCCCAATTTCTGCTGTTATAGAATTGGAGCCTAGCTTTTACCAAATGAATACGACGCTCTAAAAACAACAATTCCCTAAAAACATTCGCCAATTTCACAGAACCCTTCAATATACGTAATCCGACATACCCTTGGCTAGTTTTATGTAAGCATTCATTCCTGATGTCCTCGTTCAAATGTGCTCTAATCTGAGAAAAGAAATTATCTCAGGACGCAATCTTATGTCCTAAACTCGCAGCAGTACTTCTGATCCAATCCAAATAGTATGCCACTCTAGTATATACACCTGGTCTTGCTCTTCTCGCGCAGCCAGCTCCCCAGGAAACTACACCTTGAAGCTGCCACTTGTTGGAAATCTGACAGGCAAGCGGACCCCCTGAATCCCCGTGGCAGGCATCTACACCACCTGATAGTATCCCTGAAACAGTGATAAAAATATATATAGATAGGAAAGTATCTAACTTAGCCAAACTATATGGAAGAAAGCATCATAATGAAGCAGAACATCTTAGGTCACCTATTGTCGGGAAAAAAGAATCTGGAAGATAATGAAATCGTCGTTGTCGTTAGTAAATCCTAGTCTGTTCTTGTAAGCAGGCTTGCTCACAATTTGCGTATAATATTCTGGTTCTCCTTTGCACAGATCATCTGTCCACCAGGGGTTCAATTCAAAACACGATTCAATTGCGATAGTGTAAAAAATCGTATTCTATTAATCCACAATATCTTGTTGATATTATCGCAGCGGAATAACAATAGAAAAAAACTGGTATTATCATTACCAGAAATGACCTTAGTGGACATGAATATTGAGGTTTCAAAGTTTTAATCATTTATTTCGGAGGATTTCGCTTATTATAAAAGTAGAGTGGCGTGCTACGGGTAAGCCAACATTGGAATCAAGACATTACCGAAATCTGGGTAGCTCTACGATTGGGGCAATAGTGTCTGGCAATTTTGACTAGATAATAAAAGCGGAATTGGGCCCTTGGCCAGTAGGCGACCTACACAACATTTACCAAGACGCGGTCTCTTTTTGCCTTCTCCTCAAGGCATTGATTCTGTGAAAGACGTGAACGGCCTACTGCCTTTTCAGGTTTACAATTATTCTTTGACATACTGAACCGCGCCCACTTTGCTGCGAGTCATAAAAAAATACACATGCACTCACGCACACACACATGTATGCATATCAAAGTCTAATTATACTTTACAACCTCTGAAAATTCACATACGCAGTAAGCACTCGTAGTGCCTTGTACAAGAATGTACGCAATTCTTGCGTGGAGCATTATTGCTATAACACATTTCACAGGCGTTCCTGTGCCCACTTCGCTGGGCGTAAAACATTTTTACTTTTTTTACAAGCTTTTCTTTTCTTTATAAATCACAATTAAATATAACCTATGCCACTCGGGAACAATGTAGCTTTCTACTGGTGTAAAAAATTTCAAAATCTGATCCTAATCACAAAATTTTTACCTCTTTATAATATCATTATTATAGACTTGTTGATAGCCTTTGTGTTTCCATGGTTATCCTCGTATCAGATTTTGTGCATGAGGAAACGCTTAATATCTTTAAGTTTTTGAAACCGTCAATATCCACATCTAGGCACTTCACATCATAACGGGAAGGGCGCACTGCTCACAGACATCGATATTTAAGCGTTCTGAAATACCTATTGATGTACAAAAATATACCTACCAGCACATAGCATAGAGTCCAATATCTCTTGCTGCCTTCCACCAAGGACATGGTTCTTCCTGCAAGTAGTCAGATCGAGGACTGGCACAGCAGCAGCCCTCAATACCGGAGCGAAGGATTCTGTGCTCTCTGTTTAAAATCAACTTGTCTACAATCTTGTGATAAATCATTAGTTAAATCTAGGAAAATAATTATGTGCCTAATAACAATTATTTTTTAAGGAATTTGATAGGGAAATATAAGCTTCCAAAGTCCTGAAATTACGCCCTCTAATATTTAAACTAGCAAGTGCAAATTCTTAAAAATATGAAGTTATCAAATTAAAATACATTTTCAACGAAAATTGACACTGAATAATTGCCTTTTCAACAGTTTGCAAGATAAAAATGTATATATATTATAATTATAGAACCTATAATTATATTATATTGGTTGCGTACTGCCAAGCACTCACCCGAATTTTGTTATATATTTTTTATAATGAATAGCTTCGCGTTTGACCGACATTGCGCCTGATGTCAGGCGGAAATGCAATCTAAGGTGGAGCACGCTTACTTAGAAGAAACCTGTTCACGCGAGACTTAAAGACACCTAGATTGTATTTTTCGGGAAAAACAGACGACGGTAAAGAGTTCCATTCTTCAGCGGAGCGTATGATGAATGTGGAAGCATAGAAATTGTTTTTTAAACACCAGTCGTTCCCCTGTATTTTTGAGAGATGTTTAATATATGTTTAGTTTAATACCTGTCTGGTATCCCCAGCCGCTGACAGCACACCATTTTCCTGCAGCTTCTTTAGCATCAGGCAAACAAATTGGCCGAACGTGCGAGTTGAATCTCACCCCGTTGCCGGACTTTGACACTAGAATTACAGCAATGTCGTTACTGTGGGGCCCATCTGAAAAATATATAGAAAAATCAGAAAATTATAATCTTCAAACAATGACAAATCAAAAGTATGCAATTTGAAAACCTAGCAACTGACATTGTTTTGCAACAAAGTTCTTTTATCGCACGTTATTCTGCGTATATGGGAGCTAGACGAAAAAAATTGTTAAACCGAAATAACAAATTCCAACCACTGTATATTATTATACAATTTTGAATTTTGATGCAATGAAACAAGATCTCAAATAATATGATATCCATCAGTGTGACATACGGTATTTTGAAATTAGAAGGTCTTGTAACCGCCGATATTATGCGGCCGCATTCGGGCGCTGTCGCCGCTCACGTGCACATGCTTTAGTATAATTTACTATGTTTGAACTAGTTACAAAACGAGGACGTTTTTATTTGATTGTACTGTGACTGTTTATATGTTTTTAATATCGAATTAATTTAATTTTGAGTTTTACGACATTTACTATATTTTAATATAATTTTATATGTAGTTCTATAATAGCAGTTTTTGATACTACTCTATATTTTTCTATGGTCTTTGAGAACTTCGTTCCGACCAGGTGTCCCAAAGACACCTCATAAGTTTTTAAATGATTTTTGAGCATTTATTGTCTGGCTAATGTATTGTGCTTGCTTAAACATGTGTTAGATTATTTTATCGAGTTGATTTACTGACAGAATAATAATAGGGTTGGTAGGTATGGTAGTTTGTATCCATTACCCCACTACTCGGCTCGTTATGTTATCACTCAAATATAAAAGCGTGCGGACTGCAAGACGAGACAACGAGAGCAGTCCCTCTCCGACTTTGGTCGGTACAAAATCTCATTCCGGTTTTGGTTCGATGCAAATGTCGTATTAGTACTCTAGAGTAGTTAATTGTGCGAAAAGTGACTTAATTACATCTTTTATTACAAATGTAAACATATCAGAATACGATATCGCTCCCAAAAAACTTAATAAGTTCATGACATTTTTTGTTGTGATTTAAAATTTCTTGAAATGCATTTGCTAGGTTTTTAAATTGCTACAAAATTCATAAAGCGAGGCGGCTTATTCTATACTCACTCTTTCGAAATTCAGGATGTGGAACCACCTTCTCAGCAAGAATCGATGTTCATGCTTGTCTGGCACGTTCAGCCGATGCTCACCTACTACTAGTCTTATATGCTCCAGTTGTAAAGGTTGCTGAAATGTGACAATATTCCTTTAATTTCGACTGGTAAAGGTCTGGTCAACAGCAGACGGAACGGGACGGCGACGCGACGCTGGTGGGACGTGGATAGTTGTAATAAATTAGTTAATGTAGAATATGTCATATAGATGGATGTGACGCGACCGCTAGTCGAGCGCCGAGCGCGACGGCTCTATTGGACATATTTTACATTATATATTAGAACTCTTCACGTCCCGACACCGTCGCGTCGGCGTCCCGTCCCGTGCCGTCCGCTGTTTGACAAAACCTTTAGACCAAAGAGATAAAAGCAGTCTCGGACTTTCAAGGTGAAGCTGGTTAAAGCAAGCTGGTCGCGATGCAGTGCGTTACTACCTAGGTTCGATTCCGGTTATAGTAAATTTTATGAAAGAATTTTCTGTTATTCACTATAGTCTGGGTTTTTGGGATCGGTACCAGAGTGGTCCGTTATACCGTTATGGAGACATCATTAATAAAACTAAACATCAATTTACAAGTAAAATTTTATTTATTACAATAATAATTGGTAATATCTCCGAATTTATTATTTTGAGAAATAAATGTCTTACACCATATCTATATGAGTTTGTCTTCCAAACAAACTACTCTACTGTCAAAATTTTTTGATTGAAGGATTCAGCAGACAGCCAGACTCGATGGCTACAAACGCGCTGCTGCTCTATTAAGGGAGACTGGAACCTGGTCACTAATGACGGAACACAACTCAAGGTTGCTATGGCGACATACTTTAGACCAGGGGTGGTAGCCATCCAGTCGGGCAAATGCCCTACCACCTGGCTATGGGTTGTTTTGTCGCCTCTTACGACAGGCCGCCCGGCCGCAGGAATTTGTATTCCTTCTCCGTTCCTGCACTGATAAATTGAAGTGTGAAATAAACATTTTGTAACAAAGCAAAATTTGCTATATGATTCGTTTTTCTTACATATATATTAAAAATCCCTGTCACCGTGTTTGAACGCGATGAACTCCGAAACTACTCAAGCGATTTTGATGTTTTTATTGCAATATTGTCATTTTTTGTGTGTTTGAGTGTGTCCCGGATGGTTTTGATTCACAATTGAAACCGTAAGGAGGCGCTGGAATCAGGTCCTAGATTTTTATTGCAGAGCAGAAAGATGTCTGCCAAGACCGGAAGTAATATTCTAAGAAAAAATTTATGACGTTAGCAAAATCAATGCAAACAGCTTTGAAGCCATATAAAGAAAAAACCAATAGTTTCCTTGAAAAATGACTGGACATACAAAGACGATGTATATTTGCATTATATTATTATGTACATAATTATAATTTTACCTTATCGAAGCAATGTGCTGCAGACAGTACCAGCCTCTCGCCAATGACTGCGCCCCCACAGTGATGTTCAAATGATAACTTATCAATGTCCAATATTTGAATTTCTACCTGAAAAACAAATAAATTATTTCAACGTAAGAGGTAAATGGAGCACAAAAATGGGGAAGAGTTGGAAGTCAAGTCAATTTAAACAATTTTTATAGGAAATAATGATACAAACTAAATTACCGTAACTATAGTAATTTTAACAATGGCAACTTTGAAAGCTTGAGTCTTAAAAAGAATCTAGCGGTGCTGCCAACATGAAACTAAGTAATAGTAGTAGTAGAATTCGCCACAAAGCAGGCAAAGGAATCTTAGACCATACAGCCAAATCTGATGTATAATCATCGTATAGTAGCGCAGTTGTATTGTAGGCTACAACCGACGCCATTCAACGGAGTTCTTGTGAAAACTCGAAAGGCCATATTTGACTATACAGTTCACATTTCTCACAAAAACACATAATTATTACTCAAAAACTATCAATATCCTACAACTATTGTTCATTTTAGAGTAAATTTACACTTTTTTAGAAAATAAAACTACACAGCACGTCTCCTTCCCGTTCCCGCCAAAAACTCCTCCAAATGTCAGAAAAAATGTATCTATACCGTTCGGAAATAAAGAAATTATTACCAACAAAAATAATAATTAACATTAAAAAAAACACTACTACAAAAGGTTATTAAATTGAGTGTAATAATCCTTATAAAATGTTCTCTGTTTAGTAGATAATGTATGTATGAACAACATTCATTTTCTCGGAAACTGCGGAGTCTATAATTATGTATGAGATTTCACAAAAAGGTGTACTTATTACGCCGCAATACAATCAATTAAGCCGAATGTATGCCGGTCGAATGTATTTGGCACCTATTTTAATACAGTTCCTATAGCTTTACGTGTTGTTCCGAGGAGTAGGATGATATTTGTTTTAGCAATTCTAATCCTAGTATTCTGCAACATAAAGTATATCGTATCGTATATTCATACTTCAAAATTATCTTACAATACACTCTCGCGTAACTCGGTCAGGTTACATAAATAGTTTGAAACAAAACATATTCATCATGAATACGTAAAAGTGAGAGCGCATCAAATAATTGACAGGGGGATAAAGGAGCTTACACACATATTTCAGGCGTATTGTATAAAAATATACCATACTTGTAATACTTGTAATGTAAACATTTTGTATATTTACGACCGACATTTTATGAAATTTGACTACTTTTAGAATCCTGCAAGTAAATCTAAATGGAATTACTAATTATTTTTGATGTCTGTCGGGCAATGGTGAGATAAAAATATAGGGATAATAATTTGGCTACACACAGCATACTGTCTCTACTACTGATACGCTATACAAAGATAGGAGTTGATGAGGATTAGAGCCACCAACTTATATATACCATAGACAATCGTCATAGATAGTAATATGATCCTAGCAACACTATGATATAATTGGTATTTTTAGCAATGTTGTAATATTATTATTTTGTAGGGTAGTTTCGTAGTATTTTCGTATAAAAGGGCGGTGTGGCGTGTAGACTGTGTTCAATGCTTACTGTGTGGTGTGAATAGTCACACCGAAGGCTGGACAATAAAGGGAAAACTCTGCCCGAATAGTTAATATTTGATATATTTGGTACTTTCTTACCCGAATCTCTGCAAGGCTGTTTACACTATATTAAATAATCACTTGTATAAGGCAATTTCATATTTGTACGATCTACGTGTAATGGTGTATGAATTTTTACATCACTTCGGACCTTTTTGTGTAATTATGATATACTATGTATGTATAAATGAAATTTATTTGCGCATGACCTAGTACATAAAGAGGAACCCGTTGTCCTGCACACAACGAGTTCCTCTTTATGTTTCGCACACACTTGAAAAGAAAATTACTGTAAAACAACTCTTCAAGTTCCCAATAATAATTCAAAGTGAAATTTGTACGTTTTGTGAATATGGCTCTAAGTGTATAGTCCACTTAACAATGTTATTCTGAAATACAGCTGTCAAACTTGACACTTATTTATGTCGAAATAACCTTTCTTGTAAACTAGGCCGAAAATTATGCAAGGTAAAAAAAGTTAGGCCACTTGCAACTACTACTGCAATAAGTGGAGCGAGAAAATAATACTCTGAGCGCCATGTAATCAAATTCAATTTAGTTTATTAAAGTTAAATTTTACTGGATTATTTTATAAAAATAAACTTAAATATTATTTGTATCTCGTTGGAGACCACAAGCTAGATGACTTGGAAGGCTAGCATAGCACCACGTGACAGCCAATACATTTTTTGTCAATTTAAACTATAAAACGAATACCTATATGATGTAACACTGACCGGAAATTATCCTTGTATGTGTTATAGTCACGGGTCAATATGTAGTCTCTTCCCGAAACGACTGGTTTATCCATGGTTCAAGAACAAAGACTTTCGACAAAACACGAAATAAATTCCAATTTCAGCTTTTGATTAAAGTATTTTACCAGTAGTAAGTACCTAACTTTTTAGTCAAACGTAAAATAATCTGTTTCGAGCTTTGCCTAGTCGATCAAAAATCGATCGGTACTGTAGTTGTTGCATGTTTCGTGTCTGAATAGTAACTAAATTAATCTCTCCTAAGTTGGTCAAAAATTTGTTAGTCAAAGGCAGAAAAACGTCATTTATTTGGACATTGACTAAGATTTTATGTCGGACCTAAAAGCGCCAGAGCTTCGATGTTATTTCTATTATTAGGACTTTAATTTCATTAATATTTTTTTGTTAATAATGCCTTTTTTATTTAACAAATTTGACACGTTTTTTATGTCATGATAATTATGACTTAAGAATAATATAGATAATAGACATATTGTAGTTTTTTGTGTGGTATTTAGGACGTTCCATTTGTAGCTCACAACATCCAAAATGCTCCGTTAGCCGTTCCACCAGGCGACCGCGGTCGTTGTGTTCATGGTGAAAACGTCACTAATGACCTCATCGTTTTGGCTCCTCACAACGACCTACGTCAAGAGGTGAGTCGAATAGCCGTTCCACTTGGGTTTACGATTGTAACGCCGGCAAGCAAGTGGAACGGGATAAACCGCGGTCGTGAACGTAGTCGTTGTAAGTCCTTAATGGAACATAGCCATTGTATTATTTAATTCCTTTTATTATCTAATTTCCCAATGTTGTATTAAATATATTATAATTTTCTTATAGTTTTATGAGCCAAATGCCTAACATGAATTATTTCTTTTAGTGGAAACTTAGTTGATATGTGTATTAATTTATGTGTTTTATATTGTAATAATTATAATTATTGTATGTTTCTCAAATAAATAAATATAGGAATGCAACCAAGAATAAGTGGAAAATAGAAACACAAAGAATTTTATAGCTAAGGTGAATTGCTATTGAAGCTGGATCTGGGACTATTGAAAAGACATTGAGATAACCCCCAACACAATATTTAAGGAAAATAGAGCAAGTGCTGAGACGGCGAGATTGGAGTTGCTACTAAAATGTCGCCACTATAGTTGGCCTAAATCAAAAGCCAGATTTGGCGTTGTTATTATTAGGCTGGAAATTGTGTGTTGTAAACCATTCTTTTTCAAATAGATTTTCAAAAACTTTTAACGTCGCTGTTATATTAAGTAAAAACTCAGTTTGATACATAGTTTTGCTGTTTGGTGTTAGCAAAAGAAAACGCTTAACAATAATTGGACATGCGAAAACTTGACCGGACCAAAACATTAAATACCAATTTCAAGCTAAAGACTATTATATCACCTGGCAACCCCTATCCACCTCTTATCTTAAAGAGTTATAACACTTCGCTAATCTAGGGAAAGAATTCAGGAGTATAATAATGGGAGAGCCGGGATTTTTTGCTGTTACGCCCACCGCGTCTCTAAATTAGGGTAGTGTAAAAGAATTTTACCTGCCAAGGATAAGCTCCATAAGGCGTTTCACTCCCACCAACGATCTTTCCTGTTCTTCGTGGATTGAAATCAATAGTGCGTGTACCACACTGTACCTTCTCGTTCTTTCGAGTCCCTATAGAGTTCTGACTGAAGTAATTCGTAGAGAAGCTCGAGAACGATTTCAATGGCCGAGTTCTATTTAAATAATATTCCATGTGATTTATTTGACTATAATAATCTCCATTGATTCCATGTATTAAAAATAAAATACATATAGATATAATCATTTTTATATACACCATGTAAGTCCAGTGGGCGAAATATATCACAATTTTTTTTAAATTTATTGTCGAAATTATATAAACCACTTAAACTTAATATTAATGATGTAAGTCTACTATTATAATTTACGATTTATTTTTCAAATGTAATTACAAGTTTTGTGTTGTTAATAAATTGGTAACTTCTTTATATTTTTAATTACGTATACAGTTTTTTATATTATTAATAAATACTGAATTTTTAATTTAACAATTTAATATTCTATGTAATGGAGTTACAGATTATTAAATTTTCACTTTTCGTTTATTTTTTATTTCATGTTATTATTTCAATTATGTTAATATTACACAGATGTTTTTTATAATAATGTATTTTTCGCGCCATTTAAACGACATATAAAATTAAACCATTTTGTAAAAATTTTTTTAATTACTATCAAGAGTCAATTCCACTATTTTTTTACGTAATATTCTTTTTTTTCACGCACATCAGCCTACTTTGGTGATCAATAACTGAATGAAACTTAACGGATGAGTGCGGTTTATTTTTTTTAAATGCCAACCAAAGGCACAATGCCAATGTATGACACACACGAGAATTTAGGTCACCAGTTCGATTTTAAGATGCATCTTTGTGCTATTGTTGTTACAATTAATTGTTTGACTGGTTTGAGGTCGTTTTGCAGACACTTTCTATTTCTTTATTCATTTATAGTCACTTGGATATGCCCGCGACTTTGTCCACGCTTGATCCCGCTGGATTCCCGGGATATAAAGTTTTTCGTCGTTTTAGTGACTACTGATTACCGAGATTAAACATATCACAAATTATAAAATTTGCTTTAAATTAGTGAAATAATCGCAATGGAGTTTAATTTTTTTCTGTCCATTTTAAATCACTCCCCTAGAATATCTAGCGAGATTAAAAGTAGTGCAGATTTTAAATCTAAGAATTTGCTGTCGAACAGCGAAAATCGCACCAAATCGACCCATTAGTTTTTACGTGAATTCCGAACAAACGATAAACGGACAAACAGACAAGAAATAATCAAAAAAAATGTAGCGTGTTCTCCATCGTTTACATAGTCTACCAGCTGCGTCCAGCGGCCTCATCTACGTGGTGATGGAAAATCGTTATACAGTGAAACTTTATGTAAGTGAGAAACCTCCTTATATAACTAGAACTCATGCTGAGATCCCAACACTGTGGCACTATATTACCTCTGTTAGTGGGACGAAGCAAACCGCTATATTTGTATTTTGGATAACTCGTACTATATTTTTATAAATTATAGCCTGCGTTATTCTGACGTGTAAACTATATTATTGTAAAGTTTCATCAAAATCCATTCAGTAGTTTTTACATGAAACAGTAACAAACATATAAGCATACATTCTTACAAACTTGCGCGTTTATAATATTAGTAGGATAGACTTCTAGAGCTTCCAGACGGACCCTCTTACGTTTCACGATTATAATATCTGCATAAACGTCCTACAGTTGGATTTGGGCCTCCTCATATTCTTAGAAGACCAGACGGGGATATACCGTCAGCCAGGTTTGTCTAAGTTTCTACGGTGGATTAAATAACCCTAAAGAGAGAGAGAGAGAGAGATAACTCTTTATAGCAAAAACACAATTACAAGACAGACCATATTTACAATGTTTTCTAGGCGATACAATAAGGCGGCCTTATCGCTCAAAGCGATCGCTTCCAGGCAACCTAAATCAAAAACAAATTTGAATCAGGCGATGTAGGTGGTGCAGGAAAAAGGCAATGGACACATAAATACTCAAACTAATTTTAATAAATTAAATAGCTCCTTTTGAATTTCGTAAAATTCATGGTTTTCCAGAGCAGCTAATCAGGTCTTTTTTGACTGATTCAAAATTAAAATAATGACTGTAATATTATTATTGTGCTTATTATTTGTTTGTTTAGGATTCATGCAAAAACCACAAGACCGATTTCGATGGGGCTTTCACTGGTCTATAGTAAATTCCCGGATTTAAAATAGAATCTCGGTTTAGGGAGCAGCAGCACATTGGTGCTACACCTTTGGTGTTGCAAATGTCCATAAGCGATGGTGACCGCTTTCCATCAGGTGGGCCGTCTACCTCTCTGCTGAATTCATGCAATAAAAAAGGTGACGAACCTTCGTCGTGCTTATTCCCTAATTATGCTTCGCTTGCGAATATACAATGTGTGTATTTGTCTACTCATTATTTATTCAAAATCAAAAATCTAAAAATCGTTTATTGAGTAAAAACATAATTCACAAATTTCTGAAACTCATTGGTCCCCAAACTAGGTCGACCTGTATCTCGGGGACCTCCTTCCTAATGGTACAATTCTGATTGTGAATTATTGTAGTTACATTCATCTAAAAAAAAACAATGAATGTGTATGATGCGTGATGCGTGCGTGTGTGTGTGTGTGTATGTGTGTGTGTGTGTGTGCGTGTTATGTGTGACTTGTGATATTGTGAATTTGTATGTCTAGTCTAAAAAATAAGAATTAAAATTAAAAATAAAGATAATATAAGACAGTCGAAATCTTGGAAAAAATCTACGACGTAATTTAACTGAAATTCATGTATTTTAAGTCACACCCTCATAACAAACCTCGTGTGCGTTGCAAAGCAATCCAATGTCAGCCATTATCTCAATTTATGTACTTTATCTTGTAAATATTTCATTTTCACGGCTCATTGTATTAATTTGTTTAAGGTGAAGTGTATCTGTGATTTTGTTGTGTCAAAATGTATTCCTCGTTCCACATTTAAAAATATGAACCCTCAAACTAGAGCAAAAAACACTTAAAATCGCAACGATTATTAGAAAACTCACACAATAATAATAATTAGTAATAATCTTTATTTATAAACTATTAGTTTTCCCCGCGGCTACGCCGTGTGATAACCCTAGTAGCTCTATGAAACTGACATAAAAAAAAATGTTCTTTTATATATACAAACCTTTAGTACTTTAGTTTCTTGTGTAATTCACTACAATTACAAAGAAGTCAATATAGTGTAGACAACTGAACAGCATAACATAAAGAAGTCGCAGCCTACCCGATTTGAAGTATAATACGTAATGAATGACATGTAGGCAACTTAACAACATATATAAATACGTTGAATTTAAGTGATGGTTGTCTACATCGCAATCCTAAGTATTGATTCGGGATATAAGCTAGTGCTGCGTCGAGTTTCATCATACACGTTCAATAGTTTGCAAAAAGAGTTGCGATCCTTAGCGAAAGCACGCCATTTATCGAGATAAAAAGTATACATAGTTACGCCCTGGGATTAAAGACAGCTCTATATCCAGTTTCATTTAAATCCGTTTAGTAGTTTTCACGTGATGCTCTAACAGACTAACAGACAAAAATTGTAAAAATTCAATTTTCATGATCTCCTGGTCCGATTTACGCCCCTAATTTTTTTCACATTATTAAATGCAATGTAAGAACTCGAACCACTTACATATTTAATATATCTAGTAATTTGAATTTAATTTAATTACAATTGAACTGCTGTCCCGGCAGACGTCGTCCTGCCCGGTAAAAAATAGGGGTTGGTCGTAGAGGGTTGAAAATTTAGGGTTGTATGTATTTTTGTATGTTGTATCATTAAAACATTGAAATTAAAAATTTAGAGTGGACTACCCCTAACATTTAGGGGGATGAAAAATAGATGTTGGCCGATTCTCATAGATACTGGATAAGCACAAAAAATTTCATCAAAATCGGTCAAGCCGTTTCGGGGGAGTATGGCAACGAAAACTGACACGAGAATTATTATTATTTTTTTTTTTGTAATGTCTCCATGGACACCGGGCTACCTGGAAGAGATCGCTAGAAGCGATAAGGCCACCGATTGTTCTAATGGAAATGTATTTATATTAAAAAAACTAGCTGACCCGGCGAACTTCGTAGCGCCATATTGTCTGAATTCCTAAGACTTTGTTGCATAACCCAAAAACAAAATCTCCATAACATAATCAGTCCAGGTGATTAGGAGGATTCTAAAACCCGATCTCAGCGCCACCTACCGGTTCTAATTGCGAATCTAAACCATCCGGGAACCCACTCAAACACAAAAATAAAATCATACAAAATCGCTCCCGGCGATTAGGAGGATTTTAGAACCCGATCTCAGCGTCACCTAGGCTCCAACTGTGGATCTAAACCATCCCGGGACCCACTCAATCACACACACAAAATTTCATCAAAATCGGTAAATCGTTCTCAAGTTATGCGCTTACCAACACATTTTGCGATTCATTTTTATATATAAGATCCAGTCAAGTCGTAGTGGGTCTGCAGCGACACCTTCCTATAATACCTTCCACCACTTCACTTCCGTCATAACACCAACTTCCGCCATCCGTATAACTTCCAACTTCCGGTTACTCCATTTTCGATATCCGTTGACTTGATAATAAATGCTGACATTGACATCCGGTTATACGAATTCCGATTACTACATTCATGAATACTCAATCCGATTATTGACTTCTTTCGTCATATGGTTACTTTGTAATAATAAATACAATTTCAACACATGCACCACTTGGACCGTTTTCTGATCCAATGTGCATATTTATATAATTACTGCGTGCTTACAACTAGGAAGGAAAACTGTGATAAGTAATGTATCCAAGCTGTCAAGCCGCTTAGCACAAGCGTGGCGGGTATACTATCCGTTACCCTCTATAACTAGGAGGTTATATAGCGTTCTTCTTGCGGCTCACAACGCTCAAAATTCTCCTTCAGCTAATCTACAAAGCAACTATGGTCGTTATGGTTGCCACGAAAATATCACTAATAACGTCAGAACTTTCGATCACGCAGTTATCACAACGACCCATATCAAAAGATAGGTGGACATTGACAGCACAGAACATTAATTATTTCTATCGCTATGTTAACAAAGGTTCGACTTTCAAATCAACTGATGACATCTGTGTATTTCCTCGTTAATAACATCAAGTTTCCACTGTAGTTTATGTTTGTAAGGCCTGCAAACAAGTGGAACGCGGTCGTGTGAACGTGGTCATTGTGAACACCAAGAGGAACGTAGCCGATATAAATGTTTTTGGGAGTTGGTATCTCTGCGAGGAATAAGTAAGATTTCTTTTTATAAGATAACTAATCATAATTGAGTGTAGCGTATACCACGTACTGGTGGTGATTCAAAACATTGTATTGAAATCTGCATATTAAGAGAACCGATATTTCAAACCCGGCAGTCCGTCTTTGAGAAACATAGCGCTTTAGTATCGTTCCCGAAATGGGAAGGCCCAGCTGCAGGACGGTCATGGGTCTTCATCACAAACTCCTTTTATTATGTTATCATTTTAAAGTTATCGTATAACTTGTCTGTATAGTATTGTACTGTATTAGTTTTAAACAATAAGAGGCGAGAAAAATGTCTGGCAAGCGATTCGTGCGTGTCATAAGCTATTTTATTCAGATTCTTCATATGGCAATACTCATCTGTCAAACGAATGGTCACAAATATCTCTGCGTGTAATATTTACGTCTTCTTTTTGTGGAAATTTTTTGATAAGCAATGCCGAAAGCGAAAAGAAATAGTTTTAAGTATTAGGCTAAGATCCCGCTATACCACGACCTTCACCGAGATGCTTATTTAATGAAACCTATTTTATATTTAATTTAATGTGTCAATAAATATATTGCATATGGGTTGCCTAAAAAATTTCAGTCCAGTATATGATTAATTAATAATTTAAAAAAATCCGGTCACAACCCAGGAGTTGTGACCGGAAAAGAATAGGCAACCTAACATTTGCATATTCTATGGGCTACATACTTTCGATTGGTATAGAATTTGTTAAACAAACTGGTGAAATGTAAAAAAAAAATAATTATTAATTAATCATATACTGGACTGAAATTTGTTAGGCAACCCGTATGCAATATATTTATTGACACATTAAATTAAATATAAAATAGGTTTCATTAAATAAGCATCTCGGTGAAGGTCGTTATATAGCGGGATCCTATACTATATTAATATGAAAACACTAAAGTACCAGAGTTTTGCATGGTATACCTAATGTTGTCAGCTGAAAGTATTTTGAATTTGCTGCCATTACGTTACGACTCGCTGGCCAGACTACATTTTTTTTAATCAAATTTCTTTGCGATGTCTGTTTTCACATTCTAGTACGTGACAGTATATCATAACAAATGCCAGTTTGTATTAGATACAACAAGTCATTGTTTTCTTAGCGTAGGAGTGATACAGTTTCTCTAACAAGTCTTTTTAAAGTTTCGTAGCCAAGTGACAAACAATAGAGTTCTTATAATTTCGTCACATTGTCTGTCTATGTGTGTCAGGATCACTGGCCGTACTGCTACCAACTTAGCGCTTTTAGCGCTCTAACGCTTTTGCATCTCTCTTAAAACCCAAAAAATAAGCACTTAAGGCCTTCTTCATATTGAGTTAGAGTAAGTTTAAAAACTACTATAAGAACCTTAAAGAAGCCATAAATCTTACTCTAAATATGAATAAGATCATTACTGTTCAGTATCTTTGTTCTAAAATCATGAGGTGCAATTAATTGTTTGTTGTATAATAATATTCACAGAGACCATTACATATAATAAGAAAATAATGTCATTTATTTGTACTGTATTTTATAGCGAATTTTGAAATACGAAATTTAGCTCATTTTAAACATCGACCCCTTTAGAATATACACAGAAGATATTTTTTTTTTTATTGCAGGAGATCAGCAGACAGGCAGACGGCCACTTGATGGACAGCGGTTACCATCGCTATGGACATTTGCAACACCAAAGTGCTACGAATGCGCTGCTGCTCTCTTAGGAGCCTGGAACCTGGTCACTAATGCCGGAACACAACACAGGTGTTATGGCGACATACTCTAGACCAGGGTGGTAGCCATCCAGTCGGCAATGCCTACCACCTGGCTGTGGTTGTTTGTCGCCTCTTACGACAGGCCGCCGGCCGCAGGAAATTGTATTCTTTCTCCGTTCCTGCACGGATAAAATAAGGTATGCAGTTTATGTATAAATTTGCCTATCAATATTATTTCTCCTCAAAAACCAATGTATCCATATTGATATAAATTGCCACAAAATTGTTGTCTCTGTGTTACTATAAATTGTAGGCGAAAATACTGATATTTTTTACCATAATACTATTTAATTTATTTGACATGTCTTATTTTTACAACGTCAAGAATAAAATATACTACGAAATACAGCTGATTGTGAAAATGAAAATGCATTATTGTTTAGTTGGTTTTAACATCATAATATTTTTTAATTAACGATTTCCAAGCATAGTTAATCTATAAGAAATAAATTAATGCAAGCTATAATTATTGCACATCTAATACTTATGTCTTTTGGATTCTAAAATAAATAATAATATAATAAATAAATGAAAAAATACATTAGAAAAAGACACCTGCGCCTTAAGCGCCGTTCTAGTTTCAGCTAGCCACGTGTATTAGCATATTTATCGATGGCGTAACTTTGACCCATTATATTAGGTTTAAAGGACATTTTTACACAAGTACAAAGTACAAAATAATAAGGAAAAATAAACAAATGCTAAACAGTTAGCAATAGAATATCTATGTGTTAATATGTGAATATGAATACATAGACATATATGTACAGTTTTTGTATAGTGGGCATGGATACCTATGTATGAAAATAGCCATAAGTGTATTGCAGAAGGAGTGCAGAACGCTGTTGTTTTTATATAATTAATTTTACATATTTATAAGTTAGTTCACTTTTAGTCTTTAATTGTATTTAATTTTAACTTATATTCCAATAATATAGAAGCTACTACACGTGCAAGGCACTGTCTTTGCGGTCTAAAGTGATATTACTCGCCTTTCTTCGACGGAACCCAAAGAACCACTATCTATTACTTAACCCCACTAATCTATAATCAATTACCAAACTGTATTGTATTTTTAAGTGTAAGCACAAATAATAAATTGATTATCATAAATTAAACTAAAAATAAACTTTATTTGTATGAAAATTAAAATCTTATATACAGTAGAACCTCTTTAAGTCGAAAACTTCCCACAATCGAAAAATCAATTCGGAAAACCTCGTCATAAATGTAAGTTAAAATTTAGATCTACCTCCTATTCTATGTACCTACATAGCTTCGTAACGTCTTATCTTTACGTATACCACCATCGCCATTATCATCTCAATTCATTCCTGGGATTGTCTGGAAATTATCGCTTTTTAGCGATAAGACCGCCCTTTTTACATAATTACATATATATTTTAGTCTTCGTTTCTTAGTTCATATTGGTATTGGTGTACAATAAAGTGTTATCTGTCTATCTATCGCTGTTTAAAGAAGAAGCGGCAAGAAACTTCCCAGAAACACGTCTAGCATTTTTTTAAATCAATTGTTTATCTATCTCCGGCTCTTTTTTAAAATACGTGTAGATATTGTTTTACGATTACTTTTTAAAGAATTAATGCAGTTGACAGAAACAAAAAAAACTAACAGTCGCAATAATACATACTAAAAGTTCATATTGCGTCAAATCTCCATAGATTCTTTACAAGTTATGCAAAATATAAATGGTATACAGAAGATAGTATACAAGGCTGGAGCGAGCAGCTGTGTAAATGCAGTTTTGTCAGCAGTCTTTGTAATCGAGTAACATACACATCGAGAGTAATAACATATACGTTACGTATATTGGTCGAACTTGGCTCCAGCGGCGATTGGACCATACTTTATACCACATTGGTGCGTTCCCCCACACTACGGGATATTCATTTTAATATACTTCGCATTCTATGTAACAAAAAAACTGAGACATATTACTGAACTTACTTTAACCTCCATTCCCAACATTAATCCATATAAAAAGCTACTCTTTCCTTTCACCTTCTTCCAATTATTTGGGGCTGGGACAAAAATTATGTCTCCCTCCACACTCTTCTATTCTGACATACATCTTCTGTCACAAAAAAAACTTTTTATGTAAGTTTTTTTTGTATATTAATGATATATTTGTTTATTTTTATATTTGTTTGCAATAGTTCAATAGTCATATTATTTTGTTTTGTTTTGTGTTTGTTTCGTTTTGTCTATCCGTGAGTCACTTGAACGGCCCTAACGGAAGACCAGCATCATGCTGAGTTAGGACCGATTCAGAACTTCATTTTAATTGTATTATCTTATTTATAAGTACGTATTGCTTTGTATGTGGTTCTGAATAAATAACAACATAACAACATTCTTCACATAATCCTTCTCTTTCTTTTTGGTCTACCTGTACATTTGTAACCAATCTTGCAATTTGACCTTCTATTGGTCACGTGACCCCATTCCACGCTCATACTGCTTTAATCATCATCCTCCTAATTTTTCAGTTTTAGTTTTTCACTTTATCCATCCATCATAACATGAAGCTACTAACCGTACTTCATTAGGCATTAGCCCACAAACCTTATTATAGCAGGTCAAGTTGCTTGCAGTATTATTTCAAGGTGCATATAGAATTGCATAACTACATGACCTATACTTACGTTATTCATTCATCATCAATCACAGAGCCATTATATCTTGGTAGCTTAGTAGCTAACCCATTCACGGTTCAAATGCTGTGGGTTCGAATCATAGAAGGGAATTGTTCACAGAACTTATCCAATATTATGACCTTATGTGAATATTGATCACAATTAGGTACCTCTATGTTTGGGTGGTTTAAGTTTTTATCCACTCGCTAAAACGCAGATTTTCCGGATTTGATACTTGCTATGTTTAAGCCGCGTTTACACAGTTGGCTCGGACCGAGTACACTCGTACGAGTCGACTTCATACGAATGTACACAGATTTACACACAATAGTAGTGCACTCGTGTTGTAGTCATTTGTCTGCTTGCAAAATCAAGATTTCGTCGACTGATTTGCTGCCGTGAGGTATAAAAGTAGTAGCAGGTATGTTAATAGCGGAAGTTCAAAATCACGAAAGGGGAAAAAACGAAGAGAGAAAAAATTGGACACGGAAATGGATTTTAAGACGTGACCAAACGGGTGCATCAAATAATTGTCTTCGTGAAGTCGAAGAGGAAGATAAAAACACGTTTAAAAATCATTTGAGATTAAACAACGCACGATCTTTAGTTGTCGCCATTTTGATTTCATAAAAATGATCCGAGTGAGCTCGAAAAATAGAGCACAGTCCGTGTCTACTCGGATTAGATGCCAGCATCCGAGTACGCTCAGATTAGGTGTTTACAACTCTTATTGTGAAAACGCAACTTCATAAATTAAACTATACTTGCAAGAATTGCAAGAAACTTTTTGATGTCACCCGTGATCAGAAGGCTGGCTCATATTTCGCCCAACAAATAAGCATCGCCATACAGCGAGACAATGCAAACAGTCTTCTGGGCACGCTCCCATCTGGCAGCAATTCGTTACGTAGTATATAATAGCTTTTACTATTTATAACTTACTTTATTTTTAGTTTTTAATTGTAATTATAATATAACTTAATTTTAATAATGTTTTTAAGAAATATACAAAATACAAAACTATACTATAAATAAATTAAACATGCAAATTAATAAATAAAATTTACTACCAGACCACTGTCAAGTGGAAACGTGCATCTGCAAGGGGTAGTATTAAGAAGGGGTAAATGGACACACGTTTCTCTTAAGTGAATAAAGTGACCTTTACAATGGTGCACATGTCCCACTTTCGTAAAAAGATGATTCATACGGCGACATTTTAGCTAACTGTAAAAAGATTGAATCAAAATGAGTTAACAATAACATAGGGCAGGAGTTGACAATATGTTTTTTCTTTTAATTTTATTAAATTTACTAGCCCACTTTCTTTAGCAATTCTATTCGAGACTCAGATTGTATTTTTTTCTTATTGGTAGTTATCATATTTTATATTCACTTATAGAGTAAGTTATTGATTATTTATGTTTTTTCATTTACTTATTTACAAGACACAAATATATTTACCGTCATTTGTTGTATTTTATTTTGTTTATAATTCCTTAACGTTATAAGAAGATTATCTTACATTGTTATTCTTTGAGGTAGCTACGAGGCTATATTACCTCATTGAATTGCTATATTGATTTGCTTGATCTAGGCACCCGTCAATTGATTACCTCAAGAATCGATTCAGCACTTTAAGAGCTATTTATAAAGAACTTCTAAGTAAAGAACTTTGGTTTCGAGCAAAACGCAGTAAACGTATTTTTAGATATCTAATTAACATGTCTATGTTGTATAATTTTATAGTGTATCTAAGAAATTAGAAAAAATCAAGCTTTATGTACAGATTAGCGCTTAGGGATACTATTTTTCCAAAAAAATTGAAAATCCCAAAGATGTCGTTTAATGCAAGTTAGTCAGTCAAACTTAATCTTATAAAAAAGTAACACTTTTTAAACAAAAAATGCAGTTAAAGATCACAACAAAAGTGTACTATGTCTATGAAAGAATTAATTAAAGTAATTGAAGTAAAAGATTTGTTAATATCGTAGCAAGTAGAGTCCATTGTTTTTGTCTACACTGATGAGAAACAGGCGAGATAATATTAAGTATATTCGTAAAAACAATGACTTCAATAATTATTAATAAGTGTCACCAAATGTTCTCGACCCCCGTCCTGTAACTCCATGCCCTTTCCGTGTAAAAATGACATGTAAATAATCATACAATCACAATTGCATTGGAAGTAAAAAATGCATGAGTAACGGTTAGACATTGGTCATGATTGCGATACGCTCGAGTCAAATTTCAATGAACAGCCTCACTCTATGTTTGCTAGTAAGAAAATTGGTATACGGACGTGGTACAACCATGCTGAAGCCATTATCTTAATTACAGCTCGCTGAGCCGGCTTAGTCGGTGTGATATCACGCTCTCACAGAATATCGGCGTGAAACGGGTAGCCTTGAGTTAATTGTTTTACTTTTACTATTTACTGTCGTGTATTTTAATTATGTAATTTTCGTTAATATTTCTTTTGGTTTAGTTTTAATTTGTATATTATATAGTCTTGATCTAGTGTTTAATTTTATTATAATTTGACATGTCTTTAATTTATGATAAACAAAATAAATAATTGCAAAAATTATAATTATCTGCAGGCAACGATATTGAATCACTTTCCAGCAGGTAGGCCGTTAGACTGGCTGCTGATATCCAGCAATAAAAAATAACAAAGATTACTAGATCAGTATGTTAATAGAAATATCTGGTTAGAACCATTGTTATAATCGTATGTAGGCGTCGGAATACTTTAAGGGTACCCTGTCTGTCAAAGTTGAGACGGACCCCTAAAAGTCCTACAGTAACTATTATAATAAAACGCAATAGAGTTAGCAAGACATTAGTCAGGAAGTTACATATTATCTGTGTTGCTAAATGTTTTAAACTAGAATAGGAGTTTTTGGCGGGAACTGAAAAGAGATATTGTGCAGTGCAGTTTTATTTTCTAAAAATGTGTAAAACTACTCTAAAATAAACAATAGTTGTAGAATATTAATAGTTTTTGAGTAGTTATTATGTGTTTTGTGAGAAATGTAGACTGTATAGTCAAATGTGGCCTTTTTAGTTGTCACAAGAACTCCGTGAATGGCACTAGCTGATTACCTACAGTTCAGCTATGCTACACATAGGCTTAAGAAAATGAAGAACCTATATTGTAAACTAAGATTTGGCTTAAAGGCCTAGCTACCAAGCCATAAACCTAAAAATAAAATAACAAAATAAACTAGAATACATTATGTAGCAGATCACTGCTGGCGCGGAGCTTACCAGTGTCCTAACAGTCAGTACAATTATTTTTTCTTAGAGATTTTTTTGCGTTCTATTAGTAGGTAGGTATTGCAGTAGATGTCACTGTTCTCAAATTAATCACCAAATGAATGAATATAATATGTTTCTTTATACGCAGTTGTTTTAATAATTGTTTAAGAAATATTTGATATGTTTTTATGTTTTTGCAAGCCATATCAGATAATAAATATATTTTAAAGTGTGTAAATTGTAGTCCTCACCTTTTTCAAATTATAAAGCTCTTTTTAACTTTAATTAATAGATTTTAGATGAATTGTCGATTTACCAAAAACTTATTTCAAAGATGTCAATTATGTCAAAACCAAAATGACATTCCGACTGATACAAGTTACATTCGTGAACATATGTACTTTGTTTGTGTTTTGATTATTTTTCGATAACTTTGTTTGATTCCTGGACTCCAAAGACTTCGCTTATCACGTTTACTAGTGTTCTGTGATCACGTTGGACTTACGCATGTACCCTGAACACCAATTTGCCTAACGATTTGTTTTCTGATGACTTGGATTATGGCTTCTTCTAAAGAGGTTGTTGTGTGCCCAGATATGGTAAAACTTGTAAGTACATCATCTTAACGGCACCAGATTAGATGTGGATACAAATGATGTTATGAAAATGTATGCCTTTGAATATTTTAATAAAAGGAAACATAATAAATCACGCTACCGCTAAATTGTTGTTTTATTTACTAACAAATAAACATTTTTTGGAAAGGCTTTTGGGAATTGCAGGAGTTAAATTATGAATCCCGCAATTTCCAAAAGTCTAATATAAAAATCAAAATAACACTAGACCCCCTGGATGGTTTTTGCCGTTGAATAATGCCGTATACCGATAGAGTGCGTTAGTATATATATTATGACTGTTGACTCTATACCAGTATATATAAAGTACTCTGTGGAGCTTACACAGAAGGCTGCCTGCACTGTCACGCTGTATTGCAATGCTTAGGGGGCGTCCATTTATTACTTGAGGCATTTTTGAGAAATTTTCGAACCGCGTTGCGAGCTACTAATGGAACGCGTTGATAGAAGTTTTAAAAAAAACTCGATGTTGGGCGTCTCGTGCCCAATGTTTCAGCCTCGAAAGTCACAAATATGTAACCTTTCGTAAGGCTCCATATTTGCGTTGAATGATACATACACATGTTTTCCTATTCGTATATACTTTCAATAGGAAAACATGGTATTTTAATGATATTTATATTGGATAAAAAAACGGCTGCAATTAAACATTGATTTATTTTAAACATCAAATAGTAACATGATTTTCAAATAATTCGCTTAAAAATATACAACAAGCAGGGATGAAACGTTCGTCTTTGCGAAAACAACGTTCTAAAAAACGCTATTAAAGGCATGAGTATATAAAGGGGATAGTACAAATATTATGTTGATAAAATTAAATAATTAAAAAAGAAAATGAACGATACGATAACAATAGATTATCATTTATAACAAGAAAATGTCAAATATATTAAAGCACCACAAGTTTGTTCCCGAACTGTCACACACGCCACATTGGGAAGTACAACAAATTGGTGCTCCAATACATATAATTGAAACGAACGTTAAACTGGTGCTTTCTCCCTCTAACTACATAGAATTTGTATTACAATAAAAGAGACGATATAATTCGTCTTGGTTTTGGCACGGCAATTTTGATGACAGCTGGCAGATTGTGGACAAAAATAATATTAAATCTGGTCCCTAGAAGGAGTTAAATGGGTCTAAAATGTGTTTTCGACGAAACGTCACGTTCTAGCATAGAAACATATGACGATTTTGTGAGAATAAAGTGTGCAGAAGATTGTCAAGCGGCCATCTTGAAGACTGCTTTGGCCACGACACCTGCCTTCAAGTCTTTAAGAGCCACTTCATAGTCTTTTAATGCATAGGTCTTCACTCCCAGCTTATCGTAGTCCAAATATCTAAAACGACAAATATGATTTTATATCACATCACACCGACAAGTGCCTTAGTTCTTCTTTAATAATAGGACAGAATGTATGTCATTGCTGTCGAAGCCCACGAGCATCGGCTTCATCATCACGTGAATGTCGAGGCGATCCAGCACCTCGACAACACGGACATAACGAGAAGGCTCAAAAGGACAAAACCATTTGAACTAGCGCTACAAACAAAACAAATATATATATATATATAATAAAAACACATTAACAAAGTGTCTTCGCCTTAATACTGATACACACAATAAGGAAAGTGTTAACGGACACTTTCTTAGTAAGAATACTGTTAATTAATTTAGGTTATATTTAAATTACTTATTAGTCTTTTTATATTAGAAGGTAATATTAAAATTACTGTCGTATGAATAAAGCACAAGTATAGAAGGCCAACGAGTGCATAAGGTCCAAGCATAGCTTAATACACACGAGTTGGGAATCGTACTTTCTTCAGAGTGATAATATACATATGGAAACTTTCAGCGGGAGAGTAAAGAGAAGGACCTTAACCGTTCGTGTAGCTGCAACGAAAATTGTTTTAAGAGATTTTCCATATTTTTGAAATTTTGATATCAATAAACAGATTTTTAAAAAATGTAGTGTTAGCAAAAAGTAAAGAAACTTATAATATAATAAAATTCAAAAATATAATACCTGCTTCCCATCGCCTTCAGCAAGCCGATAGCGTTTGGAAAGCTGAAAGGATTGATCTTTACTCCAATAATAGTCAACTCCTTATCGTAGATGTTGTAAGGATTCACTCTGAAAAAACATTTAGATATCTTCTATACATATATTAAAACTTTAGAGGTTGAATTTCTGTACAATAAAAAAAATTGCTAAAAACTGAGTCAGGGGGGTGTAAGAAGTAAAAATAGAACTAATGTAGATTTATTCAATTTTTTTGTTTCTCTGTTTGTACGGGCTAATCTCCGAAACGACTGAACCGATTTAAATGTGTTTTTATGGTGGTAGCTTATATCCTTAGTCAATATATAGAATACTTTGAAATTTAAGAGATCCCGTGGGATAGTTAAAAAAACTTTCCATGCGGACGAAGTCGTGGACAGAAGCTAGTCTACAATATTATGAAGTTCTAAACATGTCGTGTTTGTAAATTGAAGCCACGAGTATATAGAAAAAAAACTGTACAACAAATTCTTAGGTTTACGTGCGCTACTTCTTATCCTGGGAATCCCGCGAGAATTTTCCCGGAAGTAGTTTGAAATTATCCATAGGATGGTTTTATCATAGCAAAACACCACTACAAGTATGGTTAAAATTGTTTTTATATTTATTATATTAAAATATATTTTAGTCCGGTTCAATAACAATTGTATGATCACTTCATTTGCGGTACCTAATGCCTTCAAGATACTTACGAAGCCTGGTGAGTGGGTGGGCAGCATCCGAACAACACGTATTTACCACCCTCCGCAAGATATTTGAAGTTGATTTCCATCACTTTGCCGACACCTGGAATAATATAATTTTTTATAATAGCCAGGCGAACATTGCTAATGGAGTAGAACAGATACTCATGGCCTCATGCCCGACCCTAACATAATTACTTACTTACTCCGTTGGCTCAGCGACCCAAAGTAGGTCTTGGCCTCCGAAACGAGAGCATGCCACATGCCTCTATAAAACCGTCATATGACCCATCCTGATGTATGGGTGCGAAGCTCGTACGCTTACCCCCAAGGAAGAGAACCAGCTTTTGATAGCGGAAAGGAAGGTTCTCCGTAAGATTCTGGGTCCAACATAATTAAGGTGACCAACTGTACTCATTTACTGAGTTTTGTACTCTTTTTTCGCAAACCGTACTCTTTTCAAATCCTGTACTCTGAAAAACTCTGTATATCGAAGAATGGATAGTGAACTAAAGTTCATTATCCATTCTCTCTTTAATACTCCAGAGAGCATTACATTGTTGTAAATGGACCCTTCTAAATAATAAAATTGAATGGAAAAAAGTTTCTTCAGGAGTCGAATTTGTAATGTAGTAAAAGATATTGTTATTAATGTCAATTTTCTCTTTGAAGAAATTTGAAGAGTACATTTATATTTAAATGAAGAAAAATTGAAGAAATGGAACGATAAGAAAATGGAACTTGACAGTGAAAGTCGCAACGTTCTAAATGAAAGTTGTTCGGATGTGGCTTCATTATTAGACGAACATCCTCATTTACTAAACAAATTCCACTTCGAAGAAAAATATGTTTTTAAAAGAAAATAAAGTTTTTACGTTTTCTTTTCACCTATCTTCTTTTTTTTTCACCTATGAAATACTTGCAAAGTGGACTCTTCTTGAACAAAAAATACTTGGTCACATTAACATAATTGGGGAGATAAAATCTCACCGACACTGGCACGGTCATGTAGACCGGATGGGGGAGTGAAGAAAGCATACTTGGAATGACTAGTCGGCAGGCGAGCGCAATGGTATCCAGCCAGACGAGAAAATGCACTATAATACGGCCGGCGTAACTTGGCAAATGTGAAGATAGGCTCTGCGAACTTTAGAGCTTGTACACTCGTGTAATGAGTGGGCATACGACTCGTCAGTGAATACAATTGGTCGCCCTTCATGCCTGTATTTTTTCATTGCTTTGTACTAGTTGGTCACTGTATTTTCTTCACGAGTTTACATGCGCTAAAGTTCGCAGAGCCTATGTTCACATTCGCCAAGACACGCCGGCCGTATTATACCGCTTGGTTGTCTCTTTTAAAGTTGAAATAGCAATAATGAACTATTGTACCTACCAGTACAATCGATTATCACATCAAACACCGCCTGTTCCTTTTCTAAGACATCTGGAGTGACCAATCTGTAGCCCAAATCTGAAAAGATAATTATTTGAATTTTAATTAATTTGTTCCTAATTAACACGTCAAGTGATCAGACAAAGTTATCAGTCATCAGCTAGAATTTAGATGATTTGATTTGATGAAAAATTAACGGGAAGAAGGTTAAGATTTTATTATCATATTATGTGATATGCGGGTGTCATAACAGGGAATAAAAATCATATGACAAAAATAATGTTGACACTGGAGGATTGATTGATATAATAGACTGGAAAGGCTAGAAAAAAGATGAATGTGTTATACAAAGGATCACATAATGAAATGGAGAAAGAAAACATAACTGTGCACTCCACAAATAACTGAAAAAACTAAAGGGAAGACACTTTAAATTGAATAAACTTACTACAACCCGCAAGAGTTAACTTGAGACTTCGCTGGGATGACGTAAGCGCGAGGTACTGACTCGATCGTACGCGGCGATGGCCAGAACGGTAAGAAGAGAAGAGAAAGGTAGGGAGGAGAGCACGCATTCCGTTTAGCTCTCAAGTTAACTCTTGCGGATAATAAAAGTTTTAAATTTTTATGACGTATACGGGTACAATTTTAACTTACCTAGTTTCTTAACAATATCAAGCCTAGTTTTGTTCATCTCTGAAATTGTAACTTCCCTATGGCCGTGAAGATGCAACGTGGTAGCCCACAAGTTACCTAAATAAATAAATTGTATAAGTGTTGGGCAATTTGCGCACAATTAAGGGTAACATAGAGGTATAAAATGTATTCCATTTTCGTTATTTGGCTACCAAACCAAACTTAACCATCGAAACTCTACTAAATTGAAGTTTTACAAGCTTGGTTTATAAATTTTCCATATCATGGTAAAAAAAGTCAGAGCAGGGTCATAATTTTCACGTCTATGGGACGATTATTAGTTTGCCATCTATAGACTTCATTAAAAAGTGTTAAAGAATGGCGTTACAAAGCAACAATGTATATTGAACATAAATTCAACCCTTAGTTGCATGTATAGCGGCTACTGAAAGTAAATTTTGAAAGATTTCATCAATCGTTTATTCGTCTTACAAAACATATTAAATTCTAAGGCTTAGTAAGATAATACTTGTGAAGTCCACACAAACAATTCAACATGTAATGTTTCAACGATCAGATAAAATTGTCCACAATTTGAGTGTCTAGTCGCTTTTGATGGCTACGGCAGAAACCAATCCATCGATCCCCTGCTTCATAATCTACTAATTACGATAGGAAAGGATTGTGTAGTAAGATGAGTGTGTACAACCAATCATGAAGTTAAATTACATTGACAAGTCGATCGATATGTACAAGTCGTTATTGGCGGCAAAATTTGAATAGCTCACAAGCCGCAAATGTCTAAATCCGCCTCGAGCCTAACCAGTTCCGCACTGCTAGGAAGGGGAATCACCAATGTCATAATCACAAGACCATTAAGAAATTAGTCCGCCTAATACCGTCCGGTGACGCTTGCGCATACAATAAATCGTAGATCGTTTCCTTTATCGCGTATAATAATACCTGTAGTGTGGGCTAAATAAAGCTCATATAATCATAACAGTCCATCGCTTACTTCAAGAATATTATACGAGTCAGGAAGGAGCTTAGACACTTTATATCGCCATATAGGCTATATCGTCCTGTCTTTTATATACTCCAGTAAATGTGTGAGTGGCTAAGGGGTCTAGAGAGGTGGGCTGCAGGTTCACCGAAACAGCACCAAATAATTGTAATTATTATTTGCCATAAACGTATCTTATCTTATATCTGTTTATAGTTTTATCGAGCGACCATTATAATTCTAAGCATAAAAAAATATCTTCCCTATAAATATTATGATACCCTAATCTCTTTAATCTCTGATGTAAAGACAAAGAGTAGAAACTAATAGAATTTGAATAATATAAACAAAACATATACATCTTTTACCGGTTCATTTGCCTTCATATCTGTTAAAAATTGACATAAGCTCCGTACAAATAAATGTCAAAATTCAACTGATGATAAGGCAAGTGAATGTATAGTTAGATATAGGAATCAGACATAAGTGAAATTATAAGTAATACCTCAACAAAATTATCATTAAATTTAGTATATATCACATAAATAAATGACACGTCGTGTAAGTGTTCACTCATATAAAATAATTTCAGCAATAAAAGTTCTGGTCTGGTATCAGTGAATTTGCAAACTCAAAATTTATTATTAAGAAATGTTTGCTTAGCGTCGTAAAGGATGACACGCGACCAATGGTCTCAAAACAAAGGCAACTAAAGACCGTATGAAGTAGAAGAGAAACAGTAGGAAAATAATCATTACCGATAATGCCGGCTCCAACGATGAGTATCTTCTCCCCAACCATAAGAGGTGACGCTCTATCAAAGCCGTGTGAAACGCAGGAGTAGGGCTCGCAAAGTCCAGCTAAAACACATAAAATCTGAGACTTAAGTCTGAATTAAACTCTAAAGTGAGTGATAGACGTGCAAGTATATATTGTACATAGTGTAGCTCTATGCCATAATGTCTCAGACCCGAGAGTCAACTGTCAAATTAGTTGACACCAGGGAGAATTTGCTACAATTAGCCTGAAATGCTCAAAATACGTCTCGGACGTGCATGGATCTGATGTGCACACTAAGCTTCCACGCCTAAGACTTCTCGGACGTGTGCATCGGCCTAATGCAGCCCTCGCTTCAGTCTAATTTTCGAGCCACTACGTTGTACGGAGTACACTACGTTGGTGCGAGTGTGACGCCAGCAAGATGGCCACGAAAATGGTCATCCGCCGGAACGATTCTTCAGTCCCCGACATGTTGTACCACGTATTTGACAGACGTGTGAATACGGTAAAGAGAGGAAATAAGGTGCTTAAGTAATGTCAATTTTCTATCAATGGTAAGGCAATAGAATAGATAGTAAAATATAAAATCCAGGCAAGCTCTTTTTACCTTGTTTAGTAGTAATGCTTTCGGGCAGAGCGTAGACTTGTTGCTGCGGTACGCAGCAGTACTGGGCCCAGCCGCCGTCCTTCCAGATCCCTATTGTGCTGTTAATCCCAGCTGTCAGGCAGTAATGGTACTTCCCCTTGCGACACGACGGGCACATGTTACAGGCGCTGGTGAAATTGAAATGAAATTTATTTACTTGACGAGTGTAGGGAACATAAGATCATAATTATAACAATACGAGGTCAATTTTATAGGAGCGTCCAAAGTTAACTCCAGTACCTGAACTAGGTCTCCACAGAGCCTTTGTGGCAAGCCGCAGTAGAGTTCGCTTCGGTTATTAGTGTCTGTCTCCCTTACAAATAAATAATATTTATTTCTTTCTCTCCTATTGAGTAGAAATTAAAAAGGAACTTACGACTTTCAATTTATGACTGATTTAAATTTTAAAAATATGTTTTACATAACAAGATAAGACAAATAATTCCTAACACGGCTGTGTTAGCGGGCGTAGCTATTGCGTAGCTTGAGGATCTAATACGCCGAAAATATGCATCCCTTGGTAGCGGATATATTTATGGTTGTTTATGAACGTTATTCGTATGGCGCCACTTCATATATTACAACTTCCCTATCAACTTTTGACCCTATTATAGACCCAGTAGTTTTTAAGAAAAATCACTGTGACAGACGGACGAATGGACATAAGAAAAATATAGCGGTTCCGAATTTAGTCAAGATGGTTACAGCACCTTAAAAAGTATTGACTATACTCACCAGTTTGGATCAACAACTACTTTCTGGCCTTTCTTGAAGACGGATTTGGGACCCACATCATGGACTACGCCGCTGAACTCGTGTCCCAGCGCTAGAGGGCGCTCTTTGCTGGCAGGAAACTCTCCCTTAAAAATAAGAAAAGCAGGCAAGTAAGTAGTCAAACTTCTACGGAACACTTCATAGTGAGCACTTTGATAAACGACAATGTGACACTGTGAAGTGTCCCGTAGAAGTTTTCGTTTATTGCCAACCTGGTAATAACCTGGCGACCCACCAGATGGATGGATAAAATTGACACCGTTGATTTTATAATATAAGTGACATGTTTATAATTTGGCTATGTAAATATTAAAAAAGCACAACAACACAAATAAGAGCCCATAAATGTCCTACTGCTGGGTACGCGCCTCCCACTATAGGGGAACGGACAGTAAACGCACCGCGCTTGCCCAATGCGGCTTGACAGCTTTAACACATCGGCTATAATAGGGGAGCCCAAGATGCTAAATGTGGAGTTACTCGAACGTCGCAGTTAAATGTTATATGATGCCCTTTCACTGGTGGGGGGAGCGTGTACAGGTTTATTAAAAAAAGAGTCGCACAGAAATACTCAAACGCGTCAGATATTCAAATGGGATGTTAAGTAAACCCTTAATGAACTCCTATTCAAAAGGCTAACGATTTGGGGTCGCATCCAAAAGCCATGGCTGATTTTTGAAAATTCAAAAAAAGTTACATCGACGCACTCGAGCGTATCAGATTAATGTACAGATGGTTCAGCTTGTTCTTGTTATGCTGACCTATAATCTGACAATTGTGTGGAGGAATCTCCTTATTATGATTGTTTGAAAAATAATTTGAATCATAAAAAATACCCCCACCCTCTATGAAGAGTTAATCTATGGTGAGGCAACATATGGGACGCCGTCTCCTCCTTCTGAGAGCACGTCATGTTTGCGAAGGAGGAGGCGGAACAGGAGTGTGAGCGCAGTTCTTTTCTCCGCTCCCGACAAAGGAGGACGCGCCGACGCCTGAGGTCTGACCTAGACCTTCGGCCACCGTAAGCGGGCAGCGCGGGTGGGGCCTCTAGGGGTATAGAGGTTCTCACTTACCCGCACATGCCGTCGAGATGGGAGCGCGAGTGTTCCGCGCGCGCTCATCTCTCTTCCCGTGGGCGCGTTATAGACCGCCCCACGCCCGGAAAAGACCGAGAAGTCGCCGGGGGAGTAGCTCCCCCGGCATTGGAAGAGGCCTAGTGATCGGGGCCCACGCCTGCCAGGGATTGCGGAGCCGGGTAGCCTATTCCCGTAGCCCTGGCATAAGGTGCAGGACGGTTTTAGTGGGTATCCCTAACTGGGGAGTGGCAATAGCGTGGCTCCGGTTCTGACCGGGCACCCCCAATCTGGCGAATCCCACACTCTCACCGGGTCGCGAACATCCCCCCAGGCTTCTGTGCCTGTCGCGGCTTAGTCCTCAAACGGATTTCTCCGGGCCAAAAAAAATGGTGAGGCAATATAATAGGGTGCAAGGTTTCTCCCTTTATGTTATTCTGCCACGAACGAGTAAATCCCAAAATCCCCGCTTGACCTCCCCTACTATTATCTCGATGTGCGGGTTTCATCACGATGTTTTGCTTTGGCGTCATGCGTCGATGGTCAGTAGGGTTGACAAAATATGTTACATACATAAATAGTTGTTTCAATAAATCTATTATTTTAATTTATTATTGTATATTCTTTACATAAGTATATATAATAATATTAAGTAGTGCTTGGCAAACCTTCTGCGCGCAGCTTTTATTCTACGACATTATGTTGCGGGATATAGGTTACATATTCTCTATACCTATAGAGATAGATTACTGTGACATTACAGGACAGACATAAAAAAATCAGGGTTTTGTAACAAAATCTCTACAGAATTCTAAATAATTACAATACTTACTTGGATGATATGCAAATCAGTACCGCAGATGCCGGCGTACTCAACTTTCACTATAACGTCGGTGTCATTCACGACCTTCGGCATAGGGAAATTCGGGTTATACGTCACCTTTAAGGCCTTGCCATCGAAAATTACCGCCTCCATTTCGACCTGTATAAAAAACAAAAATGCTATAAGTACCTATGTCTCTATATATTTGTAGGAATCGTATTTGTTATTATAAAGTAACCATGACAGAAGTAGTCAATAACCGGATAGAGTATTCTTTCATGTAGTAATCGGAAGTCATATAACTGAATGTCAACGTAGAAACGGACATAGCACAGGATGTTGGTTTTATGAAGAAAGTCAAACTGAAGTGACGCCAACGCATTGCCGGATATTACCACTGCGGCGCCCTACGAGGACCATAAATTCGCGGTGTTCCGGCAGGCAAGAGACAGTCTACAACGAGAATCTACGACCAGTAGTCCACAAGGGCAGTCCGCTCGGGTAGTCCGCTCGGGCATTCCGCTCGGTCAGTCCGCTCGGGCAGTCTGAAGCAGTCTTGGACAAGGAGCGCATAATGTATTGTGGTCGATAATTACTATCTGATGATCGCAATATTCTTCGAGGCCAATTGCTGTTCGACACCTGACCACGTGGATGGAATTCTCGGAGTTGTCCTAATATTTCTGTGTATTAGTGTAATTGTAATAATTCTACTGTAATAAACTTTGATTATAAAATTTCAGATTACTATTATTACTGTCTTTCTTACTATTTGACCGGCGTGGGCATTATATTATTTAATTTTTACCCTTAGCCTCCATATCAACTGGCAATAGACGCCTAGACTAGACAATTCGTTTGAGCGGCCGGCCGGCTAGCGCGGCCGGAATGGTGACTGACCCCAATAGCGCCTAACTGCGATGTTGAGCCGTGTCACGCCGTTGCGTTCGAAGGCCGAGGAGGTACTGTTCATCCATAAACAAAATCGAAGCTGCCCGAGATGGCTGTGTTATCTTTTATTACCTACTCCAGAAAACAAACGAAAAATAACAAAACTAACTAACGAATTAGGCCAATACGTCAGTTTTGAAGAATATTGTTTTTTCTAGCCTTTAAATATTTCTATTTCATGTCAAACCTTAAACAAACTTATAATAATTATATAAACTTATTAGTTGGGTCAAATATGCGCGTTAAGCCTTCTGATCACGGGTGGCATCATAATTTCTTGCAAATTTCTTTGAAGAAACTATTTGCCGATGGACCCCACAAACCTAATGTTTAAACTCCAAACGACACTAGTATGTATCCCCTTCCTTGGGTTCCATATTATTTTTATTAGTAAATTTTATTATAAGCTAGTACACTGAATAAAATTATAAATAATCGACTACAATAAAAGAAAACGTAACTTATTTGTATTGTATTCTACCCATAGTCGCTCCCTCAAGACTATAAGTAGAATACTGAGCCTAGATCACCATCTTCTAGGTAAGATGTCCAGAAAGCTGGCTACGTTTCCTCGCTGAATCGCCATACTGATCCGTTGCTCGAGGTAATAAGCACTAGCCTTCTGATACCTGATCCAAAACTGTCCATAACACGCATACATGACCACATGCAAGTAGTATAAATATTGTATTAGCCTAGATGTAAGTTTTTATTATATAACATTTAGACATATGTAAATTATGCATTTAGGCCCGGGCAATCTTGTTCGCCTAAAAAACTTGAAGAGTCAATGAGTCGTTTTGATAAATTTGTGTAATGGCTCATGGCCTCAGGACCTCACGGTCCAATTATTAAATAAAAACATTGGTTCCGTAATTAGCTTAAATACTTTAAATTTTGAGACCCCTTCCATTCCATGTCACACTTTGTCAACCCCCTTTATTGAATCCGTGCGGTTAAAATTCTGAAGCGTTTAAAACAAAATTATAATCCATAATAAGTGGAAGCTTTTTAAAATGAAAAACTGGCTAACCGCGCGGTTAACCGCTAGAGCATGTCACGGCCTTATCTACTTGGTTTTTACTTACAAATTATACGTCAATCCCAGCCGACACTGTAAACGTAACTGCTTCAATTATATTTGTAAACTTCAATAATAAGATAGTGTAAGTTATCATATATCATGAGCATAATTATGTATATACATAGTCATGACATTCTTTTTATGAATACAAAATCTTTAGATCTCTAAGTACCCTATATAATCTAGACTTTAGAGGTTTTAGAGTTTTCATTTTGTCAAACACGGTACTTAGATACTATTGCTATATCCGTCCGTCTGTCAAATGTATTTCACTACCATTCTTCCCATAAATTACTGAGTATGTATGCATAAAAAGTTATAAATCTATAATATTATAAAATTCTAATCATGCCGTCTTTGTCAATGTACAGACAATGTGGGCAAACGCCGCGTGGAAAGCTAGCTTTATATGTAAGTATATCTCCATGTCATATAATAAAACACAATATGGTGTTACCTTATCAAATAGGTAATAATTCTTTTTATTACATAATAATATACGTATAACTTTATCATTAAAGCGACCTATTGCTCTGAGATAAATATTATAAAATGGTTATATTTACTCAAGATAATGTTGTGCCAAACAAAATATTTGGCATTTTTCGTATAATAATACACTTGACTATGTAAACCGATTTCGATAATTAAAATCGTTATATAATAATGTTGCGAACCGATAATAATACTTTACATTTGTTTTACCCCTTGGAGTTTTAATTATTTTTGTACACTTTATCATTTTCTTGTTGTCTATTGTTCGCGCTAATTCTCTATAATTACCATCTATTTTGTTAATCGCTGATCCTTCTCTTTTTTATGGCCGGCCTGCAATTAAGGGATCATAAACTGCAAACAGGCTGACGGCCCACCTGGTGGAAAGCGGTTACCGTCGCCTATGGACGTGTGCAACATCAAAAATGTCACCAACGCGTTGCCAGCCTCAAAGAATTTTTTTAACACTCTTTTTGAAAAACTTCATATCGTAGCGCTGTGAGAAAACCTCGGCTGGGTGCTCATTCCAAATACACGGTACGCAAGAGAAACGTTCTACAGAACCGTTCCGTACATGAGCGAAGCTGCTCAAGGAAGTGGGGGTGAACTCCCACCGATGGCGAGCGGTGCGATGGTAGAGTTATAGAGGTTTAATGTATATTTTATAAAAATATAAAAGGTCGGCCTGATTGAGACTAAGTTAGTTAAGTTTTAACTGCGATTGAGGTGCTACAGGGTATATACATTCGGAACGGGAATATCATATTGACGGAATTTGCGTGATTTATGTTGTTATGGTATTCTGCTTTACGGTTTGGACTTGTTGTATTCTGTTGTGTTTGTAAGAACTGCGATTTACGTGTATGTATTTCTAATAAAGATTGTGATAATTGCAACGGCATTTTAAATTCGAATCCCTCAAATTTGTAACAGTACTTTGAGAATAATATAAATAAAGCCATAATCGATCAAATATTTATGCTCGAATCTCGCCATATAGGTATAGGCGAATTGTCAGTTAAACAACGCTTGTCCAAGACGAATTAGCGAGTTTCATATATCGGATATCTCAGTGTGTAGATTTCCTCACGACGTTTTTTAACCCTTAAATTGACACTGTATGCCGTGTCATACACAGCTTTTACAAAAATCTACGTTGTTAACTAAAGCTTTATTTAGGTTCATTTACTATTATATCCATGATGATAATACTAAACTTTTAGTATAAAAGTATTTCATAGCTTTGGCAACAATTTTTGATGCTTATAAATACAAATATCTACCATGAGGAAACAACTGACGCTGGACAAGGTTAGAATATTTTTGTTTTTTCTTTATTTTGAACTTATTATTCCTGTGTTTTGTTGTTATTTTGTTTTTGAGATGTCAATGAATAATAATACACCCAAAATAAAAACAAAATAACAAAATAACGTATTTTTATTCGCTGTCTAACCTAATGTATTTCACCACATACATTGCCAACTTCATAGTAAAGTATTAGTATTTTGTTGTCTGTATGTTGTGAAAGACATTGCTAATGTACGGTTGTGTTTTTTCTTTTATAGTTTTTTTATTTTTTTATGTATGGTTTTTTTTATGTATGGTAGGCATACTTTTGCTTAGGTGTTTCGTTTTCTTTGCCTACAGCAAAAGGAACTAACACGCTGTGGTAGAATAATTGCTCTTGTGCCTGCTATAAAGCACCTTCTGAATGTAGCGAGACGTCTAATGCTGAAGAAGATTGCTTGATATTTTGCATGCTTTCTCTTCTGCTTCTTCGCCACCACCTAGTATCAATAGTTCTCTAGAAAGATGCATTCAAATTTCTGATGACGGCAGTGATTCTGAGCAAAATGAAAGCCTAGACCTATAATATACCAAATTTTCCTAGCCCCACATAAGAACCCAATTGTAGCAATGTACCAATTGTGTCTGATTACCTTCATTGCCATCGCTTAACCCCGGGACTCCTCCTAGTATTGCGACTCCTGCTACTTCCTCGCCTGCTTCTATAGTGACGCCAGCCAGAAAAACAAGATCTAAAAGGCCCTTACGTTACCAGTGCTAACAGCAAAACGGGCTTGGAAACTAAAGAAGTTTACTCTGAACTATGAATGGCGAAAAGTTGTCTTTCGTCACGGGGCTACTATAGAACACGTAGACGTCCATACAACTGAGAGAGCCATAGATATTTCATGGATATAAATGGTCAGGGTCGCTGTCGCTTATGCTCCAAATTGACAGGGGTCTTTTGTTTAAAGTGTCAGTTTCGATTATGTTTTGTCATTGGAAAAATTCGCGTAATTGCTAACTTGAATATCATACAAAGAAATATTTTTTATTTATGTTACTATCTGAATAAAGCTAATATTTTTAATTATGTATTGTTTTATTTTTTATATCCGTAAATTGGCAGTGTATGTCGAGTCATACATGGTTTTTTAAATAAATTAATATATACAGATTTTTTTAATTATTTTTTTTATACTCATATATTAACCCGAAGTCGAGTTCTATTGAAATAATAAGTGATTTAAAAAAAAATTGCCTGCCAATTTAAGGGTTAAGGAAATTAAATATTTAGCTGATCATAATTTTACAAATACGGTGCGCCGCCTGTCAAGTCGATAAAACAGCGCGACTTTTAAACTATTTACAACGTATTACTACTGATGACAACAATATGTTATTTTGAAAACAAGCCCAGTTTTAATTTAAAAATAACATGATAACCATCTAAAATATAGGCATAATAGACTTGATAATTATTTGACGTCTATTGAAGATTTGACGATCTCACAGTTAATTACTACATCTAGTGGCGGTTGGAAGATTTAATATTAATTATACCTACCTACCGTACTGAACCTCGTGCGACCTTCGTTAAAAATAGCTCAAAACAAATGAACGTCAGGACATATCGTATTATCTATGGTCAGGACCTTCAGGACAATTTAAATCAATTGAGATACTCAAAGTTTTGAATTCTCTTTATGGACAATATTTCGAGGAGTAGCAGCGCTCCTTATTTTTATACATTTAAAATGACAAAATGCCTATCATTTTCGTATATTTTGTAACAATATGTTTAATATTTATTTTTTAACTTAAATTGACGGCATTACACAACAAAATACAAAAAGCGAACTGGATTTTTTTGTCAATAGGATGAAAGGGAAACAACTTCGATAATTCGTTAGAGTTATGTGCACGTAGTACATTATACCTCAGTTTATATTGTAAATAAAGATATCGTTAGACATTATGTTTTATTTGAATCTATATAGATCTTAGAAAATCTATTCACTTAAAACTTATAGAAGTAAATGACAGTAAGTTATTTGTAAAATATTAAAAAACAATAACATTATAGTTCAAGAGTGAGTACATGAGACAGAGGGATAACACTTTATTGTTCACCAAACATACAATTAATAATAATGTACAGTTAGATACAATACTTCTTAGAAAAACAAGATGTTTTTTACTTTTATGCATAAACATTATGCTTGCATGCATTATGATTGACATCCCACAATATATAATTAATTATTTTTAACTCTAAGCATCTTTTCAATTTAAACATATGATGGTAAAACAATAGGTTCAATTGAATTCCTTAGCTTACGACAAGCTGGGTCGGCAACTTATCTTTTAGTACTTTTATTCAACTTAAAGCGTAGTATGCTGAGAAATATTTTATTTTGATTTCATTGGATATTTTTAATTTAGACATCAGTTTGCGACCAGCAAATTGTACCGAGTAAGTTTTGACTCAATTTATGTTATTAATACAGCTCGTATCTGGTGAACGTCAACCGATTAGTTAACGATCAAATAAATTTTTTCATCTGGCAGCGATATACTTTACAGTCTAAATTGACTTATTTTATTTTACTACTTAATATTATTTTTTAAACTAGTTTAGGTAGTATTTTATTTATAAATTACATCTCATAAATCGCGATTATTCAAAACATTTATCGTTCTTGTAATTAAACTTAAAAACCTTATCGCAAAGTTCTTTTCTTTTTCTATTGACTTTTCTTGGTCGAGGAATAACCACAAAGATGATTGCAAAACATCTGGAGGTGTTCAAGAACTGAAAAATCGCACGTTTCGATTATTTTTGGGATTTTGTAAATATTAAAATAAAAAATAAACAGAAAATGAGAAAAAAGTATTGCCAGAGTTTCTTCTATCACATTCAAATCAAGAATAAGTAAATAAATAGTTTTCTTTCTGTGAACAATTTTACTTTAAAAATGAAAAATCCGCTAAATGGTCGTGGACTACCCTAGTTATCAGGCGGTTACCGTCACTATAGTGGAGTCATTTTAATAGGTTTAGGAGGTGATCTGCTTAAAAACATCGATTAAAGTGAATGAATCGATACGGACTTGAAACATATGTGAATTATAAAAATCATCATGCGAATCCCTGTCCCATTACTATTTTTTCTTTCGTAAATTTAAGGAGCAAAATAAGACAAGTACATAATTTAACAAAAAAATGCATTTTTTGTTAAATTATGTACTTTACAGTTTACAGTTGAACAATCAGAACTGTTATTAGTACTGTCAATCACTGTTGTCAGCATTAAGAGATACTATTAATTCATTTTCAATAATATTGTCTATTCGCACATCTCGTTCAAAATCTTGTAAAATTATTTTCTTTGTTTTCTCTTCGACTTTTCTTCAGTCTTCTGTAGTGACTTCTGCACACGCAGTTTGTAGCAGAGTCATCATTATAGCAGTACTGAAGGGTGGTTCAGTATTGTTCCGCGCTGCACGATCCTTTATTTGTGCCCAAATAAGCTCGATGGCGTTATACTGGCAATGGTAGGGAGGCAATCGAATAACTTCGTGTCCATGACCTAGGGCTAGTTCATCGATTACATAGCGGAACTTGGACGGCTTAGTTGCTTTTATCAGAGTTAACAACTCGACTTTTAATAAAGTTGGACTTGCATCCACACCATTTATTACCAGCCACGAGACAATTTCTTGATTTTTATTTGCTTGAGTTGGTGGTTTATCAACTTGTACCGAGAATGATACAGTGCATTGTCAAAGCTCAAACCACTCTTTAAAAACCTCAAAGTTCATTTCCTCATGGTAATCACTTGTAGTTTTAGAGGCGAATGCGAGGAGGCAGTCTGGAATAAAACCTTGAGAAGCTGATCCCGCGTGACACATAATAGGTCGGGCTCCTTTTCCGGATAGAACTATTGAGGTGGAGGCCGCTGTATCATCGGTCCATGTCCGCGAAATCGTATGGTTCGCATTCAACCATGTTTCGTCAATAAACACGACATTGTCCCAATCTGTAATTTTATTTACTTGACGTAAGAATGTTATTCTCTTCAAAATAATACCTATAGTAGCGTTTTATCAGGATTTTCCGCTTGTCAGATTTTTAAAATCTAAAGCCAATCGATTTCAAAACCTTACTTATAGAGACGATTTACCACCAAAAAATAAGCCTGCGTCTTTTAACGAACTCAAATATAATTATGTTTTATTATAATCACAACTTGGTTATTAATTTATGGTGATATTTCTTCACAAGTAATCATTGCATTCGAATCTTTCGAGTTTTAGAGTAACATCCTAGTGATGTTTAAAAATAAAAAGGATTAACTGACGCAACATTGTAACGACGTTCAGTTGTTTAGATCAGAAATTGTTTGTTATGTTTTGAATGGTTTATAAGTGAAAGCAAATCGTAAACTTACTCGTATCGGTCATTATTACAATAAATATGTAATCGTAATTGGAAAAAAAGTTAAGCAATTGTGCAGTTCTAACAAACCAAAAATATATTATTTTACGGCCGCCGTTACAAGGTTACGTTGTTGAATTTTGATGAATTGTCAAATGTTACCTATTAAAATGACTCCACTATAAGCTACGCTTCTCTCGAGATATATTTAAGCTTTGCAAGTACGTATAGTTGTTAAATAATCAGAACAAATAATTCACTTACCTTGATTTTCCAATTTAACGTTTAATAAGAGGTGTCTTGTTCACTCAGTTACACACGGACGATAATATTTTTCAAATTAATTATGTTCTTCATCATGTCACCCGCACACAGGACATGTATACACGATGGGTTAACGTCTTCTATTTGAATGCAGTAAAGGATTAGACGGTCACCCTCCAGTGAAGATGTTTTGTATTGTCGACAGTAAATGAAACTTCTTTTTAGAGACACAGATTAAATAAAATACTCAGAGCATCCATTTCATTCCCATACCACTAAAATTTCTTGTCACGAAAGAAGAACACTAGGAATGAACCATCTGATATTATAGATTGTTATGTTACATGAATTTTGAACGGCTCGTAAAGCCTATAATATGACTAGATAGTGCAAGAGGTCACTCAAATTCAAATTCGTTTTTTGCATAATTTGGGTTATACGAAGATATTATATATTTATTTATTTATTATCATACAAACATTATTCACAAAGTAAAAGTATACGTATTTTCACTTTTATTTTCGACTAATTTGATCTAAAATATAGATTTTGTATAATATAACTTTAAAAGTTGTCAGTGCTGCAGTGGTACTGAATCGATATCCGAGTCTGCAAAGATTCTCATAGAAAATATAGGCATTTGGTAAGCTTTCGGTACCGCGTTTATCGAGAATAACGATTTCATATCGCTGATCGCTGAAAAAACGAGAGATAAATAACTTCTTGGCATCTAACTTTTAAACTATGAAAGAAAAATATTAAAAATGACATCCACCATATTCATCTTCTATGGTTTTAAGGGGTCAAAATCCATTAGATGCAATATTTATATACTGATTTAAATACAAAAAGACAAAACTCAAAAAGTCAGTTTATATAATATGACTGACTGCCAAGTTTTTTACATAGTTTGTTAATTTAGGGCTTCCAAATTATTATTTTTATCAATTATTTACACCGGTTCACAAAAAATGTGCTCTGTACTTGTTAAAATCATCATCAAAACTAATAGACCGAATTCGGGGTCAGTCTGGGGATTTTTTGACTGTTATAATTATTTATCCTAAAAAACGTAACATATTTATTTAATATATGAACGCGCGCATGATCTATTTAGTACATTGCCACAAAATATACCTACTCCCTGATAAAGATGCTATACAAGATGCTGTATTTTACGCAGGTAAAACCGTGGGGGCGAAAACGAGTAAATTAATAAATTTGTATAATATATGTTATGTCGCTCGCAAAAATTACAAAAGTAAACGTTTTTTTGCACATAGCAGTGTCACATTCAGACTCTAAACTACTGAACTACAAAAAATATCAAATGCTATGCGATGTAGGAATTATATTTACATTAATAAAACTTTTTAATTATCTGTGAGTAAATTTAAAAAATTATCTGTGAATATATTCTTTAAAGTTCCACTTCCACTGCGTGTGAATGTGAACTGCACACACATTTTTTATGGTAATATTGCGATCTTGATTCACAAAAGTAGAAATTAAACACTACTCATAAATTGGATTGGAAGCTACTAAAACGAAATTCCTGAACTTTAAAAAGATGCGAAAATTCTTGTTTCTCATCTTTTATACTAGAACTAAGAAATACCAAATGTAACGAAGAGCGCAACAAATCAGACTCGGTTTGAAGACTTTTATTATCAGGCCAATAAAATCTTAAAACTACTGCGCCATCAAGTGTTGAGTAGTCGAATTAACTATGAATCTTATAAAATCTGTTTTGCGGACATTTTTAGGCGTGGCCACTGGCCATGAGACATTTATTGTGGTCATCACTATAAATATTATTCGTTAATTAATGTACGAATGGTTTTTTTTTATTAATTTATTCATGACCATAGAATCAAAGTCTTTCAGTCGGAAACATGTTAATTAATAGGTCTTCGTATAGTAGCGCATAAGCGCAGTTGTATTGCAGTCTACAACCGACGCCATTCAATAGAGTTCTTGTGAAAACTCGAAAGATCACATCTGACTATACAGTTCACATTTCTCACAAAAATACATAATTTCTACTCAAAAACTATCAATATCCTGCAACTATTGTTCATTTTAGAGTAATTATACACATTTTTAGAAAATAAAACTGCACAGCACAACGTCTCCTTTCAGTTCCCGCCAAAAACCCGGTAACAATAACCATCTACGAATGGTTTAGAAATGTGTTGCCAGCTACAGATCAAAGAATTATTAAAAAAAACTATAATCAAAGCTTGTATCATATCACTATTTAATTTGGTTGAATGGTCTAAGGCCTAAGGTTTATAGCGTAAGAGCAAATTATTAATCATAAAAAAATACGTTATCGTTCGAATTTTTATTCATTCAATATCCGTTCAACAATTTTATTATTTCATTCAATTCATTCATCTTACACTTTTTGTTTCTACTTCCTACTACTATCCCATCGGGAGCATTCTTTATTCCATAACGCCCAAAATGCTTCGTCTGCGGTTTCACTTGACAGCCACGGTAGTTATGGTCGTGACGAATACGTCACTAATGACGTCATTATTTTCGATCAGACAGCGCTCACATACGTAGTATCCTATAGACTACGTTTCATCAGAGACTCACAAGGACCACGTTCACATTACAATCATAAACTCAAGTGGAACGGTTATTCGACCGACCTCTTGGCATGGGTCGTTGTGAGTGTTGTGTGACCGAAAATGATGACGTTTTGGCCACAATATCAACGATCACGGTCGCTTTGTGGAACGGCTAACGGAGCATTTTGGGCGTTTTGAGCTACTGGTGGAATGCTTTATCCGCTCACAACCACCACCTATGTGAAGAGTGTGTTGGGCCAAAGTGTGCGTTAAGCAAAGGGCATTAATTCTCTCTATCGATTGACATTGAAAAGGGTGCGATTTTCAAATCAACATTTGTGTATTTCGTCGTTAATGACATAAACGCTCCATAATCTGCACCACTAGAGTTGTTATTGTAACGCTCGCAAGCAAGTGAAGCCTAAAAATCGCAGCCGTGAACATAGTCGTTGTGAGTATCTTGTGGAACGCAACCATAGTAGTCTGTGACTCTGTGCTAACTTGTAATATTTTTTATTTTATCTGCGAGCTATTGTTTGTTGTTTGTGAACCTATACCGGATGAGTACAAGAAATTAAGAAAATGGAGTTTTTAAAATTCATAACTTATCCCTGTGTTTTACTCTGTTTTTCACCATTCGGTAAGTGAAATATTTTTTACTATATAGATTTCTATTAAATAATTAACATTGCTTCACCAGACAAACTGGATTCCCAACGAAAATTTCTCAGCTAACTACATGTAATTTGCTAGATCTAATGTATATTCTGATATTTAGCTTACAGATTCAAGTATTATAGTCGTTCCACAATTGTTAAAGATATTTAAGTGTTTCTAAATTTTTTTGTTTGTTACCGGCGTCTTTTTCTTATCCAATAAGAGCCTGTAAAACAAGTTTAATGTTTCAGATACTAGTTTATTTCAGATGTAGTTTAAATTACTGAATACAATAGTAGGGACAAAAGAAAAATACCATGATTAGACCTATTTAATTCAATGTATCATGCCCTACGTAAATGTCTCTTCAACACAATATCGACGGTTAAAAGGTAATAGGGTATAAGCGACAAAAACTAAATTGTTCAGGAGAGCAGTTTAAAGTTTAAAATTTCAGAAAAATTGAGATAACTTTTTCATTTCTTGTCATATCGTGAAAATGGAAACAGCTCTAGAATAAAAAAAATAAAAGCATTAAATGGTAGTTTTATTTATTTGATTCCAAGTTGTTTTATGTGGTTTAATGTCGCTTAAATCAATTGCTCTTATTTTCTTTATGGAGTAATTGGGCATAAGTTACATCTACATAGAAAAAAACGAAGGGTAGAGTAGACTTAGCTACATTTGACATCCTTATATCAAGAGGTAATAGGGCATAAGTCACATGACTGCAGAATAACATAAAAGGGTAAAAAGTATAAGTGGTAATTCTCATTATTATACCAAAAGGTAATGGAGCATAAGAAACAGTGTTTAGCAAACAAATCAATAGGATGTTTGTAAACTTGAACTTGTAAATGGTAGTAGGGTATAACCGACGCTTAATGTCTTTGACGACAATGGTAAAGAGGCATTAGTTCCAGCTTTCAAAACAGGTACTAATGGTAAAAAGTAATATACGCCTGGAGCCTTTACGGCAGTAAAAAGTAAAAATGTATTACCGACTATAACCCAAAAGTGATGCCATTTTTAGAGGTACAAGCGCCTTTAGAGTAAAAAAGGCCCAAAATTCGGTCGGTTAAATGAAATGACACTTCAAAAACGCAGTTTTTTGCTTGGACATAAACGACACGAAAGTCATCGTAGAGCCATGGGAGTGAGCGCATTCGAAAGAGCGAAAAATTTTAAGTAGGATGGCATTCATAACTCATTTTCGACCAAAATGTCGCTTATGCCCTATTACCTTTTAACCGTCGATATGTAATCAGCTAGATAAAATGTAATAACTGCTAAGCTTGGGCCTCGTATTTATATAGGTATATGCAGCACCCCAATGTTTTCTCCTTCACTTTTACCACATGCTAATTGTAAAAATATGCAACTTACCTCAGAAAACTGGGTTAAACTTCAGCTTAGTGGTTACTGAATTTTAAGTAGTGGAGGGGGGAAAGCTTCTCCTTTCTGCAACCTCTATGTCTAGGAGACATGTAGGTCTTGAGATATTTTATTTTTTTGATCATTCGTTTCATTATAATGAAACAATAACAAACTGGTCACCATTGTGAGACAATGGTGACCAGTTTCTTATGTTGCTTGCTGCTGCACCCTAGCTAAGCTCGCACGACTCATGCGCTTTGGTTTCGAGTCTGACTTAACCTAGCCTAAGTCATCATTGTAGTCACTGATCGAGTCTTTCGAATAAAGCCCGGACAAGTGAATGTGCTATAGCAGAGGTCAGCGGTTGTCATAATTAATTGTAACTATTATCACATTAAAAAAAACTAATTTCATATTTAAAAATTAATAAACTATTTCAAAACTTGTTTGCTTGGTTACTCAAAAACAGTTTTAGTGTTATATTATGCATAAAAGTATTCCTTAACACAAATCACACTTTGTTATAAACAAAAGTGATATAATCATGTTTATTTAACATATTTTTGTGTTTACCATTATTCATTCAAAACCTTATTTCCTAACCCAAATAATAGGTCTGGTGGCTGTCTGTAAGGCATATGTATACCCCTAAACTCAAATTACCCTTAATCTCATGCCACCCTCTGTTAAAGTGCAGCAAAAACTACTTAAATGGTTCATGATTACTGTAATAAAATGTTTTGTTTCACAGATTTATCTTTTCATACTATTTTTTATACATACATTCAGATATTATTATATAAATATTTAACTCCTTCATCTCTAGCTATGTATTGGTGGCATATCCGATGTTGCAAATGTCCTTAGGCAATGGTAATCACTGTCATCAGTTTGCCTGTCTGCTGCACTCCAGCTCTAAAAAAATGCTAATATTTTAGATGTCCATATTTATATATTCCTGAAATTCAGGCGACTTGATGCTAAGCCCAACCCAAACAAAAAGAGAAGAACACGGGAAAAATTACCATCCATACTCTTTGTTTCCTACTTCTATCAGAACACTGTCTTTAGTATTCCATATTTAGTTTTGTATTTTTATGTATATATATATATTCACACAAAACTATTAGGCCGATTTCAGTGCAGTTTTTGCTGGCCAATATTTTTTTTAGTAATTGTAGTAATTGTATGATTTAGTCACTTTCCTGAGTTTTACTGGAATTTTTGGGATTCATGTATTTTCATACCCATCTACATGCCAGCAAATGCTTATCAATAAATAAAAAAATACCCTTTATCATTGAAATAGGTTGAAGTTCACTACAAAAAACTGATAATGAAACTGATAAGAGCAATCAACAAAACTCTCATTTCATTTTCTTTGTCTAGAGCCATTATTTATTACATAATTACCAATAATAAAATAAATAAAAATAGCCCTGTCCCTCTCCACTTCATTCATAATTTTAGTCTACCAATTACCAATAAACATCTTCCTAAATGACTGCAATGTCTCTTACATTAATAAAATTAATATAGCCTTGAATTTGAACTCTTAAATAAAATATTTACTTTTGTGCCATCTGGCAAAGACCACTTCTAGTTCATGCCAGAGCTGCCATTCCCCTGCTCCTTTCACCATCCCTATGGCACCATTTGATGCATCTATCCATGCAGGAGAAAGAATATAATTTTCCGCTGCTAGGTGGCCTGTTGTAGGAGGCAAAAAACAGCCCACAACTAGGTGGTAGGGTATTTGCCCATCTGAATGATTTACCCCCATGTTGTAGTGTCTGCCACCATAAGAACCTTGAGTTGTGTTCCGGCATTTGTAGCCTGGTCTCCTTTTAGAGAGAAACAGTGAATTTGTAGCTACTTTGGTGTAACAAATGTCCATAGGTGATGGTGAACACTTTCTTCCATCAGGTGGATCAAATAGCATAATTTGTATCTATGTTTGCACATAACTGAGCTTTCTTATGTTCAGCCGTGAACGGAACATCATAGTGCATGTCACAAGTGTGTAGCTGGCAGATTTTTTTCTTGTATTGCAAAGCTGGCCAATGTGCAGATGGCCCAACTAAATGGAGTAGTTACTGTCGCCCATAGACATATGTAACACCAGGGATAAGATGTATGGAAGGGATAGGGATGCTATAGATGGCGCAGTGCGAAGGAATAGGATAGACCAGATGGATTAAACAAAAAAGCTATACTCTGTATAAAAAATTGTCATGTATTTTCTCGCCTGTGAATTGGTAGACAGTGGCATTGTGTATGCATAGGTATATAGTCCAGTCTTAGGCTTGCAATCTATACTTATGTATTATGTCTATTGAATTACTTAATTGATTATGAAACAAATTCATGAATAGCAAACTACATTATTCCTGACTGAAATATTGAGGGCTACATAACAAATGGGCGTATAGACACAAGTTTCACAAAAGGGGCAAAATTATGAATAAAACAAAAGTAGTTGATTGTGTAAGACTGATAATTGGAATACCCTTCTTCATTTGCATACTGGTAAGACTTTCTAAATTGTAACATGCATAGTTTTAGTAAACAAAAAAATTTAATTTTTGCATATACCCCTATATGTTATGAAGCCCTTGATATATACCCGAGGAAAGTGGATGTGGGTCAGCTAGTAAACTATAAACTTGTAAAAACCTTTATTGTAGTATTGTAGAAGTTGTCTCAAAAGATCCCGTGTCTAAAGATATGCAAGGTCGGAGGTCCCGAACAACAGGTTTTATTAATATCTTGTTGGCTATGCAATGATAATCACATGTATTGTAAATGTCGTAAAGCATAAAATTCTATACAGGTCTGCTTTTATACAATTTAAATTAAACCGATTTTGAGATGGAGTGTGAAGTCTCCTTTTGACTTTTTTCAATATGTACTTTTTTACATATCCTTCACATAAACATTGTATCAGACACAATAGAAAAAGCGTCCTGTATGAAATTCCCCTATTTATATTTGCAACCAATGGTACTAACTGTATTTTTGTTTTGCGCATATACATTTATATCCAAGATAAAAATGTTTGCAACACCAGGGGCGTTGCCAACTCGTTGCCGGCCTCTGAAATTTTATAACGCCCTTAAACGAACCCATCTCGTTGCGCAGAAAGAAAACCTCGGCGGAAAGTTCTCCTGATATCATTGTTGTAGCGGAATAAACGTTCTAGAACCGTAGGTGTTTTATGGCTGCTGTAATTTTTAAATTGTAAAGTTAGAGGTTGGGGTACTTTTAGGAGGTTCTGGTAATTGTTAGGAGGGTCTGGTAGTTTTTAGAAAGTTCTGGTGGTTAGGTCTTGATAGTTTATGCCTTATAAGACCTTATGGCTGGTTCCTATAATTATTCAATCAATTGACCTGCTAATAGTTAAAATTTTACATAAATACCAGGTTTCTATATATTACCATCTATTTTTTGACAGTCAATACAATTTATGTAATTATTTTACTGATGTTAACGTGAAGGAATGGAACATATTTTTTTTAATATTTTTTTTATTGCTTGAGTTCAGCAGACAGGCAGACGGCCCACTTGATGGAAAGCGGTTACCATCGCCTGTGGACATTTGCCACACCAAAAGTGCTACAACTGTGGTGCTATTCTTTTAACAGAGACTGGATTCTGGTCACTAATCCCGGAACAGAACTCAAGGTTGTCGTGGCTATATACTTGAGACCAGGCGTGGTAGACGTCCAGTCGGGCAAATGCCCTACCACCTGGCTGTGGGTTGTTTTGTCACCTCTTACGACAGGCCGCCTGGCTGCAGGAAATTGTATTATTTCTCCATCCCTGCACGGAGATAAATGATATAGAAAGCTGCCATTAGTCTTCCCAGTGTTTGTAGTAGTTTGCATCAACAAGCTGGTCACTGTCATACAAATTGTTTTTATCCACAGCTTTAGCGCAACGTACACCTACCATATCGCATATAACCCAGGAGCAGATCCGTGATATAGGAGGTCAGGTTGATTTGGACTGCTCAGTCCACTATGCTCAAGATTTTCCTGTTATATGGGTAAGTTTAGACTTGGGAAAGATACTAAAGTGCATAGCCTTTTAAATAAGTGTTGTGGAGTTTTTGTTACAATTCTTCGAATTCATAACTGGCGCATTGCGTAGAACATAATTATAATGTTCACAAAATAGTATGTAATAGTGGACGCCCGTGGTCGAAATTCGACCATTATAATTAATGTCAAAGACTATAACTTCTATAACCACAGATTTCGCCAAGGTTACTCTGTTAATTTTTCTTAAACAATAAACAAAAGAGTATGTGCGTGTGTGTGTCAGATACAGTGTGTAATGTTTTTTTTTATTGCTTCAATGTTTTTTTTTATGCTTAATAAAAAAAAACATTTGTCGCTTGTCTATATGAACTATAAGTGTGCCAAATTCATACTCCGTCCGCGCAATTTTCGTAAAAAGGGCCACAAAGTTTTTGCTTCACATATTAATATATAGATAATTTGAGATGGGTTTTGCGGTATTCTTTGGTCTCGCTCAGCTGGTTTCAAGACTCGCATGCCTGTAAACAACATTTAAGTTCCGAAGAAATTATCGCTGGTGAGAGCCGCTACTTGTGGGAGATTGAGATGGGCGCCAAGGAGCATTAGGACATTTTCTTGAAATATGGATGTTTTCAATGTCGCATTGGCGACGGTGTTTTCTGTGCGAAAACGTCGCTGCGTCGTATAAATAAAGCTTGGAATATATTTCGGATAAAAGTACTAACATAAAAAATAACTACTAAAATAAATTACTGTATTAGAAATGATTGTCTCTTGACTATTATATTCCGATACACGTCGTTATGTGAGTGAAGAGTTATAGAATTAAAAAATAGCGAGAGCGAGGCAAAACTGAAGCGACGACCGTGCACACTCTTCGGCCGCGGCTTCCGGCTAGCTAATTCACTAGCATCTTGAACCAGATTAAAGTTGTGTGTGTAGTGTACTCTATATTTCTTATGGTTTTATAAGTTTCATAATATATTGATGGAGTGGAACATTTATAAACCAATAGACGGCACTGTGCAATAATTGTGGTCACAAACGTTTCCCGAAACATGCAAAGAATATACACAAATTTTCAACTACACCAGATGAGCCTAAGCCTGCGAGGAACGGCAATAGCCTCGCTGGAAGCTCTTCCTTTGAGCCGGAGGAGCATTCCATCTCGCTCCTCCAACCGTTTTAGGGTCACTCCCTCTATTGATAACAAAACTATGTTTTAACGGTATTAAGCGCGGTAATTTATTTGATTTATATTATTTCGACGTTTCGGCCACTTTTTAGTCGCCGTGATCACGGAAGTTAAAGTACACAAGTGTCAATGAGTATTATAGTTTTATTTAGCCAACCGACAACTTGTTCATTTAATTTTGTATATAGTTATTATTAAATTTTTCCAGGTGAAATATGACCGCTACAAGACTATCGAATCGATACCTCTATCCAGTAACGCTGGTTTGATCATTAAGGATTCAAGATTCTCACTTCGTTTTGACGATGCCACAGCTACTTTCACTCTTTCCGTAAGTAACTGTGTTAATCCTTTTTGTCATCTAAATTATAAAGTGAAAAGTCCTGATAAAACAGTATTTGTATTTTAGGAGAGTTATCAAGTGAGCATTTACTACTCTATTTAGACTTGATTTTTTTGGCTGTTAGTAACACTTGATTGTCAAATGATCGATAGAAAGAGAAATGTATACTTTTGTATTTTGTATTTTTAAATCGTAAAAATGCTTTCAGATTAAGGATATCCAGGAGAATGATGCTGGTTGGTACCAATGTCAGGTGTTGATGTCTATCAGCAACAAGATAACGGCTGAGGTGGAACTGCAGGTGCGGCGACCGCCCATCATCAGCGACAACTCAACCAGATCTATTGTTGCTAGTGAAGGAGAGAGTGAGTGCTTTATCTATAATAAATCGCCATTACTCGGACACCAAGTGTAATCTATTCATACATACAAATAACTAAAGTTTGAAGTGTCTTTTTGTAATGTCAATATAACAGCTTTTTACTAAATGCATGTCAAAGTGTATACAGTATTTACATAAAAAGATCGATTTTTACATTTTCTGTGAGTCTGTCTGTTTGGATGTTCCAGTTAATCTCTGAAACGACTGGACCGATTTTGATGAGACTTTCACTGGCAGATGGCTGATGTTATAAGGAGTAACTTAAGCCAGTTTTTCGGGATTCACGTTAAAACTACTGAGAGAATTTCGATGGGATTTTCGTTAATCGATAGCAAATTGTCGACTTAAAATGCGCGCGGTGTTTTTTTATCCAAAAATCACGCGGGAATTTTTTGGTAGCGGTTTAAAGTGGCCAGGTCGAAAAAATCGATTCCAATGATATTATCACTGATCGATAACATATTATTTATATCCTGGACATTACTTACCCGAGTTTTTACGGTAATCTTCAGCATTCATGTTTTTTCATCCTAAAAAAACCATCGCCCACCTAGAAATGCCCTTGATTTTAAATATTAACAAAAAAATCTTTGTTATCTGTCCAATATGGACGAACTTGCGGGCAAATGCTAATTGTAAATAAAATAAATATATAATAATAATCGGCAGACAAACACACACATTGTATATCCCCAAATTAAGCAAGTTACGCATGTGGTAAGATACAAGGGGTCACTTATCGTTTTTACTACATTTACAATCCCAAGAATCGAATCAAGCCTCTGTGTTGTAGTATGTAGTGATATTGGCCGGCGAACGCTTAGCCCGCTAACTACAGAGAAAGCTTTAGCGCGCGGCCGACTCGCACGCGGCCACTGAGTCGAATTTTTATTTCATTGTTACAGGTGTCGAGATGCAGTGCTATGCTGGAGGTTTCCCGCCACCGAAGATATCTTGGAGACGTGAGAACAACGCCATTTTACCTACAGGTGGCTCCATCTATAGGTAAGTATTTATCGTTGTACGTTTAACATGTGTTCATATTGTGGTTGTCATCTTAATCAGTCTTGAAAAAAAATGCCATGTTTATTAAAACATGAAAATATATCCAAATTGGTAGCATTTTTGGTGTTGCTTTTTTCTATTTTATTGTATGACAAATAAAAATGGCCAATTTAGAACTTCCATTTTTTTTGCATTTGCATTTTTTATTATTGTTAAATAGTATTTCTGCATTGCATGTACTTCTAAATAAATACATTTTCTTTCAATCTCTGACAGGAGTCTTAGTGTTCTTGAGTTTTATTTCTCTTTTATAGAGGCCACATACTCCGCATAACGTCCGTCCACAAGGAGGACCGCGGCACCTACTACTGCGTCGCCGAGAACGGGGTGGGCAAGGGCGCCCGCAGGAACATCAACTTGGAGGTGGAATTCGCGCCCGTCGTCACTGTGCCGAGGCCCAGGCTGTCGCAGGTCGGAAGTTATTTTATTTATATGATAAATGGCGACATAAACACACATTACAATCTGTGTTACAAATACTAACCAGGCAAGTAAATGGTGAGTGAGTTTATATTTGAATGGAGGAGGCTTATTCACAGTACAAACTCACTAACCACATACATCAACTCGTATAAAGTCACTCACCACATACACCAATTCATTTAAACTCACTCACCACATCCACCAATTCATATAAACTCACTCACCACATACACCAATTCATATAAACTCACTCACCACATACACCAATTCATTTAAACTCACTCACCACATACACCAATTCATATAAACTCACTAACCACATACACCAACTCGTATAAACTCACTCACCACATACACCAATTCATATAAACTCACTCACCACATACACCAACTTATATAAACTCACTAACCACATACACCAACACGTATAAACTCACTACCATACACACTAATTCATGGAATCTCACTCGCCTTACACTCTCGCTCATATAATAGTATTCATCATACAAACTCACTCACCATGAACGCGCACCAAACTCACATGCACTCAAGATATGCACCTACTATCATAAACTAGCGATGGGTCTACCCGTGTTTTCTTATTTTGTTGTGTCCGATCATGTTGTACTAGCTGTGACCGCCACTTAATTCGCATAAAAATTATATTTAGATTAAATTGCGAAATGGAATATAATTATGCATAACTAATTTATTCACAAAAAAAAATAACCACTACATACTCATTTGTAAATGTTTGCTGTCCCCCTCTCACTTTGTACTAGAAATGGAGAAAGGGTAGATGAAATAATTCAAACTACCATGTATGTTTTTGTTGAAAAAATAAATTTTAAAAAAATATGAAATGAGACAAAATTCCTGTTTTAATATATAAAATGTTAACTGAAATCCGTTTCGTTATTTGAAAGTCTTATCGGAGCTGTGGAATGAATTTCTTCCCATAATTTTCCCAGAGCCCTATAATATGGGGATCTTCGTAATGAGAGTAAAAAGATATTTAAAGACCCAATTAAGTAAGTAACATATTGGCCCTCTTAGTATTTATTGCAAAAGCCCATCAAGTGACACCAGTGACTTACCATCCATTGGCCTATTTTCTAGTTTGTATATAGAAAATAAAATCCAGTCATAAGAGATTTTAATTTCATTTGTTTTTTTAATTTTCAGGCTCTACAATATGACATGGACCTTGAGTGTCACGTGGAAGCTTATCCCCCACCCGCGATCATTTGGTTGAAGGATGAAGTACAGTTGTCAAATAATCAGCATTACAGGTGAATATATTAAATGAATACACTCTATTGTACATACATACATAACTTCACGCCAGGTCCCTTGCGGGGTAGGCACGAACAACAGAGCGCCATACAGGCTTATTCTTACACACCTCACTTGCTTCTTTGACATTCATAGCTCTTGTCATGCACGCTCGTCTGTTCTTAAGGCTCCTGGCATCACCTTCTGCTAATACATAATCTGATGATCATCATGATCATGATCATGGAAGGTGTAATCCGACGTTTCGGCCACTTTTGAGTGGCCGTTATTAGGGAAGATAACGATGTCAAGTGTCAATGAGTATTGTTAAAGTTTTATGTAGCCTACCGCCAACTTGTTCATTTTAATTATTTAGTTTAAATTTTGTTTATGGTTATTATTCACTCTATTGTAGCCTTATCTAATTTAAAGATGGTCAAATACAGATAATTGAAACGAACATTGAACTGATGCTTTCTCTCTCTAACTACATACAATTTGTATTAGAGTAAAAGGGACAATACAATTCTCTTGGTTTTTGCAGTTTTGATGGCAGCTAGCAGATTATGGACATAAATTGTATTATATTTGCCCCCTTATAAGGGTCAACATTACTATGGGCAGTAGAGATATGAACGACCATTTTAAATGTTATTTCAATTAAATATTAATCTCTACTTATTTTGGCACCTTTGCCAATCACAACAATTGCCGCCTTTTAGATCTATGAAAGTTATTAAGAAACCTCATACATAAACTATACACACCAGGTATGTGCCATAGTTGGCACCACATCATTATCCGTGCAGGAACATATAAAGAATACAATTTATAGCGGTTGAGCGGCCTTTTTTTTTTTGGCCAGGGGAAATCCGATTGAGGACTAAGCCGCGACAGGCACAGAAGCCTGGCGGATGCTCGCGACCCTGGTGAGACAGTGTGAGATTCGCCAGATCGGGAGTGGCAGTAGCGTGCCCGGTCAAAACCGGTGCCACGCTATTGCCACTCCCCAGTTAGGGATACCCACTAAAACCCCTGGGTGTTCCGTCCTGCGCCTTTTGCCAAGGCTACGTGTATGCGGTTTTCCCAACTCCGCTGCCCTGGCAGGCGTGGGCCCCGCTCACTGGGCCTCTTCCAATGGGAGTTACTCCCCCGGCGACGACTGGGTCTTTTCGGCGTGGGGCGGTTTGTAACGCGCCCCACGGGAAGAGAGATGAGCGCGCGCGGAACACTCGCGCTCTCATCTCGACGGCATGTGCGGGTGAGTGAGAACCTCTATACCCCTAGAGGCCCCACCCGCGCCGCCCGCTTACTGTGGCGAAGGTCTAAATCAGACCTCCGGCGCCGACGCGTCCTCCTTTCTCGGGAGCGGAGCAGGGAATTACGCTCACGCTCCCGTTCCGCCTCCTCTTCGCAAACATGACTTGCGCGCAGAAGGAGGAGACGGCGTCCCATCCGGTGGAGCTCCCGACCATGGTGCGTACCACGGCCGGGAGGCGGTTGAGCGGGGCCTGTAGTAAGACTACAAAACAACCCACAGCCAGGTGGTAGGGCATTTGCCCGACTGGATAACTACCCCCCTGGTCTAAAGTGTGTCGCCATAACAACTTTGAGTTGTGTTTCGGTACTAGGGAGCAGGTTCCAGTCTCTTTAAAAGAGCAGCAGCGCATTTGTAACACCTTTGGTGTTTCAAATGTCCATAGGCGATGGTAACCACTTTCCATCAAGTAGGCCGTCTGCTTGTTTGCTGAAATCTTGCAATAAAAATAAATATAAATTCAGTCTTATTTGGATTGGACTGTAATATTATAGATATGTATGTAAGTTTGTTTGTTACGATTTCACATCTTAACTATACAACAGACCTGAAATTTTGCATAATTAAATATACGTTGTGTGGGATATGACAAACGACATACGCCAGGGTAGTTTTCATGCAGAAAAAAGTTGTTACCGTGAGCCATCTGCATGTCTGATGAACAATAAAAAATATGGTGCCATAGCTGGCACCAGCACGGTGCCATTGTTGGCACCACCACGGTGCCATTGTTGGCACCACCACGGTGCCATTGTTGGCACCACCACGGTGCCACTGTTGGCACCCCCATGAAGCCTACATATTGAATTATGTTGTTACTACTATGTATTTTTTGATAGGATATCGCATTTTGCGACCGCCGACGAGTTCACCGATACAAATCTCCGCGTGATCACATTGAGAAGCGTCAGTACGGCATTTTCACATGTAAGGCCCAGAACAAGCTGGGCAGCGCCGAGGCCTACGTCGAGTTGACCGGTGAGTTTATTCCCAGTTAAACCTTTCATTTTCAAAATTACGTCGTCATATCCATCCACCTGTGTGTCTGTTTGAATGCTACAGTGTTTTTTCACAGAAATCACGATCTATATGAGTGTAATGTGATAAGAAAGTATATCATACATGTTGCTGTAATTAGCTTGCGTCAGTAAAGGAAGAAGACGACTAGGGTGGTATGGGCATGATGTAATGAGGAGGGATGGGAGTCATGTTACAAAAAGAGATCTCTGTATAACGAAGAGACAGATGGATTGGCATGGTGATTTGTAAGATGTATGTGTGTTTGATCTGTGCGAGGAATATGTTTATTTGTACCTGGTATCATTAGTCGGATTTTGCCAACGTCGCGTATAGACGTTTATTACACCGTTAGCTGCTTTGCCACCCTTAGCCTTTTAATCCGTGCCATTATTATAAGTGGTTATAAAATGGCATATTTAAAATATCATTGAAGTATGGGTATATTTATTACACAATATAGTATTTTAGCAAAAATATATAGTTAAGTAAAATTTATTAAAACTTATTTATAAATGAAATCGATTTAATAACAAATTGAGTCGGTAATGCATTAGGACATTACTAATTGATCCGTCATCGAGTGGTCAAAAGTAAAATAAATGTCTGGAAAGACTAAAAATGCTATTTCATGGTTTTTAAATAAACGATGATAGCAGTGGATTTACCTCTATGAAGGCCTCTGTTGTGCATGGATTAATGTATATGCCTGATCTTAATGTTAGTTATGTAGTAATATATTTTTTAATTTAGTTATATATATACCAGGTATTATATGTGCATGTATTGTTTTTTTTTTAAATTATCTTAGTGGCATGCTATATTTGTTTTTTTTCATCGTCCGTAGAGTCGATAATCCCAGTGTGCCCGCCCGCTTGCAGCCAAGTGTTTTACGGTGGCGCGGTGCCTGTCGCTCCGTCCGTGAACACCCTTATTTCGTTGTTCGTCGTGTACGCGGCCTACATGGCCAGGAGGTGAGTGTTGTTGCTTCTGTATGCTGCTTTGCTAGTGTCATTTTTTTAAATTCGCCTGTAAGATGATTTTTGAGGTAGAGCTAGTTTTTATATTATTATATAGCGTAAACTCCATATAACGTCTCTCGATTTATCGACAAACTTCTTTAAGCGACCAAATTACTTCGCTTCGGTTTAGCGTGTCTTCCGTAAAATGATGCACTCTATATAACATTACATCCACTCTCAATAACGACAACAATTAAGTAATAAAAAGTATTTTTAAGGCCAAAATAACTGCGCAGCTGTGTTCGTTTTTTCATCGCTTTATTATCCTAGCCCGTAATAAACTCGACTGTCGGCATCATGTATACCGAATTTTCCAAGAAATGTTGAAATATCGAAATTTCTAACTACTTCCTTTATCACCAAGATGCCTCAATATCGCAAGATAAAAATAATATAAGATAATAAGATAAGATAAAACTAGTAAAAAATACAAAAACTTTTTGATGTAGCAAAAGACGTCAGATAAAAAACAGACTTCTCGCCATTTAACGACTACTTTCTATAACGCCATAAATTGCACAATCCCTTCAGTGTCGTTATATAGAGTTTACACTGTATTTTATAGCTCTTCCAGCTTAGTGGTTCTCTGAGTCGCGTGTAAAGTGACACTCTGGTTTGAATCCTGGCTGGAATGCACCACTTGGACCGTTATCTAACCCAAAATACAGTTGCGATTATCATGCACTGAAGATGAATGAAAAACATGGTGATTAAATCTGCACATCGAGGTCAATCGTGTCAAACCAGCCAAACCACCCTACATCCAAGCCCAGCAGTGGGATATTTATGGCGGTAATCATTATTTATGTTTCTATTATTTCCAGAATCGCCAATACCAGATATTAATTATCCGGGCATACAACCGGATCCATTAGTATACGGATATCCGGATAGCGGCTCGATATTCCGACCGACACATATCATTCTTACGCAGCTAATATTGGTTTACTTTGTGCAACATTAAAGGTTCAACCGGTTTTAAAAAAAATAATTTTGATAGGAATTTTATACGACTTTCGAAGCTTGTTTTACAATGTACAACAAAAGTAATTGAAGTATAGATGATACAATGAAATGTACAAATCGAAAAAGAGGGAATTATAACATCTTGCTTATCATCATAGCATTGAAATAATGCCTTAGGAATAATTACAATTACTATTTAAGCAATATAATCAATAATCTGTTTTACTTAAAACAACCATATAAAATTAATGAACCTGTGACTTACTTAAGATAGGAAATATCAGTCGATTCAACTTAGATTGTAGGATAATATGTGATGTCCTCTAAAACTTATCTGTGAAATTATCAATCATTTCTATCACAATGTGAGATATGCCTTATATACAAATCGCGGTATTAAATGTTCAACCGGGTTTTTATAACCGGTTTTTTTTAAAGAAAATAGGTAATTGCATTTTTGTCATATTTTAATAATTCCATAATACTGGCACTTCGCAAACATAATATCGTTATACAATAAGCTATTTAAAGTGTTCCCAATATAAAAAAGCAAAGGTGAAGTTTGCCACATACTATGCTTTCATATGATATTATCCAACTAAAGTCCAGTGCACATAATCTGGCTTTAGTAATTGGATAACTTATCTTTTGGATTATTTATGCCTTGTGTAACATTGTGAAACAGGCCTCAACATTGAAATTACCAAACCAATATACTAAATTAAGCAATAATATTTAAAAATAATAATCTATAATTATAACATTTACTTTGTAATGGCTACTAAAATGCAGTGTATAAGAATAATAAGATATGTAAAATGCCTTTTTATACATAATATTATATCACTAATAACATCACGAGATTTTGATTAGTAATGCGTATCGTATGGTCTATTTAAATTTGTAGTACACTGCCAATTAATTAATTTATAAGAGAATGCATTTGATACTGAGTAAGTTGGTGGAGAGTACATACTTCACTGTCATATGACGTCATTAAAGTAAGCCTAGTGTGCATGTCTGACTTTATTCATCTGATAAGTTATCCTTTAAATAATTATCCATATTGTATGTCTATGTATTGTGAAACCAGTTTAAATATTAAATAGTATAAACTAACCGGTAATGTTAATATTTTTGACTCTATAATTATTATGACTTTTGATATAATTATGAATTGGCAGTCAAAGTAAAAACTTAGTATGTAAGAATAACATATGTAAATTAGGTTTTATAAATATATTAGCTGTCCCGGTGACGTCGTCCTGCCCAGAAAAGTTTCAATCGATATGCCGACAGCAGCGCCACCTACCGGTCCAACTGTGAATCAACTCGGAAACCTTATTGGTTATGCACAACAACTTTGCTAAAGATCATCAAATGTATAGTTTACGATTGTATAAAGGACATACAGACTAACATTCATTTTTATATATAAAGATTTCCATCATCAATAGTACAAAATCTTTTGATACAGGATTATTTAGTCTACACGACAATTTCTAGGGTCTGTAGATTAGTAAAGTAGGTTGTCCAGAAACAGATACTGTATGAGAAAGAGACTGTTGCGCGAGATATCTAGCGGTGACTGTACTACACCTTATGTGTTATATTATTAATTCCCTGTGTTACATTGTGAAATTAGAAAGCCATGTAGATTAAGCAGTAGGTAATGATGTACTTTTTCACTCTATTATAATTATCGAATATCACTTGTAATTGTGGTTGTAATGAAATTTAGGATTAGATTATATGATATTATTTGTAATATGCATATTTTTTAGGGTTTATAACAAAAAAAAATAGTTTCGGCAGCTAATTCTATTTTCGAAGAAAACTTGACTGAAATATACCGACCTTGTCAAAATAGTGTATGAATAATAATACTGAGAACGAAGAATGGATAAAAGTAGGGTTGTAACGGAACTTCGCTTCCGCCTCCGTTATTGCGGAAGTTCCGCAAGGAATCGTACCTCCGCCTCCGCATCCGTGTAATTTTTGCGGAGTCATAACGGAGGTTTATTTCGAATCATACGCAAGCAGCGACGCTCGCGACGAATCAGCCGTCCGGCCGCGCGCAGCAAATGAACAAAATCAACGCGTTCGTGGCGGGAACGCTGTTGGGGTGGGGCGGGGGTCTTGCAAACGTCATTTGTCAAATGAATAGATGCATGCTTAGACGCGTTAGACGTACGTGCGAAGTTTTACCGACGCGATATAATGTATAAACCATAAACTACTATTTTTCTACATCCAATTTCACTTCCGCCTCCGTTAACCTCCGCATCCGCGGAGGTGAAACCCGTCGCCTCCGCATCCGCCTCCGCTAAGAAAGCCTCCGTTACAACCCTAGATAAAAGTATAGACTTGAGACTACTTGAACAAAACCGTCAACGAATGAAGTGAAGTATTTTTTATACTTGTGTGCGTAAACTTTTGTAGTATACATGTTATTTATCTGTTTGGGTGGGTATAGTATTACACAAATTATAATTCCGATCGACAGTTTTCGTTTGGGCAGATAAGGAGGTCCGGTTTTCGACAATTTAAATATTCTTTATTGAATTATATTCGCAAAGACAAAAGGCAGTGTTGCTTACTTGTGTAATACTATAATAGTAGTGTGTCTACTGGAAACTATCGGGTCATCCGCAAATTACTTCACGAATGTCATGATTTTTGTCCGCACCTCCTTACTTGTCACATTTGTGAGACTCCTCCCTAGTGTTTATATTACATATTATGCAATTTTACATCAAGAAACTACTAAATTAAAACAGCAGTTCCGTAATTAGTTTTATATCCGTTCAAATGTTTCTATTAAATTTAAATATGCTCGTACAGTTACCGAGTTGGAAATATTTTGAAGTTTATCATTAATAGTTGTAAATTTAGTGTTTTTTAAAGCTTAAATATATTCGAATTCGAAATGTGAAGTAGTCACGAAATTTGCGACCCCACCTACCCCTTTTAACATAATGTCACACTTCTTCGACCCCCCGACGTTCTCTTAACTGCGATGTGCTTCCTATAGTTGGATTCATTCTGAGAGCTCAGGGCACAGTCTTATCTATTTTGTTCGTCTGAGATAATAATTAATACGTCCAGTAATTCATGTAATTTGCTCATAAATCCTCCACTAGATGGCGCTGCAAGTTCTTCTATTCGCTACAATGGCAGGGAAAGTGAAGGAGCTCATAGTCTTGTCCGATATAAAGTCTTCAGTACGAATTGTAGATCTTCGACTGACGCTAATCAATGGAGTTCTTGTGACGACTCAAAAGGCAAAGTTTGACAACACTGTTCACATTTCTTACTTAAGCATGTGTGTATAAAGTCTACACGACTAAGAAGATTATTTTATTTTAACTGTCTGTTAAGGCCATGCACACCACGCTAATAAAAATAATTACTACTCATAAACTATCCATATCTTACAACTATTGTTCATTTTAAAGTAATGATACACATTTTAGAAAAAAACTGCACAGGTCCACCTCACCTTTCAGTTCCCGTCAAAATCTCCTCAGCCTTCTCTGGCTTGACGATTTATTATTTTAAAAGAGTAGACTCCAATTCACTCCTAATTTAGAAATAAACCTATTTAAGATATTAAACTTTGTATTAATTTAGTCCAAAATTTAAATAACAAAAAGTTTAAAAGTACCTAACGCGCCATCTAGTTATATAAAATGATGACATTTACTTTGCAATTTTATTCCTAGTAATTTGATATAAATATTATACTCTCAGGATTTTGCAATTAGAGGTTGTATGCTTTGTATATTACAATAAACTACATTTGAATGGTTTTAAGCGCGGTAGTTTAGTTATTTGAATTTAATTCCGACATTTCGGCCATTTCTAAGTAGCGGTGATCACAAGGAAGACAAAGATGTCAAGTGTCAATGAATAATGTTTAAGGTTTTATTTAGCATTGAAACTTGACATCTTTGGCTTGGCCTGATCACGACTACTTACTGAAAAGTGGCCGAAACGTTGGAATAAAAATAAAATAAAATACCGCGCTTGAAATCGTTAAAACGTAGTTTTATTATGTGTATTAGTCGCGAAAACTTAGATACTATGCTTTATATTTTAGAATCTCATTTTAATATTTGTATTTAATTTCTTTTAACTGAAGATCTGAAAAAGTACGTTATCAATTTTTCTATTATTAATTGTGTTTATGGTTTTTATTGGTTAAGATTACTAACAAAGAAATATTATTATCAACAGCAATTTAATTTGATAATATATATTTTTACCTGATTTTGGACTGGCTTTGATTAGTTTATAAAAGACCAAAGTTTTTTACATGATGTGAGTTTGCTTTAATACATCTTTAAAAGTTACCTATTTGCATTTCATAATTGAAGCTATAGAAATCGCATTAAAATAGATACAAAATACACGTTCCATATTTTCGCTTATGGCTGTAAAAACGTGTTGCAAAGGAACAACGTATACTGAAGTACATTCGTTTAATTTTACAAGCATGTGACTAGTTCAAAGCATATCGATACATGACTTGCTTCAAATTATGAAAACCACATTAAGTTGGTATTGATTCAAATTGATTTAGAAGCATTCTTAAAACAGTTTTATAAATAAGAACTTGTCAATTTACACTAAGGACTCGATAAAACTCACGTTTTTTGTTTCACTCGCACTCGTGTATTCTGTATTAGTTTATACGAATAAAAGAGCTGTTAGACAAATTTTATTTTAGCGCGGTTTCTATAGCTTTGTTGTTTTGATATTTTCAGCATTTGCAACTAACTAGTAAATGATTGTCGACGACAACAATTTAAGAATTTTAGATGTTTTTACTGATTTTGAATTGTATTTAGACAAATCCACCCAGTTTAAGACTTTTATTATCATTATGTGTTTTAATATTTAAGATAATAAAACTGGTATGAATTTAATATTGTTTTTCTTACTTTACCTGTTACTGGCATGTCTATTTTACATATTACCCCATTATAACTATGGTAAATTAATACAGAATGACTATTATCATATATATATATATCTAATAGAAAACTGAAAGCTCTTAATTCTACATTAAGTTGTGCCACAGGATATTCGCTATTTGATGTTTTAATATGCATTTAAAAGTGGTTGAATAATAATTTTAAGATCAGAGTTATTTTTTTAAATAATATTTATGGCTTGGCAACTAGGCCTTTAAGCCAGTAAGATCAGAGTTATTATAGTTCGCGCCACGTAAAAAGAATGTTGGCTCTGAACCTGCGCAGTGAGCGTTTTATCGATAAAATTGGTGGTATGAAGGGGGCTAGACGGGGGTCATACTTTAGGATACGACTGTACACCTGCGCAGAGACATCCCCTCCACTGGGAGTTTTTGGCGGGAACTGAAAGGAGATGTTGTACTGTGCAGTTTTATTTTCTAAAAATGTGTAAAATTACTCTAAAATGAACATAGTTGTAGGATGTTGACTGTTTTTGAGTAGTAGTTATGCATTTTTGTGAGAAATGTGAACTGTATAGTCAAATGTGGCCTTTTGAGTTGTCACAAGAACACCGTTGAATGGCACTAGCTGATTACCTACAGTTCAGCTGTGCTACACATAGGCCTAAGAAAATTAAGAAACTGTATTGTAAACTAAGATCTTTCTTAAAGGCCTAGCTGCCAAGCCATAAACCTAAATAAATAAAATAATCCCCTCCACTAGGGCTCAGCGTTCTTTTTACGAGGCGGGACCTATGAAAAGACAATGGGTGCGAAGCTACATATAACTGGCAGAATATAGTAAAAAAACTCGAAATATAATTACAAAAAGTTTATTTTATCGTTTGTACAAGCTTATACTATAGACCATATCCTTAAATTTAATTTATTATACAAAAATAGCACCAAGTAAACAAACTTTAAATTAAATAATTTGTATTTAAAGTTACGATTGGGAAAGTTTTGTTTGCAGTTCTCAAGTAGCCGTTGAGTTAGCTAAAAGGCTGCTTAGTAGTTCGTTTAAAAAAAATCTAACCAACTTCCAATTTGACATAATGTATCATTTAAAAATTAAAATCTTTTATGCTTTGCTACTAAGGTACATATACATTGAGCCAACGAAAAGGGTTCCTTGTCCTTCACAGTTCCATCGAACAGTCGAATGTATGAATTCTTTTGATGTTATTGCCAAATGGTCGATTTCCAGCGAAAGTTCGATGGCTCAGTGTATACGCAGCCTCGGAGTAAGTTTTAAATGCGTCCGTGAAGTTCGTGCGCACCATTGCATAGAACAAAAATTTATGGAATAAATAGATGGAACACAATAGGACCTACTTATGCAAAAAACAAACCAATCCACAATCATGCCAAAATTGGGTTAAGGATGCAGAACGCTTTCAATATGCACCTTCTATCGACTACAAAAGAATCATAACGATCTGACAACATTTACAGAATAAAACATTTTTATCACAAAGTAGCTAACCCACAAAACCAAGAGTACAATAAACTAACAAGTTCCATGACCCATGGTAATCCAATTTGAAATTATTTACATTAAAATTGTATTTGAATATATGGGACAAAATATAATATACAATATACTACATTTTTTTTCCAAAATACAGACACATTTTTGTATGCAAAATTTGAATAAAAACGGATTTTTCTCAATACTGTCAGTATGTGGGTTGGTTCTATTTTGCATAAGTAGGTCCAATTATTACAAGGTTCACATAATTCTTTACCCTGAGGGTTCATAAGGTAGTACAGAGCTGAGATGGGATAGTGTTACGCTCTCTCATACTAGGAGACCCTCTCAAATCCAAATTTCACAATTCTAGCCTTCTGGCTAATGTCGGTTCAATAGCCGGCTAAAAACCAGTTGAAAGCTAGTGGGTGAATAACTAACGTGATAGCTAACGGCTAAGCCAATGCCAGTTTACGGTTTTATTCGACAACGACTAGCCAGCTGACTATTTTGTGAATAACCGTTATTTTGATGGTTTTACAGAATCAGTATAATAAATATTAACTGATGAGCCCCGCGCAAACTGAGCAGCTACCTTCTTTTGAGGAGTATTTAGTTTTGCGCGAATTATGCATAAACTCACCTTACAGACACAATATTTTCCGTATTAGTTATTGCTTTGAGCACAATTCAGATTTATTCTAACTGGTAACACTAGTATACATCATAACTTGTAGCGTTTTACATAGCTGTCACTAATTAATTATTTAGAAATACACATTACACCAAAGTACTTAGCATAATGAAATAACGCAAAAACTTAAGTATCTCTATTCACATATTGATGAAGATAATTCACATTAATTAAAACCACATCAGGTTTTAAGTTATGTCGCCTCTAAGAGATCGCTTTTAAGGAGTTGTCCATAGCACATTATGCTAGATTTTATCTTCTTGAACGTCCAAACCTCTCGTCACATTACGTCACACTTCTGTGACCGTCCTATAAATGTCTAGCTACACTCTCTTTTTTCCTTTACGCTGATACGAACTGCGAGCGTCACATTTCCTGAGACTGCGTCCCGTTTGTCACATTTTGTCACACCAAACCATACCTGAGAGGCATTATTACTACGTTTGCGAACTTTATGGACGGCCCCTAAGTAAGAAGTCTGCCAAAAATTGTTTTCAAAGTGTTGTAATAGTCATTGAGTTACATGTACTACTTACTAGTACATTATACCTCAATGGTAATAATGATTTTTTGTAAATGTTTGTAAATAATTTGTTATTTATTTAATAACAACAAAAAATATCAAAACTGTTATCAAACATATTTTAAATATAAAAATGCTAAAACATATTTTGTCTACTCCGAAGATTCAAACAATCTTAAAGCAATTGGAAATTTAGGGATATAATAGGGAATTTAGTCGGATGTCTTTAGTATTGCATTATTTCATATATATCTTGTAAGTAACCATATTTTAATACTGTTATGACATCACCACAATATCGATAACACTGACCATAGACTATACAACGCTAGGACAAAGAAAATGACTCGAACTATCTGGTGGAGATAGTATAATCTGTAACAAAAAATATTTTTAATTAATGTATGTGACGTACGTGCGGTATCGCCATCGGAGACAATGCCCTTTGGCCCCACGCCATCTGATACCCAGGCGTCATAAGTCACTTTTGCTTCGCCACAAAACCTCTCTACAGTTTCTTTCAAGACCACGGGCCATAAAAATGGCCCGGACTTTTGGAGGGTTTGCGTGGGGCCATGGGGAGGCCAACACGTAGAGGCCCCTTCACAAATTTAATGTAAATGTGGCGTGACACTGACCGGCGATTAACCCTCTCTACACCATACAATAATGCACCCAAGGAAAAGCCCCGGCCAGTGTAGGACTATTGTGGAAAATGAGGACAAAAAGTACCGGGCCATTGGGCTGAACGGCTTCTGATACTAGGGGTCTCGGGAATATGGGGACTATAGCGTCTGCCCGTCGCAATATTCAGGGAACAAGGAAAAATGGGCAGACGGCGACTCGCCACTCCCTGGTATGAGTGGCTAAGGGGTGTAGAGAGGTGAGCTGCAGGTTCACTGAAGCTACTTCTGACGTGATGCCACTTATCATTTCCAACCCTGGAGCTTGAGACTTAGTTCTAGCGATCTCCACTCCGTGCCGGCTGGCTAAGGTAAGCTCGGAGGTGGGGGCATTGCCTTGGCCCCTGAGTCGGGTGTCGCTACTCACCTAAGGCTTCGCCATAAAGCCACCTTTCGGGCTTATAGTGTTATGGTAAAGAAGAACAAAGAAGTTAAAGAGGAGTACCTTTTCCATTTGATCCTAGCCCTGGGCAGCGTGTCGTCGCTCTCCTTGAAGAGGTGCCTCCTGATGCCGACCAAGTACTCCTCGAAGTACTCGTCCCAGCTTATGTCGCCCATGCTGAACGGGAACAGCTGGACAAACAATCGTTGGCATTGTTTTCTAAAGTTTTTACTAGTCGTACACATAATAAAACTACGTTTTAACAGTTTCTAGTGCGGTGTACTACGATATATATTCTGACGTTTCAGGTACTCTTCAGTAGCCATAGCCGTAAAATGGCCCGTTTAAAACCGTTAAAACGTAGTTATTGTTTAAATTAGCAGACAGACAGGCTGGCATTCCATATTACATTTCATGCAATAACAACTATAATTTTAGAGTAACATACCGCTAGTTCGTAGTAGATAAAAATTCACACAAAATTGGGACAGTTACTTAGGTATATCAGATACCTTGAATTTTCCAAAAAAGTTTCAAGGTTTATAGGTCAAGGTCATGATGCATCGATTGGAGTTACAACAAACGTTTTACTGTTTTCTTCTCGATGTGACTATTTGTACGGGTACTGGACGAATAAATTATATTTATTCGTACAGTTATTCAATTTTTTTTTAATTAAGAAGGAATTGGATGATTAGCTTGTTTTTTTAATTAGGTTAGGTTTTTTTTAATGACATGTTTTAAAGAATTATTGAAAACATGAAAATAAAAATGAATAAATAAATTCTAAAATGAAGGCACATTTATTTATTATGAACAAATCGGAACATTTTTGATATAGGTTAGAATTTCGTGGTTATTTTTTTTATAACCACCCAAAAATAATTTTCCGACACATACACGATTAGTCCCTATGTGTACTGGCGCTGTACATTACGGAACAAGATCTGCTTATATGTTACTACAAAGTATACGCGAGTATTTGCGGACTGCTCTTGTATGGATTGGAAGAACTTCGTAAAATACTTATTTTCAATCTTTAATTAGGTTAGGTTAGGTTTTTTTTCGGCCAAGCCTTTTTAAGAACATTTTCAGTACCCGTATTAATAGACTCAGCCATTCGACGTGACTATTTGTACGGGTACTGGACGAATAAATTATATTTATACGTACGGTAACCGAATTATAAATTGTTCGTACAGTACCCGTATTAATAGACTCAGCCTTTTCTTCTTGGCTACTGAGGGCTTATTCTGAACGGCCTGTCGTTGTTCGCTTTCCTCCGATTAGCCCGAAAATGATCAATAATATAATAGATATAAGAAAGAAAGCACAAATATTTCTTCAAAACAATAATACACTATATAACACAATAAAGAAATGGAGCATACAATTGAAAAATTACTTACATATAAAAAACAGTTCTAACACTTAAAAGTACAACGTAAAACGTTTGAGAGCAAGCTCTTTGAGCCATAAAAAACGCTGAAAAGTTAATGGCCTCATATCTATATATTAGAGATTAATATTGTTCAAACGAATTTTTATTTAATTTCTTTTTTAAGCTCTACTACCTGATTTCTAGAATTTTCCATTTCAAGTATACAATTTTCATGATTTTGGGAGCTAAAGCCCCCTCATTATCTTTTTATTGCATTAAATTTTTGCGGTTTTTCAGCTATAACTTTTTGTTTTTATTTCTTACTTTTTTATCATCTTCACTAGTTTGCTTCCAGAGTTCTCTCGTCCGCCTGTTGTCAAATGATATCTCCCTAGTGCAGAAGTACGCCAAAACTGAAGAGAACTTATGTATCTTCTTGTACACTTTTAACATCCTACAAATAGAGAACGCAACTTTAAATTATAGAAATTAACACAAATAAGTCTAGAGTCTATATAAAGAGCTATCAAAATAGTTCATCGACTCTTCGAAAATCAGAGTGTTGTATCTTTGGACAACGGATCTGTATTACAATTCAGCAAAGTAACGTAACCAGCCTTCTGGGCACCTTATTCATAGAAGACCTAGGCCCAGAATTCTATTTATAGTCTTAGGGGTTGTAGGTAGAATTTAACAAGTTAATTCTTCTTTATTGTATTGGTTTATTATGTATTGTGCTTTAATCAATTACTATAACATAAAATGATATCGCTGCTTTCTACGCCCTTCACATTCTCGGGAGAATTTCTCGAGAACAACGTGAGATATGAAAATGGGACGTTCCACATTATGGTTTCCTGCGCTTTTTTCGCAACGTTCTTGCCTAGCGGCTGCAAGATTTCGAAGAAGAGAAGACTGCTCCTTCAATTTTTTTATAACTACGGTACTAGAAATGACAATCGTCCATAAAAAAAGTGTCATTTGGATCTAAATCCCTTTAGGGCGCCACAATACATTGCATGGGGTGACATATTTGTATAGAGTTTATGTAAAATTTTGAGCAGTACTAAATGAATAGATAGTAAGATATAATAGATAAAAGTCGTGTAAAAACTTACTTGGGCTTTCTTCCCAGGCATACCGCAAGGCAGTCCACTAAGGCCGCAGGTATTAAGTGTAGGAAGAATATGTATATGTTATTCATTAATGTTGACTTCACTAGCCTTAATGATATGTACCTGGAATGACCGAGTGAGTGACATTAGTTTGTGAGAAACAATATGTTATTTAGTCAATAATTACTTACAGTCTTAAGGAATTATAGGCAGAACACAATATAACTAAGAAGTATTTATAAACTAGGTTTATGCATGATGTTCTTTGCTATATTCGTTTTTAATTTATGTGTATTTTGTTTGTAATAATTTCTTTTCTCCGGGCTCGGAATTCCTCTCATTTAGGAGAATGTATAGTTTTGCATAATGACCATAATGCAAAACTTAAATGTGTTCTGAGAAGTTAGCAGTGTAAGCTTACACAGCTACAATCAGTTTTTAAAGTTTTTTTATAAGGACAGAGTGTAGTTTGAAAGAGTGTGTGAGCCCGGATAGTGTGCAAGCGAGACCGCAAACCTCCTGTCGTATCTCTGTACGTACCACCTAGTAAATCTTATCATTCTGTTCTGTGCAATGACATGTACGAACTTCAAGGGTGCATTTAAGTTTAGAATCGATTATTTTGAGGTACATACATATGTACCTATCTATATATATTCAGTAACAAAAATAGAGCATAAGGAAATAAATAACTCGTACATTATAAATATATATAATTTTCTGTTAATATTGACAAATCCCAAACACTTATTAATTTATATACAATATGATAAAATAGGATTTAAATAACTGAATATTCCGAAATTACTTATACGTATAAATTTCAAAACAGGGTTGGATATTTTATATTTTGGAAAATTGAACAAATTCCTCCTAAATGTTCTAACCTAAAGTGACCTAAAAACCTAGAGATGCCATGTGAAATGCTCTAGCGAAGAAGAGTAAGTAAGCAATGTCTTACCACACTGCATCTGAAAAAGGATGCGTGTCAATCTGCGCCATATTTTTCGAGACGAACTCTCCCCAAGATAACCTGTTCTCGACTGAACTTACGTAGTTGAAGATCGGTGGGTCGGAAGGCGGTGTACTGAAAATTATCATTAAAGTTCTGTATTCCTATTTACTAAAGATGTTTAAGCGTCACAGACCGCTCCATGCAATGAGAGCATGAAGATGCCAGGGAACAAAAGTAGTTCCCGGGCAATGGAGAGGCTAGGCCACATACCCGTGGCTTTAGTATTAAAAGTGAAGGACGGAATACTGAGGGGTTTCAGTGGAGTGGCCATAGCATCTTTAGTTAGCTAGGGGTGCTAGTGCCACCCCGACCTGGCGTACCCTACACACCGGCCGCGATTTATCCCTAGCGTGGCTGATGCCCCTCAATCGGGTTTACCCTCACAAAAAAAGGGTAAAAATTATAAAAAAGCAACTAACAAAATATTTATGGCTAACTTGTCCATCAGTTTGGCAGCTGGCTACTTGACGGCTACCAAATATAACAAAAAAACATCAATTAAATACGGGGTACACTGCTTACGGCTTAGCCCATCATTACAAAATACCTACAGGTGGTAAAGCAAGGCTTGTGCATAAACGCTTGTTATACGACGAAAGATTTTCTAGACGACCGCACCAAATGAGAATAATGCGATCGCTACCAAACTTCTTTCAATAATCATTCATTGTGGTCATGGCGAAAACGTCACTAGTGACGTCATAATTTTCGATCACATAACACTCACAACGACCCATGTCGAGGCGGGTTAGGTTAGTTCCACTTGGGTTTACGATTGTAACGCCGGCAAGCAAGTGGAACGGGAAAAATCGCGATTGTGAACGTGGTCGTTGTGAGTCTCTAATGGAACATTTCCGAGGTATATTAAAAAAAAATGTAAAAAAAAAAAAAAAAAAAAAAAAAATGTATTCTAAATACAAAAAAAAAAAAAAAAAAAAAAAAAAAAAAAAAAAAAAAAAAAAAAAAATAAAAAAAATAATTATGAAGTAATGTTACTGGGGAGTTTGTTGCGACACTTTTTCTCATTTATCAGTAACTAAAATAATGGCTTTGGAAGCGATGATAGAAACATCACTTTTATTCATTAATATGTAAGGTTACATTTTGAAATAAATATATTCAATTTATTTTTACAAGCCAGCTCTGGGTTATACGAGGTCCTTATCAGACTTATCTCCATACACGTGAGCCTCGGAGTCCACGCTACCAGTTTCAACTCGGAAAACCATAAATATATGTCATTTTTTATAAATTTTCTGTTCATATGAGGAGCTATAAATAAAAGTTACGGAAAGAATTATACCTTCTTCGATAGTCTGAATGGACATCGGCTGCGGCTGCCATCAAGCAGTTCACAACTAAATCCACGGGCACTATATCTGCTGTCACCGATTCGTCGCATTGTACTGTCCTTAGGATACCTGTTGCTATATTAATATTTAAGTTAATAGAATGGTGATCCAACGACGTGACATAGCCACCAAACAGACTTCTGGGCACTTACTTTTTTATATTTATGCTAGAGTGAAACCCTGGAAGTAGCACTATTTTACTAACATAAAAACCTAATTAGATTTTTTTTATATTAAGTATAAACATTATCTATTTTCTTTCACCATATCCAATTAATTGAGGTCGGCACATTATGTCTTTTCCTTCGACACTCTTCTATTCTGTCACACCACATATCATCATGTCATCCTTCACACAATCTACTCATCTTTTTTTGGTGTATCTTTACATATGCACCCATCCATCTTGTTGTTTAGCATTCGTTTTGTCACGTGACTTTTATCCTTCTTCCTGATATGCCTATGGCAACTTAATCTTCTTCCTCTCAATTTTCAGTCACGGGTGCAACTTTCAAAGATCCCCATTTGTACTCATTTCTCACCTTATCCATTCTTGTAACACCACACATCCATCTCAGCATTCTCCTCTCAGCTGGATGGAGATGTTGTGTGTATATATATTATAATATTTTATTTTTAAAAATCCAGCTCATGTTGGAAATAGCTTTGAAACCCGTTGCGTGTTGTAGGATTTAGCGGATATATAGATAGACGTGGAAAGCGTTTTTTTTATACTAAACTATCTGACCCATGCCCACTTCACTCGGCATCATTATGAAATGCAGACGTACGCACGTAAATCAATGATCAATTAACCTTTGTAACCTTTAATTAATTCTTAAGCACGAAAAGCACTCGTAGTGCCACGTACGAGTATGTGCGCAATTCTTACGTAGAACGTTATTGCTATTACATGTTTGACAGGTGTTTCATGACCACTTCGGTAGGCGTCATTACAAAATTTCAAAAATATTATTAGTAACACAATTATATATTATAGGAACATAGTCTGTCACTCAGGAATAAACTAGCTTTCCACTGGTGAAAGAATTTTCAAAATTCGTTCCGCAGTTCAAGAGATTACTATATGCAAACAAACAAACTCACAAAGTTTATCTCTTTATAATTTTAAATAATACATATAGATTAATAAGTTCGCTCTAAACCATCTAAAGCAGATAATACCAACCATGGTTATTGCTTTTTCATGGTATCTACTACTATACTTAAATTTTTATGGGGACTAAAAAGTCAATATAGGTACTAGAACTTTTCAGTATTCTCTAGAAAATAATATAACGAGAATTCAACAATCTCGAGCAACCTCTAAAAACCGAGCTAATTTTCGGAGAAACTTAAAAATATTTTCACAAAAAAGCGCGCAAAATATAACGTATTGTGTCACACGAAGTTTCACTTACCACTTCCAACAGCGACTCCGGTGGGTCCATACATATTGTCAAGCCAGCACTTCAAAGGTTCCTTGGCCGTTGATGTCACTGCAAAAAGTACAAGATCGATTTAAAAAATACATTCTTACCTGAATTTCGTATTTCCTATTAAAATAAACTGAAACAAAAAATAAGGTAGGATAGACTTAGCAGATAAAATAATCCAGTACAATATAAATTCTGTTATAAATCTATTATAGTTTTATTTAGTTTATTTGGGGGGCTAACAGCTGTACTCATACAAATTAAGCTACAAAGATTAGTAAAGATGGGTTAGATATAATAAGCCACCACAGATGAAAAAATAATGTAACCTCCTATTTCTAGATGTGAATGAAGTAACCAAACTAGGTGGAATAAAAATGTCTCATATTATAACGACTTAGCGAAAACGAAAAATGCTACATTAATAAATAATAATATAAACATTTAGACCATAGACATGTTATATTTCAATAAGTATAACTGGAATCTAAAACTTAAAAATCGTACAATTAAAACATAAAAATATATGTAAAATATCTAGCGAATCCTCCACGTTTGACTTGGATTTCCCGCGGGATTCCAGGACACAAAGTATCGCCAGATATCGTTTTAGTGAAAACTGTGTCGGAATTAGTTAATTTTTATGCACCCAAATGATTTCATACCACTTCCGAAAACATTCTACCGAGATTCCTAGAGTAGAACGTAATGCAGGTTTTAAGTCTCAGAATTGCTGTCGATCACTGAAAACCGCATATAATTCGGTCAAGTAGTTTTTACGTGAATTCCGAACAAATAGACAAAAAAAAATTGTATCGTGTTCTCCATCGTTTATATAGTGTATTCCTGTTGTTTTTTTAATAACTTCAATGCACTGACACGGCATTTTTAAATACTAAAGTATTATAGATTGTATCATTCATTGATCAAAAGTAAAAAGTTTAATTGGTATGTGTATATAATAAGGAGGGATAAAAGTCAAATACTATACGTTACGTTATACTCTCATAATTTATTTTATTCGTGGAAATAAGAATCCTTTCTGCCAAGGTACTTAGTTGAATTAAACAGGCTAGCAGTTTACCTGATAGAAAGTAGTTACGATCGTCCAAGAACATTTACAACACGAAAATATTACTAATATTGTTTATTATGTCTTCCAAAAGAAACATAGCTGATGCAAGTATACAGGTGCTTACCAATAGCAGGTCTAAATATTCCCAAAGGCATGCCATTGCAGTTTATCCTCAGTTCCTTTTCAGCCAGTGCCTTCGTGAAGGTGTATGTGTTAGGCCAGTGTCCTAGGATCCTGAAAATAATCGGCCAAGTACGTGACAAAGTGTAACAGCCAAAGGTTTCGTATAGTTCAAAAAATACGGACCGCAAATAACGCACATATGGTTGATTAATATAATGGTTGATACACATTTGTGTATTAATGATATCAACATCCCATTCCACTTCAGTTTATGATTGTAATGCCCGCAGGAATGCAAGTAAAATAGGAAAAATCGCGGTCATGAGCGTCGTCGTTGTAAGCTCCTAGAGGAACGTACCCAAAGTAGGGACCCCTTAAAATAAAAACTGAGTAAAAGCTCCTCTCTTTACTCTTGGGGAACGTATCCAATGTATTAAAATAATATAAGTAACCACATTTTCAGAAAAATAAAATCGAAAACCGAATTAGCGGTGCCATACAACCGGCCATGATTTTGGAAATACTCCCCATTGACAGCGACCTGGGCTATATTTTTTACTTGTTATTATTTAATAATGGTATTTAATTTTTAAGTTTTTTTGTAGTGTATTTAATTGTTAAGATTCTTTATTATATAATTTAGTTTTATTAATATTTTGCAGTTTTACGTCAAGAAATCATTATAAATCAATTCAGTGATTTTCATGTAACGCTCATTATCGACTAAAAAAAGACACACATGATAGACAAACAACGTTTAATTTCGCCAAAAATGCTAGGGAACCCTAAAAAACTTACTTAGGTAACACGTCGTTTATCTGATCATCTGTAAGCTTATCTATTGATCGTTCAAGTTGCTCCAGATCTGAATCGCATCGGTAGAACCTTTCTTCAACCAGGGGCAGGTAGGGATTTGAGTAAGCTGTGGATATGTGCATTAGTACCTGGAAAATAATCCAACTTATAACAATTGCTATTATTTTTAAATAATGTAAAACGTATTATTTTTATCGAATACCAAAAGGAGGAAGTTCTCAATGGTCTGTTTGTTTTTTTATTGCAATGAGTTCACCAGACAGGCAGATGGCCCTCCTGATGAAAGTGATTACGTTCGCCTATGGACATTTGCAACACCAAAGGTACTACAAATGCGCTACTGCTATTTTAAGGGAGACTGGAACCTGGCCACTAATGCCGGAACACAACTCAAGGTTGTTATGGCGGCATACTCTAGGCCAGGGGTGATAGCCCATCCTGGATGCAGGTTGTTTTGGCGGCTCTTACGAAGGCGCCCGGCCGCAGGAAATGATATTCTTTCTCTGTTCTTGGACGGATAAAAATGTTGTATATTTGTTACGCGATTTATCCGTCAATTGTGGATCGATTTGAATTTTTTTTTTTCGACAGTCAGGATCTGATGAGTAGACAGCAGGGAAATCGAGAGCGACCCTTGTTGACTACAACAACTAAACCGAAAAGTGAGATAGCAAACACGTATACGCGTGAGAAGTAAACTTTCTACAGCTGCTTAATATATTATTATGTATTTAAGTATTTGCGCAATCAAAAAATATTTTTATTCAAATAAAAAAAAAATTACAAAATATAGTAATTTTATGTTTTACTTCGTACTGACTTCAAGATGTCGTAGAAAGCAATTGGTAAAATATTTATTTATTGCTTGTTAGCTTGAAGTATTTTGTTATTTATTATTGCTGAAATTCAGCAGACAGGGTGACGGCCTATCTGATGGAAGTGGTTAGCGATGTCTATGGACATTTGTGACTATAAAGGTGTTAACAATGTGGAAATAGGGGCACTGGAACCTGGCCACTAATGCTGGAACAGAATTTGAGGGATTGTTATGTAATATTAGTAGGACTTCAATCAAAATGCCAATTGGCATATAAAAAATTGAGATTTTATTGGTTAGATAAAATGGCAATGATCCTGCTACATCTGCTGCAAGACCAAAGGCCGATACCGTGTCTCGGTAAAAATAGTGTAGAACGCCATCCGGCCCGAAGGACCAACTATCTACGCAAGGTCGCCGGCAGAGGATGGATGATAAAAACGAAACACTAAGCTATTAATGTAGCACAAACTAGGGTAGGCCAGGAGTGGAATGCGCTTGGTTGCTAATAAAAATTAGTAAATAAATCACTCACATCTAAATTCTTCATATCTCTAGCCAGCCTCAGCAAGTGCAGCGGCGCCCTAACATTAGTCGCCAAAGCTGCTCGTAGATGTTCGTCAAACTTCACAGTAGCCGCTGAGTGGAAGATTATGTTCACCTGGAAATATTCATAAAGATATACTTGTAGTGTACAAACCGCTTCCTTTTTTATTAGTAGTTTTTTTAATATTAATTAGCATTAAATGGTATAATTTAATTCGTATTTGCTAAATTAGAGATAGTTTTCGTTCGGGTTAGAATAGCATTATTATTTTTTGTCGCGTGAGCCAGTGAGGGTAGATATTGCTGCGAGAGTCACTCGCTGCGCTCGTCGTGTACGGATATATCTTGAAGTCGCTCCTTGTTGAATTCACCTCACAAGAGACTCGTTTCGCATTTTGTGTAAAATATTCGCAATTGTCGCCAACCAGTGCATCAGTGCTGCATCGTCATCACAAGTGTTGTAAAAATTACTCGCTATAAACAAAATTGTGTTCGTGAAGAAAGGAGTCGGCGCCAACCATTGCACTCGAACCTATTCTTTGCATGGTGAGTTAACCTACTCGTTGTAAGATTTATTCTCACTGGCCAACTTACTGTTTTTCGCATAGAATTGCAAACAATTCGCAATAATACAGTCCGCTTGTAATGTGTAGTTACAATCTCAGCATTGGGGATTGTACATGTAGGATAGGACATGCCGAAGAGCGGGCGAAGAAGAGAAGAAACGTAGTAAAGCAGACCCCAGATTCAACGCTAGGATAGCATATACTTATAGTTAAACGAATAGAAACACATGATAAAATAAATCCCTTTATGTCATCTCTGTAAGTACGGTACCTTTGAGAAATTGAATTTTCTTGTTATCTAACCTTTTCAGTGATCATCTGTCTGTCGGATATCGTTAAGCCAAGACCCGCAGCCTCGCAGTCAGCTGGAACAACCACCACCTTATGCCTGAACTTCGGCACTTCTTCTTTCAGCCTGTCAAATACCTAAAGAACATAAAAACCATTTTAATGTCATGGAGAAGACTTGTATACATTCAAAGCCATCATTAGTCTGGGCCTTAAAAAGAATAACAATCCAAAATATTTTTTTCAATAAAGTCAATAGGTAGTGAGATTAGCTCCCAAAGCCGTCAAAATTGTCTCCCTCTCTCTAACTTATAAACTACGAAGAGCAAAATTTAAAAAAAATTCAGAATGTAGAATATGTAATAATAACAGCTCATAAACGTCTCCATCATCCACTGCTGGATTCGGACCTCCCACTATAGGGGAACGGATACCCGACACATTTTCCTAAGGCGGGTTTGACACATCGATTATCTCGATGTACAGTTGGTTAGCGTTCCGGCTGGGATTCGAACCGCAAAGGAGGAGGCGGAGCGGGAGCGTGAGCGCACGTCACGGCTCCGCTCCCAAAGGAGGACGCCGAAGGGCTAGTACGGACCTTCGGCCGCCGTAAGCGGGCGGCGCGGGTGGGGCCCCTTGGGGTATAGGGGTTCTCACTCACCTGCATATGCCGTCGAGATGAGAGCGCGAGTGTTCCGCGCGCGCTCATCTCTCCTCCCGTGGGGCGAGTTACAAACCGACCCACGCCAAAGAGAGCATGACGATGCCGGGGAATGAATTCCCCGGCAATGGAAGAGGCCTCGTGATGGGGGCCCACGCCTGCCAGGGCTGCGGAGAGGCTAGGTCATATACCCGTAGCCCTGGCATAAGGCGAAGGACGGAACACCATTAAAAAATGGGATTCGAACCCGTCCATTTGAGTTCTGGACTCGTGCGCTAGCCATTACGATTTTAGAATGTTATAATAGCGTTACACCTTAGGTTCCGTCAAAAAAAATTCCAAGTCTTATCTGTAAAAAACATTTTTTTACCTGTCGTCATTTGAACCAATTGTAATTCTTTAATTATCGTTTTCTTTTATTTACTTATTTATTGGCATACGTTTTTAGAGGACAGTTTACTGTTTTATTGCCGCTTGCGGCTGAATCATTAGCCAGGTGTTACGAATTATGTCGACTACGATTCGGGCACATTTGTAATTGTGAGGTATAAAACGACGGCCTGATAGACAGTGTTGCCGCTTTAGCCACTTTATAGCTAGATATAGCCACATTATCGAAATACTTAGCTACAAAGAAAAAAAATTGGTAGCCAAATCTTTTAGCCACATTTCTAGCTACTTTAAAAAAGTACCTATTGGAGTTAACACTATTTCAATCAATTTATAATGCAACAAAATGTTCGTAGGCGCATTCAGAATGTTAACTGTAATTAATGTTTTTGGTAAGTTTTTCAGTTACGAGAAGACATCCCCAAAATTGTCGATGTGTAATCAAATTTTAGCTCAATCAGACACAGAAAAGTGGGTTAAATTTAGCTTGCAAGATTAGACCCACACTTACTAAAACACCAAGTTAAATAAAAGCTTGTAATAAAAGGAAAAAAGTTAAATTATCCTATGATTTTTTCGTTTAGCAACTTTTAGCACTATCAAATTCTTCCAATCTAGCAACATTCTATCTTATGTTTAGCAACTTTTTCTTTGGGCAAGGTGGCAACACTGCTGATGAAGAGAGGGGGCAGTTCAGCGACAACTACGATCAAGACATGACGTGTGTACAATCGGGCATCTAATAGTGACAGACTTTGCCCGTTTTATTTAATTACGACCTTCTGCATTACGTTGGATTTGTTGTGTTCAGTTATATTTGTAACAGTGTTTCTATAGTCCTAATAAACTCTATAATAATTCCAACGATATTTTAATTCGAGTCCCGCAACACGTAACAATAGAATGTAGAATAAATTACACAGCGTACCTACTGTACATTCGTGTATTCTGCGAGTTTGTGGTTCGTGTTTGCGCAACTGTCTTACAATGTCCTAGGAGTAGTGTAATAATGCGTTCAGGGCGTTGTTGCGGCTCTCGGGTTTTTGCAGTGCATCCGGGATGGGATGATTGTATCAATGTAAATTTTCAAATAAATAAATTATTATTATTATTATCTGGTGAAAGAGAATAGCCTTCCTGTTTAGCAGAGTGCGACGTAGCAGCAACAAAATCCTGAATGTAATACCCAATAAACACGAGTCCTCTGATGTTTGCACTCACACAGAAGACCAAATCCACCATTAGCGTTGTTGCGGATTCATTTCCATTAGTATCTACATTACGTTTGGACTTGTTGTGTTCGGTTATATTTGTACCTGTGTTATACGTTTTGTATAGTTCTAATAAACTCTATAATATTGCAACGGCATTTTAATTCAAGTATCGCACATCGTACCAATATAAAAATTAAAATGATAACACTACTTACAGGTTCGTCAAATATTTCTTCCATTCTTGTGTAAATGTCTTTCCCACGTTTCTGTCGGACTAACAGGTACAAGTTTTCGACTCCTGGCAGCATCTCAGCAATTTCTCCACTAGGATCTTGCCGAGGAATCCTATACAAACACAAATATACAAAGAATATCGTTAAATAAGTTTTTAAATATTTTACATCAAAGAAAACTTAAAAACATAATTATTTAATAGAGTTCCGTAGCTTTTTGACAGCAAAAAAATATTATCAAATCTCCATGTTCGCTTGCTTTTCCTCTTTCTTCTTATCTTTTTCGAAACAACTGCGTCTTTATTGATAAAATTTGTAATAGGTAAGTGTTGTGTACGAGTATGTTGTACAGACTGTATAGCGTAGTGAACAATGATATACCCAATGGTGTAATAAAACCACGAAATAAAAAAAATATGGGTGGTCGCCATTTTTAAAACTTACATATATAACTATATATTATGGTTGTATATGACTGTTACGTATTACGGATCAATCAAATGCCGATCAAAGATCTCTTTCTTCAAGGCACTTAAAAGTTTAAATCGCTATTCTTTATTTGTTGTTATTGCTCTATTTCAGAGGCAGCAGACAGGCAGACGGCCCACTTGATGGAAAACGGTTACAGTCGCCTATGGACATTTGCAACATCAAAGGTGCTTCAAATGTGCTGCTGCTCTCTTAAGGGAGACTGGAACCTGGCCCTATTGCAGACACAACTCAAGGTTGTTATGGCGACTTACTTTAGACTAGGGGTGGTAGCCATCCAGTCGGGCGAATGCCTTACCAACTGGCTGTGGGATGTTTTGTCGCCTCTTACGACAGGCCCCCGGTCGCAGGTAATTGAATTCTTTCTCCGTTTCTGCACGGATAAAATGTAAAAACAAGTCGGTTTTTATACTGATGGTTAGAATATTAACGCCTGGTAACTCTATTGATCTTTCTGTAAAGAACTATTCGTAGCTGGTTACACATGACACAACCAATTACCGATGGGAGATATTTTGGAACCGAGTGGTAGATATTTTGTATGGAAACGATAGATGAAGTGTTCTATATATTATATATTAGTTCTATATATTGTATACACTCGTTGTCAACACTACTATTCGTAGGAATTTTATTACCGCCCGATTTCGGCCGGTTGCCGGTGTATTTGTCATTAATACGTGATTTCAAATTACTTAAATTAACTTAAACTCATCTTATTCTTCTTGTGACTTGGATTTAATTCTTAGTCTTTCAAATTCGCTATTTCTGTCTTTAACAGTTCTTATTCCAATTCCAGTATTGCTTCAATATTGAGCCCTATTAATATTATAAATTCGAAAGTAACTTGGTCTGTCTGTTACGCTTTCATGGAAAAACTATTGGAGCGATATGGTTGAACCTCGGCATATATCTACGGTTGACGCAGGATATTTTTCATCCCGAGAAAGAGATAAGAGTTTGCGATAGATTTATGTTTGGGTTATCCCAGAAAGTATGATTGCTTCTTTTTGGGTCGTATTTATCCTTTTCGTCAGTTTGGTCATTTTCATCGTTTTCGTAAATTTAATAATTTTCGTCACTCTCGTCAATGTGGATATTTGGTGATTTTGGTAATTTTCGTTATTTTGGCCATTTCCGTAATTTTCATTGTTTACTACTTCTACTAACGAAGTTGCGTTAACAAAACGCTTGTGACGGAATTAGTAATTAATGACATATTACCAATTGTCAATGAGCTTGTGAAAGGCTCGTATAGCCCTCTTGACGATCGGTTATTGGTAGCTTCAAAATCAATCAGTTATTATTACAGACAATCGTCAGCAACATATAGAAACCGGGGTCAAGCAATTACGTCTATAATTTACTGTTGTTAACAATGTATTAAATTATTAAAAGTATTGTGATTTTTACAAATAGTGGAAATAATCCAATTAATGAAACACTAATGTGTGCTGTACTTGCGGTCTACCAGTTTCCTTGTCACTTCGTTTACTAAAATACTGATGTGAGCGACATTTCCGTTTAACTACCTTCATTACTCATTTTTATAACGATCTTTCGTATAAAACTTGGCAGGAGTGGCGCACGCAAGTTAGTGTAATTCTGTGACAGAAGTGTGAGGACGGTAGGTTCTGTGCAACATTCGTAATCCTATGGTCCTTAATATAATTTGTAAGTATATAAACATGTATAATTTTAAATTGTCATGTCCTTTATTTATTTATTATTATATTTTATTTAAGTACCTATGTATGCTATAAATTATATTAAAACTACTTTTATTATTCTTATGTATTTCCAGGTGGTGGGTTTTTAACCGACTTCTAAAAAGGAGGAGGTTCTCAATTCGTCGGGATCTTTTTTTGTTTTTTTTTTATGTATGTTCACCGATTACTCCGTGATTTATGATCCGATTTACGTGATTCTTTTTTGTTCGAAGCGGAATAGCTGCCATGCCATGCCATGCTTAAAAATTTGACATAGTTTGGCCCAGTAGTTTTCATTTTACGATCATTTTTTTGTTCCCGTTTCCCGTTTTTTAGTTAGACACTAAAACGTAACAAATAAAAACTTCGTTAAAAAAACCACATACATTTTAGTTTTTTAGTTTTTGAAGTCGGTTTTTTAAACGAAGTTTTTATTTTTTATATTTTCATGTGAACAAAATAATTAATTTAAAAAAAATAAAAAATCGCACACTTCACATTGGCAGTAATGGTCGTTGGCTAAACGAACGAACCTATTGCCAAAAAACTAAAGAAAGAAAATAGAAAGTTCTGTGCAAGTTTTCTATGTCAATGGGAAGAATCATACATTAAAGTGTTTTTTTATTAATTGAAATGCTGCTTCTTATTTCTGGACCTTTTTAATCTATAGTAATATTATAAAGCTGAAGAGTTTGTTTGTTTAAACGCGCTAATCCCAGGAACCGCTGGGCCAGTTTGAAAAATTCTTTCAGTATTGGATAGTACATTCACCGAGGAAGGTTATTTAAAGCTATATTATATTAAAAAAAGGGATCCTTACTAAAAGTCCAATAATGTAACCCAAGGTGTAAAAAAATGACCCTAAAAAATCCTTTACACGGCGTGCGCTGCGAAAACTATTGATTATAGAACAAAACAATGTACTACGTTACAGAACATATAATTGTCTACAAAAAATATCGCGTAACCATATGTCTAACTATTGTAGTTATCTCACAATAGGTGATTTATTTTATTTTTTTAAATAAAAGAAATTTAATTAAGTTTCCGTCGCTTCAAAAACTCTTTATTTTCTACCTTATTATTAATCCTTATCAAAATAAATTACTTACAAAGACGAATTCAATGCCTTTCTAGAACTTTTTGAATTATTTAATTTGGACGTTTCATTCAAAAAATAAATTTCAAAAGATATTTTTCATAGCAGGACAACGTCTGCCGGGGCCGCTAGTAGATTTAATAAAATTATCGTACCGAATTCATTCGATAATGCTATTACAATCGAAACCTACTAGACCTACTCTGGGTCCATTTATTTGCACAATATCTCAATAGAAACACCTACATAGTAAGCCTGTAAAAAACAGAATGCCTTGAATGCGTGCGTGCAATACAGCCGGTATATAGTTACTTCACCCGCGTAGCGGCAGTCTAAAGGAAATCTTTATAATTAACGGATGACTAATAAAACGTAAACTTTCAATGTAACACTGTTAATACAAAAAAGTCACGGACGGATTTTAGTAATTATACAGCCTTGTTTTTATATGTATTTATTATTTTAACACTTATACACATTATATGACAAGCTAAAGTAAATATGAAGAACCTCCACTGCTCACTGAATGACTTTGGCCTCTTTTATGAAGATGATGATTTGTGTTATTTACAGGCAGGAGGTACATACACAACATTGTACTGTACGATATCTATAGTGATTTATGTATCTAGTTATAATATAGTAAATCTGTTGAGAGTGTTGAGTTTGTATGCAATTAATTTAAACATTTCCTTTTGGCGTAATATTAGAACGACCCGAATATTTTAATGAGTTTAATTTAAAACTATTTAATGTGTAAATTATAATATATACGTAAATAGAATAATGATATCTATATATAATAATAATAATAAATAAATACCGCTAGCAGTTCACCCCAATAGCCAGGTACTTTCTGTTCTCATTTCTTACAATAGTCCTACACTGGCAGAGGCTTGTCCTTGGGTAATTGGTACATACATTATTATATGGTGTAGACAGGGATAATCGCCGCTCAGTGTCACGCCACGTGCATTTAGATTAAATTTGTCAAAGGGCCTCTACGTGTTGGCCTTCCCATGGCCCCACGCAAGCCCTCCAAAAGTCCGGGGCATTTTTATGTCCCGTGGTCGTTAAAGACAATATCATTTAATATTTATATCTCATTTTTAAGGTTCCCTTGGCAAGAATCGAACGCTTGTATATGATTGCGTAACTCTTATGCATTCTGTCTGTCCGTCTGTTTTTATATATCAGTCTTTTTTCAGAAACAACTGGGTTTGTATTATATAGGACAGGAAGATATAGTCAGTATTTTTTGAAAACAGCAAACATGCTAATGGCCCAACTGTGATGGCGAGTGGTAACCGTCGCCTATGGACATTAGGAACACCAAAGGTGCTGCCAATGTAATACCAATCTCGAAAGGGAAATTGAACACTGATGCCGGAACACAACTCGAAGTTGTTATGACGATATACTTTAGACCATGGATGGTAGCTGTCGCGCTACCTCACACAGCGGAACGTCAGATTTGTCTGGCTTATTGAAAAATATTTTAAAATATTATACTTCATAATATATATAAAATTCTGCCTTCCTAAAATGTAGTAAGTTCCCATATTCTTTTTAAAAATCTCTGTCAAAAGTTATGGCCCACAGGAACTGTCTGGGAACTGTATATCTTTGTTTAAGTATAACAATATTATAGATGTAAAAACTAACCTTGCTACTTTGACTTAATTTAGCATGGTTTTTTTCCACCTTTTATACCTGCTACCTGAAAACTGGCCCGCTTTCAGCTTAGCGAGTATCCATTACTTTCTAAGTTCATGTTAAACTACCGATCCTAAAAATTTCATCTTTCCTAAAATCCCGTAAGTCTGGGGTGACTGGGATCTTAAACTAAGTATAATACAATGTGAGTCTTTATAATGTGCACATATCGAAATTACGGAATCTATACTTAATTTTATCGACGGAAAAGATATAAAAAAATCTAAAAAAATTGTTTATTTTATATGGAATTTTTAAAAATTTTGTTCGCTACTGTGACTCCAGTGTAAACAAAACGGTGTAACTTTTAAACTAAATGATCTATCACGATGAAACAAACTCCATCACGATTGGAAGTAATTAGGTAGCCTAATAAAATGAAAATTGTGGAAAAAAACTTGCCTCAATTAAAAATAAACATGCTTTTTTTAGCAAAAAATCTGTTTTTTTTTCATCATTTTTTTCAATAAGACCCCCCATTACCTACCTTTTTTATTACTTTAAATTAATCTGCATCGTATTCGCTACCCATCAGTAAAAAATGCATGTTTATAACTCAAACATAACATTTTTTATCAAGTGTTAAAAGATGGCGCTCCGAACGCGCAATTTATTATTTTCTTAAGGATGATTTATTTGGGACGATAATTAATACAAAAGAGTTCAATTAAAACCATTTTTAGAGATCAGATCGTGGCGAGCCGCCTCAAGTAATTATTGATGTGGCTATTAAATAAGCATTACTGGGTGATTTGTTTGATGATAATTGAGACAAGTTTTTTTCCACAATTTTCATTTTATTAGGCCGCCTAATTACTTCCAATCATGATGGAGTTTGTTTCATCGTGATAGATAATTTAGTTTAAAAGTTACACCGTTTTGTTTACACTGGAGTCACAGTAGCGGAAATTTTTAAATATTTTTTTTAGATTTTTTTTATCTTTTCCGTCGACAAAATTAAGTATAAGTTCCCTAATTTCGATATGTGCACATTATGAAGACTCACACTGTATATAACGTTACATATAAAATATGTAACAGTATATTTACCTACCTTTACAGTTAGTGTCAAAATAGCTACGGAACCCTAAACACGATTATTACTCACCAGTTGCACCGGTAATTAATACGTTCTTTCCATTATAAAACTTCTGAATTCGCGTACATTTCTCCTCACATTTGTTCTGATTTGCATCCATAATGAAATTTGTACAGTCTGCGCAATAGTTTCGACTGTTCTTTGTATTATTCTCTAAAGTTTTGTCGCGATTCCCTTTTTGGGCTATTGTACCATTTTTGACAGGTGCCGGCTGTAGGGTGGCGGCCATGTTGGATTTTTGTTCTTTTCGTTGTTCGTGTCAACGGTTTCTCTGTTGCATTTTTACCTGTAATTAAATAAATGAGTTATTTTTATATCATTAACATAAAACCTACCGATATAAATGATACATTTGAACTAGCATTTAAACTTAAGTTTTTCAACGATATGTCGTGTTCGAGGTGCAGTCTACGTTGGAATACTAAGGTCTAAATTCTATTTGATCTAATTCTACAAGATACATAATAATATGTTTGCTTCATTAATTACGAAGTTTGGTTCGACTATTAATTTGATTTACATGAATTGTTTGGCTGTTAGAAAAATGTCAACACGGATGCATTTGCAAGAAGCCTCTTTATTTTGATGTTCAACAACATTTTAATGTTGCCATTTGAATAATGATTTAGTGCCATCTCGCGACAGCTTGTCGTAGACAATATATTATACATACGATATGTGATTAGTATATTAGGGGTAGATATTATAAAATTTACATGATGACGATTATGAAAAATCGTGCAATTATAAATAAAATAAAGAAGAAGGCCAGTAGGTATTTGATCACACGTCATGAAGATAAAAATTGAGCTTTTTGTCTAATAACAACGCTTTTTCTTGTTTTGCGGTTTGAGATTCCTTCAGAGAAATTAATCCTAATAATTTACACTACATATTGATAAAATAATACAGTTTATGTTTATTTGTTTTGAAATCAGCCGATTCGATTCCTGACAAAGGTAACTGATTTTTCAAAAATCTAATGACACCACTTTTTTTTCGTCAAAATCGGCCTCGAGACTCCTTTGAGTGTTTATCTATTCGCTAGTTTAGGACTTGGCCCTGAAGGCCCACTTGAAACATTCACTTGTATACAACCTGCATGTGGTTTTAATAGATTTGTTATTATGGGCCGAGTGATATAGGGTGCATTTTGTACCGACTAAAGCAAAACCAAAACTTTGGGTTATGAGTTTTACTATTTTAGATCATTTATGGATTAAATATTGTTTTATTTATTACCATCACTAATATTTAATTGGTATTTATTCGTCCGTGAACATCTGAGACCTTCTAACTACACCAAACATAATTTTACAGGAGGGACATAAAATTCAAATGATTCTGACCTTTGCCAAATTTGCATCAAAGTAGAATTTTGCCCAAAATTGCTAGTTAATAGGTATCGGAACTTCATGGATGTATTAGTTATTTATTATTACATATTTAAATTACTAAAATTAAACTAAAAAACATATGAACTAAAAATCAGATCATTTATAGTTTAGTTACTTATACATTGTTACGAGTGCGGTACTAGATTACAATGCCGTTGGAATTACTATAGAATTTATTAGAACTATAAAGACACGTATAGCACATGTACAAAAATATAACTGGACACAACCAGTACAAACTGCACGATTCAATAACACGCGCAAAGTCCGTCGCTATATAGATTATCGAATGTATACGTCTTGCTCGTATCGTAATCCTCGCTTGACTGCCTAACCCCTCCGTTCGGGCATTGTTCTATACTAAACTATACAATAAAAAATCGAGCACGTGGACTGAGTTTTCCAAGAAAACGTAATCTGCACACCTGCGCCCATAAACGAGTACAATAACAATAGAATGTTTTCGTTAATTAAAATTTTAAACACAAAGTAAACAAAAGAGTCCAAATGCGGGAAAGGTTATAAACTGCAGCTGTGCATTCACTTTGTCGGCGTGTAGCAATATGGTATTTATAATCCAGATTAGGATTGTGATAAAAAGTTTAAAAACATGTCGGATTACATGTTTTTAAACTTTTTATCTTATTCACCTCATAAATCTTCCATAATGCCATATAATTCACCAATTGACACGGATATTTGTTTAATAGTCCAAGTTCACGTGTTATGTAAGCAACGCCAGTGGATTTCACTAGTGTCGCAAGTGCTACGCAATCTGATACAAGCATACGCTGCAGCAAACGTGTTAGAATGCCCGAGCTATAAAACATTCCGAGTTTATTAAGTTTTTATTTAAATTTCATTACAAATTTACGCTTATTATAGTGGAAGAGTACAGACTTTTGTAGGTACGTACATAATTCGCACGTCAAGTACATTGATGAAGGCTCCGATTCCCGTAAAAGGTCGAAAATGAGGTACAAAAGAAACAACCTTTGGTAATTACTTATAAAAAATTGACATAAATCTACACTATCCGTGCAGAGAGGAGAGAGAATACACTTCCTGCGGCCAGGCGGCCTGTCGTAAGATGCGACCAAACAACCCACAGCCAGTGGTAGACATTTGCCCGACTGGATGGCTCCCACCCCTGGTCTAAAGTATGTCGCCATAACAACCTTGTATTATGTTCGGGCATTACTGACCAGGTTGCAGTCTAAGAGAGCAGCAGCGTATTTGCAGCACCCTTGATGTTGCAAATGTCCATAAGCGATGGTAACCGCTTTCCATCAAGTGGACGGTGTCTGCAGAACTACTGCAATAAAAAAAAAACAAAACTTATAGTGGAAGAGTATGTCTATGGTAGATATGTAAACCATTGGCACGTCAATGATATTGATGAAGGCCGCGAATCCCGGAAAACGTTTATAATTTATTAAAAATTTACCAAAAAAATCGACGTGAATCTACACGATATGATGTGACATGCTTGTTTCTAATTTTTCTATGGTTATTGCAAGTTAAGAATAAAATTCGCGAAATCACCTCCAAATCATTGATATGAAATCGTTTTACTCCTCCAATTTGTATCAAACAGGATAACAAAAAATATGTACATCGTTATAAAAGAGAGATAAATAACTTGGTTGAGATTTTGGGGCCATAGGGGACGTGGGGCTTATCAACTTTATCGAGACCTTTCAAGGCGATTGAAAGTAGTCTCGCGTGAACAAAGGGCTTGCCTATTTTAGGGCAATGGATTAGCGTTGCCATACAACGTCGGAACGTGGCTAGCATTTGGGAAGGCTCCGCACAGACAGGGGTCTAGACTACATTTTTACTAATCTTCTTCTTCTTATAATATAAAAATGAAAGTTTGTCTGTTATATGTCCTGTATAGAATCGTAAACATATGGGAATCGTAAACACTGGGGTTATCTGGAAGAGATCGCTTTTTAGCGATAAGACCGCCCTTTGTACATAAGTAGATATAATTTTAGTCTTTAAGTTCATGTTTGTTTGGTGTACAATAAAGTGTTATCTATCTATCTATCATATGATCATGTGATGATCTTTAGTGAAATTGTTGTGCATGAGCCAAATATGGTTTCTGAGTTGGTTCACAATTGGACCCGGTAGATGGCGCTGCTGTGGGCATATCGATTGAAGCTTTTCCGGGCAGGACGACGTATGCCGGGACACCTAGTTTATAATAAATAGTAATTTATTTGTAAGCATTTTTTCTAGTGTAGATTAAAGAAATTACTAAATAAGAAATAATAAATAACATGTTCTTGTTTTTTAAATACCACTTTATCTTATTCACAATCAAATAATAATGAATAGCAGTAGGGAAAGTATATAAATGTAGTTCCTGCCCCATGTGGGATAATGTTATAGTTGTGGACCGTTTCACGCAGATGTAGCGATGGGTTCAATGCGTTTTTTGTGATGCAACACTGTTAATGAAGTTAACGTTTTACCAGGTGGTTTTGTATATGCCCCTCTGGATAGCTACCATCCCTGGTCCAGAGTATTCCGCCATAACAACCTTGTCTTGTCTCTTATTAGTGGTCAGGATCCAAACTCCCATTAGAGAGCGGTAGTACCTTGGTAGCCTTTTGGTGTTACAAGCATCCATAGGCGACAGTTATCATTTTCCATCTGGAGGGCCATCTGCCTGTTTGCCTGCTTCAGACAATAAAAAATACTGTGGTCTGGGTGTCTGGGGTCGGCCACAGAGTGGTCCGTTGTATATCGCCCATTACTCCAGTGTAACTTGCTTAGCACACATATTGTATATCCCAAAAATATACAATATGTGTGATGTTAAAAACAAAAATACAATGCTAACCGTTTGACGTCTATATTCTGTGAGAGCGTGGTATCAATCGATCGAGATGACCCTTATATATTTGTAACAGTCCCGACAGACTGACCTTATATAGTTGTAATGTCCTTAGAATTCTAAGCTTGAAAGCTTTGTCGCATCTTAGAATTTGCATCGAAATGCAAACAAAAGAAGGATTTATGACATCTTACTGGGAGGCATACAAAACGATCAACGCGGACAATAGGTCATTTAAATTCGAAGGGGTGATAAAAACACCTGTATAAGATTGTTATCGGTTCGCAACGCTATAATCCTTTAATGGTCGGTTCCTATACCTTACTATTCATTCACTTTGATTTTTTCAGAAATTTCGGTCTTTCCACTGCATTCTAATGTCTATTTACTACAGTTTGTTTTAAGTAAACTGTGGAAAGCCATATTTCGAAAAAAACAAAAAGATAATTTACTTTAGAGGTAAATGAGAGACGATTTAATTCATTATATGCCTACTTTCACTAATATGTCTTTTCCTTCATATTTTTACTTCAACAATCGCTTCATAGAGCAACTTAACTTTCATTTATTTCAAAAGGGAGTAGCCATAATATGTGTGTTATTAAACTCCAATATAGTAGACCAACAACCTGCACAAGGCGAATGTGAAAAGTGGAGGTCCGATATACTATATGACGTAAACATGGGAGAGTCTATGCCCAGCAATGGCCAAAGTGAACTAATTTCTAACAAGAATAGTCGGATGACAAACACACACGTTCTCAATCCGCAAGCAAAGCAAGTTACCTTCGTGTTATATGGAACGGATCACTCTGGGGCCAATCCCAGAGACCTAGAACATAGCAAATAAAAGAAAGTCCATTTCCGAAATTTACCATACCAGGAATCGAACCTGGAGTTTTTTGCGTTTCAGCCAGTTTGGCCAGCTAAGACTTAGCTCGCTCAATCACAGAGGCCGTCAAATTTTATTTTATTTGCAACAATTCACAAAAGGGCATAAATACTCAAATTAAGGCAATTTCTACACAATATTGCAACCTAAATGTATCAAGTAGGTTATTCGCGGATCACTACGAGTATTTAATTTTGTTTTCGTCATCTCTATCCGTTCGTCTTCCGTTTTACTTAGTTATGTTTCTCGAAAACTGCTCTACGTCGACTCTAGATTTCTTAGAAATAAGTATTTTATACGCAGTTATACAGCACTATAGTGTACATTTAATTGAGGGTATATTTTTTTCAGTACCTACACACAATCGTCTCAGGTATTAGTCATGTTTTCAAAAATTAATTATGCTTCTTAATTACTTTTTTATTCAATCCAATAAGTGGCGATATATTTGCTACCAGTAAAAAATAAGATTATAGAGTTAAAAAAAAATGCTTGAGTTCAGCATACAGACAGACTTCATAAAAGGGGACAGAAACGTACTGCTGCTCTTTAAAGGAGTCTGAAGGCTGGCCCCTTATACCGGAACACAACTTATATTGTTATGTAGAAATACTCTAGTACAGGGGTGGTTGCCATTCAGACGGGTAAATGCTCTTCTACCTGGCTATGGGTTGTTTCGTAGCCTCTTACGATAGGGCCCAGCCGCAGGCAATTATATTATTTCTCCGTTTTTACATAGGCAGAACTACAATGCTTTATATAATTAGCTTAAACAATATATTGAACAGTGTTAAAGATATGGGTTAATTACGTTTAAATGGTATTTACGATTTCGTAGCTAAATGAAGAACCTAGTTGACTATTGTTGTCTTACGTCACACACAATGTGACGAGGGAGGAGGGGATTCTAAATTTAGTGACAATACATTTCAATAATATATAAATAAGCTTTAAAAATCGAAATTGTACGTATTAACGAAAGAGAAATATTTCCAATTCTATCTGTATGAACATAGTGCCTAAATTATTAAAAAACAGTTTAAACGGAAACAAAACTAACGACGAAACTGCTGTTTTAATTAAATAATTGCTTCCTGTAAAATTACAAAACATGTGATGTCGCACTACGGAGGGAGGAGCAACATGACCAACTCTGACTAGGACAAGGCGTAAAAAATCATGAAATTCGTGTGACGTAATTAGTGGATTGCCCCTGATACCTACGTAGAAAGATAAACACTTGCCCAATTTACTTCTAGACAGAGAGGAATGCTTGGTTTGTCGAAGAATTGCCGATTGGTCAATATCATAAGAAAGATGCTTCACGACTCCTCTCCTTGTTAACCAACGGACGGCGTATGAAATGTCAAAACATATTCCAATCACGCGCCGGACGCGGTAAGGTCGGTGAAATGTGTCGAGCGTCTCGTGCCACTTGCATACTATATAATACATTGAATAGTTTTAACGCAAGTGTAATAGCATCAGTCTTTAACAGCTTTGAAACAATGACTAACTCTTAATAAACAGTAGTAATAGTAGAATTCGCCACAAAGGCAGGCAAAGGAATCTTATTCCATACAGCCAAGTCTGATTTATAAATCTTCGTATAGTTGCGCAGTTGTATTGTAGGCTACAACCGACGCCATTCAACGGAGTTCTTGTGAAAACTCTGAAAGGCCACATTTGACTACACAGTTCACATTTCTCACAACAACATAAAATCATTACTCAAAACCTATCAATATCCTACAACGATTGTTCATTTAAGAGTATTTTTACACATTTTAAGAAAATAAAACTGCACTGTACAATGTCCCCTTTCAGTTCCCGCCAAAAAAAACCTGTTAATAAACACCTATGAACTCGCAAATAAAACATGTTGTCAAAGATAGTTAACTTCAAAATTAGGTTACGTAGGGATTAGAGCCTTTACTAGGGATTAGACCAAAGCGACGAGAGGTGTCACCACCAATGGGCACCAGAGTAAAATTTCCGGCTTGTGTGGACACTCGAAAACTCAATATTCCACTAAAACCACCCTCCTCCCACGTGCCCCGTGCTTATGGTAGGAGCGTAAGACTTAGAACGTATTTACACCCATGCTGATTCTAGCGCATCAGTGCTTGAGAATGCCCCGGGAATCAGAGCAAACAGGGGTGAAGACTCCTTAGCTCCCTAGATGCTAGAGGGCCCCTGCAACGGTATTACGGGAGGAATCTTGCGCATATCTGCGCCTCCGGGACCCCGACTGACGTCGGTACCGCGAGACGCATGCGCACCTCTCTCCCTTTCTCGTTCTGCGGCCTCCTTTTGAGACATCACTGTCTCGCAGAAATTTTAACAATATTTCAACAGTTACGTCCACAAAGGTCGAAAGATATGTATCTCCAAGAAAATATATATAAATCCCGCAATATGGTACATAATTTTAAAGGCATTTCCTTAAAAGTATGACACAGAAAAACCCAACAAAACATTGACCTACATTAGTTAACCATGACTCGTTTCAATAACACTTCAAAGAATAGCTGACTTTTTCGCAAATGTTATTTTACGTGCGTGGTTTTTTACATTCCGTCACTAGTTTCCTAAAACAGTATCTTCAGAAATTTTGTCTCCGAAGTTTAACGTCTCTTTTCTTACACTTTCTCATAGATATGTATTTGTATGATATGTATATAAAGTATAAATCTATTTAAGATATAAAACTTCTGCATAAATGTCATACTCGAATAAGTATTTATTATTGAAATGTAAATGTAGTTTCATCAAAATCCATTCAACAGTTTTTGCGTGAAAAAGTAACAAAAATAAGTACATCCATACCTTCATACAAACTTTCGCGTTTATAATATTAGTAGCATTTCTCTCCTTATCCATTGTATTCCTCCAAAGTTTCGACTATGGCAAGTAATTTTCATAAACTTCAAGATGGTTGAACTTGACAAAATTACAAAATTTAATAGTGTATTACTAATTATGTAACTAGTACTATTAATAAATATGTAACAATGTAAAAAAAATATATTTTATAACAACATTATTATGTAATAGTTTTTAAGAGATCTGAGAACCTTTTTTAGTGCATGAGTTCACCACACAGACGGCCCACCTCCTTGTAAAGGGACATTTGCAACACCAATGTGTTGCTCTCTAAAGGAAGACTGGAACCTAGCCACTAATGCCGGAACACAACTCAAGGTTGTTATAACGGCATACTTTAGACCAGGGTTGGTAGCCATCCAGTCTGCCAAATGCTATATCACCTGGCTATGGGTTGTTTTGTCATCTCTTATGACACACCGCCCTGAAGCGGGAAATGTATTCTTTCTTCCTGCAGAAATAAATGAGATAAGCAGATGCAGCTGAGTACCGATTGTTATCAGGTTTGTTGTAAATGTGAATCAAATTCGGCTAAGTGCGTATCGGACTTCTTAAACTATGGTTCTTTCTATGTTGGGACTCCCGTGGGAATTTCAAGTCAAACGCGGGCGATGTTGGACATATCCTAGTATATACAATTAATCACTGTTTTGTTTTTACTTATTGCGACCCCTCCTACTTTGATGCAAATTTGATAAATGATATAACCTCGCTCCTCTATTATTTAACGGATACTGTTATAATGAATCTTCACGGAGAGAATTATTCAAGGTTTTTTATCGCTGTTATAAGCTAATGTAGAATTTGTATTATTCTTTTTATTACTATTACTAGGAATAAATAATACTTCCTAATAATGTTTATTACCTTGTATGTCTTTCAAAACCACGGGCCATAAAAATGGCCCGGCCACTTGGAGGGCTTGCGTGGGGCCATGAGAAGGCCAACACCTAGAGGCACCTTGACAAATTTAAAGTAAATATGGGCCGCTGAATTGATGCAATAAAAAAACTATTTAAATCTTCAGAATAAACAATATCCTATTTTTATCTCTGTTATCGTAAATACATACTACACTTATTATGTATATCAAACATGTCAACCCATTTATCCCCTTATCCTTGCAGAAGTACCAACGAAAATTAATTATAAGTCACTTTCACATTTATTCATACTAGAAAATGTTGTCCGTACGTTGACCTTAAAAAGTTCTTTATAGAAACAAAAAACAGTTAATTATGTAATGATTACGTTACTGTGTCAAGTGCATGAAATGTAATTATTATAAAAAAATTGCAAATGATTACAAAAACACAAGTTTAGATATACTTAAGAGAATATATGAATAATATTTATACATGAAATTATGTCAAAATTTGTAATTACGTCTTAATTGACTTTAAGTCCTTGACTTCCTTCGCGTTCGTTCACCTTTTAGAACATATTACGTATTTGCGTGTGCCAGCGAAACTTCGTACACGTTGCCTTGATGAGGACGTGATTGTTAGTGAAATGCAACAGCGTCGATAGGTGTCGTTAGGATTAAAAAACTTAATTTTTAATACGACGGCACAAAAAAACTTGACAAAGCAGTCTTTTTTGTTATACTAGTGGTCGAAATTCGACCATAATTAATTTCATTATAAGTTTGTATATTATTAAGGTTTTGTTGTCAAAGTCTATACTTCCATAATCACAGATTTCGCCAAGGCTGTTAATTCGACTTTGACAATAAACAAAAAAGTATATATGCGTGTGTGTGCGTGTCGAATACATGGTAGTGTGTGTAATGTTTTTTGTATTGATTTAATGTATTTTTTATGCATAATTTAAAAAACCTTCCATCCCTGCCAAAAGCAGGTACACCGCTGACATAGAAAGAAGAGTAAATTTGGGGAATAGTGTGAATGGAGCGTTAGGTAAACTTCTAGGCGCTAAGAACTTCAGCCAGAAGGCCCAGCTTACCATACACAACGCGGTTCTGGTACCTACGCTCACGTATGGAAGCGAGAGTTGGGTATGGAATAGAGAGCATGAAAGTAGAGTAAACGCGGTCGAGATGCGAGCACTGCGCAAAATCTGCGGAGTGACGCTCGCTGACCGCGTTCGTAATACCGAAGTAAGAAAGAGAGTTGGTCTGAAAGAGAGTGTCGGGGTGAAGGTAAGGAAAGGAATGCTCCGGTGGTTCGGGCATGTGGAAAGAATGTATGATGAAAGAATGACTAAACAGATATACAATGCAAAAGTGGACGGATGCAGAAGTCGCGGAAGGCCACGACACACCTTCCATGATCAAATTGATCGTGTATTAGCAGAAGGTGATGTTAGGAGCCTTAAGAACAGACGAGCGTGCATGACAAGAGCTATGAATGTCAAAGAAGCAAGTGAGGTGTGTAAGAATGGGCCTGTGTGGCGCTCTGTTGTTCGTGCCTACCCCGCAAGGGACCTGGCGTGAAGTTATGTATGTATGTATGTAATTTAAAAACAATATTAGCATTCTGCACTCCTTCTCTTTATAAACTATAAGTGTGCGAGATTTCATACTCCTCCGTACGGCAATTGTCGTAAAAAGGGGTACAAAGTTTTTGCTTCACGTATTAATATAATGATGCTTTTTTTTGAACCGGTGAAATGCATTTCTCACACTACCTGGTCCTTTACTAGGAATTAGACCATAGCGATGAGAGGTGACATCCACGAATGGAGTTCCTGAGTCAAATCTCCGGCTTGTGTGGAGACTCGAAAACTCAATACTCCACTAAAACCACCCTCCTCCCATGTGCCCCGCGCTTATGGCAGGAAGAGCGTCAGACTTTGAACGTAGTTACGCCCACGCTGATCCCAGCGCAATATAATGATGCTTCGTCTAGTCTATGAAAACCACGTTATATAAAGCGATAAAGGGTATTCTAAGTATTGATATGGGATATAAGCTAGATTTTTTCTTTTTTTTTGTTGGACCAAGGGAATATATTTCATACAATACCGGGCCCTTTGTTGGGATTAGATCTTACGCGGCGAGATTAAACGCCGCACAGCTTGTGAGGGACTCTGATAAAGGCGCTCTCAAAAACACCACGAAACATGAACCAGCCTACCGTGTGCCCGCGCTTGTGGTTGGAAGAATGAGTTTTAGAACGTAGTGACTTACCCCGGGAAGAAGAGTAACTCACTGCACCAACAGGTTAAATAAGCTAGTTCTGTATCAAGATGCATTAAAAGGAATGAATAACTTTATTGCACATAAATTAAAGTTCAATGGCCGGTTTTGTCGCCAAAGGCAATCTCCTCCAGACTTCATTATTTACTGAATTCATAAATGGAAGATTACAACGTTCATTTATTTGCATTCGTCAAAATTATATAATTTAAGTTATCATTATTACTAGATGTTCGTGCCTACCTCGCAAGGGACCTGGTGTGAAGTTATGTATGTATGTATGTATTATTACCACAGTCATTTATTCATTAATATTAATACGCTAATTTATGCATATTTTATAAATGTCACACATTCTAGGGAGGGAGGCCTACGTCCAGCAGTGGACTGTGAATGGCTGACGACGACGACGACGACACATTCTACATTACTGTGTTTTATTTATATATATCCTGAATGTTACTGTAAAATAAATCTTCAGTTGAGTAAAATGTTATGTTTGCCAAATAACTTATTCCTTTAATTTAATTTATTATTATGTAATTTGACATATATTTTCTGATACATATTATAATTTTTATTGACATCGCAAATATATCGAAAATAATATCGTGTTATTCAAATTCAAAGTTTTTATTCAAAATAAGTTCCACTGGAGAACACTTTTTGAAGGTCATACATATATGTTATTTTTTTAAAGTTTTTATTAAATTTTAATTGTGTCTCATCGGCGTGTGCTTCGAATGCTTTCCAGTAAGTGGGCCGTCTGCCTGTCTGCAGAACTCACGCAATAAAAAGTGAACTAAAAGTCTAAAATTATATCTAGTTATGTACAAAGGGCGGTCTGATCGCTAGAAAGCGATCTCTTCCAGTCAACCCCATGAATCAATTGAGATGATAATGGCGATGGTGGTATCCGTAAGAACAACTAACTACTACTTACTTTTTAATAAGAAATACATAAACTGCCCATTTTTCCATGTTCCCCGAAACATTGTGAGGGGCAGACGCCATATTGCCAGACCCCTAGTACCACTTTCACCCTAATAACCCGGTACTTGTTGCTCTAATTTCCCACAATAGTTCTACACTGGCCGGGCATTGTCCTTGGTTCATTATATGGTGTAGACAGGGATAATCGCCAGTCAGTGTCACGTCACATTTAGATTAAATTTGTCAAGGGGCCACTACGCGTTGGCCTTTCCGTGGCCCCACACAAGCGCTCCAAAAGTCCTTATATTTTTATGGCCCCGGGGTCTGCAAAGAAATGCAGTATAAATAATAACGGTGAAAATTCCTTTCCGAAATTTACTATAGTAGGAATCGAACCTGGAACCTCTGAGTTGCAGTCAGGTATTTTTTTAAGCCGGGGGAATGCATTTCGCACACTACCGAGTCCTTTACTAGGGATTAGACCAAAGCGACGAGAGGTGACACCACGAATGGGCACCAGAGTCAAATCGCCGGCTTGTGTGGCCACTCGAAAACTCAATACTCCACTAAAAGCACCCTGTTCCCATGTGCCCCGCGCTTATGGCAGGAAGAGGGTAGTTACGCCCATGCTGGTGTTGCAGTGAGGTAAGCCGTCAAAGGCTTAGCCCGTTCAACCACAATATTCTCGTCTATTTTCTTTTGTTCAATTTTGTTTAGTACGTACAGAGATTTTGTTTTAAGTAAATTCTGTGAATCTAGATCTTTAAAAATTGTATGCAGTAAAATAGAAAACTCTCAGCTAGGTCCGTATAACACCTAAGTACTAAACAAAAAGGTTCACAGACACTAAATATCATAACTTAACAAGTACGCATAACAAATTAAAAAATATATTAACAAAACAAAGAAATATATTTTTTATTGCAGGAGTTCAGCAGACAGACAGGCAGACGGCCCACTTGATGGAAACCGGTTACCATCGCCTATAGACATTTGCAACACCAAAGGTGCTAAAAATGCGCTGCTGCTCTCTTAAGGGAGACTGGAACCTGGTCACTAATTCCGGGACACATCTCAATCTTTTGGCAGCTTATTTTAGATCAGGGTTGGTAGCCATCCAGTCGGGTTTTGTCGTGTGTTACGACAAGCCGCCCGGCTGCAGGAAATTGTATTCTTTCTCCGGTCCTGCATGGATTAAAATAATATATAAAAAAGACTATGAAAGTCAAATATCCATTTTAAAACGCTTGTGTAAATAACGTTTCTTCTATGACCACCAACAATCTCATACCACCAGGTCGGTCGTCAATTTCCTAATATATGTTTAATAATAAACACAATCTAATGACATTTCCAAAATTAACATAACACCGTTCTAGTTTTTTTTTCTATATTAGTTTAAAAGTATACAGCGGCGCTTTTGCGAAACGTTCGCACAGGCGAAACCAGCGTCGTATACTAGTGCAATTATAAATGATTATATCACCGACAACTTTGCTTAATTTTTCTTTATTAGTTATGCGTAGTTTCAACATATTTTTTAGGTTCAACAAATATTCCGTTGTTTTACAATGTGTGAAAGTAAAAAACTGATTATAATGTGTGTAATCTTAACATTTAACATTAAAAGTAAATCATAAAAATAAACCATTTATTATGTAGAGTAAACTAATAATAATAAATATATTGACAGACAACCACACACATTGTATATCCCCAAACCCCAAGGTATGTACACAAGTAGCGCTTGTGTTATGAGTAACTAGCTTCTGCCCGCGACTTCGTCCGCGTGGACTAGTTTAAAAAAGTTTGGTCTTAGCGTGATGACATATATATATAGCCTAGCCTTCCCCGAGAAATGGGCTATCTAACACTGAAAAAAATATCAAATCCAGCCAGTAATTCCTGAGATTAGCGCGTTCAAGCAAACAAACTCTTCAGTTTTATATATTAGTATAAGATATACAACCGACCTCTCTGGGGATAATCGCAGACACCCAGACCATCGTAAATAACTGAAAATTGTACCATTATTGGCACCACCCTCAGTCATTGGCACTCTATTTATTTCTTCACAACATTTAGAAATTGTAATATTTTTTTTTTGCCATAATAATATTATTTTATGGCTATAAAATTAAAAAATAAATACAAACGATCTATATCTTGAATAAATTGTCAGAATGCCAATCACTGGGGAGTCTATGTCAAGAATGTTATGTTCCTTTAAACAAAATTAATATTAATATGGGAACGCTGTCCGAAACCCCTAACTACCAAGCCATACTCCGAAAAACATGGGTCAGTGTTGCCTAGTTAGATGACAACGTATGTTACCAGAAATATAGACCAGCCTTTTCTAAGTTTTACCAATGTGGGCAATGTGTGTAGTTAATATATTTTTTGGATTACGCGTGCATTTGGAAAAAAACTAACGCTCATAAAATATTTGTTTTTTGCTGTTTGCAAGCGTCAGTATGTCGGATCGCTTTTCTTGCATATTATTCGTAAAAGTTTTGATAAAGAGGTGTAGTCTGTAGTATTGTGTTACAATAATGATACCAGTCTGGATGGCTACCACCCTTGGTCTAGACTCATAGAGTATGCCGCTATAGCAACCTTGAGTTGCATTCCGGCATTAGTAGCCAGGTTCAAGTCCCCCTTTAGAGAGCGGCAGCACATTAGTAGCATCTTTGGTGTTACAAAAGTCTATAGGCGATGGTAACCACTTTCCATCAGCTGGGCCGTTTGCCTGTCTACTAAACTCATGCAATAAAATTAAAAAATGTAAGTTTTAGAAGTAGTCGCCATACATGTGGCGTCATGTTAGGCTCATAGCTCATCACAGCCACCCAGCACTCAACAAGCATCGGATCGCCACGCTTGTAAGCTGCCTACGCGCGAACGGCCAGTGAACTACTCGGTTACAACCCAATGCTCCGAGTGCTGCCTCGGCAATTTTTCTATCACTTTTACTCATTCGCTACGCGAGGTTCAATAGTTGGAAATGCGGTGTCCACACGTGGAAAATGGTGCGCGTTGGTCGACTGCCGGTTGATTCGAATGAGCTATGAACCTTATTAAGGAGGAAGAATTCTTCTTCAGTCAGATCTTTAAAATAATGAAGATTCCTTCACACGTTGGCCTAGAGGGAAATGAGATGGTTGATCGTCTAGAAAATGAAGCTGCATCTGATGGAGAAACCTACATTTTTCTTCTTTGGTATAGTAAAGATTACTCTTAAAACAAGGAATGCCTAAGGTTGCTCGAAGTGTAGAAGAAAAAGTAGGAAAGCGAACTCCTGACGTCGAAGAAACCCTTCGAACGAAACCGGGATTTAACATTCGGATGATGATGAGGCATAGATTTTTAGCGAAAATAGAATTCCTTCACAGATTTGGCAATACTGATTAATAATTTTAATGATTATTCGATATATACTTTTGAAAACTGTAATAAACTTTTTATCCTGAATAGGTAAGTGAATAAGCTACATACATACATACATACATAACTTCACGCCAAGTCCCTTGCGGGGTAGGCATGAACAACAGAGCGCCATTCAGGCTTATTCTTACACACCTCACTTGCTTCTTTGACATTCATAGCTCTTGTCATGCATGCTCGACTGTTCTTAAGGCTCTTAAGGTGAATAAGCTGTTTATCTTAAATGTGTATATTTAGTAATGGGATGAAATTAAGGTAGTTTCTATTCTGAAAAGTGGTATGTGTAAGTAAGTGTCAAAAGACAATTAAACATGACTTTCTAAATATAAATTAGGGTAAAACAGCGAATAAATAATAAAATTTCGCAAATAAAATACATTGACCTAAAGAAACATATTTCAACAACAACGACCCAAATAAATATTACGTTATAATTAACATGTTCAAAATTAGTAAAACTTACCATCCCTAAAAACACTTATAACCAAAACACACACTTCAAATTAAAAAAGTATTTATTTTAAAAATGTCAAATAGAACACTGTCACTCGGGTTCGAAATTCAATAAGGCGGTCGGTTTGCCGCCATAGCCTGTATTGACTAACGCGACCGAAAATCTGGCCCCGTAATGTCGCAAGATATTACGTTGTCTTACATAAGCGAGGGTTATGCAAAAACGCACGGTTGGGACGTTCAAGATCGGACGAGGTTTGGCTAGTAGTGGCGACTTGACCGTCGCTTTTGATGCGCCTGGATTTGTGGTGGGAGGCATTTGTGTCAATGAGTCTGAGGTGTAGTACATCCGAAGCGAAAGCTACACGATAGAGACTGTAGCGAGCATAATATTATCCAATTTACAGAGCACTAAATCTAGTGCGCTGTGCAAATATGTGTAGCAGAACCCATACGATCCCACTAGATTGGATTACTAACTATACTGCCTTTACAACATCCAATTTTAGTATGGTAGGTCTCCTAGCGCTCTACAAGTTGGATAATATAACGCCCACTCGATCTATATTCAATAATATTCTGTATTAAACAACTTACTCTTCTTCTGACTAGAAGGCTGGCGTCTTCCTGTGATAATGGATAAGTATGGTGATAATGTAGCCAACCTTCTGAATATCTTACCTATTGAAAGTGATGATTTAGTTCAGTATTTTACGTATTATCGTCCAGATATACAAGATTGTAGTAGAATTTAATTAATATTAATTAATTAGGTTTAAAAATAGTTTCTTCGTTGTATTAGTTTTTATTCATGACCAATGTAAAGATTACCGCTGTCGTCGTATAGAAAAAATACTTCTGCAAAACTTTGTACAAATCTGTTCATAGAGCAAGAACAATTAGACCTAGAAACCAATGCACCCTAGCAAAAACGTCAACTATGATTTTATTTATTTTAATATATGACTAACCAATTATAGAGATGATTGGAGGAGGCTCCATCGACAAGAGCACACCTCTTATAAGCGCAGAGATAGCATGCAGTCTTAAAAATTGTGTCTGCCCTCTAACTATTGACATACCTATCAAATGGAATACATGTTCTAAAATAATGAAGATATATTTCAAACTTGAAAAATATTATCAACAGAAGTTGTTTAAACAATATCCACTGAGTAGTAGTTTTTGAGATATACGGTAGTTGAAATTAAATGGTTTTAATGGTTGCTTTGTCAAATTCCAAAAAACAGTAGTTCATCAACGCTATGAAACTTTGTGTAATTTATAAATACACGCCATATACTTGCTCGAATTTTTTAAACATTTGTTTCAAGCTTGTTTAAATTACGCAATTTTAATCTCGTGGAGAGCTTTAACAGCGATATATCGCTTGAGGTGGTAAACATACTTCATCGGCCATTAAGGTATCTACTTTAGTGGTGCAAGTCGCTCAATGAAGGCTCGTGGTCATGGGCTAGATTCAAGATATTGGCAAACTTGAATTTTCGAGGGATAGGCAGATATAGTTAAAATGGGTCTGATAGTTCGGCAGTTACAGTCATCATCATCAAAAAATAAACAATATCATCCGTAAACCCATCTTAGACTTATTGGGTGCCACGATTTCAAAATCAGCTCGCGCCCTTTCCTTTCAATTGCATTTTTTTTTAATATATGCAAAAATGAAATCTTATCAAATCATTATGTCCGTACGTTTGTGAGTCTGTCTTTGTATGTTACAGTCATTTTTATAATAAACTCCCGAGTCTAGAAATATGGATGAAATTATTCAGCAAAGTAGCTATATAGGCTATATACTCATATTGATGTAGTTAATTCGCAAAATAAATAAAACTTGGGGATGGCCGCCATACATGTAGCTAGTTGCCAGATGTCATCGAAAAAACGGACAAGTTGTTTTTATTTTTTATTAACATTTAAATTTGCTGAAAACTAACTTTTTAGATACTAAATTGAAAAAAACCTAAAAAACCTATATGCTTTTATAGAAAATTCAACTAAAAAATAGAAAACTAATTTTAATTTTAATTTAATTTGAATTAAAAATAGTGTAAGAAATAAATGATTTTATTGTAAAAAGCGTGGGGTGCTCTTCATGATATTATCGAATTAACCCAGATCTGTTCATAAAATATTGTGTGCTTATTGATAACATTCACCCCATGCTTTTTTACTATAAAATCATTCTTTCCTACACTATTTTTTTTGTATAGGATCCAGCTGAATAGCCCCAGATGGGTGTTTCAGCCCTACCGGGCTTGGTGGGCTTCCCGACTCCGTGGGAGCGAAGGCGTTCAACCCGGTCCTCTTATTGCTGTTAGGAATTTGTATATATCCTTTGTACGTTTCGGGAATCGTTTGCGAATTCAATTATTATTATTGCTCAGCGCCATCTATTGGTTTGTAAATGTTCCACTACAGCCTTATTGGCCTTAATCGATTGTCAAATGTTAAGAAACTGCTCAGCAACTGATTAACGAAAATCTTACCCATAAACTTCTCTTAAGGACTAGAGGTGGTGGTAAAGTAACTCATAAATAACTGTCAAAAATAACCAATATCGAGAGTGACTGCTAAGAGGCAAGATGGCAAGTTTTATTTGAAACAGCCATTGATTAGGGGCTTAAGAGTCTATTATTTAAGAGATGGCTAATCATTTTTGAACGAGATTATTATAAGAAAGGCCCTATATCACGGTTACGGGAAAGCGGAAACTCTTCCAACTCCGTGTGCCCTGGAAGGTGGAGGCCTCTAAGTTTTGTCGGGGATCTACTTTTATCCTCCGGCATCTTCTTAGGGAAGGAAGGTGGAGAAGAGGGAAGGAGGGAAGGTGAGCGCGCGCTGAATACAACGCAGCCTTAGACCATTCAACCAAGGTGAGAACCCTGTCCCCTAGGGAACTCACGGCAATGCATTAGGTAGATGGACGCATAGAGCAATGGAATAAAATCTTAGTGGACTAAAGCAGGCAAATAAGCAGACGACCCATCTTATAGAAAGTAGATACCGTCGTCTATGGACGTATGCAACGCGCTGTAGGCCTCCAAGAAATATGTCACCCTTTTTAAACAACCCCATGTCGTAACGCAGAGGGAAGCAGGAGACCAATTCTACTATTTCAATATCATTTTTGTATATCTGTAACTTTTTGTTATATCAATGCGATATTGTTAAAAATTCGTAGGCTACTATATCCATAATATATATCTTGATATCGTCGTGGCAGAAAAATAGTATAAAACAATTGAAAGACGTAGAAGGAAAGAAAAAATGTTTTTGACAAAATAGTATTACCTATACACGGAGCATAATTTGGGAATTTGTATGCCGCATTTTCAGCAAACAAGGTTTGCACTCAGCACAATGTTGTGCCGGAATTATATCCGACACAACGCTGATTTTCAGTGAAAACCTTATTTTTGGCGTAAGACCAAAACGACCCAATTGGTATTACCATCAGCAGAAATGACATTAGCCAATACGAATATATTGAAAAACAACCCTACCTACCCCTAAACATATATTTCGCGAGTTTTCGCTTATGAACATTTATTTGTAGAGGGTGGCACGCTATTGAAATTATCGAAATACAGAAATCAGGCAAACCGATGATTGAAACGATAGTGTTCGCCAATTTCGACGAGATTGTAGTAAAAGGGTATATAGTAGATAGTTTGATCGCTGCATTGCATGTAAAGCCGAGAGTATAATTTGTTTGACGACACCTGTCACGTGTTAGGGAATTACCGACGCAGAAATGATAATTTTTAAAGGTGTTTACACATGTGAGAGGATACTTTACTTATCTTCTAAGTATTGTTAATATTTGTATGACAAATATAACAATGAGTATTTATTTATAATATAGTATGTAAACTATGACAGCGTGTGTCTATTTGCAAATCAATTGAAACAAACTTTAATTAAATTATACTTATTAGACATTAATCTTATATTACGATAAATAATAATCTCGCGTCGTAATGTATTTCCGGGATAAACTCCGAAGGTTCTAAATTACTAACCCAATATTGATGAAATTTTGTAACTATGTGTAATTTGGTCCAAGTTAGACGATTTTATCTCGTTACTGAAATCAATGATAAAATTGCCATATTAGTGTATGTGTGAATAGTCCTTTTAAGCTCCTGGACAGATATTGATGTTTTTTTGTGCGTGTTCGAATGACCGTCGTGAACCGAATTAATATTGGCGCTGCAATCGGGTCCTATTTTTTTTTCAAGGCAAAACAACATTTAGCGGGACTGTTAGTCTAATTATATATTTAGTTAGACTAGCGTGTGTCGTGTTAGAAAATAAACTAATTCTTAGACTAGTTTGAGTATTTATGTATGTAAGTATTGACTTTTTCCTGCACCGCCTGCATCACCTGATTCAATTTATTTTTTGTTTAGGTTACCTGGAAAAGATTGTTTTGAGCGATAACGCCGCCTATTCTATTGCCTAGAATCTTGTAAATATGGTCTGTTTTTGTGATTTTTATTATTATTGTATATTTTGTTAAAAATTTTAATTTTGGTCTTGCTCAGATAAATGTGCGAAAGTGGCGCTACTATTATTTTCTACCCATTTCGCTAGCCTATAATCCTTTTTGATTCCTACATAACAAAATGTGTCGTAAGAGAAACTGAAACAACAGTATCTATGCAGTAGCCATATTAGTACGATTTTTATGAGAGCTCTTCTTCTGAACGTTTCCCTATTGCTTCCCCACTCATATATAATTGCATTGCATTGCAAATTTCTATTCACTGGTGAAAATATAACTGTAATCTGTAATTATTTCATTTGAACAGCGTGCTTACTAGAGGACGCCAGGGCATTGATTGCATACGGATGATAGATCCGCCTCTGAAAACCAAACTAAGCTATGTAATTAGTTTATATTAAGCGGTTGATCCACATAGGCGGAGTCATATTAAACGGCTTATTCAACATATCTGTACCAATTTCCTAATTCTATGATATATATGTTTATATTTAAGTGTGGGTAGTGGAATTAATTACCAAAGCTCACTTAAAAAACAAAGTCCGTCCGTTGCCCATAGAGTATGTAGACTTATGTTGGTATGCACCGACATTTAACCAACAGAGTAATATTTTTTCTAAAAAGTAGAGATTTGGATATTGGACTTGGTCTTGTACCAACCAAAAACCTTGGGACTTCTAGTTCTTCACTTTACTGGCACCTACCCAGGTTCTATACAATCGCCTCTACGCATGTCTTCAATTGCCGTATTATTGACTTAGCTGATTTTTTAGGAACTCTTTTTGCCTATGGCTATATTTTACTATCTTGAAACTTGATTACAGAAAAATACATTTTAATAGCAAAATTGTTTGTATCCGTCATAAACAGATTAAGCATGTTTTTATTGTTTGGCTAAATTATAGTCCAAATTTGTGTTTATCAAGAATTAGTGTTTGGACACCAGGTCCCACTATTTACTTGTGATACTTAAGTTTTAGGGTTCAATACTTAAAGGCATGGACGAAAGATGAAATGAAATGGAATTTATTTAACAATAGTTTTTGTCCGCGGCTTCGCTTGTGTTGCGTTGCAGTATATTATTTCGGAAAAAAACGTAGCATATGTGCTATTCCAGTCTATAATCTATATTGTATATGCCAAATTTCAGCCATATCTGTTTAGCCGTTCTGGCAATAACACTTCACTTTTCCCTCACCACATACTTTCTTCACCACACTCTTTCCTCACCATACTCTTTCCTCACCACACTCTTTTCTCACCACACTCTTCCCTCACCACACTCCTCCTTCGCACGGTTGATGATCCTCAATTGCATTAACTTCGCTAACAACAAAAAATTCTACGGTACAAGGGTTCAGTAGTTTTAACATGGCTTTTTAACAGACAACAAATATTCTAATTTTTGAAATCAACTGATCCTAATTACACCCTGTAATTTCTTTGTCTCACAGATTGTTTATATTATGCATTATATGTTTCGACGGAACTTAGTATGTGCCAGTCCGACTCGTAGACAAATTTGTCTTAAATGTAATGTGAACATAGGCAAGCTCATTTTCCTGCAATTCAAAAACAATTATATTTAAGACAATGTACTTTAATGCTTTCGTCACTATGATATGCGAAATCTTGTCTAAATGACAGGAAATCGTTTACACTTGAAAATTACACAGAGATTTTGACTCGGGAATATACAATGTGTATTTTAGTCAGCCAATGTCGCACTTGAAAAATGATCCTGGCTGGGTCCCGTCCTGTAGCCAACATAACAATAACAACAATATTTGTTGAAACCATTATTAAGTGTCTGTTTGTAAGATCAGAATAACAGCTTCTTACTAAATGCATATGAAAGTACGGTACCTATATCAAGTTTTTTTTTCTGTCTGGATGTTCCGGCTAATCCCTGAAACGGTTCAACCGATTTTAACGGGACTTTCAATGGCAAATAGCTGCTTTTATTATAAATTATAAATAAAAGTAACCTAGGTTACTTTTATTTATAATTTTAAGAAAAAATATCCACGCAGACGAAGTCGCGTCCTAGTATATTATGAAGGTAACATTGATTAAAACGTTGACAGCACTGTTTCTTTTAACCGTGCAAGCAAAAGTCGACTTTAAGGTGACGAACATTTGAATTCCGTGAGTGTACATAATATACACAGTCTTTATACAGAATGGCGCAATAGAACGTGCATATTGCATCATCTTTTTTCGCGGGGTAGAAAGTGCGCGGGCGGGGGGAGCCTGCATCGTTGGGTAGGCGGGCTCATGGAGTTTTAGCCACTATGAGTCACTTCGACGGGAAGCGTCGCGCATTTTGCGTGCGCGCATTTTACGAGAACTCTCGTTCATACATCGTTACTAGGCGTTTATATTGTTCTGAATATGGACTACGGCAAATTAGTGAAGCTCCGAGTGCTAATTTAATTAAAATATGGGTACAGCGTTTTGAAGACACTGGTTCAACGTTTAAACCACAAGCAAAAGGTCGTCCAAGAACATCTAGGATCGACGACAATATTGAGAGAGTTATGCAGTCTGTACGAGGAGATCCACAAATGTCTACTCGCAAGAGATCGTCTGTCTTACACTTATCGCGACGAAGTTTGCAACGAATTTTAAACTTGGATCTTAAACTGCATCCTTACAAGCTGCAGTTAACACAAGAATTGAAAGAGTCTGACTTCGGAGCAAGGCTCGCATTTACGAATGAAATGCTTAATCGATTTTCCAATTTTGACAATATCCTTTTCTCAGATGAGGCCCACTTCCATATCAATGGGTTCGTAAACCGTCAAAATTGTCGTTACTGGAACAGTGAGAATCCCAAACTCAAGCACCAGAAACCACTGCATAGTCCTAAAGTGACAGTATGGGCAGCAATCTCTGGTAGAGGAATAATTGGACCGTTTTTCTTTGAAAATGCGCGGGGGCAAAACGTCACTGTTAATACCGAACGCCATGTTGCGATGTTGGAAGGTTTTTTAGCTCCAGAGCTTGAAAATTCAAGAATAGTGAATTCTAGAACTTGGTTTCAACAAGACGGAGCTACCTATCACACACATCAAATGACTCCATGGCGGTTGTGAAACAGATGTTCCCTGGCAGACTGATTTCGAAAAGAGGTGATATCCCATGGCCCCCACGTAGTCCAGACGTGACGCCTCCTGACTTTTTTTGTGGGGATACCTCAAAAACAAAGTCTACAGCAATAATCCGAAAAACATAGATCAGCTCAAGGAGAATATCCGTGGTGAAATGGCAGCAATTACACCAGCATTACTGAAGAAAGTTTTCAATAACTTCCGTTTGTGATTAGAGGAGTGTCGTCGTAGAGAGGGTCATCATTTAGACGATGTTATTTTTGAAAAATAAACTTCAGTTATTTCTTAATAATACCTCAGTTTTATTTTAACTATACCTTTTGTATTTATTTTCTAATCAATATTTTAAATATGCACGTTCTATTGCGCCACCTGTATATTCAATGTACTCTTTGATATACAGTGTGGAGGTTACGTTAGGTACATACCGTAATGTGCTTTTCTAAGAATTGACCTGTCGAATATTGGCTTAATCCATTAATGCCGTAGCATGCTATATCTAGGATTTATATGACCCTAACAATTTCTTTTAATCTATTATTACTACTACTATTGTACGAAAGTATTAAAAATCTGGATCAACCGGAACGTTTAGCTATTTCGTTGTTGTTGTTGTTGAAATTTGCCACTAAGGCAGGCAAAGGACGTACTCCATACAGCCTTGTCAGTTGTATTCATTTTAAAGAAGTCATCGTTATTATAAAAGGCCTAAGCCAAGTCAAATGTAATTTTATCCAATATATCTATAATGTATTGTACTCTGTGTCCATTTCCATTTTTACAAGTCCAATCCAGTCATAGTCAAAAATTTATAAATAATTTTATAAGTGTCCGGGTTTCTTAATAAGTCCTGGGAGGAGCGCGGGATCTCTCCAGGGTCGTTATAAATCTTGAGGAGTGAATCGATCATCACTAGTCTAGCCATTGAGAAATGAATACAGTTAAATAAGATATGATCAATTGTCTGATCTTCTGCATTGCAATAATTACATGTGGGTGATGAAACAATTTTCATTCTAGCCAAAAATGCATTGACTTTACAGTGTCCAATTCTTAGCCTGCAGACAGTTGTATAAAACTTTCGTCCCAAGTATACATTAGACTTCGAAAACCACGGAGTAATTGGCTTAGTAGAATTAATAATGTGGGAATGCCACAATCCTTTTCCATTATTGTTTTGATCCATTTTAACGCTTTCCCAATTTTCATTAATTTTGGTCTTCAAAATATTATAAAAATCTGTATAAGGGATGGCAATACCATCGGAAACGTTCTTGTTGTCACTGTTATCATTAGCAATGTTATCTGTATTACTGTTTACAATGGCCCTGGCTAAGAAATCCGCGTGCTCATTTCCTTGTACACCAATGTGAGAAGGAGTCCACATAAATATAGTTTTAATGTTATTTTCGAAAAGGTTCAACCATGTTCTTTTGATTTCATATATAATATAATTAACACTAGTGCTCAATTTACAGTTATTAATCGCCGATAAAACGCTCATGGAGTCCGAGATAATCAACCAATGTGAAGAAATTTCTTTATGTTGTTGTACGTACTGGAGTGCAAATAGAATTGCTAAGCATTCGGCTGTAAAAATTGAAATAGCCGCTGGTAGCTTAATTCCATGTCCAAATTTTATATGAGGTATGTAAAAAGCACAAGATACATTGTTTCCTTTCTTCGAACCATCCGTATATATGGAAATATAATTGCTATATTGATTAATCTGTTCAAGAACTTCTTCTTTACATTTTAGATGATTCTGAATTACGACATTTATTTTGGAAAGTTTACTTTCAAATGAGCCTCTATAGCAAGGCCAGTTAGTATTTGCTCTATGTATATTATAATTCTGACCAAACTGTATTATTTCAGAGAAATCTTGAAGTATAAAGGGACTGGAATCATTCAAAGGAGAGAAGCTATTATAAAAATGAAGAATTTTTTTAAACAGAGGATGGCCCATTAAAGAGAATATCTTGATTATAAAACGATACTTAAGATATTTAAATCTTAGAGATAAAGGAAGAATATTGCATTCTGCTTGCAATGAAATAATAGGAGATGTTCTCATGGCACCAGTGATAAGTCTCAAATTATTATTCTGTAAGACTTCAAGCTTATTACATAGTCTTTTGTTGGATCCAAAACACAAAAATGCATATTCAAAATGACTACGAACAAGAGATTTATACAGCATGAGTAATATTTTTGGATCAGCACCCCAGTATGTCCTAGCTATAGCTTTTAAAATATTAAAAGCTTTGGATGCTTTGCAAACAATGGAATCCACATAATTTGTCCAAGAAAGATTTTTAGAAAAAATAACACCAAGAAATTTAACATTACTATCTATAGGCAAGCGATTTTGGTTATAATATAATTTTACATTAAACGGTCTATGTTTATTAAAAATTACAACCTTGCTCTTATCTATGCTAATATCAAGATTTAAGTAAGAAAAATAAGAATGAAGCTTAATTAAACAGTTATTAAGAGTAACAACTAGAGAGTTAACATTTTTGCCCGAAATGTAAATAACTAAGTCATCAGCATACTGTAGATTGGAGACAGATGGACTCAATATTGAATTAAGCTTATAAATATACAAAACAAAAATCAAAGGACTAAGAATCCCACCCTGACAGACACCCTTGTGAGACAACCTAGGCCCAATTAACTCACCACTCTGATTTATTTTAACAAAAACTTGTCTTTGATGTAAGAAATTAAAAATCCAATTTATTAATTTTATAGGTATACCAATAGAACCTAACTCTGATGCAAGAATATGATGGTTAACATTGTTAAAAGCTCCAACAATATCAAAAAATATGCCAATTAAAACTTCCTTATTTCTAAAAGCATTGTAAATATCTAGATGCAGATGCGTAATACTTTCTCGTGCTGATTTCCCACGCCTAAATCCGAATTGATTGGATGGCAATAAGTTATTACTCTCTATATAAAATTCTAGACGTGATTTTAAAAGCTGTTCAAAAATCTTACCCAAACATGAAGTGAGAGTAATAGGCCTGTAAGAATCTGGAAACCCAGATTCTTTCCCAGGTTTTAGAACAGGAATAATAATGTCAATCTTCCAGTCACTTGGAATAAGGGATTTGTCCCATAATAAATTTAAGATGCTTAAAACAACATTCCTGCAGCAAAGTTTGAGCTTTTTCAAAACTTTATAAGAAAGACCATCATATCCACAAGTAGTATCTTTCCTTGAGTCACAAGCAGCATTGAATTCATTTATAGAAAAAGGTTTAATGAGATAGTCTAGGTCTGCAACATAAGCTGTGGAAGATGTTGTCAGAGGTAATTCAACTGTATCTGCAGTATACTTGTTTAAAATTTCATAAGCCCAGTTGAGATCAGTACAAGAAGAGTTCACACGGGGAATGTAAGTTTTATTAAATTTCCTAATTTTATTCCAAATGAAAGTCAGTGGAGTCTGTCTGTTTATGGATTCACAAAAAGTTCTCCAGCTTAGAGTTCTCTCTGTTTTTAGTACTAATTTCTTAAAAGCCTGTAACCTTTTGAAATTTATATAATTAGATTCAGTAGGGTCATTTTTGAATCTAACATAAGCAGACTTTGAGTTTAATACTGCTTCAGAGCATTTGTGATTCCACCAGGGAAGAGTAAGTTTCCTATGTTTTTTGTTAGACTTGGAAGAATTGCAGGAATGTTGTTGTAAGGGCATAGACTGCTGAATAGCCACTTTAAATAGTTGTGTAAGAGTGTTATAAGTATTTTGGGGATCACTATTATCAAAATTGCAATCATGTAATAGTTTGTGGGCATGTTTGGAATAATCAGACCAATTAATCAGAGGACTGTTTGAGGAAAATTTTGGACTGGTATTAGAGTTATTAAATCTTACACTGTTAAAGAAAAAATTGGAAAATACAGGGAAGTGGTAGCTCCCTGAGGGGTCATCACCAACATACCATTCTGAGGAAAGAGATAAAGATGGAGAAACTATAGTTAAATCAAGAGCATTTTGACGCCATCTATGAGAACCTACAGTTGTTTTATCTCCATTATTAAGAATAACAAGGCCAAAATCATCAACACTTTGCAAAACATCAATTCCTCTTGCGTCTGTATAATCACAACCCCACGCAGTATTTAATGCATTAAAGTCACCAGCAACGATCATTGGTTCAGGGAGACTGTTAAAAAAATTATCTAATTTTACTTTACTAAAGGAAGGGGAGCATTGCTTAGGACTATAAAAAGTAACTAAAGTAATAAGTTTATTGCAAAAACTTAACTGTATGGCAATATTTTGTAAAGAATCATCGTAAAAAGTGTCAAGTTTTTTAAAAATTAATGAATCATGAATTAAAATAGCAACACCGTTATGACTATTACCAGAATCCAGACGGACAATATTGTAGCCACGGATAGAAATGTTATGATGAGATAGTAACCAAGTCTCACAAATAAGAGCAACATGTATTTGATTCTCATATAAAAGCTGTGTAAACAAGTAGCGATTACTAATTAAACTCTGTGCATTCCATTGTATGATTTTTAAACAATCCATAAAGATATTTATTTAGTACTTTTAAAAATATCCATGAGAACATCTTTAATAAACTGAGATGAGATTGATTTGTTACTAGTTCTATTTTCCGTTATTATTTTGACTATTGACTTTGTCATGAGGTCCATTACATCTACAGAATTAATTAAGGAAAGAAACTGTTCAGATTTGGATTTAGGGGGTAATGAGGGAAAAGATTTCTCATTGAAGAGGTCATTAAACTTTCTTTTCTCAGCCTGCTCTTTATTTTCTACAATCATTTTCTTTTTGATTGGGCAACTACCAGACACACTAACATGTGGTCCCTTACAGTGTACGCATACTGCTTTATCAGTGGAAATTGAGCACTCTTTGTAAGTGTGTGGTCCAGAGCAAATCGAGCACCTGATGGCGTTCTTGCAAAACTTAGCCATATGACCATATCTTAAACATTGAAAGCATTGTTTGACTGGAGGTATATAAGTAAACAATGAAAAACGCCAACCGTGAATATCCACAAATTCTGGTAATACAGATGATGCAAAGGTAATTACTACAGTACCTGTAGGCTCCAGAGAAAATCCTGAGTCCGTAGTAATTTTTCTCATTATTCGGCGTACACATATGATCTTCCTGTGGCTGGACAACAGAGTAAAGATTTTTAAATTGGATAAATTCAAGGGAACATTTCTAATAACACCTGAGACTTCTGTGCTGACTGCTGGGATACTAGCTTTAAATTTATAATCCATAAGAAAAGTCTTGTTGTTTAGAAATGCATTTGCTAAATTAGATTTTTCAAAATGAATTCCAATCTTGTATTTGTTCATTGATTGGAGGTATTTAATACCCTTAATGAATCGCTTTAGGTGGCTAGCTAAAGAAATCATGTCTCTAGTTCCGATAGGTTTACCCTGATCTGCAGACTCCAGGAAAACAACAAAATCAATCAGAGGTGAATCCTCGGGGTACCGTCGTGTGTAGTCAGTAACATAGTAGGGTTTAAACTTATCCTTTTCCGAAATTTCAATTTCTTCAGATACGCTGCTACTATCTGAAACCTCGTCCGGCCAATCATTGGAATTCCCAGTTATGGGACGTTTTTTCTTTTTGGGCATTATGCCCTAAAGTAATAACGAACTTTTTATTTGTAAGTTAAGGTAAAAAGATACGAAAAATTAATTAATAATTAAGAGTTGAAAAAAAGCGCCTTCACAAATTAGCAGTTCCCGCCTTTTTTTCTTAGCTATTTCGACATTGACTTTGACAATTGTTGTATAGGTTTGTTTTCATTGACGAATAAAATTTTACTTCGAGGTTCAGATTGGTGAAAACTCCATTAATAGAAACATTTCAATCCAATGAAAAGTGCAGATTTTCTCTGTAACCAATCAAAGAAGATTTTAATGCAGATTTTGACAGTTTTGAATTATTTTTGATAAGGGAAACAATCGTCTGTACTTTGTTGTATTGATCGTCGAAGCAAAATAAAAGATTTAAATTTATATTCTTACTTTTCGAAATTTCGGAAACAAATTCACAATATTGTCAATATTCCCAGTTTTTTTCTTCAATTATTTAGTAATTATTATTCAGGTATCGTATTCTGTGTAATATGACACGTTTAAAACAACTATTTTTTTATTTTATTACTAGTATCTAAATAGCTGGATAATTGTTTTTATTCTCTGAAGCATACAAATGGACAAATGGTCGACCTAATGGAAAGTAATCACCAGAAGAAACCAGCCAGAAATTACTATTCAACACTATGTCTTGTTCTTATGGCTATTTCTAATCTTTTTTTTTTTTGCAAGCTCACTAGACCATGTATTGCGGCTTATAGATTACGTATTCCTATTAAATTTTCATTCATATAAATGAAGTCGTTTCTGAGTAAATGATTGTGAAATACAAGGGTGTTGTTTATTATATTTTAATGTTGATTGATATTTAAAAACTACCTGGATGGTCTCTGGTCGCGTTTTAAACATATCTTTGAAAGGAATGCAAGGTTACTAGCCACTGAGCTACTTACCAACACTTTTTGTATGTATTTTATGTGTGTAATGCTTAGGTAACAAATAAACTCACTAAGACTTGTGACATCCACAGTTACAAACATGCTCCCGTGGAACTACTATGAACAGGACATACGTAAACATCAAATTGACACTTTAAAAATTTTCAATGACAATGTCATAGAAGTAGTTGAGAACACAGACTACAGGGTAGACTTCATTGCAGATGGCAAGAATATGTCGTTAAATGTACTCCTAGGCACAGAATTTCCAAAGGAAAAACCAACCATATATGTTAACCCTGCAATACCTCATCCATGGATAGCGGAGAACTCGAACCAAGTTGTTGGTGCTCCAGGCCTTGTGAACTTTACATTGCATTCCGATTTAGGACGTGTAGTCCAAGCTATTATAAGAGAGTTTCAAAAGTGGCTACCCAATGTAACTGGTGATGAAGTGAAGTCGACAGAAATCAGTCCACAGTCTAACTTTAGTGTACAGTCATTGATGTTTCCGGAGTTGAGTGAATTGACTGTTGAAGAGTTGCAAGAAATATTGGAAAACACAGATCTGCAAGTAAGTTAACTCTGGATAGGTATGAGACACTTTAATTTATTATTTATGATATGGCAAATGTTGTTTTGCCTTTAAAATTATTTTTAGTAATTTTAAGCAAGTTAAATGATTACAGTACTAATATCGCTATTAAAAAAAAGGGGTTGATCGTAGAGGGTTGAAAATTTAGGGTTGTATGTATTTTTAAATGTAGTATCAGAAAAAAATAACCAAAAATTTTAAAAATATTTAGGGGTGGACTACCCTTAACATTTAGGGGGATAAAAAATAGATGATGGCTGATTCTCAGACCTACCCAATATGTACACAAAATTTCATGAGAATCGGTCAAACTGTTTCGGAGGAGTTTAACTACAAAGACCGTGGCATGAGAATTTTATATATTAGATCTATTTTAACTTGCCATACACCTTGCTATCAAATCTGGGACCAAACTAACCTCCATATAACAAAACTCATTGCAATAAATGTCTTGGTATAACAAATATTTTCTAATCTCTTTTAGGTTTCTTATGACAAAGTTACACTGTAATTATTTAATATTGATAACATAATATTGAATCAATGCCTTGCTTTGGTCGCTACACGAAAATTACTTGATTTTTTCAGGGCTCACTTGCAATCTATGTGCATTTATGTTTTAAAAACATATCTATAACACTATTATTCCCGATAATGATGTAATGTCTACCGTGATGATACCTTAACGGCACAGCGGAAGATCAGCGCTGGTTTTAACCAACTGGCATTATGCTGAATCTGATGCCCCTTTTGGGACAAAATTATATTATTCTCGTTTTAATTTTTAAGTACTTATACTGTGTGTGTTATATTTGTCCTAAATAAAATTATTTTCTTTCTTTCTTTAAAAATATTCTTCAGCAGAAATTAGTTTAAATGTGCTTTTATGATTTTTTTAAAATTCCAGGATAAACTTTTAGAGAATAATCCCCAGCTATTAGAGCTTGATATGGAAACTGAAGAATTAATGAGTAATATAGAAGAAATTGCTCAAGACAATATCACAAAGCAACAGACACTGGATGAGTTGAAGACTGATGTTATTGATAGGTAATGTAACACTGATTGATAATAATCTGTGGTAGCTTAGTGGTTAGCTAGCACACTCAAGTCGTAAACTCGAATGGTGGAGATACTTTCACACTATTATTGACTTCTAAGGAAAAAACCAATAGTATACTTCATTGCTTAAATATAGACTAAAAAATAGCTATTTTTGAACATTTGTACACTACACCTTCAGTAATCAGGGTTTGCACGTCATTTATCATATTTATATCCGAGACAACACTAAAGATTTTCAGTGTGAGGTTGTAATTATAGTTTGGTATTTTGTTGTACCCAACCTCTAAATTTTAAACTATGAGATAGAAAATTCTGAAAGTATTGAAGGTAGTAGTAACACTTCATACAATACTTAAATGAAAATTGATATGAACAGATTCTGGCAATTAGTAATAGGTGTAACCAGTTGACATTTATCACGTCACATATACCACTTTCCATTAGATGGGCCATCAGCCTGTTTGATAGCTTTCACAATAAAAACCCTTTGATATAATACGGCCGGCGTAACTTGGCAAATGTGAACATAGGCTCTGCGAACTTTAGCGCATGTACACTCATGTGATAAGGGCATACGACTCATCAGTGCATACAATTGGTCGCCCTTCAACCCTGTATTTTTTCATTGCTTTGTACTAGTTGGTCACTGTATTTTCTTCAGGAGTTTCCATGCAGTTCGCAGTTGCATGAGTTCGCAGAGCCTATGTTCACATTCGCCAAGATACGCCGGCCGTATGATACCTATATTATAATAAAAAGTAACTAGTCCGCGCCATCTTGGGCCATCCGCCATATTGGATTTACAGTGCAGTATTTTTTTCGTGTTCTGCCCAGCGAATCTTTTAATATGATATCTTTTTCACAGGAGTGCACAAAAATCTAGTCTGCCATCTGGTACCGTCCCCATATTGTCCGTCATTTAGCTAATCGTGTATTGTTATCCAAAATAAAGAGTATACAAAATTACAGTCGGTTGAAGATTATTGTTTTAAAATTCAGTAGCAAGGTTTAACCCGACCATACCTACATACTTACAAACATTGCAAGCTTGTAAAAACGCGTCCGATTACAAGCCTCGGCGAAAGGCTCTCGTGCGACGACCGCGTAATGTCCTTACGGACAAGGTCGACGCTATCACAAAACGGCTGGCCCGGATCAGCCCGCCCGCGGTTAGGACGGCAGGCTGGCAGGCACCGACAGACAGACATAGACGGCGGCGTCTCAGACAACGCCAATCACGATCTCTCCACGTCCTCGCGACGCCAAGAAACATAGTCCCCCCACAGGATAAAGTAGGCGTGTTGCTGGGAAGTTTCTTCTCTCCCAGCCATAACACGTTGCGAAACGGCAGTAAGATAGGGTAGGCCGCCACAAACACCGATCCCGGTCCGCCGGGATCCTTCTTCTCGGGCTTTATATTACCCATCAATTAGTTCATTGTGTCGCCCATTGGCGGACATCATCAGATTCATCCCCCTCTCATGGCAACAGTCCAGCCGAGGTAAAACTCCTTAGGGAGCTCCCTCAAGCAAGTTGTCCCCGGGCTCGAACGCCTTCGCAAGGCGAAGGCGCTTGCCCCAAAAACCCCGGTAAAGTAGGTCTTTGGACCAACAACATAAAGTCAAGTCAAATAAAAAAAAAAGAATCAAAGAAGGAAAAACAACACACATGGCACTAGTACCTAAGGATAATATATATAGATATAAACATAAGGCCCACATTTCACATGCACTTCCTCACAACACCAGCATGTAACAGATACACTCTACATTAGTATAAATTAATATAATAAGTTATTCGTAAGGTACACCACAACACAAAAATCACTGAATTAATGTCACACACAATAACAAAAGTAACCAATAAGTGTGTATGAACTCTAAAACTTTCTTAGAAATTAAGTTGTAAAAAAGTAGTAGTAAAGAACACACAACCTGGGTATCTTCAAGTAGATAGCTTCTAAGTAAATGTATCTTCCCTGGTATCAAACGAGATCATGGTCAAAAGATACATTCTTTTGATATCTGATTTGCATTAAAATAAAAGTTTTTGCTTTCTAGGATATCAACAATAGTACAGATGAAGATGAACTATGAAGAACTTAACAGGAGACACCAGAAATTGGCGGATATGTATGACCCTCATAGGATAAGGGACTGTTTGAAGCAGGCCGCCCTGAAGGCAGACGAGGATGCAGAAAGCATCGCTGAACAATTTTTGTTAGGTAAATATAAAGAATATACATACATAACTTCACGCCAGGTCCCTTGCGGGGTAGGCACGAACACAGAGCGCCATACAGGCTTATTCTTACACACCTCGCTTGCTTCTTTGACATTCATAGCTCTTGTCATGCACGCTCGTCTGTTCTTAAGGCTCCTGAAATCACCTTCTGATCAATTTGATCATGGAAGATGTGTCGTGGCCTTCCGCGACTTCTGCATCCATACAATTTTGCATTGTATATCTGTTTAGTCATTCTTTCATCATACATTCTATCATGTGGAAAGCCCGAACCACCGGAGCATTCCTTTCCTTACCTTCACCCTGACACTCTCTTTCTTACTTCGGTATTACGAACGCGGTCCGCGAGCGTCACTCCGCAGATTTTGCGCAGTGCTCGCATCTCGACCGCGTTTACTCTACTTTCATGCTCTCTATTCCATACCCAACTCTCGCTTCCATACGTGAGCGTAGGTACCAGCACCGCGTTATGTATGGCAAGCTGGGCCTTCTGGCTGAGGTTCTTAGCGCCTAGAAGTTTACCTAACGCTCCATTCACACTATTCCCCAAATTTACTCTTCTTTCTATGTCAGCGGTGTACCTTCCATCTCTGCTAAAAGCACATCCAAGATATACAAATTCATTCACTTGTTCTAGCATAACATCATCAACCATTATCCTTACATTCGTTCTGGTTTCTTCTCTTTCAAACACCATAACCTTTGTTTTCTTCGCATTCAAATGTAAGCCTCTCGCCTGACAGTCATCTTTCATCATTGTGACTAGTGTTTGCAGTTCTGATGGCGATTCGGCTAAAAGCACGGCATCATCCGCATAAAGCAAAGTGCTAACAACTAGATCACCCATCCTCATCCCAACACCCATCAATCTTAATCTCTGGAGACAATTGTCCAGATATAGCATGAACAGCAAACCTGCCAACTCCAACCAAGCACGCAGCCCTGCCGGACGCCAATATTGACGTCAAACCAGGCGACAGGCTGCCGTCCACCCGCACGCATGCCATACAGTCCTCGTAAGTGGACTGCACAGCACGCAGCAACTGGCCATCAATCCTATATCCGGGCAATATGTCCCAGAGGTCCTTCCGCACAACCCTGTCAAATGCTTTCTCTAGACCCACAAAACCGCAGAAAACCTTCCGGCCCACAGCCAGCTGCTTCTCCACGATATTGCGGAGCGAGAAAACTTGATCCATACATCCCCTTCCATTTCTGAAGCCTCCTTGTGCATCCCACAGTAATCCATCGGATACCACTCTCATTCTCCTTTCAATAATCTGCGCATACATACACTTTAGTTGCTGTGCTGATCAAACTGATGGCTCTGTAGCTGGCGCACTCCATACGTGACCCTTGCCTTTATACAAGGGACGATGACAGCGCGCCTCTAGTCTCGGGAACCTTTCCCGTCCTCCAGCACAAGTTGCATAAGGACAGGAAAGCGTCCCGGACGCAGGTTCCACCATATTTGATCATCTCAGCAGACATACTATCGATTCCTGCTGCCTTTCCATTTTTCAGACTTCTTATCGACCATTCGATCTCTTCCAAAGTGATCTCGGATGCTGACTCCTCGGAGTCGGTCACAGACTCGGTCGTGGTGCCAGCATCCGGGATGTTATCATACATTTCTCCAAAATATTCACTCCATCGCGCTAACTCCTCTTGTGGGTTAGTAAGAATGTCCCCCCCCTGCTTTAGATTTTATTCTTTTCATTCTGGAAGCTGACGAACAACCCAAAACAACAAATAAAGAATATAGTTTAATAATAAATAGAATAATACATTTTGTTCGCAAAGTGATGTAAGGCAATAATGTAAATAAGTACAATAGAATATTTATTGACCAACAGATCTTATTACCAAACTAGTATAAATATGATAAATAAAAGAAAATTATTCAAATTAATCAATTTGTTAACGCACATCACTATCAATCATACAAACTTATTTATACATCACTATCGTCTGCCATTTTGTCAACGACACGCGCGTGTAACATACAGTGCATACAATAATGAAAAATTGAGGTAAAACAATCCCCAACACAGTTTGTTGCATAACTCCCAATTAATTTTATATTATTATTAATTATTGTAATTATCGCAAACTATCCATCTCCCGGGATGAAAAGTATCTACGTCCATTTTCGGTATTCAAATTACATATGTACAAATTACATCAAACCAGAACTAGTAGTTTTGCTGTGAAAGATAACAGACAGATTGAGTTACAATCAATTTTTTTATAGATGATGAATTATTACATCTTCTAAACTTGAGAAATTATTAGTCTCCGATGCACCCTTTCATCCCCTATCTCAACCCATTCTAGTTTTATTATCTATCCCGGTGCATCTGCAAACTACATAAATGATAAAAAAAACCCAAAAACCTAAAGTCTAAGAATGACAAAAGTGCGAAATAAATTGTAATAATAAATCCATCACACAACTTTTTTTTTACAATTTTTGAGTGACTATCAGCTATTCATATTATCATAATATCACATTAGGTGATAGTGAGCTATTAACGAGTCACCACAGATATAAATAAATTGAGATATCTAATCAGAGATCAGAGAATTAAAAACAAAGAGAAAAGAAATAATAATATATTCATTAAAAAAAACAGACGGTGTGTGAAAGTTATAACTTAACCTGCCTACCGCTGCCGTTTGCGTGAAGAAAGGGAAGCCAGATAGACTGGCGCCGTAACGCGTTACGACGTAACGAAGCGGTTTACCTTCCCATAAGAAGTTATCACTTCAAAATTATCTAACATACTAAGAAAACAGCTCATTACACACTAAAATCAAAATATAGATTATTTGTTATTATTATGTAACTTTTTTGTCAACCATACTGACCATCGATGCGTTGTCATGAGGCTATCGGCAAACCTTCTGCGCATTCTTAGTACTTTACACTGACTCAACCATTAATTGCTTTACGAGTTTTGCGGTTGCAAACATAGAATTTAAAATTTAAAAAAATGAAGATTTCGTTTAAAAAAACTGACTTCAAAAACAAAAAAACCAAAAAGTATAAAATAACTTATTTCCTTATTTAGCTATTATTATTAGCTATTATTCGTATGGGTACGAATAATATAATTTATTAGTCAGTACCCGTAAATAGTCACGTCGAATGCTGAGTTATTAATACGGTACTGTACGAACATTTATTATTAATACGGTACTAAATGTTCTTAAAAAGGCTCGGCCAAAAAGAACCTAACCTAACCTAATTAAAGATTGAAAATAAGTATTTTACGAAGTTCTTCCAATCCATACAAGAGCAGTCCGCAAATACTGGCGTATACTTTGTAGTAACATATAAGCAGATCTTGTTCCGTAATGTACAGCGCCAGTACACATAGGGACTAATCGTGTATGTGTCGGAAAATTATTTTTGGGTGGTTATAAAAAAAATAACCACGAAGGCTAAGGCGAGTGCTCCGCTTCGCTTCGCACTAACCTATATTAATAATGTTCCGATTTGTTCATAATAAATAAATGTGCCGTGTATCTATACCCCACCCTCATTTTAGAATTTATTTATTTATTTTTATTTTCATGTTTTCAATAATTCTTTAAAACATGTCATTAAAAAAAACCTAACCTAACCTAATTAAAAAACAAGCTAATCATCCAATTCATTCTTTTTTTTTTTTAATAATTGAATGTCTGTACGAATAAATATAATTTATTCGTCCAGTACCCGTACAAATAGTCCAACGTATTATTAATATATATTATCTAAAACATCTTAAAGTCGGTGCTTAGTAATTTTCAAAATATAGTAGTTTTTATGTTTTACATTTATTCCGTGTCGAACAAAAAAGAATCACGTAAATCGAATCATAAATCTCAGAGTAATCGGTGTACATATGGAACGAAAAGGAATTTTTTTTCACAAAAAATGTTCAAAAATTGAAAACTAATCTCGGAGTAATCGGTGAACATACATAAAAAAAAAACAAAAAAAAGATCCCGATGAATTGAGAACCTCCTCCTTTTTTGAAAGTAGGTTAAAAACACTTCGCCATTTAAATAAGAAAACTGGTGTACTAATTACTTTCAGGTAATATGCCAGTAGAGATGTTTGTATCGAAATTGCGGAGAAGCGGGCGCTCGGTCAGGCCCGGCGAGCCCGAGAAGAAAGGCTAGCGCACCAGCTAGCACAATTGGACAAGCCACGGCATAAACATTACAGATAAGATATCGGCCAAGTGCGTGTCGGGCTATGCATAATCAAGGGTCTCGTGAAGAGTTCATCTTCCACTGTTTATGTACTTTGGTAACTCAGGAAAGCATTTAAACAGAAATAACTTTTACCTCGAAAATGACTCAAAGGACCTTGTTCTATCAAGTTTTCGTTGAATGTGTTATTTTAGCTCTCCCAATTTATTTATAATTAGCAGATTGGCAGACATTGTCCTGCTCTGAAAAATTAAAAATGTGGGACCCGATCCCAGCGCCGCCTACCGGTTTTATTTGCCTAGCTAAACCATCCGGGAAACCACTCAAAATAATTCGGTGCTCACTTTTTAAAGCGAATTAATTTAGGTTTATGGCTTGGCAGCTAGGCCTTTAACCCAGATCTTAGTTTACAATATAGTTTCTTCATTTCCTTAAGCCTATGTGTATAGCACAGCTGAACTGTAGGTAATTGTAGCTACCGCCATTCAACAGAGTTCTTGTGACAACTTTTCAACTTTTTCTTCAGTTCCCGCCAAAAACTATTTTTTAAAGCGAAAAAGCACGCTTTTGCTTGTGAGGTGAAAGTCATTCCGTTTTTTTTAGTATTTATGGCTTGGCAACTAGGCCTTTAAGCCAAGTCATTCCTAGGAGACCGCAGACTATTCTAGTGATGAAGAAAATAATCGATGTAAATTGTTGTTGTCATTGTGACGCTTTTCAGTATTTATAATTACTATTGTATTGTAGATTTGTTATCGAAAATTGTATTAAATATGTTTCAAAAAATAGCATTGGTTTTTATTATTATATATGTTAATTATAATTTTTATTATTATATACTAGCTGTCCCGGCAGGCGACGTCCTGCCCGGTAAAAATAAAAAATAAAAATTTAGGGGTGGACTGCCCCTAACATTTAGGGGGATGAAAAATAGATGTTGGCCGATTCTCATAGATACCGGATAAGCACAAAAAATTTCATGAGAATCGGTCAAGCCGTTTCGGAGGAGTATGGCAACGAAAACTGTGACACGAGAATTTTATATATTTAGATATAAGGGTGGGCCAAAAATATCGAAAAATCGAATATTTGTTTCATAGTCATACTGAAAAATTAATTACGAAACACCTTTAGAGAATTCTAACCAAAAATGAGTTCTTAATTAATAAAGAGGTGTTCAGCGACCTACCGGTTCCAATCGTGAATCTAAATTTTAGATTCTAAACCATCCCGGAATCCACTTAAACACACAAAAATAATTTCACCTAAATCCTGGAATCCGGTTGCAGCGCCATCTGGTTCAAATTTGAATCTAAACCATCCCGGGACTCACTTGAACACACTCAAAAATAAATCAGATAAATGAAAATGAGTTTAAATGCAGTCACCATTGCCGAAATCAGCCGTGAAAGATCGAAACTGATTTTTCGGCTGATATTTTTTTATTGATGCATTTCATATTTTAATACTTATTATGCTATTCCGGACGAAGACAATTTCAATAAAACATAAAAATTGGTCCAGCCGTTCTTGAGTTATAAATGGTGTAAGATTAAAGTTTAATTCTTTTCAGAAAAATTCTTTTTTGCTTTTGGATTTTGTAGCTCCTGAACAAATAAAGTTTATAAAATGGGCATTGTATATTTTTGTAGGAAATTGAACAGTACAATAATGGTCTCTTATGCTTAGTCGATTGAGTGTTTCAAAGATATTAATTATCAAACTTTGATGCTTTTTACAGTTAATTAATTCAGAAAATTCCGTTTACGTTGATACTAGCCGCGCCTCGCGGTCTCACCCGCGGAAAATCGTTATATTTTGGATAATTCACACTATATCTATATAAATTATAGCCTATGTGTTATTCTGATGTGTAGGCGTGTAGGCTATATTATTGTAAAGTTTCATCAAAATCTATTCAGTAGTGTTTGCGTGAAAGAATAACAAACATACATTCTTACAAACTACGCATTTATAATATTAGTAGGATATTTCTACTAAGGTATATTTAGGTGTATTTAACACATAGTAGTGTAGTTAATAACAAGGTTAAATCTAGAGAAGTCGAACGCGTCCATTTAACGGCAATTTCGGAGAATTACCTTTTAGTATTTCCATACAATAACAAGTCTATAGAAATCTTGAAGACGACAAATCTCTGTGGCGATCCAGCTAAGTAAAGTAGCCTTTTGGGCACTACCCTTAAAAGGTGTTAAGCTCGGTTTTCTATTTGTTTTATTACATTTAGGAGGTTTAAGTTTAAGTTACAAAGGGAAGATTGGATAAACCGTTCTTAAACCTGCATTAACATAAAATGTTTTAATTCTAAACTTCTACTATTTAATTCATATGAGTTACGAGTAAGTTTGAAGAACCACAAGCCTTCAAACTTCTTTAACTATAGAGTTAAAGTAAGTTGAATAAGACTAATAGTTTTAAGGGATTGTAGGTAAAATAAATACAATATGATTATAATAACAGTATTAAATTCCATTTATTAAGATTACATTTTCTTAATTTGTACATAGGCATATTATTTATATTTATTCATTAAAAATACAATTGAAATTTGATTATTAATTAAGTTACTTAAAAAATAGGTTTCATTTATAGAATAAAATGTTATAATATTCACATTAAAAATTATATTCATTCAATCTCCTGGAGAGATCATTTTTTTATTATTATATAATAGAAAAATATTTTCTCTATTAATAGAAATTATTATAATAAATATAATTACTTTAGAAATTAACTACACTAAAAAAATAAAAACTATTATATATTGTTACGACGTGAATGCCAAAAAAAGACAAATTCACACCTGTAGACATTTTATTGGCTTTTCGGCAATTGGACTTCTTTTGTTTACTTTGTGTTTAATTTAATTTTTAATTAGAAAACAGTCGTGGGTGTGGCTTGCGTATGCCGTATTTTCATCTCTGGGAAAATTATAAATATTGATCTTAAAGTTTCGGGAGTCAATACCTTTTTTTAGGAAATTTCCTCCCCTTTTCGAATCTTTTTTCAAATTTGAAAAATCTTTATTACTTTTTGAGATATTTGCAAAAAACTAAACCCCCCTTTTTTAGTTAATTGTTAATAACTTTTACAATTTTTGCAAGCGGAACTTCATTTTTTTCAAAAATCATCTAAATGCCATTCCGAATCGAATGACACCTCATTTACAATTTTCGGAGACTGCTGAAAAAAGTTGGTCCAAAGGCACTTGTTTACCAGTCTATATTCTGTGGCTAAGGATCTGACTCTTCCCCCCACGTCACAGACAATAAGTTTCAGAACTATTTTAGATCACTAAGAGCGCAGTATGCTGCCTCAACGTAGTCACTATTATTATAATTAGCATACGGGTCGCCTTTAAACACATTCTCATAACTATCCGGATTATTTTGCATATCAACGTAAGGATTTTCGACCTTACGCAACGCTTTTGGTATAACTTGGGCGTAAGTGTCTTGTACATTCACAACAGATGGCGTTGTGTCCTTAGCCGCAGAGACGTTGGCGTAAACGTCAGCGGCGCTTTTTAATTTACGTTTAGGCTCAGTGTAGATATCTGCTCCCACCCTTGTACAGGTAGGTTCTTCGTATGTTATATCTTCAGTCTGTCTCGTGTATGGCACGCTATATAACTCATCGACTTTCACTTGGGATCGAGCGATGCTATCCCAGTTAGGTGGGAACGGTGGCTGAGTGTTGTTCGACAGATTGTCATAAGATATATCTGTAGCTTCCTGAAAGGTTTACATATATCAATATTTATTTCAATTCCTCCTCTTAACTTTGGCACACCTACTTGTATTCTTTACCATTCTAAAACCATACATACATAGTCCTAAGTCATAATCAATTATATTATGCATGCCGTGTTTGCATACACAGAATTCAGTATTAAGCTATGAAACGGTTTAGTCAATAAATAAAAAAATCCTATTTATAATCTGTATTCAATTTTGCAGACCAATTTAAAAAAAGACTAAAATTTATTTTTGAAATATTATTATTGTACATCATCGATCTTGTACATACATATAATAAGTGGATAAGTTTATCACGATAAATTGTCAAATATTGAGAGAATTGCCAAAATAGTTTTTTTATAAATTTTAGTAAAATATCTCTTACATCGTTCGCAATTTCTAAAACTAAACTCATTTTTTTTTTATTAAAGCGTAACATTGTTTGTATAAACATTACAACTTGGTAATCATACGTCACATTTTAAACTATACATACATAACTTCACGCCAGGTCCCTTGCGGGGTAGGCACGAACAACAGAGCGCCACACAGGCCCATTCATACACACCTCACTTGCTTCTTTGACATTCATAGCTCTTGTCATGCACGCTCGTCTGTTCTTAAGGCTCCTAACATCACCTCCTTTAAACTATATCTTTAAAAATTATAACCTATGTGTTAATCATAAAAATTTGTTCAGTAGTTTTTGTGTAAAAGAGTAAACAAACATCCATACAAACCAAGTTCGTTATATTAATCTTACATAAAACAAATATGAAGAAAGTGTAATCTACTTAACTTGAGAACCCACACAAATTGTGTTTTTATTTCTGTCTAGCAATTGAAAAAAAACATAATTAATCTGTTTATATATTTGTTTGATTAATTACCTTCAATTTTCTTTTACGGTAAGAACTACGAACAAAACATAGTGTAGCAAAAAGGACCACTACAACGACAATTCCCGAGCAGCTATGATATATATGTTAAATGGAACACCTGGAACTGATAAAAATATATTAGTGAGCCTAGTTATACTAGGTGGTGAACGAAACATCGCCTCTACATTTTTTGTAATATACCCTCATTTACTCAGTGCCGGCCCATTATTAAACAAATAAATCTTGCCGGGTATGAAAACATATGCTCGCGCCGATGTGAACGCGCAAGATGATAAATTGTCTACAATGAACACTCATAGCCTAGAGCAGTATTTTTCAACCTTTTTCATGCCACGACCCCTTTAGTATGAAGAAATATCTCGCGACCCCCCTACACGTTCGTTTTTAATACGCTTTTATTAGCTTCACACATATGTTAGTATGTAACGAAATCTTTGAAGTTCAATTTGATTGATTTCCCGGTTTCCGATTGAGCTGAAATTTTGCACGTATGTGTATATCGCGTGACAATGCAATAATATGATACCATGGAGCTGATCTAATGATGGAGTCGGAAGGTGGCCATAGGAACTTCTGTACTAAACATGATAGACCCGTTGTGTTTGGGCTCGTTTTACTTGTCTTGGCTAGCATTCTGCTGCTACATGATATGCAGGATTTCAAAAGCTTGTATTTAAAAACCTTAAAAAAATCAACTAAAAAATGAAAAATAAATAATAGTTTAAAAAAAACTAAAAAAATACACTTTTATAGAAAATCCAACTAAAAATTAGAAAATGAATTTGAATAAATTTTAATTAAAAATAGTGTAAGAAAAAATCAAAAAAGCGTGGGGTGCATGGTATCAATAGTAATAATTATTTTATGAACAGATATGAGTAGAAGGGTTATTTTGATAATATCCTAAAAAGCACCCCATGCTTTTTTACAATACAATCATTTTTTCTTACACTATTATTAATTCAAATTTATTGACATTCATTTTCTATTTTTTTTTGGATTTTCAGTAAAAGCGTATTTTTTAAAAATAATATTATTTTTTCATGTATTTTATTTTGTGAAAAATATTGAATCCAACACATTTATTAATTTTCGTAATTAAAGTTCGACTAAATACATAATTAAGTACGTAAAACACATTTTTTTAGATGGAATGCGTCGCCAATAGATGACGCAAATCTACGCGCATACGTGGATGACCACGTCCGATGCAGCCGCCCCGAATAAATGAAAAGCGTTGCTATCGAGTAGCTCTTCGTGTATCTAATGCAGAAAAACCTAATACTATTGCCGAAAGTTTGATTTTACCAGCGGCTTTAGATATGGCGGAGATTGTTTGGCAAACAAGAGGTTGAAAAACTCAAAAGTTTATCTCTGTCTGACAGTACTATTCAACGTAGGATAAGCGATATGGTGACTGATGTTCGTGATCAAGTCATAGAAAAAATAACATATTTTTGTGTCCTTGCAATTTGATGAATCTACGGATATTGCAGACTTTACTGCAGTAGCTTTCCCAACCTTTTGCAACACCGCTACAGAAGCTTCGCGAGGGGGTCGCGACCACGCATTGAAAAATACTGGTCTAGAGCTAACCACCAAAATTCGAATCATAGTATTATATAAGGGCCCATTCGTGGTCCTGCGCGGCAATTCGCCTAGTAGTCCGCCGCGTAATGCAGGACTGAATGAATGTTTTTGTAGCCTGTATTGCGTCCTGCACCACTGAGCAGAATGCCTCTTGAGTCCTGCAAGCTCCGCCCACTGCAGGATAGGGTATATAGAATTGAAACTACGAACGAACGCCAACCAAATATTGTATGCACAACTAAAATTTATTAGAAAATACTAAAATATACGTATTATATCAAGAAAAGGGTGCTTCATTGAAGACTTCCTACGCTTTATTGTGTGAGGTAACAGTCGAGAAGAGCAAACACAGCTATTTTAGTAAAATTCAAGATCGCTTCTGAATGTCAATAGTATAAATAAAGACACTTTACTCAGTCTTCAATTTTTTACCAGCTATACACTGAGTGAAGATGTAGGGGAAAACTGGGAAATTTGCCCAGGTTGAACAATCTTTCAAAATTCTAACCAAAAATGATAATACTAAATTAGTAGGAATGATGAAATCATTGTCACGCACGAGAGGCCAATTATAACTAGGTATGCCGCAATTTTCTACGAGCGCTGGATAAAAGGTATGAACCTTTTATCGTGCAATCCAATAAAGTGTAAGTAATATTTTTTACGTTATGTCTGCCCAAAATAAAATTATTTAATTATTTAAAATGTTTGGTTTTAGATCGTAACTATATTATTGAATTTTGTCATTTTCCAAATCAACTTAAGAAAGACAAAATAGCCCAATTTAATTCTTTGAATGAAATTTGAAGTTTGGTCATTCCAACTCAGTACGTTTTAAGGGGAAAAAAAGCTAACGCATTTGCGCAACTTTTAAAGATACTCCAAAACTGTAAAGTTGCCTTTTCCAATTCTTAATTTGATTTTGAAAATTCGAGTCTTATTAGCTCGAAATATTTTTTTCAGTTTCAAGTTCAATTTTTGTAACTTGTATTGATGGTGGGGTGCTCATTATTTAAAGTGTAAAAGTAAATTCATACAGACTTATACATAAAAACTTCCAAATAATATTTATAGCCGTTGCAGTCGAAATTTCCCAAAAATCGCTAAAAAATTTGTAACTCGAATAACTATACATTTTAAATTATAATTTTAAAACATACATGGAGGTAATTGCGGTACCCATTCATGTCACTATTCTGGACACTCCATAGACAAGTATTTAATTTAAATTGTAAAAATTAAAAACTTCGTTTTGAAGTCGGTTTTTTTAAACGAAGTTTTTACTTTTATTTGTTACTTTTTAGTGTCTAGCTATGTATGGGTGGACTACGAATGGTGCCACGCTTCTTAAAAAATATAGGTCCCAAGAAACCGGAACAAAATAATGTTCGTAAAATAAAAACTACTGGGCCAAACTATGTCAAATTTTTAGAGGACCACATGGCAGCTATTCCGCGTCGAACAAAAAAAGAATCACGTAAATCGGATCTTAAATCACGGAGTAATTGGTGAACATACATAAAAAAAAGCAAAAAAAAAATCCCGACGAATTGAGAACTTCCTCCTTTTTTCGAAGTCGGTTAAAAATGCACTTAATATTGAAAAAAAAACTAGCAAAAGAAGTTCTAGAAAAAAACGTATGATGAAATACGTTTGAGAGTAAGGCCACAGATACTACAATAACACTCGTGATAGTGATAACAATGCAACATACCTTTAGCAGTCGTCTGTTTATCTGGAAGAAATTTCATATATTAGTAAGACAGCCATATATTAGTCATATATTAGGACTGTTACATTTAGGCACGTAGTTATTATGTAGATTTTATTATTATACTAGCTTTGGATTTTTACCTATCCCACAGGAACTCTATAATTTTTTGCGATCAAAAAGTATCCTATTTAAACCAGGTTTAAGCTACCAGCATACAAAATTTCATTTACATCGGATCAGTCGTTTCGGAGATTAGCCCGTACAAACAGACAGAGAAACAAAAAGTTAAAAAAAATCTAAATTAGTTCATTTCACTTCTTACATCCCCCTGATTCAGTTTTTAGCATTTTTTTTACATTGTACAGAAATTTATATAGGTATAGATATTTTTTGAAGTGATAAGTTCTTATGGGAGGGTAAACCGCTTTTTTACGTAACGCATTATGCCACCAGTCTGTCTGGCTTCCCTTTCTCTCACGCATACGGAGGCTCCTCCTCTCTCACTCTAACCAGCGCTAGGCATATTTCGGTAATTCGCTTAAATAATGATACTAATTATGTACACACACAAAATTCTAATGTACGTACATATTCAAGAATTGTAACTGAGAATAAAATATATTTTATCTATACATATAATAAAATTCAAAAAAGAGGTCAAATTTCTGTACAGTTAAAAAAATGCTAGAAACCGAGTTAGGGGGATGTAAGAAGTAAAATAGAACTAATTTAGATTTTTTCAAATGTCTTGTTTATCTGTCTGTTTGTACAGGCTAATCTCCGAAACGACTGTACTGATATAAATGAAATATTGTATGATGCTAGCTTATAGTAATCAATAAAATATTCTATTAATAAATAACCTTTCCTTACATTATCATATTAATATACATAACATTTAAGTCCTCCACCACTAACTAGTTAATGCAAGGCATTAACCAGTTAGTGGTGGATAGGATTTCTACGGCTTTGGAAGCGAATATCTCACCATCTGTATGTCAATCAATATACATGTATCAGTATACATAGAAAAAGTGATTTACAATTATTACATTATATTACATGACTGGGAATAAAACTAATTTTTGAACCCTCTGTTGTGGCAGCTACAAAAAGGTGTGTCACCAACAATTAAAAGAAGGAGGTTCTCAATTCCAGTGTATGTTTGTTACGCGATATCTCTGTAAATTATTGACCGATTTCCAATGTTTTTTATTCGTATGACTATACCTACTCCTGAGGTGGTCCTATTGTCACCAAGTCACGAAAGGATGTGATGAGTGGATTTCAGGGAAATCGAGAGCAACCCCTTAATATTATAGGGACGTACAACGTGTTCCATATCTATTTTTCTAAATATTTGCGTAACGAAAATGTAGGAAATAAAAAAATAACAAAACCGACTTCAAAAGTAACCAAAATGCAATTCTACAACATCTTGAGATCGATGCCAACTAAAACATAAAACAACAACAACAAATTTTAAAAAAGTATTTCCTATGTTTTGCCTTGCAACGAGTTTAAAAGGTTGCAGAAAATATTATTCTTTTGCTTTTTACTTACTTTTGATGTCAATTTTTTTGTCAAAATATTTATTACTTTTTAAGAAGTTCGTGCTTACTGCAACTGCTGATTGGTCTATATTTGTTTCATCTTTCTTTTTCAAAAGCAGATGTACAGTATGCAAAATAGGTGGGCCATCTAAATTTGAACGTGTGCAGGTGATATTTGTACCGTTGTGTTTCTCAGTTAAAGTGATGTTTAATGTTTTACCGGATTTTTTTTCACCTGAAAAAAATTTTTTTTTTAAACAGAATTTCTATCCGTGCAGAAACGGATAAAGAATACAATTTCCTGCGGCCGGGCGGCCTGTCGTAAGAGGCGACAAAACAACCCACATCACGTGGTAGAACATATGCTATTGGCTATCACCCCTGGTCTAATGTATGTCGCCATAACGACCTTGAGGTGTGTACCCGCATTAGCGACCACGTTCCAGTCTCCTTTAAGAGAGCAGCAGCGCATTTGTAGCACCTTTGGTGTTGTAAATGTCCATAGGCGATGGTAACCACTTTCCTTCAAGTGGGCCTCTACTGAACTCCTGCAATAAAAATAAAAATAAGAAATTTATATTTAGAAGATTTTGTATTCTATCGATCTATTTGTAAATGATTCGAGTTTGTACATTGCGTCTAAAAATGTAAAAAAAAATCGGACCAGACCATTCCGCAATTATTATAACTTTTGTCCGTCTGTCTTCTTGTTATGTTAGAGCATCGCCAAAAAAACTACTGAACGTATTTAAATGAATTTCAAGACGGAGCTAACTTATATCAAGGGGCGTATATAACTTAGGATAGTTTATAGCCCGATAAATGACTTCGTTTCTGGCGACTCTCCTAAGCATAACATTATCCGAAATCATGTCATTAAAAAAAATCGTGTAAAACTTCACTTTTATTTGTACACCCATTTGTTATGAACCCCTCGAAATGGATTTAGTTTCTTTGTTATTTATTGAGACTTTACCAAGGAACAAACAGTAAGTTATGTTTCTATGTAATTAACATAGAGCTAAAACTCTATAGTAATATTATAAAAGTGTAGTTTATCTATTGCAGAATTATTTTGTCCGTGCAGTTTGGGTCATAAATCATAGCTTGGCGACAGCCCGGCTAAGGCGGTGAGCATGTTGCGCGGGCGCAACGCCATTATCAATAAAAACTCATTCTTATCAAGGAAAGGTTATTATTTTTATAAAAATCATTATCTTTTTTGCTGATAATTTTAAACTTGAGATATAAGTATTTATATTTATTTTTAATATAACTTGTTACATTCTAAACTTTTGTACAAATAGTTCTTTTAATACATAGATACCTAATTAATAATTTATTTTAAATCATTATTAATCTTATTTTAATAAATACGTTATTTTAACTATTTTTTCTTTCATTTTTATCACTAACCCACAAAATGACAAAACTAAATACATTATCGATAACACTTATCGAAAACAATAATGCGCATCACTATGCCCGCCCATAAGGCCCGTGAGTGGAAGAGAGAGCGAAATACTCCGATTATTTATGACCCAAACTGCACGGAGAAAATAATTCTACTATAGTTATCTAGTAAGCATTATTTCTGTGTAATTTTTTGTCAGTAAATTGATTTGATTCTTTTTTCAAACCTAGCTCTGTTAGCGACATCGTTCGGGAGGGATTAACATTTATGGTTATATTGCACACAGTAAATTGAGACAATATCTTTATAACTATAATATGTAGTACGCCGCATTTCCAACAATGAGGTCGGCAACTCAGCATTCTGTGTTGGCATTTCCTCCAGCACAGTGCTGACTTTCAGTACCGACCCAATCATTGATTAATATTTGATCCATCGTGGATAACTAACTTAAGCAATAACATATTCAAATAATACTTAACGATATATATACATACGAACGCAAAAACACTTTTTTTTGTTTATATAAGTATTTTCTGTTTCTCTCATTTATTGCCGTAAAGGTATATATAACATTTATGATATTGTTACGAGTGCGAGACTCTAATTAAAATGCTGTTAGAATTACTATAGAGTTTATTAGAACTATATAGACACGTATAACACAGATACTTACAAATATAACCGAACACAACATGTCCAAACGTAATGCAGAAGGTCGTAATTCAATAACACGCGCAAAGTCCATCACTAAATAGATTACCGAATGTAACAAGTCTCGCCGTGATTGTGGTTCTCGCTTGACTTCCTCGTCCCTGAATTGGGCATTGCTTTATACTGAACAGATGCAATATGTCTTCCCGGCCGCGTGCTCCGAATTTCATAAAATCAGTTTGTGTCTTTAAATCCGTAACACCTGTCTAATGACTGGCATAAAATATTATAATACAAAAAAGGGCTGTATTCTAATCCCAAATTTTAAACACAAAGTAAACAAAAGTAGTCCACATGCCGCAAGGTAATAAAATGTGTTTTTACAAGTATGCAGGTGTGAATTGATATGATCTAAGTTTATTACCTTGGAACACCCATTCTATATGGGAATTAGTACTCATAGGATTAAAATTGTTAGGTTGACTGTACTCCAGTGTTAAATTTTCTCCATCATAATATGCATACAGCGCTTCTCTTTTCAGTTGATAATAGGTTCGGTTCACTGACAAGCCACTGATATAATCTAAAAAAAAAGAGTCTATTAATAAAATTATCAAGTGGCTTACTCTCAGACGTATCTCATCTCGTCATTAATAAGTTGACCAATTTGGACTTTCTTTTATTATACTATTTCCATTTCTTTATTTTCTCGATGACAGCTCCTGTGGAAACTTGAACGAGCCTCTTTTTTACATTATTTATACATTATTTAATAAAAATATGACGCTTACGCACGTACAAGGTCATAGCAGACTCGGAGAAACTGATAGGGATGGAGCTATCGATAAACGTAACACGATAACAGACCCGATATTTTTTTACAAAGTATAAGAAACTAAACTATTGCCGGATAATTTTGTACAAATTTATTAACTTATATTACATTTCAATACAAGCTGTAATTATATTATGTTGATTCTTTATTTATTTATTTTAATCAAAACCTGATGAATCGTCACTGTCACTCGATGAGCTCTCCCTAACATTTGTTATAACTTCTATATTATCGTTCCCGTAGTTCTATATAAACATATTTGAATGTTTTTGTTGTATTTGTCTTTGTTGAAAAAAATAATAAATACATGCGATCGATATCATTACTTATTTCGTCACAACACTACAACTATCAAATTAGAACTGTCATCGAGAAAATAAAGAAATGGAAATAGTATAGTGCATTGAAATGTTACATTAGGCTTGCTTTGATGTTTTTTGATGTGAAGCGGGGTGATTATAAGCATAAGGCTGTGAGGGCGCCACTCTTGCCTCCGACCGCCATCTTGAAAAAAGGAATGCTCAGGGTTTTTGCGCTGTATTTCGTAAGCTAGCATCCTTGCAGAAATTTTATAAAACAACTTTATTTTTATTACTTTTTATGGTAAAATGGAAAATAAAGAAGTTATACAAATATGGTCTTATAAAATTTTCAGTCATCAGTAGGGTTGCTAGTTAACGAGATACAGCGCGAAAACCCTTGGCATTTATTGTGAAGCGGAGAAAATACATTTCGCACATTACCGGGTCGTTTGCTAGGAATTGGACCAAAGCGATGAAAGGAAGCTACAGTGGCCACCAGAGTCAATCGTCAGCGTGTGCGGAAACTCGAATAATCAATACAACACTAAAACCACCCTCCTCCCATATGCCCCGCGCTTAAGGCAGGAAGAGCGTGAGACTTAGAACGTAGTTACTTACGGCCACGCTGATCCTAGCGCATCAGTGATTGAGAATGCCCCGGGAGAGGCAAGCTCACTTCGTGAACAGGGGGATGATCCTTGGTCCCCTAGATGCTGGAGGGACGGCTCGCGAAGTATTGGTACGTTTTATTAGTCGATGAATATTGAAAAGTTGCCAAAATTTGAAACATCTACTTCGCAAGTTTTGGTTTATAAATATTTATAAAAATCGATTGGAAATAGCAGGATACCGAAATCAGGCAAACCTAAGATTGAGACGATAGTGTTCAGCGATTTTGTCGAGATAGTATCTAATAGCAGAATCGGGTCCGAGGTTTCCAAGCCAACTATGTGTTTTATTCTTTGAATAATTTTTATTTAATTTTATTTATATTTTAGTAATCGAATCCATTTCCTCTTTACCTAAAGAAAACTGTCTTGGACACCTATATTGTTGGAACTGTTTAGAATGTTTTATTTTTCATAATTTAAATGTGTTATTATTTCTTTGTTTTTATGTTTGTCACTTGTGAAAATTTTTCTGTTCGAACAAATCAAATATAATGTTTTAGAAACGAATTTTATTAATTTACGTTTTCACTAATAAATGTATAATACTTAAAACAAATTTATATATACATACACTTATATTAAAACTTATCACTACACGTTATATTTGTAACCTACTATATTAGATGAAGCATCTAATAACAATTGTAGGTTGGAAATAAACAGGCTTTATTATGTATGTCTTTGACGACCACGGGCCATAAAAATGGCCCGTACATTTTGACGTAGAGGGCCCTTAACAAGTTTAATGTAAATGTAGCGACACTGACCGGCGATTATCCCCGTCTACACCATATAGTAATGCACCTAAGGACAAGCCCCGGCCAGTGTAGGACTATTGTGGGAAATGAGGACAAAAAGTACCGGGCTATTGGGGTGAACTGTTAGTGATACTAGCGGTCTGGGAATATGGGGACATGGCGTCTACCCGTCGCAATGTTTAGGGAACATGGAAAAATGGGCAGACGGTGACTTGCCACTCCCTGCATGCGCCCTAAAAAATGCCATGAAAGACGGGGGCAACATGGGTGTGAGTGGTTAAGGGGTGTAGAGAGGTGGGCTGCAGTTTCACCAAAGCTACTTCTGACGTGAAGCCATTTATTACTTCCACCCCTAGAGCTTGAGTCTTAGTTTTAGGGATCTCCACTCCGTGCCGGCTGGTTAAGGCAAGCCCGGAGTCAGGTACGAGGTGTCGCTAGTCACGTAAGCTTCGCCACAACCCCCCAATGGGTTATTATTATTATATTAATCGAAACCATAATAATGAAATCAGCAGCATACTTACAATCCATCGGACTTTGGTACTTGAATCTTATTATATGATTTTCTATTACTATACTATTGACATTATATACAGAACATTGCTGGTCTTTTGTAGGTTTATTTTCTTCTAGCTGTATAATTTCTGTTTCACTGTTACCACCTTCAACTGAAAAGAGTAGTAAGAGTATTTTAACCATTTTTTAGTGGTATTGTAATCAGTAAATTGCGTTACTAATGAAATGAAATATTTATTCTTGCATAAATGTAGTTGTATACAGATGTTATTCCTAGAAATTCATGGTTCGGCTATGGTTGGGAGCGCCGACGCGTGGGACGCAGCCGCCTTCTTCTGCGAGACCGTCATGTCCGCGAAGGAGACGGCGGAGCGGGAGAGGGAGCAATCCACCACGCTCCCCTCATGTCAGAGTCGGCGGCGGCGTCTGAGAGTCGTCCATGACGACCTCCAGTCGCCGTAGGCTACGGCCGTGCGAGCGACCGGCGGGGAAACCGGAACCCCCCCCCCGCACATAAAGGCCGGAGAGGAGAGGTAGAGAAGCCGAAGAGACCCAAATCTCCGGCTACCAAATGGAGAGGCCAGCCCGCAAGGGGCCGACCACCGTCCGTCCAGGCTGGTGGTGAATGCGTGAGCGAGCGCACAGCCTGGACCAAGGATACTCGTGATCGCTCAGGGGTTTTAGTGGGTATCCCTCACCGCAGCATGACAATAGTTCCCCACATCTCAACGTGGGGTGCTAGTGCCACCCCGACTTGGAGAATCCCACACACGGGCCGTGACCTTTCCTTCTCGCGCGGCCTACGGTCCTCAAACGGATTTCCCCTGTTAAAAAAAAACATGGTTCAGTACATTTTACCAGTTTCACTGGTGTGCAAGTAAGCAGGATCTTAATCGTCATTATTTAATTAGTTACTTCCTATTTATTTCATTAAGTACCTCTTATCCAACTTGAATAATATTTATTACCTTACCTTTATCTATTAATTAATAATATTTATTTCATTTATTAATTGTATAGATGTCTGTTTTTAAAATACTATGCAAAATAAAAAGCTAAACCAGAAGAGTAGCCAAAACGGAAGAGAGGATTAACATAGAATATTTAAAAGTAGTGTCAATCTTGGAAAAATATCAAATAGAAGTGAGTAATAGATTTAAAGACTTAATAATGGATGAGGATGTAGAAAATACGTGAAGCAATATGAAACACGACATTAAAGAAGCTGGAATAAAGATTTTAGGAAAAGCTAAAAGAATAAGCCGAAAAAATGGTGGTGGGGAAATAATTAAAAACAAAAGAGAACTTAGAATCCTAGCAAAGTAAGATGGCCGGTGGAAAGATGAGTGTGAAATCCGCAGAAAAGAAGCGAGAAGGAAAATGGAAACGGCTAAAAGACAGCATCTAGACAGAATGGTACAAAACATGGAAACCTTGATAAAATCAGGCCAATCGAGGAAGTTTAACCAGGAGTTGAGAACTATTAGAAAAGGATATCAACCAACTACCCGAACTCTGGAGGATGATTCTGGGAACCTTATCACAGATAATGAACAGATTAAGACCACGTGGAAGGAGTACTTTCAAAACCTGTACGGGAAAATGAAGATAATACTGCGGAGCTGGCTACCACATTTCATCTATAGTATGTCACCATGACAGCCTTGACTTGTGTTCCGGCATTAGTGGCCAGGTTCCAGTCCTCTTTTAGAGAGCGGCAGCACATTGGTAGGACCTTTGTTGTTATAAATATCCATAGGCGATGGTAACCGCTTTTCACCAAGTGGCCTTCTGCCTGTTTGCTAAATTTATGCAATAAATAAATAAAAAGTCTTAAGAAATAATAATAACTAAATAGTATAAAATATAACTTACATTTTACACTATTTATTTATTTAGGCACATCAACAGCACACACATTATGGTTAAATTACATATCATTCAGTACAAACTACCCGTATATATAAATTACTCTGTGATACAAAGGTTCTGATGTGTGGACCCATTATAGTATAGGATCCCGCTATACAACGACCTTTACCGAGATGCTAATTTGATGAAACCTATTTTATATATAATTAAAGGTGTCAATAAATATATTGCATATGAGTTGCCTAAATAATTTCAGTCCAGTATATGATTAATTAATAATTTAAAAAAAAACTAACACTTCACCGGTTTGTTTATTAAACAAATTCTATACCAATCGAAAGTATGTAGCCCATAGAATATGCAAATGTTAGGTTGCCTATTCTTTTCCGGTCAGAACTCTTGGAAAATTAAAAGGATTATACCTGGCTACCCGAGAGTTGATATTGACACATTTAATTAAATATAAAATAGGTTTCATCAAATTAGCACTCGGTGAAGGTCGTTGTATAGTGGGATCTTAGCCTATTAAAGGAGTGCACAGCATTTACAATTTAAATGTCAATTTCTAGTCATTTAATAAATTAATGTCAAAATTATGCATGTGACAAACACAAATATAATAAAAAGTTAATCAATGTAAATAATGTTGTCTAAATTAATAAGGAAAGGAAAAAAAATGCAAGAAGAATTAAATTAAAAATAATTATATAACTAAGTACAACTGTAAACAGAACGGCCTGTCAATTATTTTATAGTCGCAGCTGATGTCAACACTTTATTTTTGAACCAATTATAAGATTTGTGAAAAATATCAAGGTCATCTAATTTTTAGTTTAGACGGTTGTATGTATTGCACATTCTTGTGATAGGGCTGCTGAGGCCCAGATTGGTTTTAACCGGAAGAACGTAGAAGACTTTCGTATGTATACTATGGTATGCCCGTGACTTCATCTACGCTTGACTTGAAATTCCCGCGGAATGCCCGGGACACAAAGTACCGCAGCATTTGAAAAAAGAATATAAGCTGACGTTTTGGTGGAAACTGTGTCCCAATTAGCTAATTTTATGCAACTGAACAATTTCAAACCATTCCCGGGAAAAATCCCACGGGTTCCGGATATAAAAAAATCACACATTTTATTACATTAAATTTGCTATCAATCAGTAAAAAAAACACATTGGTACTCGAATATTTTTTTCCAATCTACCAACTTTAAATTATTCCAAAAAAATCCCGCGGAGTTCCCGGAATAAACAGTAGCGTACTTATTCTTATTAGGTGTCGATCAACAATAACAAACAGACAAGAAAGCATCGTGTTCTCCATCGCTTATATAGTCTATTCCAGTTGTTTTTTTACTAGCTTTAATGTACAGACACGGCATGCTTAGAGTGTTATAATATTATTATAGTTTGTTTTTAATTACCTATTCCGTGATCAGAGGCGTTGTAAAACCATAGTTGGTTTGAATTATCCGGATTTACTACTCGGCATTCTATAGTCAGTAGTCGTCGGAATGTAAAAATATAATTATAATAAAAATTAGTGGTTTCTTTGCTTATTTTCTCAATATTCTCTGGCGTTAGAGGCAATCCGTCGAAAAGTAATTTGGCTTCTGAAAGAAAAATATTTTGTTTAAAATCAGAAGATTAATTAATGAAATGAATGAATAGAAACTAGAGGGTGTTTTTTTTTTTTTTTTTTTTTTTTTTTATTGCAGGAGATCAGCAGACAGGCAGACGGCCCACTTGATGGACAGCGGTTACCATCGCCTATGGACATTTGCAACACCAAAGGTGCTACGAATGCGCTGCTGCTCTCTTTAGGGAGCCTGGAACCTGGTCACTAATGCCGGAACACAACACAAGGTTGTTATGGCGACATACTCTAGACCAGGGGTGGTAGCCATCCAGTCGGGCAAATGCCCTACCACCTGGCTGTGGGTTGTTTTGTCGCCTCTTACGACAGGCCGCCGGGCCGCAGGTGTTAAATGCGTTTTGTGTTTCTTAAATAAATTTAAGGAAGTTATGCAAGCTTTTGTTTTTGACCAGGGGATATCCGATTGAGGACTAAGCGGCAACAAGGGCAGAAACTTGGGGGGACAATTCGCCAGATCGGGGGTGGCACTAGCATGCCCAGTCAGAACTGGTGCCATGTTATTGCCACTCCCCAGTTAGGGATACCCACTATAACCCCTGGGTGTTCCGTCCTCCGCCTTATGCCCGGGCTACGGGTATAATGTCTAGCCTCTCCGAAGCCCTGGCAGGCGTGGGCCTCACAAGGCCACTTCCACTACCGAGGGACTTTCTTTTAATCCCCCTCATGAGCTTTCTCCATCTGGGAAAATGTTAACGTTAGTGACAATGTCCCGCAGATGTAGTTAAGTGTTTAATGCGTTGTTTGTGATGTGATATATCATGTGACCGGGGAAAAGTAGCCCCTATATGTAAGTTTTAAACTTCAGGTAAGTTACGAAAATAAAAAGGAAGAATTACATAAATAAAGATGAAAACATCGTGAATTTAATTGTAATCTTACTTATAAACATTACGAAGTATCAATTTATTTCTGCTTATATAACTTAAATTCGCAATTAATTCATAGGTCAAGTAAGAAGTCGTAATTGAAATGTGTATAGAACGGTATGGTGGACACATTCTGTCCTATTGTCGTGATTGAAATGTATATAGAACGGAATGGTGGACACATTCTGTCATATTGTCGTGATTGAAATATATATAGAACGGTATGGTGGACACATTCTGTCGTATTGTCGTAATTGAAATGTACATAGAACGATATGGTGGACACATTCTGTCCTATTGTCGTGATTGAAATGTATATAGAACGGTATGATGGACACATTCTGTCGTATTGTCGTAATTGAAATGTATATAGAACGGTATGATGGACACATTCTGTCGTATTGTCGTAATTGAAATGTATATAGAACGGTATGATGGACACATTCTGTCGTATTGTCGTAATTGAAATGTATATAGAACCGTATGATGGACACATTCTGTCGTATTGTCGTAATTGAAATGTATATAGAACGGTATGGTTGACACATCGTATAGTGTGTCAGCCAAGCCGTCGTATTTGAAATATCTAGACAGTACAGTTTTTTTTAGTAGTGAAAAAGGTGCTCGAGACGTTTTTATAATATCTACTGTTTTAACTAAGATATCTGTATCTGTGTAGAATGTCTCAACTGTATCAGTGAATAAATAATTCTACTATAGTTACCAGTGGAACGTCTCAGGCGACACGTTATACTGGTCACTCACCTGTAATTTGGCCGAGGATTAGTTTCTTTGAAGATAATTTTCAAATTAGAATATTCATGTATACTTGACATTTGACAGCCTCTGTGGATAAGCAGGCTAAATCTTAGCCAACTGAGCTCACTATAACGTAGAGGCTCCGGGATCGAGTCCTAGTATGTTAAATTTGTAAAAGAACTTACCATTATTTACTATGGTCTGGGTGTCCAGGATCGTTCCCAGAATGGTCCGTTATATATTACCCATAACACAAGTTTACTTTACTTAGCTTGAGGATATACAATGTGTGTGTTTGTCTGCCTACTATTATTTTTAGACTAGCTCGATATACAAATTGTGCATTATTTTATAATGAAAAGATTTACATACCTGTTGGGTTGTCTATTATGGGGATCATCTTCAATTCTAATTTCTCGCAAGAGTCGTTATGAAATGTACATAAATCCATATACATAAACATGATTCCGTTGTAATATTTCGTATTTAATAAAAGTTGTACCTCCCCAAATTCGTGTGTTTCGAAAATCTTTTTCTCTGGAATGATAAACAATGAACAAAATATCTACACTAAAAATAAGGCTAGAAAAACAGTTTAAGACTTATTTTCAGGTATGATTTCGAGCATCCTTTTTTCATTATGCAAGTACAATTCGATACGTACCGTCTTTCATTATGTAAATGTGGGTATTATATATTTTGTTAACTTTCCTTATATTTAGTATCTCTCCTTCAGTGTAATGGTGCACATCGCTTGCATCCCATTTGCTTTCAGGATTTCTAATAATAGGTAATGTTTTAACTTTGTCGTTTATTATCACTGACCCTGCAATAATCATAAGGTAGATATTGTAATCTGCTCAATCTAAAGCCTACTCTCCATTAGACGATCAGTGAGCGTCTGACTGTTCGATGCCTGACTCTGAGTGGCGTATCGGTCGTTACTCAATGTAGTGTTTATCCGCGAAGCGCTTGCGCACTTTTGAGAAAAAGGCGAGTAAATGGTTATTTTATAGTTTAGAACGCCGCGCAGCGCTTTGGGGCAGTGATTTAATTGCACAGCGCTTTGGCGCATAGTTAGAGAGCCAGCTTAAATCTGACAACACATTCTTTACGGTATCTGAAATTTCGTCCAGTGAGACTTCTATACCCAGTAAACAAGCAATGGGTACTAGCTAAGCCCGGCCGCGGTAGGTTTGGGGTCCCTCAGGTGAGTCAGGTATGAAAATTAAGTAAATTTTTAAAGTATTTTACGGCGTCTGCCGTTTTAATATGTCATAATATACCTCTAAAAAAATTGAAAAATAAATATGGCTGCTGATTTTGAAGGTTGCAACATCCTGGCAGCCACTTTTCGAAATTCGGAAAAAAAAATTTAAGTATTTTACGGCGTCAGCCATTTTAATATATTATTTATTGAACTATTTTAAGCTAATATTAAAAATGGCTAACATTTTTTCCGGTTGTAACTATCCGGTTTACAGCGAAACATTACCTGTAGTCCGTGCATATGAATGTCCACAGTTGTAATTTTCACATTCGTAAAATTTATATAACATTAAAATTACATTAGTCAATGTATTTTTTTTATAAATATACAATTAAACGAACACATCTATTACTTTAAATGTGCATAATAAAGAAAAAAAGGTTCATTATAAGGCTGTAACAAATATAAAATTATTATGAAGAGGTAAAAAAAATCAAACATTAATTAGATATATTCATTATTCATATCAGAATATATTTATTTTTGGAAATAATCTATAACGATGAAATGATCATGAAATATTTTATAATTAATTTTCATCTTCGGAATCGTCTCCAGAAAGTGACAAGTCATCTTCATCACCAAGTCAGATTCTGTAAAAATAAAATACAATTTTTTAAATAAGCTTATGATAATTAAAATGCTGTTACAATAAATGTTACAATGCTGTCATTACCTTCAGGATTTAGAATCAAGTCGCTGACAAAGCAAGGAAGTTGGTCTCCTTCGAACCACTTAAATACGTAACGGTTTTCCATCTCCATCCAGCCATATTCAAGGGGATTCAGTGATGTGGGCTCTTTCACATGAGCATTTTTCCAAATGCTGGAAATGTAATGCGTCCTTAAAACTTGTTGTACAGTTCAGATTTACACGGAGGGATCAAACTTGCATCAAAGCTCCGGACTTTTTTTTTATAAATTTTACGAATACATATACACATACATATGCACGGACTACAGGTAATGTTTCGCTGTAAACCGGATAGTTACTTACAACCGGAAAAAATGTCAGCCATTTTTAATATTAGCTTAAAATAGTTCAATAAATAATATATTAAAATGGCTGACGCCGTAAAATACTTAAATTTTTTTTTCCGAATTTTGAAAAGTGGCTGCCAGGATGTTGCAACCTTCAAAATCAGCAGCCATATTTATTTTTCAATTTTTCTAGAGGTATATTATGACATATTAAAACGGCAGACGCCGTAAAATACTTTAAAAATTTACTTAATTTTCATACCTGACTCACCTGAGGGACCCCAAACCTACCGCGGCCGGGCTTAGCTAGTACCCATTGCTTGTTTACTGGGTATAGAAGTCTCACTGGACGAAATTTCAGATACCGTAAAGAATGTGTTGTCAGATTTAAGCTGGCTCTCTAACTAGCAGTGATTTAATTGCGCCGCCGACCGCGCACGTCGTTCGCTGCTAATCGAGCGCTTACTGAAAGAGTCAGCAAGCAAAACGTTGCAAACTGCGAACATTACGCACTGTATGGATATTTCATTTAAAAATCATAGGGCGGCAAACTGAAAGCGAACAGTTAAGTTAGCCGCTCGCTGTCCGTTTAATGAGAAGACGGCCTAAGTGTTATGGTCCAGGCACAGTAAAAGGTTAAACTTTAGAAGGGTTCAACGAATAATAATAAAAAATATATAGAATAAAACAGGAATTTATCTTAAGTTTTTGTGTATTATTTCGTGTATCATTTCGATATTTTGTACCTGCAAGATATCGAAATGTATTAAGGAGATTAAAACAACCGCATTTTGAAAATCGCATACTAGAAGATGTAAAACACGGCAGAAGTTTCCACATTATTTTGACATTTGTCATATTCTTAGTACTAAGTTGTAAGAATGTTGAATGTTTTTAATGAAAAATTGTGCATTCGTGCTGAAAAATTCAACTATATAGTAAAATCTGCCTTTTCATTTTACCAGAATAATTCCCTCCCTTCATATTAAGTTGTGCAGTCATATTGGAAAAACAAGAGGATAGTGTTTTTAAAATACATTACCACTCTTTCTGATATATACTTCCAGTGAACATTGTTTTTTCTGCTTGGTATTAAACGTCATTTCGCATTTCCAAGCATTATTAACATTTTTTTCTACTTGACGAAACTGAAAAATTATTAAAATCAAACATAAATAATAGAATTTTGCGTGTTTTTTAGTAGAATACATTGAGAGAGATGCTTTTTGCGCTAGAAGAGTAGAAACTTTACTAATCTTGACATTCGCCTATAGTAACGACTAATAAGACGCAAGCGCAGTCATTTTAATCATGTATTGTATATTAATCAGTGAATTCAGAATAGCGCGGCAGTTATGCGTCATTTCGCGCCGTTTGTCTATGGCTCCTTACTTGGCCCCAGCGATAGGATACCAACCGACGACCAGTGTCTATGGTTCAGTGTAATACTTGCAACAACTCAGAAGGGTTTATGGTAATAAAAGAACAGCAACTGGTATTTATAATCATAGAACCTTACGGTTTTAACACATTTATTACACTGACTTTGAACACTCGAGAAGCATTTTTAGAACACCTCGCCATCCCTCCAACAATTTAACATGCCAGCAAACTTAGCATATTGGCACAACCGATAGCGGATTGAAGTCATTGATAAACTATTTTAGTTAACGGGTTATGCATGGCAAGAATTTAATACATTATTGTTTGAAAATTTCAGATAATATTTTATACAAGATATTGCATAAAATATGTACCTACTTAAAATTGTGACAAAATAAGCCGAACACAGTATAAATTTATCGCGTCTGCCAAATGAAAATAAAATGTAGTGAATACCGTCTATATATACAATTGAGAGGTTTTGAATTATAATCTGTACATAATTATCACACAGAGTCAAACACTTATACATAAAATTATGTTAAATTATAGTGAACTACTGACTCTATATAAAACAGGCGCTAATCACGGAATATATAAAAATATAAAGAAATGGCCGATGGCATCGTTTAGAAAAGTTACATAATAAAAAAGGCATATAGTACAAAGTCAGTGTTTATCCAACTATAGTAGAATTATTTTCTCCTTGCAGTTTGGGTCATAAATAAAACTCAGCCTCAGCCCGGCTAGGGCGGTGAGCATGTTGCGCGTGCGCAACGCCATTATCGATAAAAACTCATTCTTATTAAAGAAAGATTATCATTCTTATAAAAATCATTATTATCTTTTTTGCTGTTAATTTTAAACTTAGATATAAGTATTTATATTTATTTTTAATATAACTTGTTACATTCTAAACTTGTGTACTTGTTTTATATGCTATCAAAATTCATGATGAAAATTATATAGTATTTATGTAATTATTATTCTACTTACAGTTATGTTAAACATATTGTCTTCACGTTTTTGTATGCTCTCCGCAACAGCGTAAGTGTAGTCAGAATGATATTTGTAAAAACAGCTGAAAATACAATCATCTTTATAAAACACAAATATGATGAGTAATTATAAAAAGAGTGGACTATACAAAAATTCTGATTCTTTTAAACCACTGTGCTTACAAGTGAAAATATAGAACATATGGAATACAATGCCGTCTAACGTGCAATGCACTGTTGTGGTGTGACCAAGGGATCCTATACTGCGCAGCGTTGCCAACTCTCATTAGAAAAAACACGCTATGGACTTGTGAAAAGCGCTAAAATTATATTTTTCTGCGCTATAGGGACGAAGAGCATTAGATCTAGCGCTGCAAGCGCTATGTTGGCAGTGATGAGCCCACTCATTCCCTGAGCGTCCTATGAGCTAGCTATCCGTGAGTAAGGCGCGTTTAGAGATGGAAATCATAGCTAAGTACTTTAATACATCGATCAGTGCCGTGAAGTTATTTCACTTAGTCACTGCTACCGGTGCAAAATCACCATAAGCGGTGATCAGTAAAATGTGCCATCACTACCCGGGCATTCATAAGCGGCGTCTTTTCTTGTGCAGGATTCTGCTGAATAGCTGCAGACGGCTATTGGGTGGGTTTCTCGACTCCATGGAAGCGAAGGGCCTTAGTTCGGAAACAACGCCCTCACCTCCTGTCAGGTTCGACTTCGGCTCGACCGCTGCGGAGGGAGCTATCACCAGTTATATAATCCCCCCCCCCTTATCCCCCGCATAAGGCAGCAAAAATAAGTGGGTGGTGATATCGTCAGTCGATGCAGTCCGCTGGACGTGGGTCTCCTCTTTACGTCTTATATTTCGCTCGACCGCTTCCCTTTTTCTTAATGAGGAGAAATCCGATGCATGACACTTCGGGGAAAACACTGTGCCAGTGTGTAAGATTCGCCACGTTCACAACGTAATGGCATTTCGCAGTCGGGGATACTCGCTAAAACCTGTGTTCCTGCCTTCGCCAACATGTTGGGCTTTTTTCATCTTAACGTCTCAAACTTAAGGAAGTATAAAGAACCTAATTTCCGATTTTACTTTAATTAATTAAGTTTGGGATATTAAAACGAAATAAGCGCAACATGTTAAGTCTGTTACAAAAAGTCTTTTAAAATATATAGGCTTCTTTGGTTCTTAAAGAATCTACAAACTTACTCTAACTCCATATGAATAAGACCGAAAGGGATAACAATTGACAATAAATGGTTACATTTCAAAACTTGGAAAATTAACGCGAACAAAAGACGATTGTATAATTAAGACCATCACTAAAACAATTACAGTTAATAGCAAAGGTAGAAAAATACCTCGTTGGGAAAGGTTTTTATATGCAGCTTCTCGAAATACACGTTTCATAACAAAATTAACTTACGTTATATTTGATATTTCAGGCTCTGTGTCGTCTTTAAGTATCACGTTAAATGGTTCGTTATAAAAAATAATGGGCAACCAGTCGTCTTACATTCATCGTCATTTGAAAGAAATTCCAAATTAAAATCTGGAGGTGCATCTGAAATTTAAAATAAGTTATATGAATTACAATTTCTTATTTTTGAATTACAGGAACTTATAGATTTTTTATTACAGGACTTCAGCAAACAGGCAGATGGCTCACTTGATGGAAAGCGGTTACCATCGCCTATAGACATTTGCAACAAAGGTGCTAAAAATGCGCTGCCGCTCTCTTAAGAGAGACTTGAACCTGGTCAGTAATGCCGTAACACAACTCAAGGGTGTTATGGCGACATACTTTATACCAGGGGTGGTAGCCATCCAGTCGGGCAAATGCCCTACCACCTGGCTGTGGGTTGTTTTGTCGACTCTTACGATAGGCCGGTGCTGGCCGCAGGATATTGCATTCTTTTTCTGTCCCTGCACGGATAAAGCTGATGTACATAGTCCAGCTAGGTAATTACTTCAAAGTCAAAGGAAGCCAGTGCTGGCTTCATATTGAAATCGAGTAAATGGTTACTGGCTTAATGTAAATTGCGGAAGTCAGTTACCGACGCTTGCATTGGCATCGTTAGAAGTCAGTAGCTGGATCTATGTCAATCGAATTTTATGGACTTTTGTAAAAAAGAAGAAAAAACGTGTGCATATCGGGACACCCGACAGAAGTGAAACAGAACTCAAACAGAAAAAATAGTTTACTACCACGACGAGGTTAACCCGCGGCGTAGTAGCTACATAATTGGTCCAGTAGTTTATTATTATATATATAACGCGTTACGTGACGAAGCGGTTTACCCTCCTATAAGAAGTTATCACTTCAAAAAATGTTTCACCTCCGCCCCTTTCATATTTAAGAAAGAGGATGTTCATGTCTTCTTTAGTATTTTTTTTCTTTAATACGCTAATACTTTGTTTTTTGTATCTATAAATTTAATCTTATTATATATACCTTAATATATGATATATAATCTTATTATGTATTTTTATTTCTTGTTGTTTTTACATACAGATCTTAACAGCTATTTCGGACTATACATTTTATTATCTATTTTACGATAACATGTTTGTATTGGTATACAATAAAGTGTTATCTATTTATATAATTGTATTAATGTGTAAAATATGTAACCCTGCCCTAGCTTTTGTGCCATATTTCTCTCTCTTTCCCAAGGTTGTCTGGAAGAAATCGCAGTCAGCGATAAGACTGCTATTTGTACCTAATTCTAAATGGTTTTTCTATATTATTTTATTGATTTTGCTTTACAATAAAGTATATTCTATCCTATATTTAAAATAATATATATGCTAAGAAAGTACTCCACATTAGTATTTATCGGAAATGATTTGTTTCAACAATTCACGTCTATGGCAGCAACCCGTTATGTTCATTTATTTCGCTGTTACTACACCAATGTGCACTGTGCTTTATAAACTTCATGTTCCTGTTAAATTTCACTAATACATACTCAGTCTTTTCTGAGAAATACAAGTATGGCTACAGAGACAGATGGAATAACCAATATAAAGAAAACATAAGCATTTGTTTTTTCCAAAATACAGTGCACTGACAAATGTCGATTTTCAAATGTTAATAATTAATATTTTAGAAGTAGTGAAACTAGATATAGTCAAAATTTACTTACTATAGGCAGTAACCAGTAAATAGTTTTTAAATATTAAAAGTAATAAAATGTATTTAAACATTTTACTGCACTTGTCATCGGTTACACCACGTTAAATTGTGTACTGGTCATTTTATGGGGATATTACGCGCACCGATTGTGACCGCAAAATAATGATAAATAAATTAAATAAGGAAAATTAAACATTATTCTGCTATGAACAAACATTGCTACAAAACAGGCAATCTATTTTAAAATTAAATTTCCGATTGCAGTGAAATAAAATTATATAATAACAGAGACGAACAGTTTATCATATTAGTGCACAACCCACGCCCAAACGTTTGCACACGCCCGTATGCATTTGCGTGAACATGCACACATTTGCACACACGAACGCATCTGTGTAAACATTTATCCGACTGTTAATCACATGAAAAATACTGGACCGATTTAAATAAAACACGACGTAGAGCTAGCTTGTATCCCAGATGAGTATTTAGGACACTCTTTATCGTGAAGACAAAGAAAGACGTCTATTATAGACGTCTTTTTGAGGGAGACGAATGTAGCCAAATTGATGACACTGAGGTTGGCTTTTTCTATGTCGCTGCTCACCAGCAAATTCTGTCGTCAGGGCAACACGAATTTCGCTGCCACTGCTAGTCGATATTATATCTCAAATACTACTTAAAATATATTGATTTTTAAAATATATTATTAGGGAAAGTAGCTCTTAAAACCACCTTGATTTTTTTCAATAGTTAAATTTTCAGGGGAGGCACATTTTCGCCCAGATGGACGCCGTCATGCTTGCAAAGGAGGAGACAGAGTGGGAGCGTAAGCGCACGTCTTTGCTCTGCTCTCGCTTGGGTTGGAAGACCAGCCTGGAGCCTGGGCATCGGCTGCCGTGAGCGTGTAGCGCGGGTGGGACCCACGCCCCATGCAAAGAGAGCGATGAGGCCGTTGGGCCACTGCAGCTAGGGCCCGCGGAGGTGCCAGGCCGCGTACCAATGGCCCTGGCATAAGGGCAAAGCCCGGGACACTAAGGGGTTTTAGTTGGTATCCCTGACTGTGTTGTGGCAATAACACTTCTATTTCTTGCTAGATGTGTTAGTACCACCCCGACCTGGCAATTCCCACATATCGGCCGCGATGTTACCCCACGGCTTAGGGTCCTCAAGCAATTTCTTCGCGATAAAAGACCCGCGGTCTTGGAGTCTAGAAACTAGCAAGACCAGCTAGACACTAAGCTACTAAGGTTTCTCGATATACAGCCTTATTCATATTTAGTTAGAGTAATTTGTAGGCATCTTTAACAATCTTAAAAAGTCTACAAATTAACTCTTTTGTCTATTTCAAGAAGTATGGGCCGTATGGGTGACATCGGATAAATGTCATTGATTTGGTAAGTCTAGAGATATGATGTTCTGCATGAGTTGATATTCGATTGACGATTATTTCTGAGTATTAATAATAATCGATGACACAAACTGTTTGTGGCTGTACGAATTGTACTATATTCAAAATTAGAGAAAAAAGTTAACTGACAGCCCGAGATGATCATTAAAATATGCATATTAGATAAGAAAAACTGCTTTAAGTCATACATGCGTTCGGGCCAGGATTCGAACTCGCGTCCTATGGGTCCAGGATTCGAGTACTAATCGATAGAGATATTAGAACATTTCTCTGAAAGAGTCGAAGCTTATGCGAGCTTAGTCACGATAAGTCATATTTAGTTTAATTATTCTGATTTGTTGAATATCTACGCTATTTGTCATGAGGAAAACACAAATAACTTCGAATTATCCTTCCAATTGGGTTTTATGTATTACTCAAAAAATATTATTTGCATTTACACCTGCTTGTCATAGGGGTAGACAATAATATCTCCAGTTTTATTTGCGAGGTGGAAATGCTTTATGCTCGATGACAGACAATCAAGGGGTATTATAGAAAATATAAAAAAAAACCTGTGCGTCCCGGGACGCCTTACAGAAGTGATAACTTATACTAATATTAAAATTAATTAACTTGAGAAAAGCTTAGGTTATTACTTAAATTGTTTGTATATTAATGTGATAATGTATACGGAAAGGTTAATTATTAATAAAATCTTTTACTGCTTATAAAATATATTTTAATCCTAGTTACAAGTCTTGAATATGGTAACATTATAAGTATCATTATTTCATCTAATTATCAAAATGCGGCTAGCGCTTTGGGTTAGATTGAGAGAGGAGGAGCCTGCCTACCGTTACCGTATGCGTGAGAAAGGGAAGCCAGACAGATTGGCACCATAACGCGTTACGTAACGAAGCTGTTCACCCTCCCATCATCAAAACTAACGAGATGTCTTTGAGACACCTGGTTAGAACGAAGTTTTGAAGACTATCGAAGGCCATCGAACGCCATCTAAAGTCATCGAAGGAATTGTATGTAATAAGGGCAGGCACAAGAACTTCAATTTTCAAAACAAAGGATACACAATATTAGGATTTATTTCATTGCATTAAAGTTCAAATTTGTACAATAATATACAACGGTCACATTTTTCGTTTCGGTTACACTTTTTTCATCTCCTCCCAACGGCCATGTATCGTGCTGTTGTAGATAGTCTATGCACCCCATCCGGCCGACCCTACACCTATTCCGTTTGGTCATCACTTTCATAATTAGCTTCCCATCTGCCCATCCACACACACCTCAGTCTGCATCACAGAGTACTTTATATATACTGGTAGTCTGCATCCAATTCCCAATCAAGACGGTCGTCTATTAAAATATAAGTTTCTTTTAATTATCCTTTTTTTTAAAAAGGGTTAACCCGGTCCCCCATAACAGTGCGATAAGAAATTTTCGACAATAGTACACAACCCATCCTACAGCGGACTTTCAATGTGTCTGGCGAGATGTTAAATCATTGAAACTGTCCGACTATTGAGGTAACATTTTTATAGGCCCCAAGTAATATACAATATATAAAATTTAGCTTTTATACTATAACGAAAGTTTAATGATAATTTATGAAAGCTTAGGAGTGTCCGGCAGTGGATGACGAGATTTCTAAAGTTACCCCGAACAAAATAATAAAAATTGAGCTTTGTACTCTAACGAATTTAAAACAAACAAACTCTATAGTCGCTGGTCGTTCTTACCTGTATAGGGTACATGCAAAGAAACACTATATAATAAGTTGGATTATGCTCCCATGGAGTAAATATTGACCATCAATAAATATTAAATCATTAAAATCGACAAGTAGAGGGTAGATGGACTAAACTTTTACTTTAACATTAATCGAATTGTTTTTTATAAACTTAGAATTGTTGCGACGTTTTATTAGATTGTGAAATATTTCTATGACCGTGTCTTGGTTAAATACATTAAGAGCACTTGACTTTCTTACCTGTATTTTTAGAAATAAAAATGCATTCATTTATAATTTATTGTCACTCGGACATCATTGTCTTACGTAGCGATGGCGTTTTCGTAAATTTTGTCATCCGATGCGCATCGTTAATTGTAAACGGCATCCGATGCCGGCATCGTTATTTCTGGCACCGATGCCATTTGCCAAAATTAGTTGCCGGCTAAAGTATCTGCAACTCTGCGTATAACATTGGATGCCTGTTGTCTTAGTTGTCTAGTTGTTATGTAAATTATTTAGATACGATATTCAACATTACGACTTCTACTGGTATATTGTTTTAAAAGTGTGGAAGTTAAAAATAAACATAAGTTAATTAATATTGGTCGTTATTTTTAACAAAATTAGAGTTTACATTAAGAAAAACCAATTTTGAACAAATTTGGAACTTGTAAGATGAGTTCTTCGTTCATTCAAAATATAATTTGGAGAATATCTGTTCGCATGGCACAGAAGTTATAATAATACTGCACCTCGAACGGTATATTTCTGCCAACGTCGAGTATATTTTGGAATGACGAAGCCACCATTCAGTGGGATTGTTAAAAAATACATGAGATACTTTAAAAAATAAATAAGTACCTATATTATTAAAAATCTAAGTAGCACGTCATGTATTACGTGATTGAAAAGATCGACGAGACCGAGAGATACAACGATAGTCTTTTTTTTTTTTTTTTTTTTTTTTTTTTTATTTTTTTTTATATCGACGATCATATGAAAAAAAAAAAAAAATAAATAAAAAAAAAATCAAATAAAATACCCGCTTAAAACGGTTTAAACGTGGTTTAGGGTGGAGACGTTGGGCCCATGGAGGACAAGCCCACAAATTATTTCAAATAATTAAAAACGCCTGGTCAATACTGGAGATGGAGACCAGAATGCTGAAGCTTACCTCGCTCAAAGAATTAGCATCTTTATCTAGAGAACTGATGCTTTCTAGGCACAATGCCCAGCGACAGTGGCCTGGTGGGGCTGGACAGGTTGTTGTTTTTTACTATTGTATGGGTATATGTGTTTAAGTTAGATTTATTTATATGATATTTTTATTTTATAAACTTGAATAATGTTAAATAAAAGATTAAAATGTATTCTCAAACATCCGAGATGTTTTGGGCCTTACAATATTACTGATTATCAACTCGATCGTTCGTTTCGTATGGCTCTGGAATGTGATTCTTGCCGGTAAAAATTAATAACAATATAACAGAGATCATCATCTTTTTCCTTGTTATATAACAAGGAAAAAGAAACAGAGTAACTCACAATCATCATAATGTATTTATCGTTCATCATTATTTATAGACTGCAAACACCATCAGTATAAAAATCTATTGATCTCTAACGGCTACCAAGAGTTTCCTGGGAGAGATCACTTTTGAGCGTTACGGCCGCCAGTTCTGCTATCCATAGATAATACCAGGGTTTTTTGTGGGGGCAAGCGGGGCATGCAGTGCCCTTAAAGGAAATTTCTAAAATATCTAAAAATTGCCACAAAAACTGAAAAAATGAAACAACACATCAAAAAGTTATGGACTTTTACAATTATAGAGAATTAGCATCCCCCCAAAAAAGAAGTGAAAAAAGGCCTGGACAATTATATATATCTAATATGTAAAATTCTCGTGTCACAGTTTTCGTTGCCATACTCCTCCGAAACGGCTTGACCGATTTTGATGAAATTTTTTGTGCTTATCCGGTATCTATGAGAATCGGTCAACATCTATTTTTCATCCCCCTAAATGTTAGGGGTAGTCCACCCCTAAATTTTTTTATTTATTTTTTAGACAAAATTTTTAATTTCTATTTTTTTATGATACAACATACAAAAATACATACAACCCTAAATTATTAACCCTCTGCGACAAACCCCTATTTTTACCGGGCAGGACGACGTCTGCCGGGACAGCTAGTTATAATATATATGTGCGTGCAACTCTCACGCAATAACTACGAAATAGATTTTGATAAAACTTTACAATAATATAACTTACACATTGGAATAACACATAGGCTAAAAAATATATAATAAAGATATAGTGTGAATTATCTAAAATATAACAATTTGCCATCACCACGCGGATGAAACCGCGGGGCGCTGCTATCAATGATATATAATTGTGTCAATTAAATACATCGCCGATATTTATCTTAGGAAGGCGTACAACACACGTCATCGCCAGTTACACTTCCCGAAAGCAGGCAGACGTCGTTGCCATCCGCTCAAGAAGTCGCGATATAAATAAAAGACAGTAATGAAAAAAATAACTTCATTATAATAACAACATATTTACATACTTATCATCATATCCTAAAATCAATAACAAGGAATTCAGTAATGGTATAACAAACACAGCATTAGTGTTAACTTATGACATAGGTTTCACTCTTCAAACATTTATCTTGCATTTGATACAATATTGGTATCACTTGTACATTGTTTTGACACCTCACAGGTCTAATGGTAAATTTACAAACCTTTTCAAGTGATAACTTCTTATAGGAGGGTAAACCGCTTCGTTACGTAACGCGTTACGGTGCCAGTCTGTCTGACTTCCCTTTCTCTCATGTTAGATAAATTTAAGTAATCCCTTTTGTCGGGCGTCCCGAGCCACACACCATCTGGTTTTTCTATTTAACACATTCACTGCTAAATAGGTTCTAAGTGGCCCCGAACATTCTCGCTTGCGGTGCAACTAAGAAAACGGACTTCTTGGTGGTGCAATGGGTAGAGCTCGATGGTCCATGTAGAAGACGGGTAAATGTATATGAAAGATATGCTATAAATCCACAGTTCTATGGTATATCTAGCTTAATATGGTATTATCTTGACCTAGTACCATGCAACACAAAAAAATCTATTAACTATCTCTTATATATAAAAATGAATGTTTGTCTTTATGTCCTTTATAGAATTGTAAACTATACATTTGATCATTGATGATGTTTAGCAAAGTTGTTGTGCATGAGCCAGAGAAGGTTTCTGAGTTGGTGCACAATTGGACCCGGTAGGTGGCGCTACAATCGGATTCTAAGTTTCATTTCTTCAGGCAGGACAATGTCTGCCGATACAGCTAGTTTTATATAAAGGCAATAACACATCTTAGTTTATAAAACATTACAGGGCTCAACTTAATGCTGTCACAGTTGTAGTTAAGTACAAGGTCTAAATGGCCCCGTATGACAGGAATTGAGTGCAGATAAACCAATGCCACTGTGAAAATGTCAAATAGCATCTTGGGGCATATTCATAGAGAATTTAAGGGCTTTTTCAAAATAACCACATTTTTTACTGAACTAATGTCATTCCTCATTATGTTTCTTCCATGATACTGCTAAGAAAAATGTATTACAAACTAATTCTTCTCTAAAGATGGTGAAACATTCTTTCCTAAAACATTTTCTTGATACTTTAATTTTTTTACATTAGTTGGATCTTTCAATACGTTTTCATCAATCAACCTTTCAACTCTCTGGTCTTGAACTGGTTCTGAAATTAAAAACAAATTAACTTACTAGTATTTCATTTACAAAAAATTTACTTGCACTATAGTTGCCGAATGCAATTTTTAATAGCAACTAAAAAGTAAATTTTGCCACTATAAATATATAACGAGAAGGTTTTATAGTGTACTACAATAAGCCCATGACGTCATCTATGCTTGACTTGAAATTTAGGAAACTTCCTGTGACACAACATTTAAAAAAAAAATGCAAGTTATCAGTCTCAACTTTGTTGGAATAAGTTAATTTTAATTCATCCAAACAACTTTAAACTTGGGATTCATGAGATATAAAATATCACAAATTTTATTACATAAAATTTGCTATCGACCAGTGAATACACCACTTTTGTCTTTGGCACAATGTCTTTTTAAAACATTCCCAGAATTCCCGAGATTAAGAGTAGAGCATATTTTGAGTCTAAGAATTTGCTGTCTACTGTCTATCAGCAAAAACTACATCTAAATTGGTCCAGTAGTTTTTATGTGAATCGCAAACAAACAGACAAGAATTCTAAAAACTTGCATCAAGTTCTCCATCATTTATATAGACTATTCCAGTTATTTTAATAGCTTTAATGTACAGACATAGCATGTTTAGAATTATATAATATTATAGATTTCATTCATATTAAGATATAATTGTTTGGCTGTAAGAGACAGTACATTATAGTATAATACCATGTATATTTAAGCATTCCATTGTAAAAGTGTTTGGCAAGCTTAATAAATTTAAAAAAAAACGAGAGGGCAAAAAGAGGCCTATGGATTGTGTGAAAGATGACAATCAAGATGTATTATGCAAGAATTATATATGGCATGAATGGCTGTGCTGACCTCAAAGGGTGGAAAACATGGAAGAAAGGGGAACAAATATCTACAACCTTGGAGAAGCATATTCTAACAATCAAGATAGTGATGCCTGGATTGATATGGGGACTCAAACTAACTCCTTGTACTAGATGATAATAAATAATAGATATAAATAGAAAACAAAACCTACTTACTATTATATGGTGTATATCTATCAGAGAGAAGACTTTCTATGTTATAACCAATAACTCCCACCACAGCCGCTATTGGCAAGGTAATATAAGGAGCATTACTTCTTAAAAATTGCATAATTATAGGCCACATCTGAAATGAAAGTATAATAACAAATATATTGATAGATAAATACATGCATTGTGTTTTTTTATCACAATACTCGGCCTATCAAAGACAAATATTTGGTGAGTGTTGTTAACAGTAAACGCCGATCAAATGTAACAGTATTATAAATTAAACTAAACGTACATTTATAAGAAGTACACTGTACGCAGAAGACTTTTAAATACTAATTATATTACAGTAACTTTTATTTATAAGCTTTTATTGAATTGTTTACGCAATTCTTTTTTGTAAATTCTGAAATCAAACTTCAAATTCAAAATATTACAAAGTTGACACTTGACAATTCTAGGCATGAACTATGAACACTGTAACGCGCAAAAGCGTTAACTCAATAGTATGCGCCGGTGAGTTTACATACTTAATCAAAATAATGTATTGGAACAAAATTTCCTTTAATTCCCTGTGCAGCATCACTCAAAAGTCACGAGTTGTAATAAGTAATGAGGAGTTTTTGGCGGGAACTGAAAGGAGATGTTGTGCTGTACAGTTTCATTTTCTAAAAATGTGTAAAATTACTTTAATAACTATGTGCATTGATAGTTTTTGAGTAGTAATTATGTGTTTTGTGAAAAATGTGAACTGTATAGTCAAATGTGGCCTTTTAAGTTGTCACAAGAACTCCGTTGAATAGTACTAGCTGATTACCAATAGTTCAGCTGTGCCAAATATAGACATAAGAAAATGAAGAAACTACATTATAAACTAAGATCGGGCTTAAAGGCCTAGCTGCCAAGCCACAAACCTAAATAAATAATGAGTAATGAGGTGTGGAGTTTTTATTGGGAACTGAAACAATATGTTGTGCTGTGCAGTTTTATTTTCTGTAAATGTGTAAAATTACTCTAAAATAAACAAAAGTTGTAGGATATTGATGGTTTTTAGTAGTAGTCATGTGTTTTGTGAGAAATGTGGGCTTTTGAGTTGTCACAAGAACTCCGTTGAATGACATCAGCTGATAACAAGCCATACCATAAACATAAATAAATAACGAGTAATGACAGTGGCATTTAAAGTAGCATAGATTAAAAGGAATAGTAGCTTTATTATATTCGCTTCATAGGCAAAGGAAATTTATGTAAACTTGTCCGCCGTGACACCATCGAAGAATTCGATGTCGTAATTTTTAATATCGAATTAAAAAAGAAACTAACGCTTAAATTTTAAAAATACTGAAATTAGTATCTTAACATACCCTATTTTACATATGTAAAGGCCAACCAAATATTAATAATTAAGTGCTACTTTTGATAATACAATATGTGAGACTTATATAACACTTAATTTGCAATATAGATGATTAAATTAGATTTTTAAAAACCTGCGTGCGCCATTGCACTCCATAATAAGAGCAACACGCACGGATTGCAGCGACGTGGTGCCTTGCAACACATATAACTCATTCACAGCGTAACATTTAAATGAATTGTTTTGGAGTTAACACATTGACACCGTTGGGTTATCTGGGTAGAGCTTAGTCTGAGAAGAGCGTACACGCCACCCCAGTGTGACTCAAGCCACCATAGGAGAGGTGAGGGCCGTGATGTGGAACTAGATAATGCGACGGCGTGGCATCCTGATATTCCAGTAGACGCAGATTCTTTTGGGGCATGTTTTCTTCGGAAGTAGCTGTGTCCTCAAGCCTATGTCAAGATGCTACCATTACCCGACAGGCGACGAGAATACGGCGCTGCACATTGGGGAGCCCCTGAACATTTTTTGGCGACGTTCTAATAAGGGTGATAAATGATAATTTACTTCAAACTACTTGACATTACGTATTAAATGTAATTAATGACTATAATAACAGTTGTATAGTTTTAAGGCCCTTTCCCACGGCAACATCCCGTTCACCGTTTAGTAGTGTACGATATGTCTCACGATAAACGAGCTATCCGTCCGAATTTTTACTAGATGATCTGTCCAGTAAAAAACTTGATATAAGATATACTTATATACGGAATGTTTAATGGAAGTGAACTGTGTGTTTTTTTCAAGACTGAGTAAAAAACCGTTCCCGCAGAACGGGACGGCCGTGGGAAAGGGGCTTTACAAAACTTATAATTCCGATCGGCAGTATTCGTTTGCGCAGAAAATTGCGAGACTGCTTTCTGACACGTAAATAGCCTATATTGAACTTTATATGCAAACAGTTACACGATTTTGGTAACACCAATATTGACTTTGTAACATAAATCTTCTTGTAGCAGGACGTAATATAAATTAATATTGTCTCTCAAGTGGTGCAATTTCTACTCTTTCCTTACTAGTTTTAATCGGCCTATGCCCCGACCACACAATTCATTCCCTCTGGATGCTTGTAAAATTGGTCTACTGTTCCGTACATTGGGTGGAATTCTAAAATTGTAACATTAAATTACTAAATTAACATTAAAATATAAGGACGAGTATGTATTGTAATTTATTACTATATTATTAGGATCTCGCTAGTCCGCTAACCGGAGGACTAGACAATCCTAAAAGATCAAGGATCTTACATAACTACAATTATTTAAAAAAAAAATTTAAGTCTGTAGATGTGGAGAAAATCGTAATCTTCCTCTCTCTAACTTACAAACTACTCATAACATCAAGCCATTAAAATTCTACTTTTGATCACGGGCATTCCCATTTTATAGATTCTATCAGTATATCGGTTACGCTTGTCCTGGATCGGCAGATTTCACACACCGGTTTTGGATTGCATTTCGATGTGCAAGTTCCCTTATGATTTTTTTATTAACAGTGGTTATTGTAACAACACGCATTTTGGGTCAGAAATCTTCCAAGATTCGAATCCACATCATTAGAATAAAATTTAGTTAAACATAACTCCTTGTGCACTCGGGGACTGCCGCGGTAAAGCTATTGCATAGCATTTTTTTATCAAGTTATGCATAAAATTATATATTTATTTTTTATTTATTCCGCTTTTTTTCATGATATTAATTCAAGTTACACTTTTGAGCGTGGTGACCGAACTACACCTATATACTTTCTCACAAACAGCTGCTTACGTATTCGTCCGATTTCGGAGCAGCTCGTTGTCTATAATTTGCAATACCTGACTTACTTCGAACACGAGAGCTCGCGGCTCACTGTGGCCACCGCACGCTTCCGCTCGCCGCGCCCGCCTCAGGCCCCCGTCACCGCGCATTCAGTGTGGACGCACACATACACGTTAAGCGAACGCATGGTAGGTGGAGTGGGAGGTGTTAGGTTTATTTTCCTTACGGAATTTCTTGATTCGGTCGCCGCGCTCAAAGCCCGCGATAAAAGCTATGCAATAGCTTAAAAAAACGCAAGAAATTGACACGGGAGTTCACTAGAGTTTCATAGAAATCCGTACTATGTCGACCATGGATGCTGAAGTACATTGACCGCATCACAGCCCGGAAGAACCCACACCCAGAGAGACTTGTGGTCACTGGTAAAGTTGAAGGAAACAGACTTCAGTTCAGGAACGGAGTAAGAATACAATTTCCTGCCGCCGGGCGGCCTGTCGTAAGAGGCGACAAAACAACCCACAACAAGGTGGTACGGTTTTTGTGTCGAATACACTTTGGAGATTGTGCAACTAAGATATTCGATCGGGTCCCGCCGTCTCCCTTCCATCATCGGACAAACAGACGTACCAGCATGCGACATCGGTATATGGTGGATATTAGTGGCGCGGGGTGAAAATTCGGCTAGTGTAAGCAGGTTTAAAAACACACAGACTACACCGCTGTTGAAAAAACGTCTAACTTGCGATGCATTTTCTTATTACAATTAGTATTTTTAATTTGGCAATCTAAAATTACTTTTTTTTGGTCTTGGCAGCGTAATGGCTACTGAACGCAAGTCAAACTCAAAGGTGGGTTTGAATCCTGACCGGAACACATGCAGGCATACATAAGGCAGTTTTCTAAGCTAATAATGTACATATTGTTACAATTACCACGTGCTAACAACGGTGAAGGAAAACATCGTGATGCAACCTGCACATCGAGATAACAGGTGTGTCAAACCTGGCAAGCCGTCTTGGACAAGCGTGGTGGGTATACTGTCCGATCCCCTATAATGTATTTGAGACACACACGCATATATACTCTTTTGTTTATTGTTCAAGTCAAATCAACAGTGTAGTCTTGGCGAAGTCTGTGATTATACGATATTGGCAATGGATACATTTTTTTTTATTTTATACAGCCGGGCACCCCTTCATAGGTCAAGACAGGGTTTACTTTTCTTTTATGTTTTTGCTTTTTATTTAAACTTTAACTAATTCCTCTTTTAAACTACAATTTTTATAGCCAAATAATTTTTACAAGTTGGGAATTATTGGTCGAGGTTGGGTTGGGTTGGAAGTTTGGAAAGTGATGGGAATGTGATTTTTGGTAGGTTTGGTGTAGGTTTTTGGGGTAGGAGGGGTAGGTTTGTTGATTTTATTTATTTATTAATATATAATTCTTCCTAGTTTACATTTATGCCAAACTAATGCTATTACATTTATAACTTTTGTTGTTTACATATATTTATACAATTTGGTACTTGCTATTTTATTACATTTGTTGCTAAATTTTGGTACTTATACAATTCTAATGCTGCTATTGTTGGTTATATCTGGGAATTTTACTTGTAGTTGTAATTTCTAATTTACTTCATTTTTAATTCTTATATACTAAAGACGTGCTACAAGAACAAGCCTCTTCTATGTAGTTTTTATTTACTTATTTACTAGTGTCAATATATTACTAATGGATACATATTGGCGGTGTTCGTTTTCGAAGCTCTAGAGCCGTAGGGTCCCGAAGCCTCATACGACCAAAAGGCTGGCCTGTTGTACTTGGGGCAACGCATTAGCGTTCCCATCCAGCGCGGAAATGCGGCTAGCGTTTTGGGCACGTTCCCAACCGACAGCGATTTGAAACATATATTAGTTGTATTTTTTATATTAGGAAATTGTTCATAATTTAAACTTTTATGATAAAAATTACTTTTTCATACTTACGTCCGACTACTGGGCTCGGGCCTTCTATTTTTGGAGAACGGACATTACACTCAACACGCTTATCCAAGGCGCAGTGGTGAGTTTGCCACATCAAAATGTTTTCCTTCACAATTAGCACGTGGTAATTGTAACAATATGCGTATTAGATCAGAAAGCTGTCGTAACTGGTGCATGCTTTTCGGTCAGGGTTTTGAGCCCGCGCATTTCGAATTTGGGACATTAGTGCGCTAACTACTAAGCTACTACGGCTTAGTCAGAGATGTGCGAAATAGAAAACAATAACATTTTAACTCGAGATTATCTCTTTACACTAACGCCAAAAAAGAAAATTGTATGTTTGGAGGATTAATGTATTTAATCGTAGCAGTGCAGTGGCACTTACCTGCGCCTAATCGAAATTACCTAAATGAGTTTTTAAAGTGAAACTCCTTTAAGAAATTGTGATTTGAAGCTCGATGAAACGAAAAAGCGACCCGAAAAGAGATAAACACATAAATATATAGGATAAAGCCCGCGAGAGAATGAAATAGAATACATTATATTTAATCATTTAACCACTATGTTCATACAGATAGGGTTAGAAATGGTTTAGAAGTCTTTAGATAATAATTCTTTTTTTTTTGTTTTAAAGGTTAAATATATTTATAACGATGTAATATATGAAATATGATCTCACGATATTTAGAATCCCTTCCACCCCTCGTCAAACATTGTGTCATATCTACTGCGCGTGAACAGCACTCACAAAAAAAAATTTAATAGCTGGAGTACAGCAGACATGCAGACGGCCCACCTGATGGAAAGTGGTTACCCTCCCCTATGAACGATTGCAAAATCAGATATGTCAACCAACGCGCTGCCGGCCCCGAAGAAATTTTATGACAAGATTTTTAAAACAACAGATGATAGTAGAGAAAATGTACTTTCTAACCCTATTTGTATATTGCCATAATTACCAGGTGCTGGCGCTTAAGGGAAATACCGTAAGCACATTTAGATTACTTATGTATGAAATATGCCAATCCCTCTTGTATTTCTATTAAAATAGGGATGACCCGTATCGAGCCGTGGCTGGTTTTTAAGCTGATATGAAAGTGTTACCTTTATTGCGATTTCCGATCATTCCTATTTCAAATTCAGAAGTACAGCGTGTTCGGCCGGTGTATCTATGACAAGTCGACCCAAAAAATCTATTTAATTCATATGAACATCCCGCGCGTCTATTACTAAGTGCGCGTATCCCAATTGAAGGATGACCTAACTGCCGGTCTATGATGGTTATTTAAGACATTCTAGCCCCGCGCCGCCGTCTATCCGAGACAATTGGGCGGCCGAGTACAGCGCATGCGTAAACCATCCAGACTAGGTCCACAAAATGGAAGCCCAGCAATAGGCGTCTTGATAAAATCAATTTTTTTTCACGTATAAAACTTAACATTAATACATCATTCTAAACAATAGTTCAGTGTTTAATTGTCCATAATTAATTCTAACATCTGTGCAACACGTGTTGTGTGTTAAAAATATTTTTTTTCGACGTAACCTGTGTACGGTTTGTTCTGTTGAGATAATTTTCAGGGTGTATTGATGTTTAATGTGGACTTCATGTGTTCTATGTTTCATAATTTCGGATTTAGACGCTCGTGTACATCTGTAAGTATATTTCATACATTGTATATTACATACTTATGTTTTGTATTAAATCTATATAGGTAGTTAAGACTAGTGCGGTGACCTAAAAATCTAGTGCTAATACTGTTAGCCCTTAGCCTATTAGTTGGTATAATGTATTTATTCTAGTTAACACGTCATGTCCTACACTAGTACGTATTTCTAGTATTTAAAATAAAAAAAGCAGTTCCATTTTTGAATTAATAAATGCTTATTAAAAATATCAGTTTTAAGCTAAATAAATAACGGCTATTAAATAGTTATAAAAATATAACGGTTATTGAAATAACGAAAATTATGTAAAAATGTGACATAATACATTTAAGTTTGGTACATTGGTGGATTTCCCCAGATTTTTCAAGTCCCGAATTCCCGTTTGCTATCCTTTTCTTAAGTATAATATTTGTCTCACTCATCAGTTATTCCTGAATGGACGATAAGCATGCGCGCTGTATTCTGGGAAACTCGGGAATTTTAACCAAAATTAAATAGAAATTAATTTAAAGTATTTTCTTTTAAATTCAATAGCAGATACACCATATTGGGTAGTTTCAAATCAGACGAGTTACATGTTAGTCATGTATAAATAATATTGTTGTCGCTCGGTGGCTAACGCTCTAGCCTTTCGATTCACTGTCCTGGGTTCGAATTCTAAGAAAAATTTAATAATATTTGGTTAATTTTCTAACTGCATATATAGTGTTACCATGTGAAAGAAAATGTGATAAAACCGGCAAATCGAGATAATTGATGCGTGAAACTTCCGTGTTTGGTATACCTAGTATCTGTTCCCCTAAAAATGGAGGAAATTTTAATCTAGTAAGGTAAGGTAATGAAATATACTATTTAAATACCCATAATATGTTTTTCTTTATTGATGATGAGGACTCGTTGAATTGTGTCTAAACCCTCTTGAATATCGTGAGTTTCGAAAGGGGGGGGGGGGGTTCCAAAATTCACGAGATACCACAGGGCCCGTGTTGTCGGGAGTTTTCACGTGTATTTATATATTTAACTTACATTAAAACACACTTGTTTTTGAGTTGATAAAAATTATATTAACTACAAATAAATAAAACGATATTAAATGTAAAAAATACTTTTTATTGTAAACTATTTTATATTATTTGTGTATTCGCTGTTGGTTTTCTCAATTAAATAAATAAATAAATAAAACTATATTGGCTGTATAAAAATATTTTTTTTACTTACATCTTAAAATCGGCGCAAAGTAACACAAGACAAAAAATACTTTATTTCGCAAAACTCTGCACTTCTTTATGACTAGAAAGTTCTTATTTTCAGTTTTCAGTTAAGTGCAATAACATTAATATGAAACTATTCTAAAGCTGTACTGAATCTAACGCAAACGGAATCATCAAAATCGGTTTAGAGGCGTCCTCTTGAACGCTCTATGTCGTTCGTTTTCGTCCGAGCAGCCCGAAAGAGTCAATGGGATTTTAAATAGAAGAAAGAAAGAACAGAGAATTCTCTAAAACTACAACAGTTATATTCCATATAACTCAAAAATAAATGGAACATAGGTAGAAATGGAAATTGCTCTTAAATATAAAAAAATAAGTAAAAAAGTTCTAAAACAAAAACGAACGACGGAAGACGGTCAACAATTAGTACTTAGAAACAAAAAAACTTATGGCTGAAGTGAACATACATAAAAAAATTAAATTACACGGCAAATTGCGAACTTCCCTTTTTGAAGTTGGTTAAACTTAAAAACCGTATTGACCATAGTCACTTTTTGGGAATGGATTTTTAGATCGTCAGGACCTTTTAGATACAGGGTTTCGACTCAAACGCCATATTTTCTTATCTACTTCCACCGGCTTCCTGTTATGGTGCAGATGAACCGAGCTATTACGCGTATTTGGAAGACGATACTCCGATTTCAAAATATTTTCGAGTTACATATAACCACAAATGTACAGCTTTTACAAACGAAGTTACAGAACAGACTGTTTCACAGAAAATTATGTTAAACTAATAGACAATAAAGATTGAAATTATTAATTACATCAAAGTTGTTTGATTTTCTATCTTGTCTAAGAAGATTGATTAGACTTATTATAAAACCTTTATGTTAAGCGCAGTGATTATATTATATATCCTCTTTGTTTCTTATTCTTAATCTCATCTATCTCTGTCTATCCTTGTCAACATTGCGATTTTCTTTTTTCACGTTTCTATATTTTAGGCGCATTCCCCTTGTGCCTCACAACGCCCAAAATGCTCCTTTAGCCATGCCACATAGCGACCACGGCCGTTATAGTCGCCGCGAAAACGTCATTAATGCCGTCATGATTTTCGCTCACATTTCGCTAACATCAATCCATGTGAAGAGGTAGGTCGAATAACCCGTTCCACTTGAGTTTCACTTTGAACAGGAAAAATCGCGGTCGTGAAAATGGTCGTTGTGAGCCTCTGTAGAACGTAGCATTTATAAACACAACATAGTATGGTTTCGTGTATTATACTTGTGGAAGCAAAACTCGACTTTAAGGGGACGAACATTTTCATTACGCGACTGTACAAAAAATAAATGTTTCCCTTGCCAACTGTTTTAATAAAGTTGTCTAACAAATTCTATATTTTAGGAGTTCCTTGATGTGGCAGTTTCTATAACTGTCACATGAAGGAAGTCCTAAAATCAGGACGTTTCGAAATTGGGAAATTAAGGGAAATTGTTGCAAATTGTTATGTACTTATAGCACTAGCTGCGCCCGCGGTTTCATCGACGTGATGTCGGATAATCGTTATATTTTGGATAATTCACACTATATCTTTATAAATTATAGCCTATGTGTTATTCTTATGTGCAAGCTATATTAATGTAAAGTTTCACTAGAATCCGTTCAGTAGTTTTTGCGTGAAAGAGTAACAAACATACGTCCAGACATCCATACATCTATACATCCATATTAAAAATATTTCGCGTTTATAAAATTTATATAGATGTACCGAGCCATACAGTAATAAGAGTAACACGGCCAATTTCATACTGTTTCTAGTTGTGTGAACAATTATTGACAGAAAAATATCTGGAATTCCCAGGATATAATATAGCATAGGATTTAAAAAAGAACGTAAGCTATCGGTGTAGTAAAAATTGTACCGTTATCAACTCATTTTTGTACACCCTGTCCACTTTAAACCACTCCCACACCACCCGCGGGGTTTCCGGAATAAAAAGTAAAGTAAGTAAAGTTTTTGAAATAAAAGTTATCGTTCTATTGCAGTGTTTTTAAATCTGTGGGTCGCGACACCTAAGGGATCGCAGAGCCTTGCTCGGGGGGTCTCCGGCAAAAGGGAAAAGGCAATTAAATTTCCTCCTTGTACTTTCTAAGCTCGGCAGCTTTTTGCAGAGTATCAAGCCTTAATAATGAATATGAGTAACAAAATAGAGAAAAAAGATAGATATCACTTTATTGCTTACCAAATATACGATTTAAAGAATACACAATTACAATATTATCATGGTAGAAACAATAGGCGGCCTTATCGCTGAAAGCAATATTTTACGGGCAATCTAACTTAAGGAATAATTTAACCTAATCTGGCGATGTAGGTGGTGCAGATCATTAAATATATCATAAATAAACATACTTAAACTACATCCCTACTAATATTATAAATATGAATGTAAGTTTCTTTGTTACGCTTTCACGCGAAAACTACTGAACCGATCATCATGAAACTTTGTACACATACTCTTGGAAGTATTAGAAGTAACATAGGATACTTTTGATCCCGAAAAATTAAAGAGCGCGGACGAAGTCGCGGGCAGAAGCTAGTAATTTATAAATTAAATACACATTTTTATCCGTGCAGGAACGGAGAAAGAATACAATTTCCTGCGGCCGGGCGGCCTGTCGTAAGAGGCGACAAAACCACCCCCAGCCAGGTAGGAGAGTATTATATGTATGCTCGACTGGATGGCGACCACCCCTGGTCTAGAGTATGACGCCATAACAACCTTGTGTTGTGTTCCGGCACTAGTGACCAGGATCCAGTCCCTCTTAAGAGAGCAGCAGCACATTTGTAGCATCTTTGGTGTCGCAAATGTCCATAGGCGATGGTAACCACTTTCCATCAAGTGGGCCGTCTGCCTGTCTGCTGATCTCCTGCAATAATAAAAAAACATACTAAAACTACTAAGTTTATGTTTCCTAAATCGTAAACGTAATCTTTTAAATTAGTAACTTTGAGTCTGTATAAGGGGTCGTCAAAATTTTTCAACCTGTAAAGGGGTCGCGTATTCAAAAAGAATGAAAAGGGCTGTTCTATTGAAATAATAATCATAGTCGCTTATTTTTTTTTGCGGGATTCCCGGGTCTTACTACTGTGAAGCATTTTAAAAAGAACGTACACTACTGATTAGTCTCAATTGCATTCTATTAATATAAATGACAAGCTTCGTCACCTCGCAACAGCTATAAGTAAATATTCTATTAAACTCACTTGATTTAGTTTAGAATTTAAATTTAATCGCAATAATGACGTATGTACCCTTATTCTGAACTCACCCGCAATGAATAGTCATTACGGGTGAAGTTCAAATTTTACTAATTTAATTTTAAATACTTCAATAACATGTGACAATTGGTGGAAATCTACTTAGCGTAAACAATATATATGTTTAAGTCCGTACAGCTCTACCAAGAACAGTGCTGACTTCATCTTACCATCAGGTCAAACTTGATGTATTTTTATTTGAGTCAATTAATAGGTATATATTCTATTTCAGACTAACTTTCGTTGAATTTATTTTCGAGCTTAACCTTGGATTTTCTTTTTTTTTCTTTTAATTCGAAAGGGATTAAAATATTATTAGGAAAAAACTTTAAATACAAATAAAATATTTGTTATTTATTTATTTTATTTCTTTCATAACTAACCTAGCTGTAATAGTTGTCCCATCCCTAATTCGTTATACTACACCGTCATGAGCAATTTACCTCAAGGTCTATGACATAATTTTTGTCGCTGGCACTAATTGATATAGCATCGTGCGTGTTTTACTCTAATGGTCTGGCTGAAAATTCATATACTAACACCTTTAATCTAAAACTGAACGAACGTAGAAAGCGCGTTCAATAAAAAGTGAAAATGAGGCACACACTTTATTACCGAATAAAAAATTACTGGCTGGAATATTGATTACATTAAAATAAAGGAAATCATCTGAATATCTTTTGTTTTTTAAAAATCGAAGTCACAGAGTATATTAGTATTATTTATTTAGGTTTACAGCTTGGCCTATAAGCCAGATCTTAGTTTACAATATAGTTTCTCCAATTTCTAAAGCCTATGTGTAGCACAGCTGAACTGTAGGTAATCAGCCATTCAACTGAGTTCTTGTGACAACTTAAAAGGCCACATTTGACAATACAGTTTACATTTCTCACAAAACACAATTACTACTCAAAAACTATCACTGCACATAGTTATTAACAACTATTATACATTTTAGAGTGATTGTAGACATTTTTAGAAAATAAAACTGCACAGCACAAGATCTCCTTTCAGTTTCCGCCAAATACTCAGTATATTAATATAATAGGAGAATCCAGAGTACACCAATAGCGTATTGATAATTGGAAATAAATAAATTACGGAACGAGTCAATCAAGAGATATAGGATACTTTAGGAGCAAATGCTCGACCGTATTCTACAGTTGCAAGTCGGAATGCTGGGGATGAAAAGAGTATCCGCGTGCTGAAATAACAAGATCCCATACAAAATTTTATTTCACTTGAAGGTGATCAAAAGAAAGAAATTTTGCTTTGGTTTCATGTTCGAAAATGGAATAAGATGCATTTAGTTTCTAGAGTGCGTCTCACGAAAGAAATCCCGCAGAAAAAATGGAACTAATTATAAGAGACGACCTAAAGAAGGCGTTTTCGCAGATTCATATGATGTATGAATATGACAAGAATCAACATAAAGTGGAGCTTTAAACTACTTCTTACAACTTCCAGTATATGCACGTGTCAATTTTACTGAGCAATAGCGACTCTGCTTGCAATTTCAAATATGTGGCAAACGAATTCAAATATGTACTTGTTAAGTTTTAAATTTTACACCACAGCACAAAAATGACAAAAATTGCAACGATAAACTTATCATTTCAAAATCATTCAATAAGCTTTTTGGGTGCGATATCATATTTTGATACAGTCCTTACGTGCTCTACCAAGCACATTACACCAGCACATATATAGTAAAACAATAAACATTAATTTTAAACAATGTCTGTTATTTAAAACTACACGTAATGCAGAAAGGTCGTAATTTAATAAAACGGGCAAAGTCCGTCACTATGGTTCTCGATTGTACACACGTCTCGCCTTGATCGTGGTTCTCGCTCGACTGCCCCCTCCCTCAACCAGACCATGGTTTTATATTGCACAAATGCAATGTGCCCGTATCGTAATCGACGTAATCCGAAACACCTGGCTAATTAGTCTAGCGCAAGCGGCCATAAACAAATACGTTTAAACAATGAGCTGTTCTCTAGAAACGTATGCGTCTAAATAAGTAAACAAAAGAAGAGGATTATAAGAGAGTTACAATAGTTTCAATGTTATTAGTTCAAATGCCGACGGGTAATAAATGACTGGTACAAATCTGTACGTGGAATTTGTCTTTGTCGGCACCTAGGTTGTAACAATATATATATATATATATATATTTTTTTTTTTTTATATATATATATATATGTCATACAGACAGATAGATGGATAACACTTCATTGTGCATTATATTGGTGTACAATAAGTGTTATCTATCTATCTGTCCACATTAAGGCAAGCAAAGCAGCGGATGAAAACATACCAACATGATAGAACACTCAATGGCGAATGGTATTTAATATACTTACTTACCTGTAATGCGTTTTCCAAGTCATTGTTTTTGTATTCTTCTAATAGGTATGACTTACGTAGAAATTTGTATTTATATTCATAAACTTTACATTCAGTTTGTTCCGTTTGTGTTTACAGCATTCGAAAACTATTCGATGACTTATTGACTTTTAAATTTTGAAATAACCTTGTATTGTAAATATGTTTTCTTCGTTTCTTATATTCTGAAAGTATGTACGGAGTTACATCTCCGTGTAGGAACCAAAAAAAGAACACTTATATCGGCGGGCTGTCGTAAAAGGTGACAAAACAAACTACAGCCAGGTGGTAGGGCATTTGGCCGACAGGATACCTACCAGCACTGGTCTTGAGTATGCCGCCTTAACAAGTTTGAACTGTGTTCTGGCATCAGTGGCCAGGTTCCAGTTTCCTTCAAGGCCGGCAGCAAATTGGCAGCACCTCTAGTATTGCTAATGTCGTTAGGATCACAGTTGGGCCGTCAGCCTACCTCTTGTTCTTTAGCGATTTTTTTTTAATATAAGCTGTTGAGGTCCTGGATATCATATAGAAGCAGAGCTAGCCAAGTAAAACGAGCCCAAACACGACGGGTCTATCTTGTTTCGTACAGGAGTTCCTATGGTCACCTTCCGACTCCATCATCAGATCAAATCCATGGTACCATATTATTGCATTGTCGTGCGACATACATATGTGTGCAAAATTTCAGATCAATCGGAAACCGGGAAGTTGGTCAAATTTAACTTGCAAGATTCCATTCGAACTTACATACATCGATTGCAAGTTAAATAAAAGCTTGCAAAAAGTACGCTTGGAATTGCATAATCACAAAGATGAAACCAGCACTTTTCGCCCCTGGGAACCAATTTTCACTCCTGTCAAAAAACTTAGAAAACTATGCGAAGCATAGATAATATAGTACATACGACTCATGTCCCAGCTATTTTTTAATCACTGTTAAAAATAGTAATTTTGAGTGGAGTTATACAAAGACATTGAAACTAAAATATATTATGTAGCAGATCACTGCCAACGGGGAGCGTGCCCAGAAGGCTGGCTGCATTACCACGCTGTATGGCAATACTTATTTGTTGTGCAAAATATGAGCCAGCCTTCTGATCACGGGTAGTACCAAAGAGTTTGTTACATATGTCTTTAAACAAACTCTTTGCCGACGGACCCCACGGGCCTAATACTTAAATACATACAAACATACATAACTTCACGCCAGGTACCTTGAGGGGTAGGCACGAACATCAGAGCGCCATTCGGTTTATTCTTACACACCTCACTCGCTTCTTTGACATTCATAGCTCTTGTCATGCACGCTCGTCTGTTCTTAAGGCTCCTGACTGTTAAATCGCGACTTAAATTGTATTAAGAAATATCAACAATATTGTAACATCAACAACATAATACTTATAAATTACTTTTCATTAAATTATTATTTAATTTACATATATTTGAGTTAAATATTTACTATCATCTGTGGACAAAAATATAGTGGCAGGTAGAATGTTACACAGAAAAAAAACTGATGTATGTGACGTATCTACGTTATGACTCTTCAATTTAGATATGAATTAAATGCATGATTTCATTAGAGAAGTAGTTGATTGTTGAACTACTATTTTTTTCCTCATATTCGTAATGAAAAGCAGAGTGTTAAACTCGGTAGAAGGCCTATGTAGGCACTGGAATGTTTGGGCTTTCGCTACGCTCGTGTGCCAAAACATCTCGTGCGAATATAAGTCACTTTCATCTCTCGTGTAACAATCTAATATATAAAATTCTCGTGTCACAGTTTTCGTTGCCATACTCCTCCGAAACGGCTTGACCGATTTTGATGAAATTTTTTGTGCTTATCCGGTATCTATGAGAATCGGCCAACATCTATTTTTCATCCCCCTAAATGTTAGGGGTAGTCCACCCCTAATTTTTTTTATTTATTTTTTAGACAAAATTTTTAATTTCTATTTTTTTATGATACAACATACAAAAATACATACAACCCTAGATTTTCAACCCTCTACGATCAACCCCTATTTTTTACCGGGCAGGACGACGTCTGCCGGGACAGCTAGTCTACTATAAATAGCTACTTTTTAATTCTACTACTACTTTGGCGGCCTCTGTGTTTGAACGGGCTAAGCCGTAGCCGGCCGGACTCGCTGGAACGCAGAGGCCTTATGTTCGATTCCTGGGTCTTCGATCTGGGCGTCTGGGATTGGCCCCAGAGAGGTCTGTGGTATATGACCCATAACACAAGCGTAACTTGCTTAATTTGGGGATATACAATGTGTGTGTTTGTCTGCCGATTATTAATATTATTTGTCTGCCTGTTTATTAAAAAAAAAGAGCGCGTGTAATGTTCACACGCGATTGAAGTTAAACTACAGATGACGGTGTAAAATGTTCTTGAGATTCAGACATTTTCATTCAATAAAGAATCACTATTGTATAATTTTTATTATTATTCTTATTCAATTTAATATTTTCACTTTAAACAAATCAATAAAAAAAATTTGATTGATTTGTTTATAAACTATCTATTGACAAAATCAAAAATATTTGAAAACCGGATGGTACAGAAACGTGACGCCATATTGCGACGTCATATTGCCGTAACGGACTTCCGTTGCATGTCGTCCAGTACCTCCTAGTCGCGCCTAAAGAAGTTTTACTTCAAAAAAAGAAAGGACCGGTGATCTACATAACAATTAACCATTTCTTACCGTCTGTGGTGAATAATGTCACCACGAATTTCATGATTTTTGACCCCCCCTTCCATGTCACAGCTGGTCACACTCGTGACACTCCAATATTTTGTGACATTACATTTCAAAATATTTCCACCTCTAGCTGTAAGAGAGTGTTCAAATTTCAGATGTTTTAATTTAATAATTTATTGGTGTAAAACTGCAAAATATGTGATGTCACATTGTGGAGGGAGGAGTGTAAAGAATGTGACCAGCTGTGACAAGGACAGGGGAGGGGACAAAAATTGCGAAATTCGCTGGACCCCTAACTAGGTGAGGTATGTGGGAGCGCGGCGGGGAATAGCCGCATTCTGCGAATAAAAAGGTTAATGTTTTTGTGTTTTACTAACACTCACTCTTTACAAACATTGATATTCCTACACCCAAACACACTTGTAACATTTATTACACACTCACCCCCAAACGCACACATCCACCCGCGTACACACAAACTCACACACACACACACACACACACACACACACACACACACACACACACACACACACACACGCACGCACGCACACGCACACGCACACGCGCACGCACGCACGCACGCACGCACGCACGCACGCACGCACGCACGCACGCACGCACGCGCGCACACACACACACACACACACATAACTCTCTATTGTTTTATTTCGTTTTTTTTCTTTCATTGTATTGCTCTTTGGTGGCGGTTACTAGTGCATAATGAGAGGCGAGGGCCAGGAGTACCATCATACAGGGTTTTACCTAGTTTGGGATCCTGTCCTTCAGATTTAATTAAGTATGTCAAATTTTTGTACTCTAAAATTCTGTTTTTCTTTTTATGGTATTCTAGAAATACAATTATAGTCCATACAGGATATGAATATTGAACAATAAGTAATAATATTCGTCGCCAGACGCTTATCACACAGCACAGCGGTCACTCTAAAAAGTGAATTGAAACGCTTCGGTTATTCAGTCGTGAACTTATTGCACTCCGGATGGTATCGCGTACATATCGCGGTTTCTTTATCTGTTGATATAAATACGATAAGATTAGTATGTCAGTGTTACGTTACCGTGTGATAGGAGGATTACGTTTTGATTTTCAGAATTGAATAATTCGTGCTACGGTTATTGTTAAACGGAGGTGGTTTTAGGATTATTGGTATGTTTGTAATGGTTAATTTATTAATTTCGTTAAAATTTAATATAAATATTTAAAAACTTTTTTTTGTAAATGACCGATAACAAATTGTATTAAATAAGATATTTATTTATCTTTAAGCAAAACCTGTGCGTTTGTGTTGGAAATGTTAATTATTTTCCTTTTCGACTTGCCACATAAATTTCCTTGTTTGCCGTTAGTCAAATAATGTACTATTCCGAGAGTAACTAAAATATGAGGCTCTTCAAAAAACTCAGTGTTGCAGATGTCTATGGGCGAAGGTAGCCACTTGCCGTCAAGTGGACCCGTTTTAATAAAATACCCAGATGTATTAGTGATGATGACATAGATTTGTTTAAAAGGGGGCTACAAAACGTTTAAATTTTTCTTGGTGAGTAAATTAAATTTGATTATCTTTCTTATAAATATAATTCTTCTGTACGTGTGTTGACAGTGAACTCCTAAACGGCTGGACCGATTTGAATGATTTTTTTTGTGTGTGTTTAAGTGGATTCGAGCATGGTTTAGATTCACAAATAAGCCCGGCAGATGGCGCTGCAGTCGGGTTCTAAATTTTATTTCTTCAGGGCAGGACAACGTCTGCCGGGACTATACTATACTAGCTTATATGATATATATACTTTGACAAACTTTATGATAGTAATATTTTATTTTTACATTTTTGACATTGTATTCTATATGGAATAAGACTGCATATTTTGACATATTTACATAACTATAATAATACTGTATAATTCTATGAAAAAAATGTCTATGGTTTGAGTGGATTCCAGTCTGTTTTTGATAACTAGTTGATTTTTAACTTTAAGTAATATTTGCATGCCTGAAAGGGCAAAAACATATTATGAAACATAAAATAACATATTATATGGCTCCGGTTTTTTCCTGTTGCTTAAAAACATTTTTAAAACTTGAATGTTTTGAAATTGTGCAAACTAAGTATATTTAAAAAAATAATAAAGAAAAATATGACAATTTATTCACATTGAATAAAATTGTATAATATAAACCATAGTCATGTGTCAAATGATAAAAAAAATCAATCAAATGATAAACAAACTAAGTGCGTGTCAGGCCACACACAGTGGATGATGGAATGAATGGATCGTTTATTGCTAAAATGAACGTACATAAGATGTTACAACATGACGTGTTGTTTCATTTCATTTCAGTCATTTTGTCTTATTAGGCGTGCAATGTCTAATTACATGTCATTATATAACTAAATTTACATTGAAAGAAAAATGTGCCCGAAAGAAGTGATAATTTCAACTTATCCAAGTTGAACTATTTCATATTGAAATTGTTTAATTTGAGAAAAGCTTAGGTTATTACTTAACGTTATTCCTAGTAACATTCATTTTATATACATATAGTAAATTTATATATAGTTATATATTATATAATTTATAAATATATATAGTATATAAATATATATATAGTAAGTGTCTCCGAAATACGGTTTGCGCTGTGGGTTAGAGTGGGAGAGGAGGAGCCTGCTTGCCGTATACGTGAGAGAAAGGGAAGCCAAACAGACTGGCGCCGTAACGCTTTAAGTAACGGAGCGGTTTTACCCTCCCATAAGAAGTTATCCCTTCAAAAAAAATATAAAATATTACAATAAAATTATATGTTAAATATAGTCATGTATTTATCATTTTCATATTCATTTACTAAGAATTTTCTTAAGGGATTTTTTAAAGAAATTTAAAGGCTGCACTTGTAACATTTCTGGCAGCTTATTAAATACTAGCTTCTGCCCGCGACTTCGTCTGCGTAGAAAGTTTTTTAACTATCCCACGGGAACGTATCCTATGATACGAAAAAAAAGCGTTAACATATAACAAACATATAGATGTTGACTAGGGATATAAGCTACCACCATACAAAATTTCATGTAAATCGGTCCAGTCGTTTCGGAGATTAGCCGGTACTAACAGATTGACAAACAGATTAACATAAAATTTAAAAAATTCTAATTTAGTTCTATTTCACTTCTTACATTCCCCTGGCTCGACTTTTAGCACTTTTTCATTGTACAGAAATTTAACGTCTACAATTTTATTATATGTACTAGCTGTCCCGGCAGACGTCGTCCTGCCCGGTAAAAATAGGGGTTTGTCGCAGAGGGTTAATAATTTAGGGTTGTATGTATTTTTGTATGTTGTATCATAAAAAAATAGAAATTAAAAATTTCGTCTAAAAAATAAAAAATAAAATTTAGGGGTGGACTACCCCTAACATTTAGGGGGATGAAAAACAGATGTTGGCCGATTCTCATAGATACCGGATAAGCACAAAAAATTTCATCAAAATCGGTCAAGCCGTTTCGGAGGAGTAAGGCAACGAAAACTGACACGAGAATTTTATATATTACATAAATGATAGGCACCAAACAGTAGATAGATACTTTTGCGCATCATGGCCGTGTTTGAAGAGCAAATACAGACTCTATGCTGATCTCGTCTGTTCCGAATAACAACACCGGAGAGCTGGGGAAATAAGTTCGGGTTACTCTTGACGAATACCGTAGTTTCAAAAAAGTTTAGATTTTATATGTTTAAAGAAAGGTTTGCACGAGTCTGTTGGTTTTAGATTAAACATAGTCCTTACGCATCGTTTTTGCTTTTTGATTACTTTGCTAGGGTTAGGAGCAAACGAAGGTTAGCAGTGTTTTGGTCATTTAATTACGTAGCTCTAAAAATGTATTTAACGCTAAACCCTAAACTATCTCAATAAATATTACCAAACATATCTTGTTCAAACGGATTCGCATTAAAATTATTGTTACGTTCGGGCGTGGGTAGGCACTTAGGATTGGATGGAAACACCAGTTTTTAAGTAAACGCTTTTATTAATTTACACAGCCGTACGTGATTCCTCACGCAGGGTTCACCCTTACACGCACGGCTAACGACGCACTGTCCCGACGATAAGATGTCTCACTCACAATACCGTCGCGGATATTGCGTAGACCACCTCCTGCTACTGCAGTGCTCACCTTTGAATTTACCGCGAGTAGTTCGCGTCTGGGTCTTCTGTCAGACTACGCTACACTGCTCCTTTACTGAACTGCTCACTAAACTTTTCACTAAAATCGCTACTAAGTTTGTCACTGTCTTCTATTAGACTTCTCTTCCAACTCTTGCGTATCGCACTTGTCACTTCGCTGTCTTGAACTAAACTACTCGTAGGCGCGCCTTACGCTGTTTATATACCCGGAAGAATCTTCTGGAACCCATAATTTCGATCTTTTTTGTTATTCTTTTATTTAATATCTGTCCTTTTCTAAACGTCTATCTATATCTGACTTTTCCTTCTCGAATTTTCTGTTCTAGAACTTTCGTTCATCGTCTATTCCTTTCTAAAATTTATCCGTCCTTGGAAGGAAAGTATCTTCCAGAATTCTCTACCTTTTTCTAAAAGTCTTGAGGCCTGCTTACGTTCCCAAAAATTCTACCTTCGGTCGCCACAGTAGTTTAAAAACCAGTCATTTTGATTTTTTTCAAAAACTTACATTGCTTGAAAATAGTTGAGGTTTTGGAAGCAAATATTCCAAAACCGACTTTAAAAATCATTAAGGAACCCCATTATAATTTTCAAACACCTTACTACTATACTTATACACGAGTATATACAGGGTACACGGAAATATTATGTTTCGTCCTTCAGATGGCTGCCGCCCCGATTTTTAGTGCTTGAAAGCAAATATCCTTCTAGTGCTTTTTGAGAATAGGGTGTTTTAGTTTAAATGCTTCCTTATAGTTCTGTAGCTAGATTCAAATTCAAACTCAAATCCAAAAGTTTTTATTCAAAATAAGTTCCACTGGCAGTTTTTGAAGATCATACATGTAAGTTAAAATTTAAATTAAATGTACGTCCTATTTTATGTACCTTTTCGCAATGTGTTATTCAAATGAGAAGAAGCACCAAGAAACTCCCCAGCAATTCATCTAGCTAAAAATATTTATTTCATCAATTTTCAAATTTTATTATTTATGTATTATCCCAGGCTTTTTTTCCAAATGCATGTAGAAGTTGTATTGCAATTACTTCTCAAGGAATAAATGGAGTTGTAATAAACAAAAAATCATTGTCGCAATTTTTCGATTCGTTTTATTCGAAAATTTTCGTCGACTTTAACGTGGTACAGCCGTGCTGAAATCATTATCTTGACAACAGCTGTTAGGGCCGGCTTGATCGTGTAATACCGAGGGTTGCTAACCGTACTAATAAACTCGTATATATAGTAGCGTACTATATTTTAGGCGATTGTGCTATATACTGTACAAAAATAATATTGTTATGGAATAAATAGTCATTTAGTTAAATATTATAATACTGGCAGCTCGGTTTTACGTTATAACAATTAAAAGAAAATCGAGTTGGCTGTGATTCGAATGCAAGGAAAAAATGGTGTTTTATTTTGTATAGTCCCATTATAAATTATAATTTTGCTGCGTTCGGGTCCATCACAATTACAGTACCAAATGTACTATGTTTTCATCACATGATTATTTCAACAATAATATATGCACCTGCACCTTTGGTACGATTATGTTTAAAGGCCGAATAGATGTTTATTCTAGCTTTAATATTTCTTTTACTAGTTCGTAGACACTACATCTATGGTGCAATTTTCATTTCATTCCGCTATCCCAGTTCGTTTGTCTCGTCCCACCTATCATGTCCCTCCTGTCCAATCCACTTTATTGTATTCCGTCCTAAAAGCTGGCAAAGCATTGGCATTGTCCCGGTGTTGCAAACGTCTATAGACGATCCACCTATTGAAAGTGGTTACCCTTTTCAATAGATGGTTCGTCTGCTTGTGTGTGAATTTATTAATAAGAAATGATCGTACGTAGCCTATGGCATTCGTAATGCACCACCGACTTATTGTTTACTAGACAAGCACTTTAAATCTCACCTTCCTGTAAAGCGGTGTCTGTGATAGCGACTCCCTTATCCGATGATCAAACCTCTGAATCATTCAGTCCAATCATTTTTGTCATACAACGTGGCATGAAGTAATCAGCATTATCACGATGACAATTGTTCGCCGAATTGTAATCATCGGACGATACTTCGTAATTTTTAAAGTTCCGTAGGCGCTTAAACGAGAATGAAATCGTCAGGTCTATTCGTTCGTACGTTTTGTATGCCGTCGTCATCATTATTATTGTTAGGTAAGTATCTAAGTATGGACCAAGTTAAAAACTAACCCTTGTCCTTTGTACTTTGTATACCGCTTTGAAACGCGCATAACACTTCCCAGCAATACGTCTGGCTGAAAATTATTTTTCTTAAAAAATATATAATATGTTATTTACTTTACTCTTAAGTTTTAACATGAAATTGAACAATTTGAATAATTGAGATTGTAGTTTTTTAAAAATTTTCAGTTAATACCTAGTACAAGACCCATTGCATATTTTTGAGTTATGGGGTATTTTTGAATTGTTTATTATTATTATATTATAACGGATTAAATAAAAAGAATCAATGAATGATCTTACCTCCCACCCATTTAAATAAATTTATGTAAAATTATTAGAGCTAGGCATGTTGCTGAAGAATTTCTTGCGACGCTTCCTCTCTTCAAGCAACAACATGTTGCAAACATTGATGTAGCAATTTTTGCTGCATCAGTGGTTACAAAGAGGTGGTAAATTAGATGCGGCTCCCATAGAGTAAATAGAAACCATAAACAAAAATTAAATGAACAAGCTTGGTAGACTAAAAAATAACTTTCAACTTTCTCATTAACACTTGACATCTTGGCCTTCCCTGATTACGGCTACTGAAGAGTGGCCGAATCATCGGAATCATAAAAAACCGCTATTAAACCTGTTAAATGTAGAAGTTTTATTATTTATTAATATTAAATATTTTGGTCGGAAGACACAGAACTGAAAGAACTCAACGGCATTTAATGACATTTAATAAATCAAGTTTTTTAAAAAAAAAAAAAAAAAAAAAAAAAAAAAAAAAAAAAAAAAAGACATTTAATAAATTAATAAATATAGAATTATAATACATAGATATACATACATAAACTTAACATATTTTTTTAAATTGGATTACTTTCATTAATTAACCCAAATATAGAAATAAACTGTCTAGCATCTGCTTAAATAAAGCTGATAAATCAATACTCTTAGGATTTCGTAACCAAATGATAAAAACAGTAGATGCTCCTGACGTCAACGGAACCATTTAGTGTTCATAGTTCAACTTGCACTTGGCTGATTTTTTATCATTAATTAATTCCAAGATATTACTCGATAACAGCTATCGATAAAGTGATATTATGTACTAATTTTACACAATTTGTAAGCTTAAAAATGTTTGCATCTAGGCGACTTTTCTGATTTTAACATTTAATAAGCTAGTTGTGTCAAGGATTTTGATATATCGCACCATTAAAATTATAGAGACCTAAATCAAAATTTTGGGTCATTGGATTTAAATATCCATTACCTTAAAAAATTAAGGTACAAAATTGAATAAATTTATTTTTGAATTAGGTCTCTTTAATTCTAAGGCTGTGCATTATAGTAACTTTAAACGTGCAATTCTTGTGTATATATTGATTTTGTGTAGGTACATCGGAAACGACTCTAACGATTTGGATTAAATTTTGTATTTAAATGTTTTTAAGAAAGAGAGAAACAAAAATATGTATTTGTAATAGCGACACACGAAAAATAGTAGCATAACAAAATATAAATCATATATAAAAAATGTATACCACAATTTGTAAATGAGGTTGGCATTCAGCATATTGCTGTATCGAGGCGTAGTCCGAAGCAAGTCATTGCCCACCTCCTAAATCATGTTTGGTATATGACCCGTGCTAAACACAAGAAAAAATAATTCCAATCATGTTAGTACAAAGAAAAAATATAATGTTCGTGTTGTCATATAAAAAGCGATTTTTTAGTTTGTTTTGAAGTATTACCTCGTCTTCATATCCACTAACATGACGTCTTCTGCAAAGAGCATGTACTCCTGTACAGCCTCATCCTGCGATCCTATGGTCAGACAATTTTTGCCGTTCTTAACTGCTTATTAATTTTCCTAAGTTTTCGCGACTTGTATACACATAAACTACTGTTACGGTTTCAAGCGCATAATTTAATGATTGGACAAAACCGCCGTCCATCACGGCACGGAAAGCGGCGGAAACTCGAATAAAAAATCAATATAACCGCGCTTAAACCTTAACACGTAGTTTATTATGCTTATTTATGTTTCTTAAAACGTAATGTAATAATTAAATTAGTTTTTAGATTTTAAACCGATTTTTAATTTTAATTTCTGCGGCTGACAAAAACACCCCACAGCCAGGTGGTAGGGCATTGCCCGTCTGAATGGCTATCACCCCTGGTATGGTATGCCTCTATGATGACCTTGAGTTGTGTTCCGGTATTAGTGACCAGGTTCCAGTCTCTCTTTAGAGAGCGATAGTACGTTGGTAGAACTTTGGTGTTGCAATTGTCCATAGGCTATGTTAACCGCTTTCCATCAGGTGCGTTTGCTAAAGTCATGCAATATAAAAAAGGAAGTTCTCATGTTTGTTACGCAATTTTTCCGTCAATTGTGAACCGATTTTCATTTTTTTCTTTATTCGAGAAAATACTCCTGACGTAGTCTCATTACCACAAAGTAAGGATCTGATAAGTAAATCCTAGGAAACCAAGACAGCCCTTGTTGAGGAGTGCAGGCGCCTACACTATTCGAAAACTTGTATAGGCGTGGCAGTAGTATAATTTCCAACACGCTTAGATATTTCTAAAGCTATTCAAGCAACTAAAAATAGAACTTTTTGAAGTGACTTGAAGTTGGTGCGAAGTAGAAAACAGTAACAACAAGATTGAAAAATGCACCGACTTCAAAATGTTGTATAAAACATTTATTCTTTCTTTTAAATTGAGGTAGTTTTTATTTTTGTTGTAAAAAAATGTGTTTGTGTGTGCATTTCACATACAGTAGAAGTGAAACTTCGGAGAATATAGTCACACATAATTCTTCTCTAACTTTTATTAATTATAAACAAAATTCCCTTGCTTACATCCTTCAACATATTATAATTCAAAATAAACTTCTTAAGTATTACTTTCAATTTTTCACTGTTTTAGTCTAAAAATATTATATAATTGCGTTAAGCATAAAACTACAAATAGAAAAAAAATATAATCAGTTTTATTTGGTCCAATTGGACATATGTTTACGAGTAATCATCGGTCTTATTGACCCTCTAATCTGTGCAGCACGATGTAAAACTCGTATCTCATTCTCCGCAAGCTTAGTCTTTTAGATTTACGTGTTTATCTCTTTTAGTATCGCTTTTTCGTTTCATCGACTTTCAAAGAACAACGACTCTAAGGAAGTTTCACTTCCAAAATATATTTTCCTATTCCTATCAAAATTGTAAGACGGAATTTTGCGTTTAAGTTTTGCGCATTCTGTTCAAAACGCTATGCCGTGCCCACCGTTATTTCTTGTCCGTAATCAGTCGGCTCTGCGTGCTGTGCGTCACTCGCGTCCAATATTTGCTATCGGAGATGGTGAAAGTGTTCGCATGATTTGAAAACTAAGCAACATGAATAATATACGTCTGAACTGATTTCGGTTTTAACGACACCTGTACGGTAAGTGTTGTTTGATACACATTTGCATTAGTTACTTCTTCCTAGTCCTTCTCTCACTGCTGAGAATTGTGACTTTGATGATATGATTGCATCAATTACATGAAGCTAGTTAACTTATCATAAACTCCATACAAGTGTTGTAAATTGTAAGATGTATAGCAAGTTATAGAAACCCAGCTTTAGTACTCTTGTTTTTGTATGACATTATTGTAAATAATTATTTACACATACATATATATAAATGAAAATGTTAAAAAAAATCCGAGGGGATAATTTGGACTAGATTCTGAAAATGCATTTTTTAGAATTTGTGTCTTTATGTTTCGGCTAATCTCTAAAACGGCTGGGCCAATATTGACGGGACACTCACTGGCGGATAGCTGATGTTTTAAGGAGCACTTACCTACTTTTTTACATTTTTTAATTAAAGTTTTTATGCTTATTTTCTCTCTATCCAGTCCAAAAAATCTCTGCCAAGTCCGTATTGGTAGTATAAAATGTTTTATCGAGTCAAACAACATTCAAGACTTATGACATTTGACTAAAAACCCCAAAGTATTTGATTCTATTACTGTTAATATTCTAAACTAGTCAGTAGTTTGTGAGGATGGATGGGTATTTATTACTGTTATACTCAAAAATTACTAAACGGATTTTGATGAAACTTCACAGTAATATCTGTCATAAGCCTGCTTTATATTTACATTCGTCAAAAGCCAATCAACTTGTGGCCCTTGTCTTTAGAGCCAATTGTGCTAATATATAAGCTTTTGTACATCGGGCAAGTGCATGTTGGACCGTGCAAGGTGAAGATTTCTGTAGAGGCGATGAACGTCTAATGCTTTGTTATTAAAAAAAAAAAATTAAAAAAGAAAATTCTTCGATAGTTTAAAAAAATATATTTCAAAGAGGAAAAAAAAATTTGGTACTATTTAGGAACTTTTCAAGGTGTTGTTTATTCATGATCGATATGAAATGCTACTGTGGACAATGTTCATAAAAGTGTATTGCTCTAAGTCAACAACCTCTAAAAAGATTGCGTGCCTTGAAAAGTAATTCATATTAGGTGTATAATATCGATCTACAATACATACTAACATTAAATTAATTACATACTATAACTACGAAAGTAAATCTGCGGTCGGCAAAATATGACTCCTCCTAATTATTGTCTTTTTTTATAATTTTGACACTTCTGAATATGAATATAGTATTAAAAGTTTTGTGCTGCTTCCAATTTTTTCTGTCCTTTATGTTTATTGTACACAAAATAGTTACAAATGAAAGTACAAAATAGTGGTGGTGGTAGTTTTCTTCTAGCAAACCTATGGGTCTAGCGAGAGTCGGAAAATTGTATGTCTTTCAAGACCACGGGCCATAAAATGGCCCGGACTTTTGGAGGGCTTGCGTGGGGCCATGGGGAGGCCAACACGTAGAGGCCCCTTGACAAATTTAATGTAAATATGTGGCGTGACACTGACCGGCGATTATCCCTGTCTACACCATACAATAATGCACCCAAGGACAAGCCCCGGCCAGTGTAGGACTATTGTGGGAAATGAGGACAAAAAGTACCGGGCTATTGGGGTGAACTGTATGTAATTATTATTATGTATTATTACGAGTACTTTAATGTACACAACACACTCTTGCTTTCCATATTTTTTTGTAATTCATATTTTAAATTATTGTGAGAATAGCTGATCTAATTCCACAGAAAACGTTTAAAATCGTCAAAAGTTTATGTCAAATTATCGATAAAGTCATTTCAGTTTGTAATTTTCTCCATTTTACGTATTCTTTTATAATTTCGGGGCAAATCAAGTAACAAAAATCTGCGAGTAATGATTCTGACCATTTTCCGTTGTATAGTTTCTCTGGTGTGTAATATTTTTGTGATTTTTTTGGAAAATTTCGACCGCATGGGCTTGAAATATGTTTTTGAATACTTTATTTGGGCATTTTTTATAATTCAATCCTTATGTATTGTACTATTGCACGTATAATAATCAGCTATCTAACATTAATGCAAGTCACAAAATTAAGCTTTAAAGTGAAAAAAATATCTCAAACGAATCTAGCTCGAATTTAAATTAAAAAGTGAAAAAAGAACCTCCATAGTATCGGAGTACCTAAAAACTGCGCAAGATTCTAAATTTTCATAATAATAGAAACAAATATCTTTAATAGATATTTTTTTACTTTAATCAGCCTCCACACATACTGAGATGGATATTTCCAAAGAATTTATTTAAAACAATAAATTTTCAACAGAGAAAGCTCCAAGTTGAGACATGGTCCAGATTACACTATTTAATATGTGTACTAAACTAACTGATTTGTTACACATTGTTAATATTTTTATATGAATAATTTTGTTTTGAGCATAGGAGGATAGGGGATCAGTTAATAGGAATGGTTATTTGATGATTAGTTCAAAGATTTACGTCGCTTTACGGCAATATTCTGTGAGAGCGTGGTCTGTTTATCCAGCTGCGCTAATAGATGTAATTAGAATAATGACATGTCTCCTGCATGGCCCTACTACTTTCAAGTGGTACAGAAACCCGATGTTAATTAGTCCACTATGACTGTACACGCATATGACTGTACTGATATGCCATTTGGTACCGGCGATGATGCGTACGGGGTTTGCGACACAAACTTTCACTCAAGGCCACTGACCAACCAACAATTCAACATCGAGGTGATGACTGAATTATTCACCAGTAAATGACACAGTTCAATAAGAACAAAACATAAGTCTCTAAAAAAATAATATTTTCTTAAGTTTTCGCGACTACTATACATTAGTTTTATTAAAACTTTAACAATACTGATTGACACTTGACATCTTTGTTTTCCGTATTCCGTAATGAGTACTGTTAACTTTTATTAAAACTTTAACAATACTGATTGACACTTGACATCTTTGTCTTCCGTGATCACGGCAACTGAAAATGCCCGAAACGTCGGAATGATAAAAATCAAATTAATTACCGCGCTTAAAGCCGTCAAAACGCATACTTATTATCTCTGGAAAGATATTTCAAAACGACATATTGACTCTTCTGGAGATCAGTATCAGTATCAGATCCTATCTCGGACAACGAAACAGTATATCGATTCAGCGAGCTAATGTAGCCAGGCTTCTAGAATTCTTACCCACTGACTTCAATGACCTAGGCTCGGTATTCTACTTATAGTCTTAAGGATTAAAGTAGAATTAAATATAACTTAAGTTTTCTTCACTGTACTAGTTTATAGTTATGATGTATTTGTTATATATTTAGTTTTGGTTTTTAATAAAGGTTAAATTTGTAATTGATTTTAAAGAAAAAAAAAACTTGGTAAACTGACCATTTTTTTGTTTGCCAGAATGATTATGCAATCCTAATCAAATAACTAAATAGTAAATTAATTACTAAATAAACTAAACGCCTCTGTTTTGCTGCTGGTATACAGGAGACAGGCTAATGACCCACCCAATGCAAAGTGGTTACTGTCGCCCATTTGCAATACTCAATGGCCTACCAATGTGCTGCAAGCCTCAAAGGTGAACTGGAATCTGGACGTACTATAGAATACTCTAGATCATGACCAGACGGGCAAATATCACCTGGCTGTGGATTGTTGTTTCATCCCCTCTTAGGACAGGCCGCCGGCTGTAAGTTTTTTTTTATTGCAGGAGATCAGCAGACAGACAGACGGCCCAATTGATAGAAAGCGGTTACCATTGCCTACGGACATTTGCGACACAAAGGTGCTACAAATGCGCTACTGCTCTCTTAAGAGATACTGGATCCTGGTCACTAATGCGGAACACAACACAAGGTTGTTGTGCGGCATACTTAGACCAGGGGTGGTCGCCATCCAGTCGAGCATATATATAATACCCTACCACCTGGCTCTGGGTTATTTTGTCGCCTCTTACGACAGGCCGCCCGGCCGCAGGAAATTGTATTCTTTCTCCGTTCCTGCACGGATAAAAATAAATTAAGAAATAACTCTTTCAAGAATAATCCTGCACTAATAAATATTGAACCAAGACTAACTTTTAGACCACTACACAACAGAAACCTTCGAATAAATTACTTTAAGTTATGCCAAGTTAAAATCCTAAGCACTTTGTAAGATCGTAAGTGAAAGTACATCCCAAGTAATACTTAGTCACCTGTTTAAAATAGAAACTCTACGTACAACAATAGCGTCAAGATTCTAACGCAAGTCACGCTTTTTAGGATATCGTAACCATTTTTTTGGCTATAGTAGAAGCCTTATAATTGTGTGACAAAAATAATGTGAAACTTCATGATGGATGGCTACAAATGTAAAGGTAGAGATAAAAAAGATGAGTTGTGGTGTGACAGAAGATGTATGTCAGATAGAGAAGTGTGGAAGGAAAATACACATTGTGCCGACCCCAATTAATTGGGATATGGTGATAGAAAAGAGAGAGACGGTAGAAGCCTTATAAAACCTGCCCGCAGGTGACGTTTTGTATATTACTAACCATTTCTCACGGCTATGCGTGAAAAGCCCAAGTAACGTAGTTCTATGTAATTTTTTAATATTTTTTATGGCAGAAGTTCAGCATACAGGCATTTACATAAAAACTTGTTAAATTCACTACAATAACACAACATAGTCTACACAACTGCCCAGCAAAACATAGAGGCTAGTAGAAGCCAACGTGATTAGAAGACATGCTGTTAATGATAACGTTGGTATTTGTTAGTGAATTGAAAAAATGCGATTGCAGCGTCATCTATTTTGCTAGTACGTTTATTTTACGGAAACGACGTTCTTTATCGGGATAATATGTATTCTAAATGATAACTCGGGTTATAAGCCAGCACTACGTCTAATTTAATTCCTATATTCAGTAGATTCCAAAAAAGATGTGATCGCAACCATCTTTTCATTATCTTCTCTATCCCACGGAAAGTATCTTAGTTACGCCTCGGGTATAAGATAGCTCTGTGTCCAGTTTCATTTAAATCCATTCAATAGTGTTCACGTGATGCTCTACAGAGAGACAGAAAGACAGACCGACGGACAAAAATTCTAAAAATTGCATTTTCGGAATCTCCCGGTCCGAATTAGGGCTAATCTCTGTTTTTTTCTCATTTGTAAACGCACAATTAAACCATTTACAGATTTATACAGTATAATAATAGATAGATAGATTAACGTTTCTTTTTCAAAATAATATCGACATTCTATAAATGAATAAATCGTTGGAAGGTATATCTATATCTATCATGAATTAGGGGAGCTAATTTGGAATAGCGATTCTGAAAAAAACAGTACAATTTTTGTTTACCACTCTATTAGAGCATAATGTGAAAACTACTAAACGGATGTAATGAGACTCGGTACCAAGCTAACTTATATCCCGGATCAGCATTTAAATAGTTTTTATCCCTATCTAGAAATTTCTGAGAAGGGTGATACATATGCTATTAGGATTGGTAGAAAACACCAGTTTTTTCCAACTAAAAGCTTTTATTGCCTTACACAGCAGGTGATTCTTTCCTGCAAGGTTGCCTCTTCACGGACAATTAACGCAATACCGTTGCCGATATTGCGTAGACCACCGACTGCTTCTGCAGTGCTCACTTCAGTGAAGGAGTGTAGCGTAGTTTACTACGCTACACTCCTTCACTGAACTACCCACTAAACTTATCACTAAAGTCGTCGCTGTCTTTTATGAAACTTCTCTTCCAACTCTTTCATATCGTACTTGTCACTTCGCTGTCTTGAATTGAACTCAACTCCAAAACTGCCCGGTAGGCGCGCCTTACGCTGCTTATTTACCCGAAAGAATCTTCTGAAACCCATAATTTCGATCTTCTTTTCGTTATTCTTTTATTTACTTTCTATCCCTTTCTAAACATCTATCTATCTCTGTCTTTTCCTTTCCGATCTTTCTATCCTAGATGTTTCGTTCACAATCTATCTCTTCCCAACATCTATTTATCTCTGTCTTTTTCTTCCAGAACCTTCTACCTTTTACTAAAACTTCTTAAACCAAATAGATTGTTAGTATACGAGTGTTTCATAAGGCTTCCTTTTTGTTACGATGGTTACGCAGCCCTAAAACGTATCTCAATATATTTGCCTATCGACTATCCTATTGCGTAATTAGTATTGATCCGCAGCAACATAATTATCTTAGCGACAAAGTCGTTCGTGGAGGCGGTGACTTCAGCGAGGTGAACGACCGACCTTAACCCAGGCTGAACTTAGAGAAAGCATTTACATGCCTATAATATGTACTATAAACTAGCGCCCATGGCTCCAAGCTTGTAAAAGCTACATTTTTTTCTTAGATCATTAATAATCCTTGTATTCAACAGTAATATTGCTTCAATTCAAACAAATATGAGCCTTAAATTTTTAAAATGATTTCAAGTCTTTTTAACATTTTGTAAGCGTATCGCAGAGAAAGTGATCTAACTGAACTATCTAAAATAGAAAACTTTATTTAACACCTTTAGAGGTGACACGAAAAATACCTAACTCGTTACCTGGCTTGATTTTCATCGGATACAAAATACTTAAGTTTGTTGATAAATTAAGTGACATGTTCATATTTCTCTCTCTCTCCCTCTCTTATTAATTTTATGGGTTCCTTAGTCATTTTAGCAAAAACACACCCCTTTTTAGCAGACTGCGAAAAGATGAAGAGGTTCTTAATCGTCGTGTAAATATTTTTTATATATTTTAGCTTTTATTTTAACCGATTTTGATTGTTCTGTATGCGTTGGATTTAGTAAAGCGTCAAGATAATATCATATAAAAATTATATTGCTATTGGAATTTGGCTACCGAAGACATAGCAGAAAATTCATTAAAATCAGAAAACAAATATGTAGCTTTTGCAGTTTATCAGCCATAACTTGTTTGGTTTCTGAATCAATTTCGGTCAAACGCGGACGTGTGCTATATTAAAGATTATATATCAATAATTGCTGTTCGTTAGTCTCGCTAAAACTCGATAACGCCTGGACTGATTTGGCTAATTTTGGTTTTGAATTATTTGTGGAATTACAGGGAAGGCTTAAAAGGTGAATATATGAAAAAAATGTTTGGAATATAGTTTCGATATCACTTAGAAACTATTCCTACCTGTCAAACATTTGATGTTCGTCCCATCGTTTAAAAAACAATTAAATTTAAAACTGATTTTTTTTCATTGTTTGGTTTTGAATGTCAAACGTTTGATGTTCCTTCCCGTTAAGTTTTGACCACATCTTTTTACTAAAGTTGAACATTCTGCAATTATTCATATAATTCACCTTTTTTATTTATTGATTCTGAGGCGGTACGAAGTTTGCCGGGTCAGCTAGTTATCTATAAAATTGATAAATTAGGACATGTTTTATCAAAGATTTCGTGTATAGAGCAAATATATCTTATCGTCGCTTGTAAACATTTTTAGGCTTGCCTTATGGATAAGACGTCTAGGCGCACGTGAAACCGTATGTGACAATAAAAAGGATGATTAAAAATATAAACGATTATCGATCAACAGAAATGTTAATCGTTCTATTATTTCGTTTCTAGACCCTAAACACAGTGAAAAGTATTTTTGTTTAGGAGCACTTTCGCCTTGATTTTTATCCGATTTCTTGTCTCATAATTTAATTTATTAGGGCAGCGTATTAGCGTTGCCATTGCACAGTAAAGCGGCAAGCGTTTTGACAACGTTTACATTTTTAGATTACAAATTTTAATTTTATTTTCAGCCATAAATAACAAATTCTCAATAACCAGTCAATAGCCAACCACAAACTAATTCATCGTTTTCCTCTGTAAGGTATCCTGTAGGATAAATAATTGTTTTACCTGTTGTGTCTTTACTCCAAGTTGGTTGGTCGACTTCTACGTTATAGTGTTTTTATTGCAGGAGTTCAGCAGACAAGCAGACGGCCCACTAGATGAAAAGCGGTAACCATTGCCTATGGACATTTGCAACAGCAAAGGTGTTACAAATGCGCTGCTGCTCTCTTAAGAGAGACTGGAACCTGGTCACTAATGCCGGAACACAACTCAAGGTTGTTATGGCGACATACTTTACACCAGGGGTGGTAACCATCAAGTCGGGCAAACGTCCTACCACCTGGCTGTGGGTTGTTTTGTATAACTAACTGTAGAGCATCGTTTCTCAACCTGAGGGTTGTGGGCCTTGTGAGGTCACGCTTGTTATTAAAGGGCATCACAGTCTGTTAAAAATAAGACGTGTATATGAAAAAATCACGAGCACATTTATTTATTATGAACAGATTCGAATTGTTTTAATTAACCACCTAAAGTTAATTTTATATCTCAAATAATAAATTGATGTGCTAATATATCGCACTCAGATTCTATTCAATCACACGTGTTAATAAACTTCTATAATTAAGGCGGCATTCGAAGACATAATTCAATGCTGTCTTAGCTTCACTGACTGAGTTGTTGTAATAATGAGAGGTGTATGGAGTTCCCCCATGACGGACTTGGCCATCTTGAATATAATTAAAGTATTATTTATAGTTGTTATAATGAAAGGATCGCAAGATTTTTTTATTTTTTGGTATTTAGTGGGTCGTGAAATAATAATCGTTGAGAAACATTTTTTTTTATTTCTTTATTTCAAACTTATATATTGATCACACAGTAATTTTCTCGATTCTTCTAGCCCCTAAACAAATTTGCACTGTGTAATATGGGCTAATGTCCTCTCCCTTAGTGTCTTCATGCATACATACCTACTTTTTATAGAAGTCTTCATTCTTACATAGCTACGGATACAAATTATAATTCTATAAGCCATTTCAATATAAATCTTTTGAAATCATGATATATTTATTTATTTCGGGTATTGTACATAAAAGGAACTGTAGAACTGATTATTATGACCTTGGGTAAAACTAGCCTATTTGTGGTATTGGGTATTTATTAACACTTTAGTGCATAATTTCTAACTTGGCACAGATTTCCTGTACGGAGGTGTAAACTTGTAAAGGATAAATATTGTTTTACACGTGTTCACCATGGCAGATAAGAATAAGTTACTATGAATGAGTCGTAGTGTTACCAATCCAATTGAAGACCTGAATAGATGAAGGTGATATGTCGCATATTTGGTTTTTTGTTTTTTTTTTTTGTATAGATGAAGGTTATAAGTCGATACCAACTACTGACTACAGACCTTAGACCATAGATATAAGGCATATAAAAAAAAATAGTTGAAAAAGGAGTTAAGTTCAGTTCAGTTTAAAACAAAAGTAAAACTTTTATCTCGATTTACTCAGAATTGGAATTATGCGACTTATCACTTTCATCCACTCACGTCTTCAATTATGAATATAGTCCATCCAGGAACTCGCACTTTTTATCAAAACGCTGGATCCTAATTACAGTCCCATATATCCAAATCATGAATTTAAGCAATCCAGGAACTCCACGCGGCCAAGCGGACATATTGCATCCGCGCAGTATAAAGCAATACCTCGATCGATGGACGAATCAGTCGAGCGATAATCACAAGCGAAGAACGCCATGTTTACATTCGGTACTTAATCTGTGTAGTGACGGATTTTGCGCGTGTTATTGAATTATGCATAACGTTTGTATTTGTTCTGTTCAGTTATATTTGTACCTATGTTATACGTGTTTGTATAGTTTTAATAAACTCTATAATAATGCCAACATCATTTTAATTCGAGTTTGCAACTCGTAACGATATAAATAAAATTTAAACAAACTTTTTTGAGATGTCACAGTGCTTACAATGAAACATTATGACAATCTTCTTTCTATCAATTAAAATCAAAGACACCAAGGTGACTGCAATAAAAACAATAATCAATCAAATCAGTACCATAGACTACTGAAAATTGCTGTCATTGTATGACAGGAGACTACATTTATATAATTTAAGTGTTTTCAATAACTTTTACGTTAATTAAAAATAACTTATCGTTTAAGTTCGTTAAGTATCACCGCCATAATGTTCTCGCGCGTTAAGTTGAAGTGTTGTGCTTAATGTTCACTTAATTTTATACTTGACATTTTGTTGTAACCAAAAAGAATTCGATATTTCTATATGTTGCATGATTGGTAAGATTTTGTAAATAATTTCTACCTGTTTGATACTCATAGAGCTTTGTTAGAAGCTAAATTGGTTACGTAGGCCATATTAACACATATAGAATATATATAATGTATCTTTAAAAGTTGCGTCCGTGACTGAAACATTGAGAAGGTGATATGGACATATAGGCTACGTTCCTTTAGAGACTCACAACGACCACGTTCACGACCGCGATTTTTCCCGTTCCACTTGCTTGCTGGCGTTACAATCGTAAACCCAAGTGGAACGGTTATTCTACTCACCTCTTGACATGGATCGTTGAGAGCGTTATGTGATCGAAAATGACGACGTTATTAGTAACGTTTTCGCCACGACCACAACGACCGCGGTCGCCTTATGGAACGGCTTTGGTGGCGTTGTGAGCTGCTCATGGAACGCGCTGATAATGAGAGTGAGAGTTACGTGACGGAATAAGTTAAACTAGAAGATTGGTGGGTACAAATATAACAAATAAATATATAAATAAATAATCGGCAGACAAAAACAAATATTGTATATACCCAAATTAAGCAAGTTACGCTTGTGTTGTGGATAACATACAACGGAATATTCTGTGGCCGATCCCAGACACATAGATCATAGTAAACAACGGGAAAAAAATCGTTTCCGAAATTTACCATGCAACGAAACGAACCTGATGACTCTGCGTTGCAGTCAAGAAACCCGTCAAAGGCTTACTCAACCAGAGGCCGCCAATATAATACGCACCCTTAGAACTACAGAGACCTAATTAAAAATCTCAAGTTCTTTAATTTTATACCTTATTTTTAAGTACTAAGAGATGGATGGAGTGTGACGCATTGAGAATAGAGGAGTATGGAACGAAAGGACATAGTATTCTAACGACCATAAATAATTGAACGAAGAAGGTGAAAGAAAAAAGGAAGATTGTTGTTTATATTTTATTAGAAATAACAAGAACTGTAATTAGCGGTAGATAAGGTTAGATTCTAAAAATTACTATACGAATAATTACTGACCAGTGACAGTCTCTGTTTTCTATTTTAATATGTTTATTATTTATTTTTTTATTATTGAAAGTTTGTAAGGATGGACGTTTGTTAGTTTTCACACAAACCGGTACCGTAACCGCTTTCCATCGGGTGGGCCGTCTGCCTGTCTGCTGAACTTAGGCATTAAACAAAGGCACTGACTGCCAAAGATAACAAAGACTTTTAGGCTCTGCATAAACGGGCTCCCGACCATTTCCACATACATTTTAAAGGAACTCGTCGCACACATGTGGCCAGTGGTGCCAGCCACGAGCCACCGCCGCCATTAATGGTCGCGCGGCGGTACGTGGTCGCCACCGGTGGCTCGTTTGCGCACAACCTTAATATTCGATGGTCGTAGTGACATATGACACGCAGTATCCCATATACGTAAACGTTGCAAACGTGTTCCTTAATCATATGTAGAGTGCTTTAACATGTCTATCAATTAGCAGACCATCGTTGTTAGTGCTCGAAGAACTAATAGAAGTTTAATGAATTTTATTTATGCATACTACCAAGTATGCATAATTAATATTATACTTAATTCACTTTTAATGATAGCACACATGACTACGTACATTGAACAAATTCAATCTTGATTTACATGCTACATGAATGACGGCCACTCCTTGTTTATGTTTCACGCAATTTCACTACAGAACTATGTAGTGGTATAACACCGTGTTCACAAATTATATTCACGTATAATCAGGTGTTTTTAAGAAATATTACTGGGTTACGTACTGTTTAATTTTTCTGTGCAGGAACGGAAAAAGAATACTAATTCATGCGGCCGGGCGGCCTGTCGTAATAGGCGAAAAAACAACCCACAGCCAGGTGGTAGGGCATTTTCTCGACTAGATGGCTACCCCTCTATGGGTTAGAGTATACCGCCATAACAACTTTAAGTTGTGTTTCGGCATTAGTGGCCAGGTTCCAGTTTCTCTTTTAAGGCCGGCAACACATAAGCAACACCTTTGGTAATTCTAATGTCCATAGACGACGCACGGCTACCACTTTCTATGACAGTTGGGCCGTCAGCATGTATGCTGTTAAAATGATTAATAAATGGAACCATTTGTGAAACATTTGAACTGTTTTATTCACCCTAATTTTTTCTTTTTTTTTCATGCTTTATTCTACATGTGCGGATTCAATTTGAGATGCGATATTACTAATGTCGTTATATATTAGTATATAACATATGAGTAGTATATGCACTAATGTGGCTATGCATTAACGGCGTTATTTTAACGCTTTACAAACGACACAGTCGGCCTTAAGCTAAAACTTTAACACCAATGTAGATGCGGCCGCAGCATTATTTAAATAATTATTATGTATCATTTACATATTTATATAGCGTAATTTTCTTTTGTTTCAGGTTTGATTGAAAAATGAACATCTCAAAGTAAAACGTAGCAACTTCCAAACACGCAACTTCCATCGCAACGCAGTTCATCCAAAAATAACTAGTCTATATCATAATATTACTTAAGTATTCAAAAAGACACGCACATGTGTTACGCGATCGAAAGGAAAAACAAAATTAAAAATTTTGATGTGTTTTTGCGATAATTCGAGTTGTAAAGTTTTGTATTTTTGAATTATAACGTTTTTTGTATATTTTAAATTTGGAACGTTGGCAAGATGGCGTCGTGCTTGGGCGGCGGCCATTTTGGAAGCGTTCAGGATTATGTCCCAGTCGCTGATTTCTATGCGGATAAGTCAGTTTTTGTTACGGGCGGAACTGGATTTATGGGAAAGGTATGTTGTGATGTAATTAAATTTAGCATTGGGCGAATGCGAGATTTTTGGAACAGCCGTTATAATTGTAATCTACCCAAATCGACACAAAAATCGTTGTATTTTCAATTGTTTTGAGTCACTTCTCTTGCGTTTACATAGAATGACATCACTAGCCGGAGTTTTTGGCGGGAACTGAAAGGAGATGTTGTGAAAATGTGTAAAATTACTCTAAAATGAACAATAGTTGTAGGATATTGATAGTTTCTGAGTAGTAATTATGTGTTTTGTGAGAAATGTGCCATCTGCCAAGCCATAAACCTAAATAATAATACATCACTAGCCTTCTAGCCAATTTATTTTATTCTTTAAAATATATTTCTTAAACCAAAAGTTGAAAAGTTAAATTGAAAAGAAACTTGTTAAGACTTTAATTGATTAAGGGCCGATATTTCAATCATCAGACAAGAGTCCACCAGTCGAATAAATTATAACTTTGGCGGAATAATATGTAATTTTGGCGGGAACTAAAAGAGACGTTGTTCTGTGCAGATTTAATTTTTTTAAATGCGTAAAATTACTCTAAAATGAACAATAGTTGTAGTATATTGATAGTTTTTAGGTTGTAATTGTGTTTGTGAGAACGAGGTATTTGAAACGAAAAAATCCTGTCAATGATGTGCACGGGAGATTCTCCACACCGTATAAAATATACCTAGCATACCTATCGCTTCCTCAGCGATGCTGCACCGACAAGTCAGAAAACGGCTTCACTGGCCGTGATCTTTTCTAAGGATAACATATACTTTACTAGTTTAAACAACCTTATAACTTACGTATGTACGACTGTACAGTGTACACGCATCTCTATCCGACGCACTTCCAATGGAGTGCAAATAGTTAAATACTGTTTCTGTACCTATATTTTATGTTTCTGGCGTCTGAAGTATATATAGCTGCAATGAAAAAACCATCATGTTTTGACAGGTCCTGGTGGAGAAATTACTAAGGAGTTGTCCAAAAATCAAGAAGATCTATTTGTTGATGAGGCCGAAACGAGGACAGGATGTCGCTTCACGATTAACCGAACTCACACAGTCACCTGTAAGCATCTTTTTTGAGTTCCGTAATCATTTTAGCAAATCAAAATCTTTGTAAAATGTCATGTTTGTGATTGAATTTTTTTTACTTGCCTACCATCGCTTGAACCGATAGTAAGGCAAATGAACGGCGAGTAAGATATAGGAACCGGCCATAAGATATTTAAATATCATTAAATAAGGTAATAGATTGTAATTTATTCAAATCCTGAAATTTAAAACTATATTTAGTGAGTTTTTATACAAGTCAATAGGTAAATTCAGGGAATGACACAATATTAGAAGGTACACCGCTGACATAGAAAGAAGAGTAAATTTGGGGAATAGTGTGAATGGAGCGTTAGGTAAACTTCTAGGCGCTAAGAACCTCAGCCAGAAGGCCCAGCTTACCTACACAACGCGGTTCTGGTACCTACGCTCACGTATGGAGGCGAAAGTTGGGTATGGAATAGAGAGCATGAAAGTAGAGTAAACGCGGTCGAGATGCGAGCACTGCGCGAAATCTGCGGAGTGACGCTCGCGGACCGCGTTCGTAATACCGAAGTAAGAAAGAGAGTTGGTCTGAAAGAGAGTGTCGGGGTGAAGGTAAGGAAAGGAATGCTCCGGTGGTTCGGGCATGTGGAAAGAATGACTAAACAGATATACAATGCAAAAGTGGATGGATGCAGAAGTCGCGGAAGGCCACGACACACCTTCCATGATCAAATTGATCATGTATTAGCAGAAGGTGATGTCAGGAGTCTTAAGAACAGACGAGCGTGCATGACAAGAGCTATGAATGTCAAAAAAGCAAGTGAGGTGCGTAAGAATAATATGGCGCTCTATTGTTCGTGCCTACCCCGCAAGGGACCTGGCGTGAAGTTATGTATTATGTATGTATGACACAATATTATATATTAAAGAATATTTTTTTTATCCTATACTAGATTATCAATAATTCCAAAAAAAGAACCCTAGACAAATTTGTGATTGATACCTAGGTGTCCAAACATGATTGGACATATACATTCCTTTTAAATGATTTGATTTTTTACATTTTTCTTTTTTTATTTGTGCCAAAAGAATTATTAGAGTATATATTTTATATAAGCATATATTAATGTCACAAACATTTTCCTTTAATTCAATCCATATTGAAACAGTCTGCTAGCCACGGTTTATAAATTAGGAGATGTCAATTATGTTACAGTTGTTCGAGACCTTGAGGAAAGAGCGGCCGCAGGAGCTAAACAAGATAGTCCCAATAGTGGGCGATATCACCGAACCAGAGTTGGGCATCAGTCCGGCTGACCAGGCGATGCTGTGTCAGAAGGTATTTACTAGGAATGACTAAAAGCTTCTACATTTTACATTTTTAGAGTTCCGAATACATTATGGCAAAAAATCAAATTTTGAAATCGTTACGTCCTTCCGTCCGTTAGTTCGGTTGCCTCATACGTACAGTTGTAACGGTGTAATGAAACCGCGAAATAACTACAAATTTAGGGTGGTCACCATTATCCTATATAGCTGAAGGCTGACATGTGTTTTTTTCATGATTCTACATTGTTGTGTGGTGTATTTTTGTCAGATCTTGAAAAAACCAGAGGGATGTTGTTTTTTGTTTGAGTTTATTCGTTACAAATATACAAATTTTTCCTCTTTATAATATTAGTATAGATAATGTTATGCTCAAGTAATCAAATACAGAAAACAGTAGACACAAATGTCTACTTTGAAATGTGACACATCACCTCTGTGGAACAACTGTATGTTGCGTGGGCGGGCTGGGCGTGGTAGACGCACACGCAAGGTGACTTGTAGACGCTGTGTGATAGCAATGGTGGACAGGAGTATTAAGCGCAAACTTGGGAAAGCCTATTTTTATTGGTTGGTTGATTGGTTGAATTAACATAAATTATTACTTAAGTAGTAAGTAAACTACTTAATACAATACATAATTCCGCGGAAAAATAGTAATAGTTAAAATAGAGAAAATGGGAAAATTGATAAAAATTGGTCCCATACTAATGTTGCTCGTCCACTAGAAACATTAACAAACGGCTGACGGCGTTGCATTGCAATGCTTTTTCGTTGAGAAAATAACTACGAGCCTTTGGACGCATCAGAGACATCTATCACGCGTTTGTAGAAGTCTTCATAAAATTTCAGAGCATCAATACCCATGAACCCAGGTTTTGTTGTACCCTTAACTTAGCAAATACGTCATCATTTTCAATTTGCGGCATTTAAAGATATGACATTTAAGTGTTGTTTTTTTTCAGATTTCAGTGGTATTTCATTCAGCAGCGACAGTTAAATTCGATGAGAAGCTGAAGTTATCAGTCACCATAAACATGTTGGGAACGCAGCAGCTTGTGCAGCTCTGTCATCGTATGTTAGGATTGGAGGTAGGATATGCTAATTCAAAAGCTTTTATTCAAAGTTCTAAAGATAATGTAATTATAAACCTCCAGGGGCATTTGAGTCAAATGGTAGCAGTACATACTACGTAGGGCCAAAGGAATGTCTCTAGAGTAGTAGAGTAGTAGTAGTAGACTTTAAATCGGGACTGATGATAACGATTGGTGCAGTCATAGAGTCCCATTCTTTCTATATGTGAGTAAATATCGACACTCACAAGTTTGAACCAACGCGTACATAATGTATGAGACTATATTGCTTGCACCGGTGTGTAGCGATCGATTTTGTTCTACATATGCTAGGAAGTTAGGAACGTATATTTTTATGCTCGAACTTAAGACTTGAGTCGTAGGGATGGAAGTATTAAACATAAAGTCGAAGGAAATCCGAGTAAAACTGAAACACTGCTCTCCATACCGTTCATCCACTTGCATCCATATCGTCTCTCGTTACTCATTGTTCTACTATAGCATTTTGGGAGACCTATACAGTGAGTGCTGAGTCATCGCCTACCCGTTTTATCCGTGTTCTGGCGAACATTACAACCCATAGTCGCTGTAGTGCTTTCCATAGTTTAAGATCCTTTGCTCCATTAGCAAATCTCTCAAAAAAATTAAATAGCCCAGGCCCATGAGCGCCACCATGAAGGTACAAGAGGGTGCACTTGTACCCACATCCAGGAAAGGAAAATAAAAAAAACCTTTTTAAGTTACTGTTTGAATAAAAAACTGAAGGTATCTAAGTTGCCGTTCAAAGTTGTTCATCACCTTGTAAATAAATTCAGTATCTTCCTCTATTCTTGTCCTGCTTGGCACATCGTGTCGTGCTAAATGTACGTTACATGCTGTTGCTGGAATATATTGGTAGAATGTACAGATGCAGATGCATCTCCCTGAAAGAAATGCTGGCGACGCCCTTGCTCAGGCCTCCTTGTTCCCATTCCCTGCAACATTAATTAATTAAAAGGAAGAGATGTGATATATATTATATTATTTCCGTATATAGGTATATATATATATTCTATCCGTGCAGGAACGGAAAAAGAATACGATTTGCTTGTGTCAATACTGAAAAGATTTTCTTAATGAAATCCTACAATAAGGACATCACATTGGCAATGTTTAGTATCACTCCATATTTATATTGAATTGTCGGAAGGGCGTCCACACGCGTTGGCTTTTTTATGTCCGGACCGTTCTCAGGGCTGGCGGTCGTTAACGACATACTTAAATGATTAATCATCAATACTGAGCTTGTAGTCAGCAAGCTGAGTATACAATTTGCTTTATGTATACGACTATGTGGGTACTAACAACTATGCAAACTAAGCCAAGCTTGTTTCTTAAATGGGTAATAACAATAGGGATTGTCACAAAAAAAATACCCTATGATTTTATATTTTTATTACGTAAAATAGGGTATTTTAAGATACTACTTTGAATATTTTTGTATTTTAAGCGTTAGTTTTTTTGTAATTCGATTTTAAAATTATTTCTCCGATGACGTCATAAGGGACAAGTTTACATTGATTTCTTTGCCTAGAAAACAAAAATAATAAAAGTAAGTTTTATTTATATAATCATAGTCATCTGTGCTACTATTTAAATGTCACTTGTCATTACTCATTACGTATCGTGATAATTTTAGTGTTTTTTGTCGCTAGGCTTATAATTTTTCGTGTTCAACAATTATTGTTTTCTGTAGTTATCGTTAAATTTTTTAAAGTGGTCTTTAGGAAAAATCCATGTTACAGAACTTAAATCAAATAATGTACAGCTAGAATTTTTTTTACACCTGCAGGCAAACAGGCAGACGGCCCACCTGATTGGATTTAGTAAGGTCAAATAAAGGTCAAACGCATTTCTTAAAAAATACAAGAAGATCGTACCTTTTTTGGAATTTTAACTAGACAGAATTGATTAGGGACACTATTCCTCGAAATGGTTTTTCAAATAGCTAGACTGAAAAAAGTGAACAATCACAATTATTATTGTCTTCAGTGGGTAGTTTGTTAAATATTTAATACATTAATATTTTTTTATTTGTTATTTGATAAATTAAATTAACAATTCCACATTTTTCGACTTATGAAATATTTAAGTAATTGTATATAATCTATTGTATATGTAACATATTATGATAATTTATATATACGTGTCGTATTTTTTAATACTAAATAATTTCATGTATATACATATGTTAATTAACAATTAATGCAAATTCTCAATGTCATCGTTTACGCAAATGGTGGTATGTTATAGTATGTTTACAAAGTATATATCTATTTGATATATTTAAAGTCTGTATACATTATAACATTTGTGTATTTATTAGATACTAAAATTGTAGTGGACATTTATAGTTTGCATATACCATCATCATAACTATCATCTCGATTTCTTTCTGGAGTTGACCTCCCTTTGTGTATAATTAGAGTTTTAGTTGTAAGGTAATTTTCTGTATTGACGTACAACACCATGTTATTTATCTATTAAATTATTTTAAATTCTTTAAACCTTTTGGTTGACGTATAGAAAAAGCATTCTAGAAACAAGAATAGGCTACTAAAGAATGTACATACATACATAACTTCACGCCAGGTCCCTTGCGAGGCAGGCACGAACAACAGAGTGCCATTTAAGCTTATTCTTACACACCTCACTTGCTTCTTTGATATTCATAGCTTTGTAGAATTTAACTCTGACAAAAGCCCATAAATTGAGAGAGCGTGTAAAGAGCGCCACAAGTTATTCGTCTTCCTTCAGATCAGATTCGTCTTCTGATTAGATACACAGTCTGCAAACCGTTTGAAGTACTTTAATTATAATACTAATATAAATCTATAAATAGGATTTCGTAACCATTTTGTCAAAACAAGGATTTCCTTCCTTGTGTTTTCCGTCCGTCCGTCTTTGTATGTCGTAATCATGGAGCCTAATCTAATTTACCACCGCTTCGCTTTAAAAATTTTAGAACTAGGCATGTTTGCTGAAAGTTTCTTGCGCCGCTTCTTCTCTTCAAGCCACAACATGTTGTGAAGCGGTGGTAAATTAGATTAGGCTCCCATAGAGTAACTAATATCCATAAACAAAATTAAAACTAAATAATTAAAATGAACAAGTTGGCGGTAGGCTGAATAAAAACTTTGACAATACACGTTAGACAAATGTCATTTTGTCTTTCGTGACCACGGCCACTGAAAAGCGGCCGAAACGTCGGATAAACCAAAATCAAATAAATTACCGCGCTTAAAATCGTTAAAAACGTAGTTTTATTATGTGTACAAGTCGCGAAAACTTAAGAAAATATTATTTAATAAATCTATTAAAGTTGTTTTTTAAAAGTGTCAAGCGTATAAGCTATGCAGAAAACAATAGATTTTTTTAAGATTAATGGTCTGTTTGCTCGGGATTCACGTGAAATCTACTAGACCGATTTCGATGCACTTTTCGCTGATCGACAGCTAATTCTTAAACTTAAAAGACTGCGCTACTTTTTATCCTGGAAATCCCACGGGAATTTTTCTGGGAGCGGTTTTCGGATGCATAATAATTAGCTTTTTCAGACACAGTTTCCACTAAAACTTTGTGTCCCGGGATTCTGCAGGCCTTGGTACACGTGTCGACGGCTTACTGCAACTGCGAGCGCGAACGCGTCGAGGAGTGCGTGTACGCGCCACCCGCGCACCCCGAGCACGTCGTCACGCTCGTGCAGACCTTGCCCGACGACATGGTCGACAGGATCACGCCGGACCTGGTCGGTGAGTGTCAACCAATATCAGATAGACAACTACAGTGGAAACTCTATATAACGAGTCTCTTCTCTCTTCAAGTCAATCAATTCAATCTTTAAGTCCTGTGTGAATAGGTACCTTCTAGGTAAGCGTGCTACATCCTAGACCACATCTTTGCTCCACATAGGGCAAGAGTGTGGTCAAACGCGAACCTATACTACAATTAAAGAAAAAAAAAGCGAAACTGAATAGACTTTGCATTTTATGACGCTACAGAGAGTTGTCGTTAAATGGAGGGAAGTCTGTTATTTTTGTCTGACGTCTTTTGCTGCACTGGTATTTTTTTTTAAATTTTTTATGCTTTTTTATCTTGCGATATTGGGGCATCTCGGTGATAAAGAAAGTAGTACTTAGAATTTTCGTTACTAAAAATTTCTTGGAAATGTTGGTATGCAAGATATCGATAGTCGAGTTTATTACGGGCTAGGATAATAAAGCGATAAAAAAGCACACAGCTGCGCAGTTTTTACTGATTTTGGCAACTTAAAAGGTACTTTTTATTACTTAATTGTTGTCGTTATTAAGAGTGGATGTAAAGCTATATAGTGTCTTTTTTTTTTTTTTTTTTTTACAAGGGGAAATCCATTTGCGGACCCCCCGCCGGGGAGACTTCGGCGGGGAGTGTGGGACTCGCCGGTTGATGGTAGCCGGAATACCCACTAAAACCCCTTGGTGCCACCTGACGCCATGTGCCGGGGTCGCGGGATATGCGTGAGCTTTACTTCCGCGACCCCGGCTGGCGTGGGCCCACCCCTGTTGTTGGGCAGGCCTCTTCGTACTCAATTGAGAGGGGCGCGCGCGGGCACCCACGCGCCCCCTCCTCGGCGGCTTTTAGTGCGAGTGGCGGTCTTATGGCCTCCCCTGGCCGCCACCCGCGCCGCGTGTTTACGGCGGCCGGAGGTTGGTGGTTCTCCGGCGCCGGGACCGATTACTGCGGCGGGAGAGGAGCACGGCTGCTCGCTCTCTCTCCCGCTCCGCCGCCTCCTTTGCGGACATGACGGCCTCGCAAAAGGAGGCGACGGCGTCCCACTCGGTTTGGCCCCCGACCATGGCTTGAACCACGGCCGGGAGCGACAGGTCTGGTCCAATATTTGCGCCGAGGACACGGCGCTCCTCGTCCCAGGCCGGACACTCCTGCAAAGTATGCAGCACCGTGTCCTCGACGCTGGCACTACAGTGGTGGCACCCTGACGATGACTCACGCCCGATCTGACACAGGTACCGGCCGAAGCAGCCGTGCCCGGTCAGTACCTGTGTCTGGCGGAACGTCAGGGTGCCGTGTCTCCGGTCTATCCAATTTGGCAGGACGGGCCTAACCGCCTCTATGGTCCTGTGACCGGCGCTGGGGTGCGCAAGTCGGTCTCTCCATTCCACCATGAGATCCTGCCGGAACTCCGCCCGTTTAGCCTCGATTTCCCTAGGCGCGGGACGGAAGTCCCGGCTGAGGGCGTCCTTGCGCCAGTCGTACACGGCTGCAAGGACGCGCGCCTCTAGGTCCCATGGTGGGGATCCGGCTAGGAGGGAGGCCGCCTCAAAGGAGATCGTACGATACCCCCTGATGGCCCTGACGGCCAGCGCGCGCTGCGGACGTCGCAGCAACGCGACGTTTTTGGTCGTAAGGGTCTCCGCCCATATTGGGGCCCCGTATAGGGCCATGGATCGTACGACCCCCTCGTAGAGTTTTCGGCACGGAGCGCCCGGCCCCCCCATATTGGGCACGAGCCGTGAAAGGGCGCCAGCTGCCCCCATGAGTCTGGGGGCCAGCCGCTCGAAATGTGCCGAAAACTCATATAGAGTGTCTGGTTGTATAGAAGACAAGCTAAACCAACCAAAGCCAAAAGTGATTTCTTCGCTTAAGGGAGTTTGTCGTTACATCGAGTTTATTACCCTTTATACACTGGTTTTCGTGTGGTAGAGCCAGACCTGGAATCATTATCTTGATGACAGCTGTTTAAGTGTGATCTCACGCTTTCATAGAATATTTGCATAAAATGTTTAACCTTCAGTTAGTTGTGTTTCATAGGGTGAGTGGGGCATATTTTTGACCTGTTTTCCAGGATCCAAATGTACTAAATAAAAATATTTGTTCTTTACAATTTCAGGTGACCGACCAAACACATACACTTTCACGAAGGCCTTAGCGGAAGATATGCTAATAAAGGAAAGCGGGAATCTACCGGTCGCGATAGTAAGACCTTCCATTGGTAAGTTATTGCTTAATTGGTTTAGTCTAATTAAAAAAACACTCACTGATGAAGGCAAATCAATGACTAAATCAATTTTTATAAGAATTGCTTTGCTAGTGTCATCTATGTAAAACTATGACGTTTGTTTGAAACTTCATGTAAAGGCTAGATGGCGTTGCATATTTTCGTTACTAAATTTGCGTTGCGAAATAAACAAAATTGTGTTTGTTCCAGTTGGAATCTTTGTATTTTTATTGCAGGAGTTCACCAAACAGGCAGATGACCCAACGATGGAAAGCGGTTACCATCGCCTACGCCTATGGACATTTGCAACACCAAATGTGCTAGACTTGCGCTACAGCTCTCTAAAGGAGACCGGAACCTGGTCACCAATACCGGAACACAACTCAAGGTTGTTATGGCGACATACTTTAGACCAGGAGTGGTAGCCATCCAGTTGGACAAATAACCTACCACCTGGCTATGGGTTGTTTTGTTGCCTCTTACGACAGGCCGCCTGACCATAGGAAATTGTATTCTTTCTCCATTCTTAGACGGATAAAGTGTGTTTAAGAATGATGATAATTTAAACAAAATATATTGGAATTTATTAAAAAAAATATATTACTTTTTGTTTTTGCTCTCCTAAGAATTAATGATTTTGTTTAGTAACGGCGGGCTTGGCGGGTTGGCGGAGGAAATAAATAACCCAGCAGCAATTAGTAATTATAATTTGCGGCTTAATAAGTACAAAGCCAGAGCGATAAACGATTAAGATATTATGATGAAATGGTTAAACATCACGACGGGTTTATCTCTCTGTCTAACGTGACAGTTGCCAATCTCACAAACTCCACATCATCTTTGACTGACTGGCCAGTTTGCGAAAGGGTTTGCAATGGGCATGTCTTCTTGTGTACATGCATATAACTTTGACGAATACTAAACATGCAAATTCGATACAAAAACATAAACGCTCCACATTTTCGTGAGAACACTAGAATCCGTCCCACACAGTAGTTTCTCGCGTAGTTCTCGAGGACGTTTGGAGCGTTTATCGATAATCGAAATCGGCCTAGTAGTTCCTACGTGAATCCCGCAAACAAAACAAATTGCATCGTGTTCTCCATGCATGTATTCCAGTTGTTTTTTTTAATAGAGTCAATGTGTAGAACCTTATAATATTGTAGATTTGATGATATTGCAGTGCTCTCGTCGGTCCGAGAGCCGGTGAAAGGTTGGGTGGACAACTGGAACGGGCCGAACGGCATAATCGCGGCCGTCGGCAAGGGCATATTCCGCACCATGCTCGGCACCGGCACCAAAGTCGCCGACCTCGTGCCGGTCGACACCGTCATCAACCTCATGATCGTGTGCGCGTGGCGGACGCACCTGAGGCGGTGAGTACCTCGGAATCATCTCGGACAAAATAAAAGTATAGATTATTGGAGCGAAACTTCTACATGACAGAAAAATCCTAATCCCGAGGATGATTAGGATTTATCTGTCACGAAAAAGCGTTACGGCCGAGGAGAGACGGCATGATTTTAGAGTAGTGTGATGTTTTTTTGTTGTTCTGGATCGTAAGTAAAAAATGTATCTAACCGTAAATCGTAATGAGCAGCAAAACCGGCAAAAATCGAAATGTTTGCTGGGGCGTATAGTAGAAATGAAACTTCAATGGGCAAGTGAAAAAACGAATCGCAAAGGTCAAGTGCAAAAACAAATGGCAACGGACAAGTGGCAAAGCGAATCGCAAAGGTCAAGTGAAAAAGCAAATGGCAACGGACAAGTGGCAAAGCGAATCGCAAAGGTCAAGTGATAAAAAAAATGGCAGCGGACAAGTGGCAAAGCGAATCGCAAAGGTCAAGTGCAAAAACAAATGGCAACGGACAAGTGGCAAAGCGAATCGCAAAGGTCAAGTGCAAAAACAAATGGCAACGGACAAGTGGCAAAGCGAATTGCAAAGGTCAAGTGAAAAACAAATGGCAACGGACAAGTAGCAAAGCGAATCGCAAAGGTCAAGTGCAAAAACAAATGGCAACGGACAAGTGGCAAAGCGAATCGCAAAGGTCAAGTGAAAAAGCAAATGGCAACGGACAAGTGGCAAAGCGAATCGCAAAGGTCATGTGAAAAATCAAATGGCAACGGACAAGTGGCAAAGCGAATCGCAAAGGTCAAGTGATAAAAAAAATGGCAGCGGACAAGTGGCAAAGCGAATCGCAAAGGTCAAGTGCAAAAACAAATGGCAACGGACAAGTGGCAAAGCGAATCGCAAAGATCAAGTGAAAAAACAAATTGCAACGGACAAGTAGCAAAGCGAATCGCAAAGGTCAAGTGAAAAAACAAATGGCAACGGACAAGTAGCAAAGCGAATCGCAAAGGTCAAGTGCAAAAACAAATGGCAACGGACAAGTGGCAAAGCGAATCGCAAAGGTCAAGTGAAAAAACAAATGGCAACGGACAAGTGGCAAAGCGAATCGCAAAGGTCAAGTGATAAAAAAAATTGCAGCGGACAAGTGGCAAAGCGAATCGCAAAGGTCAAGTGCAAAAACAAATGGTAACGGACAAGTGGCAAAGCGAATCGCAAAGGTCAAGTGAAAAAACAAATGGCAACGGACAAGTGGCAAAGCGAATCGCAAAGGTCAAGTGCAAAAACAAATGGCAACGGACAAGTGGCAAAGCGAATCGCAAAGGTCAAGTGGAAAAACAAATGTTAACGGACAAGTGGCAAAGCGAATCGCAACAAAAATTTTACTTGAAGTTTTACGGACCGTTTTGCCACTTGTCCGTTTCGATTTGTTTTTCCACTTGTCCGTTGAAGTTTCACTTTTACTATGAGTACCACCGCACATTTAGATTCTTTTAATGAGCGGAAAATGGGTCAGGTAACAAAAACGGAAGATAAAGTGTTCAAGTTACATAAATTCCATATGTACATTATTTGTTCGTATATTTTTTTATTATAAAAGATTATGCTATGGGTATGCTGGATTTGACAGTCTTTTTATTTTAACAGATAAATTATTTTTAATTTCTCTCGTTTAAATCAAAATGTCTCTTACTATAGACTGTTCGGATACTGAATATCTCAGTTTGGTAGACGTTGACAAATAATCCAATAACAATAAACTTTTTAATTATAAAAACATGTTTTTTTTTTATTGCAGGAGATCAGCAGACAGGCAGACGGCCCACTTGATGGACAGCGGTTACCATCGCCTATGGACATTTGCTACACCAAAGGTGCTACGAATGCGCTGCTGCTCTCTTTAGGGAGCCTGGAACCTGGTCACTAATGCCGGAACACAACACAGGGTTATTATGGCGGCATACTCTAGACCAGGGGTGGTCGCCATCCAGTCGGGCAAATGCCCTACCACCTGGCTGTGGGTTGTTTTGTCGCCTCTTACGACAGGCCGCCGGGCCGCAGGAAATTGTATTCTTTCTCCGTTCCTGCACGGATAAAACATGTAAAAATCAAACAACTTTTTATATAGCGATCCATGTTAGTAAGGTGACCAACTATTTTTTGTTCAAAAAGAGTACACTTTGCAAGTATTTCATAAGTGTAAAAAAAAGAAAAACGATAAAAACTTTATTGTTTCTTTTAAAACATACTTTTCTTCGCAGTGGATTTTTTTTGCTTTATGAGGATCTTCGTCTAATCACGTAGCCACATCCGAACATCTTTCATTTTGCATATTAAATTTGACTGTTAAGACGGCAGATAATGTTTTTACAGAAAGTTACGACTTCTCACTGCGCCAATAATCATTCCCTAGTGACAATACCCTTTCAACAGCAGACAACAAAAGGAAATTTCTACTATTTCTATTTTAATTTTAAATATTTAATCAATATACAAATGAGTACTTTCAGAGTACAGGATTTGAAAAGAGTACGGTTTGCAAAAAAAAGAGTACAAAACTCAGTAAATGAGTACAGTTGGTCACCTTAATGTTAGCGAATCAAAACATATAAACATATTTTTCCAACATTATGACCTTCTTCTGTAGACGTAAAACTTGTTTGTGTTTGAACCAAATCCGTTCGTGGACTAACCATCGCGCGGGAAACGCGGTGGGTAGTGAGAGAATCGCAACGTTGGGGTTGCACTAACAATGCAATTAAGAAATGCAAGGGATACCCACTAAAATACCTCGGTGTTCCGTCCTTCGCCTTTAGGAGGCGACGGCCTAAAGGCCTCTTCTATTGCCGGGAGGAAACCAAGCCGCCGGCGATATCATTCTTTCTTTCTTTTCGAATCTCCCCGTCCACCGGACGAACATTTGTCCGGTCTTTTCTATCTTTTGTGTTTGGGTACTATTTTTTGTTTGTTTATGTTTTTTTTCATTGTTTTCTTTAATATTTTCTTTTCAATAAATATTTTACATAATTACTGTCTATAAATTTAGAAAGTGATCTTTGACGAGTATATTAAAAGATAGATAGATAAGTAGAAGTGTAGAATAATAGCAGTGTATGTATAAAATGTTTCAGGGGCGAGGGTGTCGTGGTGTACAACTGCTGCACAGGTCAGCAGAACCCTATTACGTGGCAGCGTTTCGTCAGAACAAGCTTTAAATATATGCGAAAACATCCGTTTAGTGAGTATTACAAACTTTTAGTGTTCTTATAAAATACGAATATTAAGCTTATTTCACACGCGCACTTAAGTAATTACACTACTAAAAAACGCCAGGCAGAAGTTCTCACCGAAAACGCGTGTTTATTTTAAAAGAAATGTTACATTCATTTACTTTTTTTAAGGGCTTATTCAATGAAAGTTAGAGCGAGTTAGAACACTTCTTTACAAAACCATAAAGAAGTGTTCAAACTTTTTTTTTATATATATGTGGAAATGCGTTGCCGCATCGTCAGCCGCGCGGGGGATCAGCGCGGCCGGTATGTGGGGCTCCCCGACGCCGATTAATCAATACGATTCCCCGGCGCCGGTATACCCACTAAAACCCCATGGGAGTCTTCTTCCGCCTGAGTGCCGGGGACGCGGTATGCAGCGTGAGCTTTAACCCGCGAACCCCGGCGGGCGGTGGGCCGCCTCGTAAACGGAGGCGGCCTCTCCTGTGTTCGGGCCGGGGAATGACGTTTCCCCGGCCCTGAGAGGGTCGCGCGGCTGCCTCTCGCGCCCTCTCGCGGCATTGGTGCGGGCGGAGGTCTCTCTGATCCCCCAGACCTCGACGCCCGCTGCCGCCAAGTGTTCAAACTTATTCTAGCTCTTTATGACTATGAAGACCGTTACTTATCAATACTCTGTTAAAACTGTCAACGTACCTCAAATACCATTTTACCTTTAAAATTTTGGAAGTGATTAGTTTACACAGATATAGTAGCCTTTTGTATTGTTCAACTAGATATTTGACACCAGCTGTGCCCGCGGACGAAGTAGCGTTGATTTTTTTACGCTAAAAAATTTGCCTAAGTTACTTCTTATAACATCAGGTATATGCTAGAGAAAGTCTTGTTAAAATCGGTCCAGCCGTTTAATCTCTGAAACGGCTGGACGTATTTCGACCGAGCCGGAACATTCAGACAGATAAATAAACAAAAAATATAAAAATGATTTTTTGATATAAGTACCGTATATACTTTTATATGCATTTAGTAAAAACCTGTTATTTTCAGTTTACAAACAGACACTTCAATTTTATTTATATGTCTAGATTTCCGAGCGAGCATCTTGGGAAAAAAATTGGCTACTTTAAAAAATATCTAACTTAGTTGATTTCCATTGCTTTCAGGTTTTTGTTTTTCCAAACCAAAGTAATTTTAGTCGGGTGATGTAGATGGTGCAAGAAAAAGGCAACAGATATATCTGTTGGCTTTTTCTTGCACCATCTACATGCAGTTTGTATGAGTATGTGTGTATATATATATATATATATATATATATATATATATATATATTATCCAATATGCTTACATTCATATACATCACATTCACATTTGAACTGTGGCACAGAAACAAATGTATATATATACATGGAGTATCGATATATATACATACTTCTACTAATTTAAGAATTAAATATACAAATACATACATATATAGATAGTCATATATATACACATATACAATAACATATTTTGAAATGCATAAGTTAGTTATGAGTTTTATTGCTTCGTCCATCTTTCAAGTTACTTTAAAAAACTCTTTGTGATATGTGGTCAATGTGCTGTTTCCCAGACGAGGTTGTATGGTATCCTGGTGGGGATATCACCAGCAATAGACTGAAACACGGCGCACTGTCGATGGTGCAGCACCGCGGGCCGGCGCTGCTCATGGACCTGGTCTCCAGGATTACCGGAAGCAAGCCCATGTGAGTATGACCATCAGACCAATATGCCGCTGTTTCATGTCTTACTACCCATATAAGTAACTAGCTGACCCGGCGAACTTCGTACCGCCATATTTTTTGAATTCCTAAAAGACTTTGTTTCGTGACACCAATACAAAATCACCACAATCGGTCCAGATGTATAGGAGGATTCTAGAACCCGATGTCAACGCCACCTGCCGGTTCTAATTGCGAATCTAAACCATCCGGGAACCCACTCAAACACACAAAAACAAAATCACAAAAATAGCTCCCGGTGATTAGGAGGATTCTAGGACCCGATCTCAGCGCCACCTACCGGTTCCAACGGTATAACAAGTATCCTATCTTTTAAGTTGAATCAAACTGCATACGATGTGCAAATTTGATTGAAATCGGTTCAGTAGTTTTGGAGTTTATTGGCAACAGCATCGTGATCGTGACAAGATTTATATATATATATATATATATATATATATATATATATATATATATATATATATATATATATATGACAATTTTAAATAAATAAATAAACAAACGTACAATAGACTGTATAGAATAGATATGTAATTAAAATGTTTAAGAAAAATGAATGAGTAAATCAGAGTGGCATAAAAGTGTATTAGAATTAGGTAAATAAAATAAGACAAGAAGAGAAAAGACTCTGACCTGAACTATGACGGAGGACTAGGCGATTGAAAAAAAATAGCCCATAAATGTCCCACTGCTGGGGTCGGGGCTTGGTAGATTTGACACATCGGTTATCACAATGTGCAGGTTGCATAACGATGTTTTCCTTCACCGTTATTAGCACGTGGTAATTATGACAATATGCTCACTAGGTCAGAAAACTGCCTAAGTGGGCCATGTATTCTGACCAGAATCGAATCCGCGCCCTTTGAGTCCGGGACGCATGCGCGAGTCATTATGCTACCACGCTATAATCATCTTTACACTATTGGTCATTAAAAAAAAAGAATAGCAAGAGACTAAGCATTAGTGCTTCTTCATTTAATTATTGTAAATGATCTATTTTAAAGCATGAATTCTTTCTGTGTTTATCATTGTGGAATAATAAATATCAATCGTCGCAATTTGATTAAATTTACGTCAATGAGTTCATGCGTCCATAAGAAAATGAGTGCAGTCGTACATAATTGAAGACGTGAGTGGATGAAGGTGATATGTCGCATATTCGTTTTTTTTTGCGTAGATGAAGGTTATAAGTCGATACCAAATGTATGCAGACCTTAGACCATAGATATAAGGCATATTTAAAAAATAAAGAGTTGGAAAAGGTGCTCAGTTCAGTTCAGTTTAAAATAAATTTAAAACTTTTATCTTGATTTACTCATAATTGGAATTATGTGACTTATCACCTTCATCCACTCATGTCTTCAATTGAGTGCATGCGTGCATAAGTAAGCGAGTGACTGCTTACGTATGTACGTAAGCAGTCACTATGTACGTGGTTCAATGAGTGAGTACGTGCGTGATGTTTAACCCAAAAATGGATGATATAGAATAATCTGCAATTTTCTGTCGTTTTTGTCAATGATTATTTCCGTGCCCAGGATGGTCAGAGTGCAGAACAAGTTAGAAAAGGCCGCGGCCTGCTTGGAGTACTTCACGACCCGCCAATGGGCGTTCGCGGACGACAACGTGCAGGCCCTGTGCGCGTCCCTGTCCCCGGACGATCGTAGAACATTCGATTTCAACGTGCGGAACATCGATTGGGACGCATATATAGAGTCCTATGTACTCGGTATCAGGAGGTTCTTGTTCAAGGAAAGTCCGGAAACGTTGCCTAGATCCAGGGCTGTACTGCGGAGGTAAGGACAATTTGCTCGTACCTATTAATCATTGAAAAGAGTAGGTAGATTTTTTGGTAATTTCATGTGTAAACCCTGGTTTAAAATAATATGGTTATGTGCATTGAAAAAAAATAAAAGGGCACTTGACGCGCCATTCCTTTCATTCGTTCGCTCTTTCTTGTTCCGTACTCTAAATCACTCCCCCCCCCCCCCACCCGCTTCCGTTCCAAAAAGAGATGTTACATAACTCGCCCGCTACGGCACATACGAACTAAAAAAGGTTCTACTCAAAATCATTAAATAAGAGCTCAAAACTAATCTATGGCGCCACGACGCGAATAAAACTTCATAATAATTAAATTAGAGGATCTGAGAGTGTGGTACTGGTGCCTGGCTCATACAAGCTATTGAAAAACATACGGCAAATTGTACAAGGTACCCTTTTACCTCACAGGCACACAACTTTTTTTAGTCATAAGTAATTCAAAAGGTGCAAAAAATTTACCCAAGATGTGTTCACCGTTCTAACGGCTTGGCCACGACCTAGTCGTTGTAAGTGACAGCTGAACACGACTCGACGAGAGGCAAAATAAGTGTTATAATATATGGAGCATATCTAACGTGACCATTTATATTTTTTGTCAAAGCGGGACATCTGCAGAATTATAAAATTAAAATAAGTTTGTAGTGTTTTATAAGTATTTTATTATATAAGATAGAATAACAAAAATAGTACACGGAGAAAAATGCAGGCTTAAATTTTACCAATTTTTATTATGCTGTTCACTAAACTTGAAACGCCTCACCCAGCGTAGAAAAATAGTTATGCTCATTTTGAAAACTATTGTTTCATGTTTGTTAAGCAGCTAAAAATTAGTGGAATTTGAATCTGCTAAAATAAATTTATCATCTGGTCTGTTTGTAAAACCAAGACTATGTCGACCTCGCTGGGGACAGCGGGACAGACTGCCTGAGAGCGGGACTGTCCCGCCCAAATCGGGACGTATGGTCACTTTAAGCATATCACAAGTCGTCGTCCCAGCGGTAGCGCGGACTATGTAACTATGACTAAGTAACGTGGACATAAATTTAGAGGTGATTACCACCTCTTTTAGCGACAAAGATACTGGTTACTTTTGGTGATTTTGTGCATAATCGTGAAGCTCGTTTATTGTGTCTAATTATGAATTACTCTCGAGACAATGAGGAGCCACTTTGGATTAGGTCATGCCTTAAAACATCCATCTTAGTTGCTGCTGCTTAGCTGTCCAGTAAGTGGTATGGATAGTAAATACTGTCCCGCTCACCACGCGCCCGTCGCTAAGCTAAATGACGTGGCCAGGATGTATGTTCGCCAATAAAACTGATAAACCAGGTTCATTTCGCTAGACCTTATTATTTGTATATAGCGACGAAGATTGCACTAAATAGTCGCTCATACTCTTAAAAAGTAATGTAATTCAATCATATTAAAAAGTGCGCCTTCACTGAAATACGCATATCCTGTCTTTTCTATACAATGTATTGCTTAGTTCCAAGTCTCCTATTTAATAAATGTTTCCAATTTTCGAATGTGAATCAGGAGAAATTCCTCATGTCATAAGTGAAGAACATGAGATTAGAAACATCGCTCAATACAACAAAGTTTTATAACGGATAATTCTGTGTTCAAGCTGTCCAATAATGGAATATGCTTCCACTGGAAGTGAGACAAGACCAATCAATATCCTCCAATAAAAGACTTGTTAAGGATTACTCCCTCAAATTATACCTAATATATGATGTAATTAATGTATGATGTAATTTATGCTATTTGATGAATTATTATATAATGTGTATTACTTTTAATAGATCTTATATATATAAGATGGATATTTATATTAAAAATATTGTGCAACAAAACCCTGGTCTTGTTTTTGTGCCATATATCTCTTTCAATCCCAAGATTGTCTAGAAGAGATCGTTGTTAGCGATAAGACCGCCATTTGTGTTTGATTCCAAGCCACTTTTGTGTATTGTTTCATTAACTTTATTGTAAAATAAATTATATTCTATTAATTATATGTTTTATTTTTCAGATTACACATAGTCCACATCGTAACGCAGGTTGCGGCCGTGTTTTTCCTATGGCGGTTTCTGTTCAGTCGTTCAAACGCGCTGCGCACCCTCTGGCGTCGTATATTGGAGCTGTTAACGCGCGCAGCCCGCCTACTAGCCATAGCCTGATCATCGCTTTACGGTAACACATCGTATGAAGTCCTTTTCAAATGTTTAGGTACGCTTGCGCCGCGATAAAAACGAATTCACCGTTTCATTTGACGTTTGTACTTGTTTCAAGATGGCGACTGTGGTGGTACAGTTTAATTATATACAGTTGGACAACGTCTAGTCTTAGGGTTTATTTATTTATTTAGTTTTAGGATAATTACAGTCTATATAAAAAAAACACCTTCCGAATGTTTGTGTCCGTAAGACTTGTAAAATATTCGACTAATTAACTTATCCAATTATTATCGGAATGAGTCCCAGCAAAAAGCGACCGAGCTTAGCATAATAAATATAATTTAAAATAAATGCTGATGACAAGCCTCTAACTATTAGTGATCATCACATAGATGAGTTCACGGGACAATACAATATTTACTTACAATATCACATTTATGAGATACCATTTCTAGCTAACTGTCTGTCATTCCAAAGAATTTTGCAGCTAACACGAGCTCTTTTGATCTGTGAGACTATACGAAAAGCCAGTGGTTCTATCTGTAACAGTCGATTCTTCAATATATTGATGAACAGTACAGATTATAATGTAGAAAAAATCAACATTTTAATTTATGTGTAACCCGCACGAAACTTATATCGGTTTTAAGTTAGCAGCAAATGGATTTGGCTCACTTCACGAAAGTACATAACGATTGTTATTTTCTGTGATTCTATTGGATTATATAAAATGGATTTGTATGGATTTTTATGTACACAAAAAACACATTGGGTATTACTCTATTGCGTGATAGGAAATGAGGTGTGTGTAGTTATATTATGCGACTAAATGATGTCCTACTGTATGATAGTTAAACTGTGGTAATGATGCGCTGACAGCTGTCAAAAGTTGCATGACCCCATCGACTGACATATATTTAGACGGTAGATATATTGCCTGTCTTTTTTAATAATTAATTGTTAAATTTATCCCATCAGAAAAGATGTTTGCTTTGACTGAGATTTCTCGAAATGACACTGATGGTTAAATTTGTTTTTTAAATTAGTCGATCAATCTAGAGAAAATACACTTGATATCGAAAATATTTCTATTGATATTTTTATTAAACAAAGAAGGTTTTGTACTTATTAACTTAGGATATTTTCGGTATCATATCCATATTTTTTAATCAGTTCGTATAACCATGTTTATAAAAGATTAATTAGAAATATCAAAGTACATACATACATACATACATAACTTCACGCCAGGTTCCTTGCGGGGTAGGCACGAACAACAGAGTGCCATACACGCTTATTCTTACACACCTCACTTGCTTCTTTGACATTCATAGCTCTTGTCATGCACGCTCGTCTGTTCTTAAGGCTCCTGACATCACCTTCTGCTAATACATGATCAATTTGATCATGGAAGGTGTGTCGTGGCCTTCCGCGACTTCTGCATCCATCCACTTTTGCATTGTATATCTTTTTAGTCATTCTTTCATCATACATTCTTTCCACATGCCCGAACCACCGGAGCATTCCTTTCCTTACCTTCACCCCGACACTCTCTTTCAGACCAACTCTCTTTCTTACTTCGGTATTACGAACGCGGTCCGCGAGCGTCACTCCGCAGATTTTGCGCAGTGCTCGCATCTCGACCGCGTTTACTCTACTTTCATGCTCTCTATTCCATACCCAACTCTCGCTTCCATACGTGAGCCTAGGTACCAGAACGCGTTGTGTATGGCAAGCTGGCCTTCTGGCTGAGGTTCTTAGCGCCTAGAAGTTTACCTAACGCTCCATTCACACTATTCCCCAAATTTACTCTTCTTTCTATGTCAGCGGTGTACCTTCCATCCCTGCTAAAGTTTGAAGTGGATTGTACATCACGGCTATAGACTAATGAGTACAATAGGTGCAAAAGCTAAGTCCACCTTGAGAGAATTTAGTATCTTGAGTTTGCACATATCCGACAAATTTTAACGTTTATTACACTTACAGTGTAGGTATAGTACGAAAGAGATAGCATACTATTTCCGGTAGCAGATGAGCAAGATCGCAATACTTTCTCTCTTGGCATCGCATCGTTAACTTTATAATTGTCTTAAGCCCAAAGACGCTTATCAACCTCAAGAACGCATTTAAATTCTGTTTGTACGATAATAAAAATAATAAAAACTGTCAGATGTCGATCAGGGATCAGTCTAATTCGGTTATGTCAGTTGTCTGTCAGCCATCAATCACCTGTCAGTCAGTCATCAGTAAAAGTTGACACCAATAGAGGGCTACTTTTAAGCGACACAATAAAAAACAACGGCAAATAAATTAATGTTTAGGGTATATTTTTCCTCTTAAAATAAATAAAATTAAGCTTTTATGAGGCTGTCATAATGCTTCCTTGTGGACGTTGTACGTGTTATATATTACATTATAATGCTGTCAAAATGTCAGAACACGCGATACTTAGGTTAAAAGTAGGGCTTTGATTGATCATTGGTTTTTGGAATTGAAATGGTTTCCTATACGCAACATATTTTTCGTAGGAACTTGAATTCTTATATTACCGTGTTGTTTTATTTTAAATTAAAAGTGGCCAAGTGTTTCACTTCACACACAGTGAGGATTTTGTAGTGACTAACGGTTGGTTGTTATATCTTACCGACCGTTTAATTGCATTAATGTTTAGGTCCATACAAGTAATGTCAAAATTCAACCTATACAGGGGAAATGCATCTATAGTAAGATATAGGAACCAGACAGATCACGTTGTGGCACCCGGCTACAGAACCCTCAAAATATATCTCAAAAACTACTCAATATATCTAGTACAAACCAAGTTATATTACTGCAATTATTTAATTTTTCGAAAGTAATATATTTATAATTTATTTAAAGTAAAGTAATTTATCTATTTAAATAACCAACTTGCTTTGTAATATTTCTTTCATTTATAAATTCTGCATTCAAAAATACCCCACAGGCCTACATACATTAAATTATATTCATCCCTCAGTTATATAGACATAGTTTTGTCAGATGTGTTCAGAATAAAGTTTTATTGCCTGAGACGACATCCTTGAATTCAGTGCAATTAGCAGTTATAATTAAAAAACGCACAATGCGGGGTGGCGGCGCCTCGAATGAAATGTTCTAATATTCCTTCGAGTTCGCCAGATAATGAACGAGATTGCTTTGAAACCGAACAATCTTTAGTCCGGTTTACCAAATACATATAAAGAAAACCGGACCGTCCGGTCGAAAACCGGATATCTGGTAACTCTACATACAATAACACAATTAATAGTCTGTTCACAATATCACTAGATCATTGTATGTCAATATATGTAGCTAATATAAGATTCCTTCATTTCAAATGAAAGAATAGTACAAACTACTTATTTCCAAAATGTCCACGAAATCCTCAAAATGTGCGATGTGCTCAGATTTGTAAAGCAAACATAGAAGTTGCAACATTGGAGTATGGAGAAATGTGTACTTGTGTTAGATTCGCTGTTTTGACATTTTTTAACGCAAATGAAATTTGTATAACATATACTACGTCCGTTATCACATTTCAAGCGCTAGGCATTTAAGATTCTGTTATAATATTGTTGACATTAAGTACTGAATAGTAGTTCCAATAAAAAAATAATTTTTGTACCTATATAACAGCTCAATGGTTATCTAAAGAAAATTTGTCACTAAGACTGCCACTGCTCGATTCAATGGTGTTTTTGATAGACGAACTGAATGAAAATTGTCAAGTACATACCGGTTTTGACTTCTTTGTACAGTTCAAATAGCATTTATATTTCCAATGTTATTATACATGTTATTAATATATGCTAGTCCTAGTTTATGATTTGAAAACGCCGCAATGCTGTTAAAATGGAAAGCATTGGAAGAAAGTTCTAAGAATGACTGATGATCGCCCAATAAAAGTGTAAGGTCTGAAAAAGCCTCTAAATCCTATATTTTCAGAGGGCACCTCGAGTCTCTGTTCCTTCGCAAACTCTACATTTTATTGCTTAAAACAGGGCTTGGAAACCGGTTAAAAAAGCCTAACCGGTTACAATTAACTACATAGGAATTTTGTTTTCGGTTTTGTTCTAACTATAACCTCAGTCAAACGTTTTTGTCACAAAAGTTCGTTATATAGGTTTTGTTACCAACCGGTTTCGATCGGTTCAGTACACCAAGTTTTCAGTCGCATATAAACACAAATATGGTGACAAAGATAGAATAAGTAAGTGATTCTTGTGAACTAAACCGGTTAATGCAGGGGTATATCAATGACTCTTTAATAGTGCGTCTTCATCTGGGATAAAGTTACAGGCCATTTCACGGACATGTGGCGATGCGTGTAAAGCGCAGTTAGTTGCGACGTTGTTAAGATGGTAAATATTCTCAGAAAACGCGACTATATACATATATATGGCTATGCGTTAATGACGTTACTTTTTAATGCTTTAAATAAGACGCATTCGTCCACAACTTAAATCTTTAACGTATGAAGAATTAATATGGTTTACACCCCGAACCATATGAATGACTAAAACCGATTATAAAACAATTAGAACCAGTTCCAAGTCTTCGTTTGAAATAAAAACATAATAAATAATCCAAAATATTACACAACATTAAATGTTGGTTCAGAACACTCCAGAAGAAAGATTTGCGGCGTCCTCTAGATATATAAGATTTAGAACATTTTCTTAGAGCTATATTTTTCACTGGACTGGATTACTGTATAATAAAACTAGAGAATTTGAAAAAAATGTCTAGACTCGAATAATTTTTTAGGTCGTGACTTGGAATAGAATCAGCAGTGTTGCAGTCTACCTGATAGTATAGGAAAAAAAGTTCAAAACTTTGTTATTATCGCGTATAATATTTAATGTAAATTTAGTGCTGGCGCCTTGTAACGGCAGGTGTTTTGACTTTTGGTCGCCATTACGTGTAGTGGCGATACAGCGTGTGTCGCACTATAGGATAAATAGCGTGCGTCACGCTATAAGATAAATAGCCATCGCACTAACTAATATAGCGTGTAATGCGCTATAAAATAAATAGCCTGTATCACGCTATAATTATAAATAGTATGTGACGTGCTATTCGATACAGCGTGTTTCGCGTTATCTGATACAATGTGCGATGCGCTATAGGATTAATAGCTTGTATCGCGCTATAAGATAAATAGCATTTGTGCTATTCGATAAAGCGTGTTTCGCGCTATTAATTGTAGCGTGTTTTGCGCTATATAGTATTAGCATTTGCCGCGCTATTATCGTGGTTAGGCTATGCATTGATCAACAAAAGATTTGTTTCGTGCTGGTCCTTATTTTTTGCATTTACATATTATATTTACATCCATTCGCAAACATTGAAATGAATGAGCTAGAGTTGTGAATTGGCCATTATAACCAGAAAGTTATGGGGTCGAGTTTGTTACGATTGCTTCGTTTAAGGATTCTACAATTGCTATTTATCACCTACAAATTATTTCGAGAAAAAGACGTTTCAAGTTTTATGGTCCAATTAGTAGATTTAAAATTTCACAAACGTCACAGTGATCTCAGAGCGTTGATATTGATGTATATCGACATATGTCAAGTTTTTTATATATATTATACAGATACAACAATAAAATTACAGTCTCATGTTATAAATAAGACTGTAATAATTTCTTGGTGTAATATTTATTAAATATGCGATGTTACACTAGGGAGGGGGGAGTTTCATGAATGTGACCAGTGTGACAACGACGGGGGAGGAGTCAAAAATCATGAAATTTGTGTGACGTAATTACATAAACAACAAAAAAAACCATAAACAAAAGTTAAATACTCACTGGCACGTGACACCTTTGTCTTCCTTGATCACAGCTACTGAAAAGCGGCCGAAATTTCGGAATAAAAATGGAATTTTTAGTTAAGCACATTTTCATCCCATGTAACGGGTCCCTAGATCAGAGTAGTGTGATAGTGTTTGAAGTATGCGTTGTCGCGGTCAGTAAGGTGACAATATCTTTGTTGATCAATGCTTTAGTCGTCATATTGAACACACGATATATACAATTAGGAAATTTTACGTTACGGGTGCGTGGAGTCCTTTTTCTTCGCAATGAAGCGGTTAAAGATGTAACAATTAGTTAATTGATATTAAAAGGTTCAATGTTGAAATTTTAAAATCGTAAGTACCTGTTTTGGGTGGGTTTGATTGCATTGATTCAATTTTAAGTGGGAATCAGGAGCGTAGTAAAATACTTTGAAATTTATAAACGACTCAATTGCGTGTGACAGTCTTTTCGGGGTCTTAGGCTCAGGTATTGGGGGATTCCGTAGTTCTCTCGCCCACAATTTTCTCATTAGGCTCCGGTACCATAAAAAGCATTAAGTATTTAAAAAACTAACGGATAATGTTTAAACTAATTTTTATTGAAAGTATTTTTAAGCTTTATTTATTTAATTTTTGAGTTTTTTCCACCTCATAGTTCGAATGTTAGATACAGGTGAGTGACACACTTTTGCGAATTTGGAAATGCGTACGTTCCCACCAATTGATTTGAATATGAAAGTAGTTATGGTACATTGCTATGATGTTTCGAGACCTAACTAACTCAAACTATGTTACGTTGAAAAATAATAATTGCGACCCTTATATTTTGTGTATTACTGTTTGTCAGATTTATCTATATTGTAAGTCTCGGTACTTTCTGATTTGGATACCTCATCATAATCATCGTAGTGTTAAATCCCGGTTGCGTTCGCGGCGTCTCCCTCGACGCCCGGGGTCCGCTGAGATGAATATGGTACATACCTACATACAGAGTCAAACGTTTAGTTAGTTTTATAAAAATGCCCAACTTAGACGAATTCAGCAATTAATGTAATCAAACCTCTCTATTCTAGTAACTCCCAGTTTATTATTTATAAAAAAAAATATAATTTCAATTCAAGTTTAATTTCGTCCATATATTTAAATGTATTTATTATTAGAAAGGGATAATCATGTTATAAAAATTTACGCGGTTTCATCAAGCTCAACAATTTAAAAATTATCGATTGTACGAACTAGTCAAAAGGAAAACAAATTAATTTGATAGAAAAATACTAGGAACGGCAATTGCCTGTTAAGTAATATAACTCCGAAAAAACCCCCTAAATCTTATACTAGGATATGCCCGCGACTTTGTCCACGCTCGACTTGAAATTCCCGGGACACAAAGTACCGCAGCGTTTAAAAAGAAAGTAAGCTATCGTCTTAGTGAAAACTGTCTTGGATTCAAATAATTTTTATGCACCCGAACGACTAAGAACCACTTCCGTGAAATTTCCCGCGGTATTCTCGGAATATAAATATCATACATTTTATCACATAAATACACAAAACTTGCGATCGATTAGCAAAAAAATCACATTGAAATTATATTTTTTTAATCTGGCCATTTTAAATCATTTCCAGAAAAAATTAAAGTAGTGCAAATTTTAAATCTGATACTGCTGCCGCTCAGAAAAAACCGCATCGGCCCATTAGTGTTTACGTGAATCATTATCATACAGACAAGAAATAAAAAAATGCATCGTATTTTCCATCGTTTATATAGTGTATTGCAGTTGTTTTTCTTTTTAAATAGCTTCAATGTACAGACACTGCATTTTTAGAATTTTATAATATTATAGATATATAGAGGGCGCCTTATTTCTTTCTTCCCTTGAGTTTTGATATAGTGAAACACCATAGACTTTCAACCAACATATTGTTATTGGAGTATACTTGAGGAATGTCGATTTTCGAATCGCTTTTCATATAAGGCCTCCCGGTATAGAAATTTTACGAGGATTGAGAATAGTACACACGTTTACTCAAAAGCGTTACTTTTTATTGAACAATTTCTAACTTTATTGCAATGAACTAAGACATAAAATAATATCTATCAGCATCAGATATGGTGTTTTGAAATTAGAAGGTCTGGTTAACATTATTCGGCCGAGCACTGCATATTCAAAGACCATCGCTCGTACTTAGGAGTAAACTTCAGTCGTGCTTCAGAGCTGACAAACAATTTTAAACTCGGGAAGTTATGGAGCTCTATAACCGTAATCGAAAGCGTCGGATATCCGAAATAAATGTCTATTCCAAACCCTATTTATGAATCTGAAATAAAAATTTCGGATAAATATGGACTTTTTATTGTTAGAGAATGTTATGTTAAATAATTATTTGTATGTTCTTTTTACAATTCCAAATAGACATAATATCCCTGTTTAAGCCATATTTTTAAAACCAAATCAAGTCATTTTATTATAAAAATAAAATATCGTTATAAATAATAAAGTTTTGGTTGAAAGTCTAGTGGAGGTTCTCTATTTAAAGCACAAAAGAATAGACACTTAGTGCTCTCTGCAAAAAGATTTAAGGCCTTTTCAGAGCTATATTTATCGTTGGACGCTTCTCATTTCCAGTATTCTTCTTCAATATTAATATTACATAGGCACCAGTGTAATATATTTAAAAAAACATTTAAACTGTTATAAGCAACGGTTATATAGTGTATTTGTTTATTATATATCCGTACTGTTATGTCATCTATGTAATATTATATTCATCTGACTAGATATAGCAAATATGCATTATAGTAATTTGCGATACGATATTTTCGAGCAACTGTTCAGAATGGTGCCTTCTTCCTCATTGTGCTAGCAATGGGAAAACATGTATTTTAAGGCAAATAGACTTTTCGCCAAAAACATATTAATATCATTTACAACTAACTACATGTAATATTCGTTAAAGAAATCGGCAAGCGCATGCCAATTCCAGCAAAAGTCAGTCTTTTTCCCCCTTTCTAGCATGGAGTCACAGTTCCTAAAAATAATTTACTCAAATTTCGTAAACTTAACCTATCTTGTTCAAACAAGGTTCATTCGAAAGTATTTTAGAAGCTCATTCATCATATTTTTTTAGAATTTTCCACTTTATTATTTCAAATATTGTAGAGGACATACTTTTTATGACTTTGGACCGAATATCTCGCCTTCGTCTTGTATTAAAAAAAAAATCTTCCGAAAAATTATAATCATTATCTCAGTTAGTAATATAATTAAACTAGATGGCGTAACAGTTCATATTATGAAATATTAATGTAATATAATAAGACCACGGTAGAAGGTAACTGCGGCGGACAATCGACCAGTACAAATTTACTCGAATAAACTTGTAAATCGTGTAAAACTAGACAATGTTACAGAACATTTTTCTACGAGTTTGACTTTTTATTTTTAAATCAAATAAATCTCCATGAAGTTTATATTAGATTTGTCTACTAGCATTATATACAAATTGCTATCGTTATGTTTTATTCTGACTGATTTCAATGGGAGTCTTATTAATGTTACAAAAAATTGGAGTTGGATTTTATTTTTAATTTAGTTCTTTAATTAAAGATATCCCTGTGAATTTTATAATTATATGATTTGTTTATAATTAACATTCATATAATATATATTACGATTACGTAAATCGTCATGATATTTTGGAAATACGACACAAACACGACCATACGACAATTTCACTCACGGTCCTTCGAGCCGGATTTCATTCAAAGATTCCAAGTCTTCGTTAATGTTTTTAATTTTGTTAATTTGGTCTAAAAAATATATTTTAAATAACAAAAAAAACTTTGGTTACTATGGTACGCAACAACTTACAATAAGATAATTACCTTTTGCTTGAGACTGGTGCCTAAATAGAATAAGGGAGGGTAATTAACCGGTCGCACCATTTAATCATGTAGGACTTAGGATCTTTTCGCAGTTACGTTTGTACTGGGCGAATGTCATTCCATCATCCTTTTTACATGGTAAAACCTATTATAGTACGAGGCGCGTGTTGGTTAGCAGCTAGTGATGTAGTAAATAATCGACATGTCGAAGTTATTATGAAACGATATTAAAAATTAGGTGCGCACACCGAATGCAAGTTTTTAAAGTGATGATCACGTATGATCTTAGACCAAAGATACGGTTGACAGTCTTAAGCGTACGAGATTAGATATAGACTAAAAAAGAAGCTATAGAAACCGTGATAAAATAAAAGCTTAGTAACAGCTCTTATTTTTCTTATGCCATAACAGTATACAGGAGTGCCAGTGAAACAGAGATTTTTTGGGTTTATATTGTTTCAAAAGAGTTAAAGCATAAATTGGCATGTTTGAATTATACTATCAAATTAAAAATAAGCACTGTTCGAGATCTTTGTTTGTGAAGTAAGATCAAATAAGTATGGTAGTCACTTATTTAAAGCAAGAAGAAGAAAGCTGTATAGAAAATATGAATGTTAAGGTGGTTTGGGAATGTAGAGAGAATGGACGGAAAAGACTGACAAAGATGGGACTGTAGATTTGGTGCTGGTAGACCGTCTCATAGACTCATGATCAAAGCGCCGATATTTTGAAATAAAGTCAGAAAAAGCAAGTCAAAGGGATGTTTAAACAGATTCATGAAGTAGATGAAGTAAAGATGTATGTTGAGATTGTATGTAGCAAGTGCAGACCCGTCGTCTTTGCCTACGCCTACGAGACAGTGGCATTATGTTATATATTACTTAAATTATCGCCTTTTGAATAATAATACACTAGCTTAACTCGTACGCTTAAGAACGTTTATTATTATTTCTTCGTTTGTATTAAACTCCCCTTATACTTCTGCTTCAATATAATCTATAATATACATATAAATATCAATATATGTAAGTATTAGTTACTTCTTTTTTTAAATTTTCAAAACTGACATTACAATAACATTTTGTACATGATTTAAATTATTTTTAGCTGTTTATTTAGGAAAGGCTCAATTTGGATACAAATTCTTCCCTAGTCTCTCGTGCTGTATTGAGCATAGCTTTTTTCCAAATTAAATGAAATGTATGAATGAATGTGTTTTGTGTAAATGGCGTCGTGTGTGAAGTTCCCATGTTTTTAGAATTGTTACAAATCTATATGTTGACGATTTTTATTCTAAACTTTATATCTATAAGGCAAATTAAAGGCGAATTACATGAAAAAACTAACTATGAATTATATTGATATATTAGCTGCTGAAAAGAACAGAGTTTACAGCTATTTTTCCGATATATAGATATCGATAAAATAACTGCAAAATCTACATATACGTAGATATATTAACTGAAAATATCGTGTATTCCAAAATGAACTGCAAATTTCGTCTATTTACAAATAAAATTATGTCGAAAAATTAACAACAAACTTTGTATCCCAATAAATGAATTTTAAATCCGATTCGTTCATATCATATTTTCGATTATAGATCTAAATGGTTTTTATCCTTTCCACGTTCGTAGACATTCCCTTCAAAACTTACCCTCTCTGTCTAAACTCCATTAATTAATTTACGTATTTACGACTGTGACATGGGAACTTAAATTCGCTTTAAAAATTTCCAAACTAAAATTTGCAAGTGAATACGCAAATCTTTGTACTATTTATTAATAAAAAAATAAATAATTTCGTTCCAACGTCATGACGCTTCCTTAGTATTTAAATAATTGTGTACATGTGTAGGTATTTATAAAAAAAACCTTTTTTTTTTTAAAAGAAAATTTTGGATTGTATAGTTTATTACTGTATACATTTTGAGAGGGACAACGACCGATTATTGTGCCATATTCAAAACAGTATCGATGTGAATATAATAATGATGTCTTTTTGGGGTCTCACGCGATATCGAGACATCTTTATTTGTTTAATCGATGAGGACGCAGGAAACAATTAAATACTTGATATATCAGTAATTATATTGTATTCCTATTTACTTATATTACACTTTTTTGTTATACGAACTGAGTAATCATTACCATTGACATTTTCTTCTCAAATGTCAAATCTGTGTATTAACAGCGGTTACGCTCAAAATGGCTGACACTAGTGTTGTCAATACCAAAATTAGAATAGTTGCGTTCAGAGAACGCCACATTGCATTGAAATTGTATAATCAATTAAAAGAAAATGAAAAAGCAATACAAAATTTCTCGCGTAATTTTTAACAGCCATTTGCTTTGAAATAAAAACTGTTGTCGTGTAAAGGCCTGTTTCTACTCGAGATTAACGCAATAAAAAACGCAGTGCAATTTTCGTTCTATAAATTATACTTATATTCTTTTTCCTTTCCTGTAACTATACATATTATTAATTGCTTATTTCGTTAGACAATAAAGATACACATCTATCGATCTAAAACTTGCACAATTGATACTGTTTTGATGAAATGAATTTACAACAATATATTTCCATTATTAATGTACAAAATATTCATATGTGTAATTGCAAAACGTTGTCCTCTCAAATATGTTGTAAAAATTTATTTTGAACTTATGCTAGTGTAAATTTATTCAGTTTTTATGTAATACTGAAAGGCAAAGGCCTTACTGTCAACTTGACTTTCAGTATGACATGAAAGCAAATAAAAATATGAAAAAAACGCCGGCCTGTTTTCCATTTTATTATGATTAGAATTACTATCTAAATTTTAAATACTTACATTGCATTAATTTTATGCGTACTTAAGTTTTTCATCGATACCGCAGGTGTTTGAGATTTTGTATTTCAATGTTAAGTCACGTTATAAATGCTATTGTTAAATATTTTGAATTCACGAGTTAAGAGTTAAGAAAATAAACTCATCAATTGGTTACTTTTATAACGTCTGCAACAGTTGTGTGCAACAATACATTAAAAATATAGGTAAAAGAGAGAGCGGTTGAAAAGCTTTACCTTATACTCATTTGAAAATAATTTGAATTATTATTTAAATAATAATTGAATAAATATTTGATTCGATAGAATTATGAAATCATAACTCACTCGTACAAAATTAAGAAGCGGCCTTATTTTTGTATGAGTGAGATTCTCTACGAGTTGCAGTCGATTTGACTGTAAAGTAGGTACCGCGTTGTGACTGAACCTTGCGATGTGGAAACTTAAGTATTGCAGCATGAACGTAGGTATTAAACTTTGTAAATCTTTTCAGTTGACATAACAGCAGTAATTTGACATTTTCTAATACGAACATGATTTTCTAAAGTGGTTATTTTCGGAACACTATCAATATAGCATAATAGCAATATTGCATAGCTCCAATACAATTTGGAACGGTCAAATATTTTTTTAAATATCTCAACATATTTTCTTAATGACAAGTGTAGCTTTGTGACGCACATTTCGTGTGTCACGTAAATGGAAGCGTGTTTCTTATTGTGTGAGTAATTACTGACAGCATTTTATATTTAAATGTTTTCGCTGAGTGAGCAAAACTCACTCGCTCGCTAATGAAGTGGAAATATTTTTATTTTTCAGTCAGTCAGTTAGATATTTATACCTAGTCAATTTATTTGAGTTTCGCAAATAATCACAATGGCTATGTCATGTTCAGATATGCTGTAAGTCGATATTTAGGTTTATTATTATTAAGTAATGCCTACGTTAATAATAATTGTTAGCTCCTTCGCCCTCATAGGTATTTCTTAACGTTGTGACTACGAATGCGTTTTTTGTATCGTCAAGTAGTGTTATGGACCAATCTTGCTAAGAAGCCGGTTTCGAATCTAATACTTCAAACATAATATTATATTATGATAGACGATCGTCATTAAAATTATAGTTTGACAAAACTTGGCATGATAGTTTCTGGAATCGTAGAAAATGTATACTAAGTAGAAAAGGAAATTTGTAAGTGTAAAACGCTATTCTGAAACGCTCCTAATTCTAAGTCTAGCCTATTGTATTGATCTAGTATTCCTCGAATGGACATGTCTATAGGTTTGAGCTCTACTCTCTGATTAAGATCGACATTATCAGTCTGAGTACAGAAGTATCTGCAGTTTGTGTGTAAACCACTCCAGCTAACAGATAGAATAGAACGAATAAGGAGTGCAGTGCAGTTCTATCCGTGCAGGAACGGCAAAATAATACAAATTCCTGCGGCTAGGAGGCCTCTCGTAAGAGGCGACAAAAGAACCTACAGCCAGTTGGTAGGGCATTTACCCGTCTGGATGTCTACCACCTCTGGTTTAGAGCATGACGCCATTACAACATTGAGTAGTCCCAGCATTAGTAGCCAGGTTCCTGCCCCACCTATGAGTTTGAAAGCACATTCTTTCCATGACCAGTGGGCCGTCAGCCAGCCTACTGTATTTCAGCAATAAAAAAGTGTTCGTCTCTATCACTAGAATATTAAAAGTGATTAGATGGTCACTTGAAAATGAAATTAATATTTATTGTGAACTAAATAAAATGCAAAAAACTTAATTTAACTGTAATTAACATTAGTTGTTCTACATCGTCGTTAGCCATTCGCAGTCCACTGCTGGACGTAGGCCTCCCCAAGACGGCGCCACTCATCTCTGTCCTCCGATTTACTCATTTAGGCCTACCGGCGACCTTGACCTCGTCGGTCCATCGGGCTGGAGGGCGTCCTACACTACCAGGACTCGTCTGCTCCATCGGCCATCAGTCCTTAGACAGACCATGTAATCTTATAAGTAGAACACTGTGTCCATATCACCGTCTTCAATGGGTAGTGTCCAGACAGCTACGTTGCTTGCTATATCGCCTTACTAATCCCGTAACCGACGTAGGCCCTAACCAAACGATTACCTACCTAAAGAGTTAATTACGAATATTGAAACTCGGTAGTATGAAAAACGCATTTGTTACACGCATTTGTTACTAGGTCACACATTTATTTTCATGAATACAACTGGATTAAAAACCAGTCAAAATTGAATTTAACGAATTTCTAAATAATTTCCAAATACATGTTTTAGAAGTCCATTGTCCATAATACCAGTGTTAATTATATTGTATGGTTTAGTTTTCTTTTTGTGTAAAACTTGCAGATTCTTTGAAGATGAATTGTGAATAAGTCCTTCTCGTGGTGATTTATAGAAGTTCTTTATTAAATTTTTAAATACAGATGAAATATGTGAATTATGCTTGGTTTGTAATGAAATCTGATAGACAATTTTCTATAAAATTTAATTTTTGTGTAAAATTAACTTTGATTAAGTGCAAAATTAATTGTAATCTTGTGCAAAATGAACTTCGGTTTTGTGTAAAATTAATTTCGGTTTTGTGTAAGATTAAATGAGTTTTTTTTGCAAAATTAAGATCTCTTGTTTTGAGTTACATGCACTTTAATTTTGAGTAAAATGAATGTAATTATAATCAAGATCACATATTTATAGCTGAATAACGAAAATTATGTAATAGTTAGGTGATTCAAAGTATTTACAATATTTACTTTTATTAATATCTAGTTATAGACTGACGGTCTTATTCATATTGAGTTACAGTAAGTTTATAAGCCTGTTTGAGAGCTTTATAAAGGCTGAAAACTTACTCTATCTTAATGCAAATAGGATCGTTAGGGTGTTAATCAAATATATTTGTTATAGTTAACGTCACTGAAAGATATTGTGATTATTAATGATTTAATGAGGAACTTCGATAAATTAATGTAACTTGGTCATAATTATGAGTAGATATTGGGTTTTATGCTTGTAAGTATTAATTATTATATGTAAATTTTGACAAAAAAAGTATAATATTTGGTCTTTAAATAATGTTATTATTTTTAGCGAGCTTGTAAAGTATTTTTGCGTTGGTGAATGCTTTTATACACTATGACTGCGAATATGTACATTTGTTGTGTTAATAATGTACTAATGCTCAGTTAAAGTGTTATGTATTTATTAAGTATGGGACATAATAATGTGCGATACCGTTTATATTTATTGTGTATATAGAATTTAGTTGTCATAAAGTAAATCCAATTACATTGATTCAAGTGTTTTCTTGATATCTATTTTGATCCTTTACAAAATTAAAAGTTTAAAACGAAAATTATTAAAAAAAAATTAAAAATAAACATTTTCTAATTTTTCCAACAGAGTTAATAGAACCCTAAAGCCTTTCAAGAATTTCTCCAAGAAAGGAAAAAAATCTTAAATTTATAGTTTAACAATTATCAAACTTGCAATGTTCATGTTCAAGCAATTTTTTTTATTAATTAACTATTGAATAACTAAACGAAAAATTGTTATAAAATTTTTTTCAAGCAGATTATTGTTCATTCATCTATTCAGTTAGTGCCTGAATTTTTTCAATTTTTTATTTTCATATTTAGTATGTTTAAATAATATTTATTCATTAAATGGCCGATTTGGGTGTGGCTTGCGTAAGCCAGAGTACCCGTTTTCGGCCGTATTTTCATCCCTCTGGGAAAATTATAAATATTGATCTTACAGTTTCGGGAGTTAAGACTTTTTTTAGGAAATTTCCTCTTCTTTCGAATCTTTTTTCAAATTTGAAAAATCTTTATTACTTTTTGAGATATTTGCAAAAAACTAAACCCCCCCCCCCTGTTTTTTTAGTTAATTGTTAATAACTTTTACAATTTTTGCAAGCGGAACTTCATTTTTTCAAAAATCATCTAGATGCCATTCCGTATCGAATGACACCTCATTTATAATTTTCGGAGACTGCTGAAAAAAGTTGGTCCAAAAGGCACTTGTTTACCAGTCTATTAACCCTTATAAAGAATAATAATATATTTTATGACTTTTATTAAATTCAAAACAAAATACTACAATGACATGATTGACCTATAAACTATTATTTCTAAGACTAAAGTTTTTACTAATTTGAAATATAAAAATGAAACCTAAAGCTATTTCCTCTGTACTTTTAATCAGTAATAACTCCACCAACTGCTGCCTTTTCTTCCTTTTTCGGAATATCTTCATCTTTATTATATTCAATGAACCTGCGACAAGGAAACAATATCTTCTATGATATTATATACTAAATCTCTACAGGCCCGAATGTGTACAATGAATTTAAAAAGAAAACAAAATTCAGTAGGGCTAATTCGGAGCAGCAGATTTTGAAAACGCATTTTTTCATTATTTTTTTGTCTTTGTATCTGATAAAGCATCGTGTGAAAACTGCTGAACGGAATTACATTAAACTTGACGGGGAAGCTAGCTTATATGATGAGTCAACTTAGGTAGGATACATTTTATTATCCCAATAAAACATCATTTTTAAAAGTTCACGCCCGCATAGTCTAACGTAAGTCGTTCATAAATCTAGTCACTACTAAAACGAGCGAGGTCGTGGTAGGTTAGTAGTTAACACACTCGGGTCTTGAATAATCCAGACTCCAATCCTGGCTGGGAAGTATGCAACACTCAGGCAGTTTCTGACCTGACTGATGCTTTTTGCTGTTATGACCAAGAATTTACAATGAAAGACGAGTGTTGAAAGCTCCACATCGCCACATCGATATAGTTGATGAGCCAAACCCGCCAATCCTTGATGAGTACATATGTCAAATATACTTACCGTTCACGCCCCGCTCAAAAAAGGACAATAAATTTTGTGGAGGGGGGGGGGCGTCGTTTTCACGTCAGGAACAAAGTTTCTGCCTTTTGAAGGCCGCATAAAGAGGTCATGACGCTTTTTTCTTACGTGACGATTTCTTCCGGGCAACTCTTCTATAACCCACATAAAGTATTTCTTAGCAAATGCCTAAAGCCCAGCAGTCGGCTTTTATGGGTTGTTATTACATATACGAGTATATATGAGGTGGAATGTCGTTACATATTAGGTTTCTAAAATAAATGACCCCAAAACTTTACTTACTTCTCCAAAGGTGGACACAAGAAATGCCTTATGTTCCTGGGCATGAAGTGATCCGCTTGCACCCTACTAACTTCGATAGCATATTCCACGAAATCGTGTACGATGTCTTCGTCAACCGGCGGCCCGATGCCTGGTATTGCGTATACTTGGACAATCTGTGGTCAGAGTACAGACACTTGTTAGTATCTTAGAGTAACTAAATGATAAAAACACTTATTAAAATAATCTATAGTAATATTATAAAGCAGAAAGTTTGTATTTTTGTATGTTTGTAACTTATGAACCCAAAAACTACGGGACCGATTTCAAAATTCTTTCACCATTAGACTGCTACTGGTTTTGGTGTACAGTTGTGGGGCTGTACCAAACCAAGTAATATAGAAATCAGACAACGCTTGCAAAATCAAATACTGAAAAGCATTAGAGATCCCAGCCAAAATTCTCCGTGCGAAGCTGGTCCAAACCGCTAGTTCGTCATATTATCCCTCCGTCTGTCTATGCCTGGCGTACCAGTTTTCTGAAAATCTAGTGGCTCTATAAAAGGATGAAGTTTGACTAAGAAAATTCTTCCGTTACACAATGACAGTTATTCAGAATTGCCGTTTATTGATTATTGCAGATGAATACCTTTAAATGTAGTTTCCATTTTTACGTGAGTAATCATAATATAACGTTGTTTAACGGTCGTATATTATATATTAAAAGACGAATAAAGATAGGTACTAGCCTCAGGTATAGCTTGTTCTTCCTCTTCTACCTCTTCAACTTCTGGCACAATGATGTCCATGTTCTCATCAAGGAAGTTCTCTAAGATCTCACGTATCATCATCACTTCCTCCGGCTTTGCCTGGTCAACAACGTTTATAGATCATTTGTAGAACGATTAGAGATGTACGTGTACAAAGCTACTACGCCCCGATTCTTGAAGAAATACGTACCCATAAGTATGTAACTATAGTAGAATTATTTTCTCCGTGCATTTTGGGTAATAAATAATCGGAGCGGTGAGGCGAGTATTTCTCTCTCTCTCTCTCTTCCACTCACGGGCCTCATGGGCAGGCATAGTGATACGCATTCTTGTTGTCGATAAGCGTTATCGATAGTGTATTTTGTTTTGTCATTTTGTGGGTTAGTGATATAAATGTAAGAAAAAAATAGATAAAACAAGGTATTGATTAAAATAAGAATAATAATGATTTAAAATAAATTATTAATTAGGTATCTATGTATTACAAAACTATAAGTACAAAAGTTTAGAAATACTTATATCCAAGTTTAAAATTAACAGCAAAAAAGATAATAATGATTTTTTATAAGAATGATAATCTTTTTTTGATGAGAATGAGTTTTTATCGATAATGGCGTTGCGCCCGCGCAAAATGCTCACCGCTTTAGCCGGGCTGAGGCCGAGCTTTGATTTATGACCCAAACTGCACGGAGAAAATAATTCTACTATAGCCTGCTGTATTACATAAGCGACGTTAACGTTCAATAGGATCTTTTCTAAACAATTTAACTTAAAGGAATGTTCAGGTGAATCTGGATTAAGTGTTCTGCGTAAGCTGATGTTTCCACGCGGGATGGTGTCAAAATGTGAATAATCATTACCTTCTTCCTTTTCAAATCGGGATCTGGCAAAATCGCGATCTGCTCGTTAATATAATCCATGATTTCCTTTTCGACTTGCTGGACTATAAATTCACCACTGGTTGTAGACATTTGACGGCCGGCAACCATTCCTGTAACAAGAGATATTATATTTTTGCAAGCCGATAACTAATCCTTTGCAAGTGCTTTATCACCCATTTGATTTTGAGTAATCTATTGTTCGCGGTAATCTCTTTCTTCTACTGCACCACAGTAAGACTTCCTAACCCTTATTTATTTTGCTTGTATTTCATGCAAATTCATGGTAGCCATAAAGCTAAAGTAATAATTCCAAGGAATGGTTGGCATGTTGCTAGGAAGCCATGTCTAATTTACAAGAGGATAGGTTGGGCAGTCGAGCAAGGAGTCGACTGACTCTTTGCTCGACTTTCGACTGCGACCGAAGCGTTACTTAACCTACTGTAACTTGTGAGTGAGTAACTTTTAACAACGATTTTGCGCTATTTATTTGATTACGATTTTTTGCCTTAAGATGTGGACTTGTTGTATTCGGTTATACTTCTAATAAACTTAGTGCTAATTCCAACGGCAATTTGAATTTACATCCTACTTATAAATTCATAACAATATTACTTCTTGCTTTTATTGGTGTACAGAAAACGAACTTTAAGCTCGTGTTTAGATTCATATGGACTAAGTTCTTGTTGCTAAATGATTACCGATTCTTATAAATAGTCATCTATTTTATTATTGAAATGTCATAATTTTCTAGCTGCAACATTTTTTTGAACCAGTCTTGACTATTGCATTTAAGTTCTTTATTAATCGAATCTCAACCAAATTTTAAGTCTTCTCTACTTTCAGATCATAACTGAACTATTAAATTTAACTAAACAGTAGATATTTTTTAACAAAACAAACAATTCTTACTTAAAACAGTAAATATTCTAAAAATATTTTCATTTGCAACCAATTATCCCTACTATATATTTTACAAACAAAACTGTACAACAAATAGTTTATGATAACTACCTTTAATAACCAAATCGCTTTAGGAAAAGTTAGTTTGAAAGTTTACCAGGCCGCTGTCTTTAAGAGCTTAGTGAATCAAGGAGATGCAAGTATTAGTGTAAGACTTGTTGGTTGTTCTCAATAAATAAATAAAAAAAGCTCTAGCCTATGGTGGAACAGTATAGTGGTAGCAAAAAAGGTACATCTAACCCAGGTCATAATTGGCAGATTTGAATCTATCCACAATAGCAGATATCTCTTCAAATGTTCGCTCCAAATCTTCGAGGCGCTCTTCTCTCTCTTGAAAACACTGGGAAAGGGAAAATTATTGGGACAGGTTAGATTACTGTCAGGAGATGTCTTTGGTCCCACAGACCGCGGCACTACGGCGACGTGATGTAGGGAGCATAAGGAGAGTTGAAGTGGTAAGTCCGAGAATGCCTTCTGGAGAGTCCAACACTACCTTATTGTTACCCCCGAGCGATAGGGTATCCATAACTTATTACCTAACGAAGATAAGGAAAGGTATTTGGGTGGAAGTAATAATTACTTAAGTCACAACTACTTTGCGCGTGCTTCTGACAAATGGGCAGGTCTAAGCCCAGTATTGAACGGATCATTTATGGGCTGATATTATTTTTAAGTCAACATTAGATGAAACCCAAATAACATCAAAACTGCCATATTCCAATAACTAAAGATTTAAGAACGAAGAATTAAATGTATCTTATAGAGCAACCCTCAATTGTTTTGAATTCTAATTATATTTACTTCAGCAACAAACAAAGCAACCCGTTCAGCTTCAGATTCAATAGGTTCCTGTTCTGTCACTTCTTCAGTAGTATCGATAGGGGCTTCAATTTCAGGTAATTCTTCTTCACCTTCCTCCATCACCGTTTCTTTGGGCTCACCTGGTTTTACAATTGTATTACCGTCACATATTTGGGTTTCAGCATTCATAAATGTAATATGGACTTCGATCTGTTTTCTAAAAACAGTCTAGCATTCGGTGAATGAAGGTTACATTTTATCTTGCTCTCTTCGTATGTTAGTGACTAATATGATATATGCTAGATTACGCTTACTAAGAATTCTGTAGAGATCACAAACGTACTTTTTTTGTTATTTAGCTACGCAATCTTAATGAAAATATTTAAATCGAAAATATTATATATGCCCAAAAAATTTATTAACATATTTTCATTAATTTCGTTTTTAGATTCCACCAACTGGATTGTTTTAAAAATTTCCAAAATTTCAAAGTTAGAAGGGACGGAGGGAAAGGATTATTCCATAAATACTACTTAACTAACTGTTCAAAACAAATTAGTCAATAAAACAAAAGTAATAAGCAAAACATAACCGTAGAATTCGTATGGCAAATCATTGCCCTCTTCATCATAAACGAAGATATCAACTCCTTCATTCTTCTTCTCTTCTTTGACTTCAACAGGCTTTTTTGTATCTATTAAGTATGAATAATATAAGAGTTTAGTCTTTAATTCTTAATTGTATCAATACATACCGGGTTTCTACTATCATTACCTTACTATTAATAGAAAATTGAAATTACTTTTATTGAGTTTTATGTCAAATTTTAACGAGTAATAGATAATGAATAGGAGAGAACTCATCGAAATTTAATGCTAGGAAGATGATAATAGATAATGGGATATTAAACCGCGCGCAGAAGGTTTGCTGAAGACCCCTTACTATTATTGTAATACTTACTATTATTAGATATGTATATACTTATGTAAAGTATAAATAATAATAAATTTATTGCAACAACCACTTATGTAACCTTTTTTGTCAACCCTACTGATCATCGACACGTGACATCTTGAGGCTATCGGCAAACTTTCTGCGCACGGTTAGTACTTAGGTAGGCTGGAAATTGACTGGAATTATCTCAATTGTTCAGTCGAGAAGCTAGTCGATTACTTACTCGATTGTAATGTGGGGTCAATTGCGATTCTTTTTAAATTTTAAACATAACGAAATCGATTATCACTAATCGATATTTGTGTGATATTGAAATAAGAATACAGGATACATGGTCACTTGCCTTCAGGAGTAACAATTTGAGAACCAAATCTGGCCACGCTCAACTCGCGAAGTTTTCTCTGAAATCAAAAAGGGTATTTCTTTTAATTTTATTTAACAACAACTTTTGTTATTGGCCTAGTATAAAAAAATCGACGTGCCTGCTTGTGATTTAATAAAAAAGTAAGTCAAAACCTATTTGTACGAAAACTTAACAGAAATGTTAATTTTTAGAATTTTTGCATCTCAGTTTATCTAAAAGCATATCTATCTATACTAATGTTATAAAGAGGAAAAATATGTTATTTTATATGTTTATAACGAATAAACTCAAAAACTACTGAACTGATTTCAAAAATTCTTTCACCGTTGGAATGCTGCGTTATCCTTGAGTATTATAATATAGGCTATATTTATTACTTGAAGACATTAGAGATCCCTACTAAAACTTTAATGATGTAACGGGCCGCTAGTACCCTAATAAACTCTGAAAGTGCTCCACGGATTTCAAAGAAAATTTCAAGGGTTGAAATTGAAATCGTTAAAATACAAGTCCCACAAAAATGACGTCACGAACACAGCTAGTACACAAGTACATAATTATGAATGTACGAAAACAAAATCACTTTTATATTTTCAGTTTTTAAATGTCATACCACTTTTATCTTAGTAGACATAAAAGCAGTATCAGTAACTAAATTACGAATAAGAAGTAACTAACTTCAACTTCTTCGGTAGGAACAGGTCTTCCTGGAAACAAATTAGGATAGTTAGAATCTACTTTTGCCAATTTCCAAACGTTATTTAAGTTTTTTGCACTCGACTAGATAATAATTTTGAAAATAACTTAGCTTCTAATAATAATTACTTTTGGTTGCTTTGGCCAATTAGATCGATTTGGCCAATTTGGACGATTTGGCCGATTAGGTCGATTTGGCGTTTTGTTTATTTCATGAGTTCAGCAGACAGGCAGACGGCCCACTTGATGGATAGCGGTTACCATCGCCTATGGACATTTGCAACACTAAAGGTGCTAGAAATACGCTGTTGCTCTCTTAAGGGAGACTGGAAACTGATCACTAATGCCGGAACACACAAGGTTGTTATGGTGGCATACTCTAGACCAGCCATCCAGTGGGGCAAAAGCCCTACCATCTGGCTGTGGGTTGTTTTGTCGCCTCTTACGGAAGGCCACCCGGCCGCAGGAAATTGTATTATCCGTTCCTGCACGGATAAAACTATATACATTTCGTACTGTATAATTGTTCTATAATAATTAGCTGAAATAGTACAATATTTCTTATAGTGCGCTTGGCAACCCTGGTTGCATCACCTTTAATTGCAGAATGTGTTGTGTTATGTTTTTCGAAATTTGTCATTCCTTATTCTTCTTCCTTGGTAGTAGTGTGTATTTATATAAAATATCTTAAGTTTCCAAACAATAATGAACAAATTCATGCCGTTCATAATCTTATTAATTAAAAGAGTTCATAAGTTTATATCTTAGACTTCAATCAGCTATCGGTTGTGCCAATTTGCTTAAGTTTCTTATACTGTAAAATTGTTGGAGGGAAAATATGATATTAGTGGTGTGGTGTGGTGAGGTATTCTAAAAACGGCCGGCGACGGCGACGGCCTCTGTGGTTGAGCGGGTAAGTCTTAGCCAGTCGAACTTGCTGGAACCCAGAGGCTCCGGGTTCGATTCCTGGCATGGTAAATTTCGGAAGCGACTTTTGTGTTGTTTACTACGAGTATGGTCTGGGTGTCTGGGATCGGCCCCAGAGTGGTCCTTTGTTTATTACCCATAACACAAGCGTAACTTGCTTAGCTTGGGGATATACAGTGTATGTCTGTCTGCCTATTATAAAAAAAAATGTCTTTTCAGTTTGACCGATCAGTGTATTCGTTGTATTTGAGCCGTACGTTCCCTGATTATAAATAAAGTAACCAATTGCTGTTCTTTTATTACTATAAATTCTTCTGAGTTGATGTAAGTAGTACACTACATTTATTGGTAATTTGTCGAGATGTTGAAGTCATAAAGAAATGTAACCTTTCCGCTCCCTCAGATAATTTTCCCGCTCGATTTGACTCGCCCGCTCGACTGACGGCGAGCGCTCGATCTTGCCAAAGACAGGCATGGCCATCTTCATGCTGAGCCGAGTCGAGCGCGCGACATGGTCGTTAATCAGCGTCAACTTCTGCAGTTCGTGGCGATCTTCCCAATAATCGTCGGACATTGACTGGAGCGGGATGGGAATAGGATAATAACTAGGATGGATACAAACATTTGGTATGTGCTGATCTAAGCACGTGATATTCAACGAACAAAGAAGGTTTTGGCAGAGGAGAAAAAAGTCCCATTTCCCCATCTTTTTTTTGTTTTTATTATTACTTAGTTCAAAAGTTACAGAAATCCCGACACAATTTTTACGACTTTGGTTAAGCTAGCTAATATCTCGTTACCTATTGACTACAATCGTTTTTACAAAATATTATTATTTTTAAAATCGACTAATGATACCCAACACGACCATGCACATTAAAAATCCACAGTTATAGGTAGGTAGAGGACGGTGGCTTTATTTTTTTCACAATTTTATTACTTCAGGCACCATAACGACTACGCCATGTTGGTGTCAAACATATATATAATACACACGTAGCCGTTTCTGAGCAAAATGAATGTGACACCTAAATATAGACAATTAGATTTATATTAACTTACATCGCCTTGAGAAGATTGACCCGAAAGCGTTGCTTGGCGCTCTTCTTCTTCGCCGACCGTTTCTGGAGCTTCGTCTGGAAATCGAAGCAAATTCATTTACTCAAAACTTTAAGCTTAATTTACACCTGTAATATACATGTAATCATTATAATAGACGGCAAACTGAATTGACACTAACTATATACAAAAATAAATAAATGAATTAGTGTTCAAAACCTTATTTGCTGAGTTGACATTAAATTAGGCACTTTGTATTGTAACTTTGAAATTAACAAATTCAATGCGAATGGCGTTGGCGCTCAAGATAAAGAAAGTACCTTCACGATATCCGTTATAGTATTTGACATCCTTCGAAGCATCAATCTTCGCGAGCAGTTTGTACATTGTCAGGAAATCGCTAACGGGTATAGCTGCTGACCCTCCATCGGGTTCCTTCGTTAGCGTCTCGCATAGAAGTATCATTGTATGAGTCAAACACTGAAATTCACAATAATTCAAAATCAAATACAATATATTCAAACCAAACAAGAGTATACTTACAGCAATTCACGAAGGCAAGAATTACTTGTAAACACCTCGCGGCTCAGCATATGTCTGAGAGCACACAGATAGTTTAGCGAAGATACGGCCTGTATTGTTGTACTGCCGCGCATACACCGCACCTCACCTTTGGTACTGCTAGCAGCTTGCTGTATATGTACACAAAGACTAACACAAATGCAAAGATAAGCTTACGCCACGAGGACTATCTATGTGCGTGAGACTAAAAGCGGGTACAGTTGGACGGCATAGCCGCCGCCGAGAGGACGACCCTGACATCCCTCTGGATTGAGCGGCGCCGATACTCCGTTACATATCCGGACGGCGATACTTCGGACGAGATCGGGGGACTCGAGCCATAACTCTGCCCCCACGCAGACAAAATTTCCGGCGCCGGATTGTCCTTGACGACCTCCGGCATCGTGAGGGCGAATGAAATCCACGGGAAGGTCCACCTGTTAAGGCTGGTTACAGCTGGCGCCTGCTAGGGCTTATGTGGAACAGGCGATTGTCATTTTCCGTGGCCTGATTATAGGCGAATAGAAGAAACATGGGGTGTTTTGGATAGGTGCTCGCAACTGACGGTTCAATCAGACACGCACACTATTGCAACGTTCAATCAACCTTTGGTGGTTATGTTATATGACCACCTTCGTGAATAACAAGAACCATACCGACTGGGAATGACAATCGCAAATATATCTCTCAAAAAGTTCTTAGATTGCAATTTTTAAAGGATGCTACAAGTCTAGCTAGGGACTAAGAACCCGACATTAGTAATCTTCCTTCATAGTCAGATACCTTTCTTGAACTACTTCGCTCATGTAAACATCGATTCTCTCGAACGGGTCTCTTGTGCATCGCGTGGATTTGGAATGATCCCCAGCTGAGGTTTTCCCACAGCTGCAGCGCTACGCTATGGAGTTTTTCAATAAGGATGTCACAAAATTTCATTCAGCATGAACGTTCACAAAAGTTCGCAGCGCATTGGTAACACTTTTGGTATTGCAAATATCCATAGGTGACGGTAACCGCATTTCATTAGACAGACTGTCAGTCTGTCTGCTTACTTTCACCATAAAAAAGGTAAAAAACACCTAATAAAGGCGTTTGTATGAAGAGGCTAATGAAAGTAGATGAGGCAAAAGATCATAGGCAAAGCAGATCCATTGTCCCCGTCAACTCTTATCTAAAACAGGCCTAATAACATGTATGTATGGTAACATTTAGCATACGATACCTTAGTCAACATTCCACCAGCGACTGCAATGAAGTGCATGAATGGAACCGATTCTTCTCGCATATAGACTTCACAGTAGCAGAGAACACGTCTCAGTTCTTGCTGATCCAGGCAGAAACCTTGCCAGGCCGCTTTCAAGACAGGAAACGGTATATCTTTCATGCCAGACAGCTGGAATGTAAGTTCAATTTTAATCGACGCTATTTTTCAATCAAATCGAAATTGTATTTGGCACCAAATTCAAAATTATGTAAAGCAAGAAATAAACATCAAATTGTAGTAGAAGTCATTTATTTCTTGTTTTTAGGATTTCGCGGCTGTTTTGGCAAAAACAAAACTTTTATATTATTGTCATGTCATATATTTCCGGTCGCCTGTCAGTCTTTGTATAAGTATCTGCAAAAAGAGTATTGATAAGGGATGCCCACTATGTGACTGAAGTGGATTATTTTCTGACAGAATAAGACGGTGTAGTGGAACACTTAAAAGCCATGGCGTTGTACAATAAATGAGGTCGCAAACGATTCCCGAAACCCACAAAGAATATTACATAAATTTCCAACAATAATAAAGGGGCCTAGGCCTGTGTGGTACAACAAATACAACAATATCTTTGCTGGAAGATCTTCTTTGAGCCTTCTCATTCCTCTCACCATAAGGGTCATTCCTAAAACGGTTATCCTGGGGTTAATTTGTTTCGTAAGATCAGTAAGAGGTCCGATGGCCCACTTCTCCCCTCCCCTCCCCCATTATTCCATCCCCCAATTACATTTCCCTATCTTAACTCCTCCATCCCATATCTCCTGTCTGATCCCTGTACTCCATCCCGCTTATCCCATCCTAAAGGATGGCACTACGTTGGCTTCATCGTATAGCAGCCGTCTATAGGCGACGGTATCCACTTTCCTTCAGATTCGCAAAAAAAGAACTCATCAAGCGCCCATTAAGAAATTTGCTTCAGTTAAGTAAGGAATACAAACCTGGTTAGCTAAAACCTTGAGACACCCTCTCGTGAGTCCACCTTCAGTACTGAATACAGGATACTCCAGTCTCAACTTTACCGGTGGTGGACGATGCTCGGACAAGGCTTTGAAATACTGGTATGACCAGCGCAACAAGTCATAGGGTTGGGTCTTTATTGCGGCTAAAACAAAAACTTTTGAAATAGGTTTTCTAAGGCCCTGGACAGGTATTATTAAAATATGTTATAAATCAAGTATTCCTAATACCGTATTAATATTATAAATCTATAATATTACAAAATTCTAAAAATGCTTTGTCTGTACATTGAAGCTATTAACAAAGAAACAACTGGAATATCTATATAAACGACGAACACGAAGCAATTATTTTTTGTTTTTTTGTGTGTTTGTTCGGGATTCACATAAAAACTACTTGGCCGATTTCAGTGCAGTTTTCGCTGATCGACACCAAATTCTTAGACTTAAAATGGCCAGATTAAAAAAAACGAATTCCAGTGTCATTATTCGATATCTAATTAAATGTAATAAAATAAAGTATCTTAGCTAGACAGATGTATTGCTCGGGAGTTTGTTGAGCAGTAACACGTTGCAAACATATTAGTATTTAGCTTATACGTTTGTGTGATCTTCAAAAAATCATTTCCAGTGGAAGTTAGTTAGTATACATTTGTTATTACCTTTGCAATATCTCTTCAGTATATACGGAAACTTGGTGGTATGACGATCTGCTGGGAGCAGTACATCTGTTCAATTAGTTCGGGCATTTTTAGTGCTGTTACGAATTTTATCTGTAATAAATAATCAGTGTTACATTACATTAATATAATTTTTATCAAAGTGCAATCTTAGTCTCACAAGTTCTAGGAGGATGTCGCGTGTCTATAATGCCCAGCCACGAATTGGCCGCGCGCCGAGTACGATCGAGACAACCTTTTTTTTTGCCAGGGGAAATCCGTTTGAGGACTAAGCCGCGACAGGCACAGAAGCCTGGGGGGATGTTCGCGACCCGGTGAGAGTGTGGGATTCGCCAGACCGGGGGTGGCACTAGCGTGCCCGGTCAGAACCGGAGCCACGCTATTGCCACGCCCCGGTTAGGGATACCCACTAAAACCCCTGGGTGTTCCGTCCTGCGCCTTATGCCAGGGCTACGCGTATGCGGTTTTCCCAACTCCGCGTGTCCTGGCAGGCGTGGGCCCCGCTCATTGGACCTCTTTCAATGCCAGGGAACTAGGTCCCTGGCCACTACTGGGTCTTTTCCGGCGTGGTGCGGTCTGTAACTCGCCCCACGGGAAGAGATATGAGCGCGCGCGGAACACTCGCGCTTTCATCTCGACAGCATATGCGGGTGAGTGAGAACCCCTATACCCCTAGAAGCCCCACCCGCGCCGCCCGCTTACGGCGGCCGAAGGTCACTATCTGACCTCCGGTGTCGGCGCGTCCTCCTTTGTCGGGAGCGGAGCAGGGAATTATGCTCACGCTCCCTTTCCGCCTCCTCCTTTGCAAACATGACTTGCTCGCAGAAGGAGGAGACGGCATCCCATCCGGTAGAGCTCCCGACCATGGTACTTACCACGGCCGGGAGCGAGGTGTCTAGTCCGTTATGGGCGACGAGCTCCCGGCGCTGCTCCATCCAGGCTGAACATTCCTGGAGTGTGTACGATCGAGACAACCTCCATTATCCCGCTTGTCGCGACATTGTCAATATGCCAACACTCATATAACAGATTTTGAATGAATGACCATGATTTTGCCAATATAATGTGCAAACATGAAAAGAAGTTAAACTAACAATTTAGTGGGTAAATTTTAAGAAATCTGGCCAATCTGAAATACTACACACGTGCATAAAACAATAAACTTAGTATTTACAATTAAATTAAACATATTTACAACAAACAAGAAAAAAGACCTAACTAATAAATTATTAACTTTAACTACAAAAACCTAACTAAATCTTGTTTAATTTCTTAATCACTAGTGCACTTTTTAGATCACCGTTGATATGCTGAATGGTTCTTGATGATTTAGTAATGATAAAATCATTACCTATTATCACTGAAATATTATTTATCTCAAATGAATTTGTCACTTTTGCCACATACTTGCTGTTGTTGATATATTGAATTTTGTTGTATGATAAGTTGCCATAGCAACGGTCAAAGTAAGAGCACAGATGAGTAGGGGTACGTTCCAGAAGGACTCACAACGAACGCGATTATTCCCGTTCCACTTGTTTGCCTGCATTACAATCGTAAACCCAAGTGGACCGGTTATTCGATCCACCTCTTGACATGGGTTTTCGCCACGACCACAAAACCACGGTCGCCTTGTGGAACCGCTAACGGAGCATTTGAGCGTTGTGAGCTACTAGAGGAACGCTTCCAAAGAGGCTATTAGCATGTAGTTTATGTGATAATAATATATAAGTTAATTTCAACAACTTAAAAAAAAAAAAAAAAAAAAAAAAAAAAAAGATGATTACATGTAAGTATTATAAATAGTTTCGATAGTATTTCAAAAGCCATATATAGTTCAATTTACATGACCTATCAAGTCCTGCTGCTGAATTCTGCAATAAAAAAATAAAATAAAAAAAAAGCCGATTTTAAACGGATTTTTCTGTCTTCCAATTTGGTTGAATCAATCTAAGTGGTCCATATAAACATGAATCATTCAACGCCATTGAAACCCATCGTGACCTTTCAGTTCTATGCATTTCAACTAAATTGATTCAATTTACTTCATTCGTCTAATATCAGCAGCACCAGTATCCACTTGAATATGTAGGCACCCACCCGAGTTTACGCCATACATTCAGGCTCTCTGCTTTCTTTATCTAGTCCTAACTGGCGAGCTTTCGCAGTTGGTAGTCTGGGCTGAAGGGCTTCCTACGCTATGTTTCAGTTAATGTAACTTTTGTATTTAATTAATGTTAATAATTAATTAAGGCAATCTGCATGGTTACCTTTGGGCTCGTCCGATTTACCAAATTCGGCTAAGTCAGCTGGTTTGGGAGCGGAAAATTTTAATTCGTTTTTGAGAAAAATTACATACACAAAAAGACACGATGATTGTATACGGGCTTGTTGTAATGACTGAAATATAAAGATTGTTATGAATATCAAAAATACTATTATCAATTTGGTTATATGATACCTATTAGTAGTATGACGTCCATTGACGCAGGCTACACGCTCATCGGAACGAGATAGGGAGAGAATTGCGCGTATTCATGCACCTCCTCATGGGCGCCGGCATCAGCCGGCAGCCCGGAGGCGCAGATATGCGCATGACTTCCCTCCTGAAATAGCTTAGTCTGCATTAGGGAGCAGAGAGTCTTCACCTTCGTTGAGGAGTTGCTTGATTCGGGCACTCTCAGGAGGTCTAGACGATGTGGCGTACTACGTCTAAGTCTCATGCTTTCCTACCATAAGCGCGGGTACATGGAGGAGGTGGTTTAGTGGGTATGCCCAGGGGCTACCCTGGCATTGTCCATCGGTTCGAGTCTCCAAACAAGCCGGTCGGTTACTCTTTAAATTGCCCTCAGTGGAATGCCTCCATGATCGACAACGGTCTAATCCCTAACAAAGGACCCGGTATGTGCGAAATGCATTTCACCCGCCTGAAAAAAAAGGCTACACGCTCATCGCGGCCTACTACAAAATCTAGGTTAAGTTATTGCTTACTCCGCACCAAAAAGTACATAATGCACCAGGCCTAGCAGACTGACCAATATAGGTAAACTATACTATTATGAAATTCTAAACATACCGTGTCTGTACATTGAAGCTGTTTAAAAAAACAACTGGAATAGACTATATAAACAACGGAGAACACAATGCATTTTTTATCTGTTTGTCTGTTTGTTGTGGATTCACGTATACTCTTTTGGGCCGATTTCGATGCGGTTTTCGCTGATCGACAGTTAATTCTTAGACTTAAAATCTGCGATTTTTCTGGGAATGATTTAAATGGCCGGATAAAAAAATTATCGAATTCCAATGATTTTCATTCAGTGCAATTTATTGATAGATGTGTATCTTTATTCGATCTACGAAAACTGAGCTTTGTAGTTTTCTATCGTAAAAATTACTTATTCCGGCATAGTTTTCACAATAACGATTGCTTATATACGTTTTAAATGCTCCGATACTTTATATGCCGGGTCTCGGGATTTCTAAGGGCGCGTTAACACTATGCCGTAACGGTTAATTTATCGTTGGACGAATGTCGTCTCTAGCTGTTCCCATTGGATCGTGACAACGTGGCTACGATAGATTTGCCGTCACGATTTAGTCGTAACGATCTTTTATCGTTTTACGTCTGTCGTGCTAGCCGTTCCCACTGTCACGACAATCTGTCGTCACTACAAAAAATGTCGCAGACGACAGTAAGTCGTGTCGTTCTATATGTGAACACCACCATTTAAACATATAAGCCACGACATTTAAAACTACACGATTATCTGTCGTCACGACATAGTGGGAACGCGCCCTTAGTCAAGCGTGGACAAAGTCGCGGGCATATCCTAGTAGACTATTATAATTGATGGCGAGACCCAACGTTGACGAGGGATCACGATGCAACTTTTTTTATTTCTTATAATATTGTTTTTTTAGTCCTCCTTGGTCGGTAATCGTAATTACTTTACCAGTTTTTGCAATCAACATAAAAATAGGAACTTTGAAATATTCTATTTGGAAAACCACAGTGCGTTAAGAAAATAATTAACTTATATAACTCGGTAACTAAATTTTTGTTAAGAAACACTGTGCGCGCGAAAAGTCAGAACAGCTATCTTAAATGAAATAATATCTACAATAACTCTTCTAAACGGGTTTACAGTCTCCAGCATGGATCTTGAGTGGTCGGCGGAATAGTAGAGGTCGCTTTGCGCATTGAACGTAGTCAATATTATGCGATTTATTGACATAATATCGTTAATATGTCTTTTGTCTTAGTCCCTCCCTCGACTTTACCCGAAAGACAATACCTTGTACTTCTTATACTAGTAAGCACACCAAAATCACCGCTCAAGAATCGTGCCTGAGATTATAAACAGACTAGCTGTGCCCGTGACGTCGTCCGTGTGGAATTTGTTTTAAAAACCACGCGATTTTGAAACATTCTTCATTGGTGCTCCGCTCCTATTGGCCTTATTGTGATAAAATATAGCCGTCCTCGTTAAATGGGCTATCTAATACGGAAATAATTATTCAAATAGGACCAGGATGTTCCTGAGGTTAGCGCGTTCAATCAAACAAACAAACTCTTCAGCTTTATAATAATTATATATATATATTTATTTTTTAAATATAAGAATCTATTTGTAAACATAATTATATTCGTTTATGATATATAAAGTCTCAGCGAGATATGGAACGCATCCGGCCATGAGCCTACCTAGAACCATTACCATCAGATGAACGGTATGCCAATTTGTCTACAAGAAAACAATAAAGTCCCTACTATGCTCAAGGATTCTTATAACTATTATTAGTAAGTAAAGCAAGTAGTAAAACAATAGGAACCGCTCATTAGAAACTGTTAAGATTGAACCTTTCCCGCCATATTGTAATGTTTCGAACAGCACCATCTAGTATCATATGACCGAACTACGACGCTTAACAAATCACACAAAAGAACTTGATGCGCGTGAGAGGAAAAATATTAAACCTGTTCAATCACTAGTGTAATGACGTTTTATCGTTTAAAGAGTTGTGTTTTTGTTACACTCAGTTCGTAGAATGTAAAATGGTTTATGATTTTTCGCTAACATAGTTGGAAAACACGCGTGTGATGTTCTAGATTACTTTCAAGACGTATTTAGAGACTGTATTTCAGTGTAAAAGTGTTGTGACACAGTGTTATGTTGTGTTTTGTCACACAACACGAATGTATTTCTGAATGAAACCTGTCGATTGGTAAATATAAAGTAAAAAATGTGTGACAGTGTTTAGCACACTCTTGCGTTTGAAGATATTTATCATGTATTTATTTCTGTTATATTGTGATGAAACGAGGAATTGTGTCAACAAATAGTGTCGAAGAAATGGGTGACAGGTTGAAACACCCATTTAAAGTGAAAAAAACTTTTTGTTTTATTTTTGAATAATGGATGTATTACAGGCCTGTACCCAATCGGTAAGTCAATTTTATTTTCTTAATATGTCGTTCGATAATTAATTGTATATAAATTATATCAGATATATTAGGCGTATAGTTAGATAGCTTATTGAACAAATAGACAGATGAGTTTGGATTTCGCGAAAACCTGATGTAGTTATATCCGCGCTATAATTTATGGCCACTGTTAGTAATAGATCGCTGCGCAATACACGCATTAATTGATTTTGGAATTTCACCCCCTACATCATAGGGGTGGGGGGGTGATGAGGGAAAAATGGAGTAGGGTGTACGGTTTAGAAAGCCGGGAATTAAGCGCAATGAAGCTCCTGCCTTGGCCTTCGTGGTTATTTTTATGACCACCCAGAAACCAATGCTATAACCTCCCATTTTTTATAATAAAATACGTATCTCCGGTAGCCGGAACTGGCGACGGCTACTCCCCACTCCTGTAATTCTACCCTATTAAGAAATTTGTTCTAAATCCCCCAACCTCTGGGGCACCTCCGTTTAAAAAAAAGCTACGCACCTCCAGCAACCGGAAATGGCGGGGGGTGACTCTCGGGGTGTATGAGACTCTCTTCTCCCTCAACACATCCCTCTGGGTGCGATACTCCAAACTTTATCCGATATTAGATACTTTTTTTTAATACTTCTTATTAATATAATGGCTTTATTCCAACCTAGATAAAGTTATTGTTAGTGACTATGGCCAAATGCGGCCTTTGTATAATGTAGAAATAACGCCGTTAATTATTAGCGACATTAGTGTAAATACATACATATGTAATCTGCCAATGTTTAACAACAGTAACAATAATCAATAATGTTGCATTACAAATAGCGCATTAAACCCTAAATTAAACCTCTGTGACACAATCATTAACACTAACATTATCCCATATGTAACAGGGACATTAAAATTACAAATTTGCCAAATTCCGCCTGTTAACAAGTGGCATTAGCTCTAAACGAATATGATGAAAAAGTATAATAATGGCATAATACTTAGCGTAATGACATGTCTTTCCCATAATTTTTCTATTTTATTCGTTTAGCTTATCTATAGGGCCGAGTACTGACACTCGCAAAACTTAAATGCGCTTCGAATGAAGTTAGTTCCGTGAGTTTGCTCAAGTCCAATTAATTACTAATGTAATGTCAACGTTTAATACACCTTACAATGTTTTGTGCGAATGAGATGGCGTACTAATTCGGATATCGACTGAACGAGAGCGCAACACTCCCTTCTCAGCCCTGTCTGTGCACCTTAAATTTTGTTCTGCGTAATGAAGTGTAGAAACTTCAAGGGCGTATTAAAATTTTGCTCGTATATTTTAAAAACTCATTGCAGAAATAACTATAGTTACTGTTTGAATCCATAATCAATATCTATTTGTAGCGTTAAAGATATGCCTTCAAAAACTATTATACGTTCTTACAAATGTAAGATGGCTTCGACATGGTATAAATCATCTTAGTTGATTTGAATAACGATTACAATATTCTTCTTTTGAGTCAAAAGTATTATCTGTATTTCGGGAATGTAATATGAAACCAGCAAAACAAAATTTATTAGTCAGTTTCAATAGTGTAATCAAAGCTATGAATTCCGAACGTTATCACGTGAATAGTACGTGCAAGTAGAGAAACATGTTGGATTGAGTTTTAATATTAATTTCCGATTAAAAAAGCTTTCAAAACGCATAACAACGCTTATACAATCGTTATGACCTTTCTATCTGTCTTTGTATATTACCTAAGTTTCAAGGTCAAATTCTAAACTAAACAAAATACTCAAAAATATTCAAAGGAGTCTCGAAGTAGACTTCGGTGAAAATTAAAATGGTATCATTCGATTTTTGAAAAGTCAATTACGTTTGTCAAAAATGAAATAGGCTGATCTTGAACAACAAATTACTCGCCACTTGTATTCATAATAACACTAGGTTTTAACGTTTTAGCCACTTTTCAGTGGCACGGACGACAAAGATGTCAAGTGGCAATGAGTATTATTAATTATTTATTTAGCCTACCCCCAAGTTGTTCGTTTAATTATTTTGTGTTAATTTTGTTTATTAGTATTATTTACTCAATGGGAGCCTAATCTAATTTACCACCGCTTCGCAACATGTTGTGGCTTGAAGAGAAGACGCGGCGGAAGAAATTGTTTCGCAAACATGCCTAGCTCTCATAATTTCATATAATATTAAAATAGGTGAAGGGAAAAAATAAAAGAAATATCAATCAAGTTGGTTTGTGTTCGTTGCATGCAGAAAGAACTCACAGTATGTTGACGTCTGGCAGTTAGTTTTTGCTGGGTTTGGGTCTTTATAGATTTGATGATCGGATCCCAAACAGGTAGTACTTGCCAACCATCTTCTCTATTGAAATTTAGGTGCTATCTGATTTCAATTGCCTCACGCATCATTCATCATCTAGGTATGAACGACTAAAAAATAACTTGGTGTCTTTGGCAGTGTACATACGTAAATATCACAAAATTAAAAATCAGGTCAAATAAATAAAATATTACAAGTATATAGTAGAACAAACAATAACAGGTTTCCATCAAATTCAAGTTTGAATTGAATATGTATGAAACCTATTTACATAAACAAAGTTAAAAATATAAATGTTTAAAATGTGAGATGGTTTCGCTAAATTCAATATGGAAAGTTGCGCATAGATACTTTGTGAACGAATTACTACTATTTTCAGGTATAAACTATAAAAATCACGCCGTTGAAATTCAAATATACACTACACCAGTGGTTCCCAAAGTGGGCGATAACGCCCCCTTGTGGGCGCTGCAGGTCTAAAAGGGGGCGGTAAGAGACCCAGAAAAAAAGGGCATTGGCAGGTGTAGCCCATAAAAGTTAACTTGAGACCTCAGCGCCGTTGTGTACTACCTACTGCGCTTAGATCTCAAGTTGACTCTTGCGGGCTATAGTAAAGTTTCGTTTAGAATGAATGTTTAATCTCCGCTAATGTAGCTCTCAATAATCAACTATTTTAATTTGACGTTATAGTGTTTTTAAGTAGGTAAAAAAATGGGGGCGCTAAAAAATAATTTATCCTCAAAGTGGGCGGTATACAAAATAAGTTTGGGAACCACTGTACTACACACTCTGATTTTTAATTACCTGGACTAAAATGACAGCTGTGATCGACTTTTTTTTCTTTAATAAAAAAGTTTCTTAAGTTGAATCAACAACTCACCAATGTGAGTGGAATCTTTTAGAATTTTCTATATAAATTCAGTATTTTTCAACTCACATGGTGAGTTATTAATTAATTGTAGCTGTTGTCAATTAAACTAATTAAAACCAGAGTATAGTTTATTTTATAGAACTTAAAGTTATTTTTATTAGGTACAGTTTTACACAACTCCTCCCGATGTACTTGCGCGGTAGGATAATTTTAGTAGCACGGGACAGTGTACGAATCGAGTATGCGGAAGAGCCCTGTAAACTAGGTATTACCTCTAAACGAATAGAATAGACAATTCATGGAATGACTTATCGATACGCTTAGAAGTAAGTATTATATTTGCTACGAACACTGCCACTTCCGCTTGCAAATAAAGTTCAATATAGGTAGGTAGGACATGTAAATAACATGTCGGCAACAAGTGTGTATTTTTCTGCGTGAACAAAAATTGCCGATCGGAATTATAAGTTGTGTAATACTACTATACTATGGGTGGCAGACCTATCGATCGTGGCTATTAGTCCAATCGATCGTAGTAAGAAGGCCAAAAAAAAAATTCTCTTGTGGCATTTTGAATAATTACTTTTGATTTTTTTTATTGCATGAGTTCAGCAGACAGGCTCTCCTGGTAGAATGCGGCTACCATCGCCTATAGACATTTATAACAACAAACAAGCTACCAATGTGCTGTTGGTATCTAAAGCGACACTGGAACTTGGCCACTAGTGCCGGAACACAACTCAAGGTCGCTACGACGGCAAATACCCTACCACCTGGCTGAGGTTATTTGTCGCCTTATGCTGTCCTCTAAAGGACACTGAACTGCCACTAGTGCGAACACAACTCAAGTCGCTACGACGGCAATACCTACACCTGCTGAGGTTATTTGTCGCTCTTATGCTGTCGCTCTCTAAAGGACACTGGAACTTGCCACTAGTGCCGGAACAACTCAAGGTCGCTACGACGGCAATACCCTACCACCTGGCTGAGGTTATTTTGTCGCCTCTTATGCTGTCGCTCTCTAAAGGACACTGGAACTTGGCCACTAGTGCCGGAACACAACTCAAGTCGCTACGACGGCAATACCTACTACCTTGCTGAGGGTTATTTTGTCGCCTCTTATGCTGTCGCTCTCTAAAGGGACACTGGAACTTGGCCACTAGTGCCGGAACACAACTCAAGGTCGTTATGACGGCAAATACCCTACCACCTGGCTGAGGGTTATTTTGTCGCCTCTTATGCTGTCGCTCTCTAAAGGGACACTGGAACTTGGCCACTAGTGCCGGAACACAACTCAAGGTCGCTACGACGGCAAATACCCTACCACCTGGCTGAGGGTTATTTTGTCGCCTCTTATGCTGTCGCTCTCTAAAGGGACACTGGAACTTGGCCACTAGTGCCGGAACACAACTCAAGGTCGCTACGACGGCAAATACCCTACCACCTGGCTGAGGGTTATTTTGTCGCCTCTTATGCTGTCGCTCTCTAAAGGGACACTGGAACTTGGCCACTAGTGCCGGAACACAACTCAAGGTCGCTACGACGGCAAATACCCTACTACCTTGCTGAGGGTTATTTTGTCGCCTCTTATGCTGTCGCTCTCTAAAGGGACACTGGAACTTGGCCACTAGTGCCGGAACACAACTCAAGGTCGTTATGACGGCAAATACCCTACCACCTGGCTGAGGGTTATTTTGTCGCCTCTTATGCTGTCGCTCTCTAAAGGGACACTGGAACTTGGCCACTAGTGCCGGAACACAACTCAAGGTCGCTACGACGGCAATACCCTACCACCTGGCTGAGGGTTATTTGTCGCCTCTTATGCTGTCGCTCTCTAAAGGACACTGGAACTTGGCCACTAGTGCCGGAACACAACTCAAGGTCGCTACGACGGCAAATACCCTACCACCTGGCTGAGGGTTATTTTGTCGCCTCTTATGCTGTCGCTCTCTAAAGGGACACTGGAACTTGGCCACTAGTGCCGGAACACAACTCAAGGTCGCTACGACGGCAAATACCCTACCACCTGGCTGAGGGTTATTTTGTCGCCTCTTATGCTGTCGCTCTCTAAAGGGACACTGGAACTTGGCCACTAGTGCCGGAACACAACTCAAGGTCGTTATGACGGAATACTGTGGGTTGCTTACGATAGACCGCCCGGCCGTAGGAAATAGTATATTTTCTTCGTTCCTGCCCAGATAAAAGAAATTATATAATTTATAAAAACTTGGCTTTCAACACTATGGCTTTTGAGTGCTGCGCAGCTTTTTACGGCGTTCTATTTATTTCTACATTATACAGAGAAATTTATTAGTATTCGCCTTGTATAGACACGCGCGTGTTGTTTATGTGGGCCACATTCCCATGGTTTAGAAGACGTGCTTGTCACATGCGACATGGAACCGATGTCACAAACAGGGCTGGCATTAAATTAGAAAAAAATATAATAGTACACTCGTGTTAAAAAGCGTGGTAGTTTAATATATAAAAATATTTTTTGTGAAAATCATTAATATGTATGATACATGGAAAAAAACTTAAAATATGTAGGAAACCTTATTTAAACACATAAGACGTGACAAGCAAACGAGCAAATACCAACTCTGATATTGTATCATGATACCTATTTTAATCTAGTATTCGTTGTTTTAAATTAATTTGGCTTAAGAATATATGTATAAGTTATACTCGATGTATGTATGATATTCGACTTATAATAATGTGTTTTTCTCTTAAAGTTTGTTCTTTGATAAATAAACGATTTAAACTTGTTTTATTAAAAAAGAAGTATTTTTCTTCCATAGTATGAAAAACTTATCTTCCACCTTGCCTGAATCAAATCATCATTACGTTGAGAGCTACACCGCAAAAAATGGGGAATAATTGTATTTTGGTGATTAAAACACTTTTATGGAAATAGATTATGATTTTTATGTATTTCGGTCCACTGAAATCGACAAAGCTGCAATATTTTGTTGCGGTTTTTTGCAATTTACTCAAAGTGTTGACAGTATATGCACCAAACTTTCCCCAGATTATGATTCACTGCATCGAAATACATAGGAATAGATGAATCTAGTTAAAAGTACGGAGCACTTTGTTCTATGTTTGCCGGTGTAACTTGAAACAGCCCAGATTTTAACGGCTTTACAGAAATAATTGGCCACAGGTCAGAGCCCCAATTCTGCTATTACAATAGCGTCATAATGGTCGAACAGTAACGTCATGATGGCTGTTTTTTTATACGAAAATAACCATTATGATGCCAGTAGTTGACCAACGATATTGTTATTGCAGAATTGGTTCTAGTGTTCGAAAGTATAAATCGAGCTAGAGTGCGTCTCACAAAACGTTCAGCCCAACCACGTTGTTATGTTGTTTTTATGAAATACTTTAATGTAAAAGTCACATTATACTATTATTTTACTTACTAATACTATTTAATCAGAATATTTCTAACATTCCGTTCCACGACTGCAGCGCCCCCGTCTATGAGACTTCTTACGCGAGAAAGTCTACATACAACTAGCATTGACGTGCTATTTTGTTACTATTAATTATTTAATTTGTTTGGGAAACATACAATAATTAGTATTTTTAAATTTATATAATATAAATAAAAACTGGCTCAAACAGTTAATTACAAAAAAACACAATTATACGAAAATTACATAAACCGTCTATTTAATTTACATGAGTCTATTGAACAAAAACAGCAAAAAATTCACCACAATTATTACTAATAAAATTGAAAAAGAGGAAAGTACAATCTAAAGTGAGAGAAAGGGAAGGCAGACAGACTGGCGCCGTAATGCGTCACGTAACGAAGCGGTTTACCCTCCCACAAGACATTATCACTTAAGTTTGTAATTATTCTAAAAAACATTTTTAACTATTTAGTACCTTTAACATTTCTGAATCTAAAGCGAGTCAGGTAGTATACCAACCCTAAGATTCTATCATTAGAAATACACTATACGAATGTACATACAAAGAATAATTCAATGCATTAGGTACGTTTCGTTCTCACACTTGGTTAAACGCAGATGACCTACTCTTCAGTATATTGACAACTTTTGTTTATTATTAATCATTGTTTTAGTATCTTTTTTATAAAATTGACTTAGAACCGGCATATATTTAACCGACAACATTTTGATTAACTAGAAAATTACAGATGGCCCGTTCTATATGTTGCCGACCGTTCATTGGCCTTACTACCGCGATCGGTTAAAATTTGAAATAAGCTTCACACAAGTATATCAAAAATCAACCGATATTAAGGAAGTGAATAAATAATCAGATATAGAACCGGCCATGACAAAGTATGATAACTTGACTACTAGGGATGGGCCGAATGTGGTTTGAACCGAATACGAGCTTCGGCCGAACATTCGATTAAAACGAAAAATTCGGCCGCAGTTCGGTTTAATTTCGCCACGCTTTCTCAACAGCAACACATAGTGACCTGTTGACTACGTCCACTTGATAACACCGAGTTTTTGGCTTTTTTACACTATAACCTTCCTTTAGTAAATTTTAAGTATTAGTAGGTGGATAAAATAATAGATTTTTAGACCTTTGATTGAAAATAAATCACCATTTCTAATTCTAAATTCATAATGTTTTATTCGTACAAAGCGATTTTAATCAAATTAAAATCACTTTGTACTTTGCTGCTGTCCCTTAGACGTGTTCTTTTTAATTCAAGTTACGCATTATAATTAAGCAGTTGCACTGCTTACTGATGTATTTTAGAGGAATAAGTTTATTTTATTTTTGTTTTAATTTGATGTCTATTTAATTAGGCACACTCAATCAAAAACTAATTTTATTTATTTTTATCACATTGCACGTTAAGATTTACATGTTCCTAACTAGAATTTATATATTATGGTTATGATAGATATGATAGCTATTAACTTCAGTCAAAATAGTGGAAGTAGGTATTTTACTTTTTCTTACAACGAATGTTCGGCATTTAAACCGAATTTCCGCCGAATGCCGAAGTTCGGCTCAAACTGCCGAAATTCGGTAAAACGAATGTAAAACGAATTTCGGCCCATCCCTACTAACTACTTAACTTATTCAAATGTAAATCAGGCTTTAGTTCAGATTTCCTAGGAATACAGTATTGATGTATTTTATAGCTATACTTGTATCTCAGATTTTAAATTCCACTTGATAATAATAGTCTAAGATCCCGCTATACAACTACCTTCAACGAGATGATTATTTGATGAAACCTCATTTATATTTAATGTGTCAATAAATATATTGCATATGGGTTGCCTGACAAATTTCAGTCCAGTATATGATTAATTAAAATTTGTAAAAAAATGTTTTTATCATTTCACCGGTTTGTTTATTAAACAAATTCTATACTCCAACATAAAGCACAGAATATACGAGTCTATCGCTATCCTTTTCATTTTCAAAATCAAATAGCATGCGCACTCTCTTTCTTTAAATGGATGGACTTCAAACAGCTGCTATGCTGTGTAAAGTGAATCTTCTATCGCATGGGATATGGTTGGTTGGGACCTCTCAGTCGCACATATTCACTTGCAGCAATATTTCACCTTTCAAAATTCGACAACCTGAATTCGGGACTGATTTTTCGCAGGCAACCCTATACCACCGTGTTCATAATGAAATAATCTTTATTTTCATTTAATTTTAATTCAATAATCAGACCGGTGCAAAATGCTAGTATCGATTTACCTGTTTATACCTGGCTACCCGAGAGTTGTGACCGGAAAAGAATAGACAACCTAACGTTTGTATATTCTATGGGCTGCATACTTTCGATTGGTATAGAATTTGTTTAATAAACAAACCGGTGAAATGATAAAAACATGTTTTTTAAATTAATCATATACTGGACTGAAATTTGTTAGGCAACCCATATGCAATACATTTATTGACACATTAAATTAAATATAAAATAGGTTTCATCAAATAATCATCTCGGTGAAGGTCGTTGTATAGCGGGATCCTAAACTATAATCATTGTGTGGTGATACAAAAAATCATAACTTGTTTTGCAACCTCTTATTCTTACGAATTATAATTAGCGCTGGTTATTAAGGAAAAATGATAAATAACATGAAAAAATTCGGTCAAGTGCGTGTCAGTGCATGCAGAATGAAGGGTTGCGTAGAGGCCACGAGTGTCCTGTCTTTGTTATATTGCAACGGAAGACGGTCTCTATGGTTGGCCGAACTCGCTGGAATGCAGAGGTTCCGGGTTCGATTCCTAGTGTGGTAAATTTTATAAACGAACTTTCCGTTATTTACTATGATCTGGGTGTCTGGGATCGGCCCCAGAGTGGTCCGTTGTATGTTATCCATAACACAAGCATAACTTGCTTAATTTTTTTTAATTGCTGGAGTTCAGCAGACAGGCAGACTACCCACTTGTTGGAAAGCGGTTACCATCGCCTTTGGAAATTTGCAACACCAAAGATGCAACAAATGCGCTGCTGCTCTCTTAAGGGAGACTGGAACCTGGTCACTAATGCCGGAACACAACTCAAGCTTGTTATGACAACATACTTTAGACCAGGGTGGTAGCCATCCAGTCGGGCAAATGCCCTACCACCTGGCAGTGGGTTGTTTTTGCCTCTTGCGACAGGCCACCCGGTTGCAGGAAATTGTATTCTTTCTCCGTTCCTGCCGGATAAAATTTGGGGATATACTAGCGTTTGTCTGCCGATTTAAAAAAAACTGGAAGAAAAGAGAGATAGACAAACAGACGGCTATTTATAACTTTGTCATTTTATATACAAAATACGTACAGAACCCTAATAAATGATAAAAGATGTTAATTGAATTGGTCTCTTGTTTGGAAATTCCAAGGTTATGTTAAATGCACAATTTAATCTTTATTATATACTTCTAGACTTGTTTCTTTTCGCCGAGGTATTTATGGTACGAAAACACCTACTATATATATAAGAATGATACCTAATCGTCTAGAGAAAGCTCTAATTTAAGACTAGATGGCGCACAATATAATGATCTCTCGCTTTTAGAAACGTTATTACTTAAAGTTTTAGTCCAAAATATTGTCGGAATACATTATTTTTTCTTATTGACTTGCTCTAAAATACTTAGATCTAAATATTTTAATTAAATTTTGGGATGTACGCGTGTGGAGAATCGAGATGGAATACTCCTCCATGCTCCATTAATGGGCTTCCTCCGAGACCAATTGTATTGCCCCGCATGCCACGCCCAGCTGTTATTGTTGTAAATTTGTATTATGTATATTATATTTTTTTTCCTCAGGGTATTTTAGCTTTTATTATTTTTATTTTCTCTTTTATTTTTGCTTTTTATAGGGAATAGGGATAGGGGGAGGATGAAGTGGGCCGTTGGAACTCTCATACATCGCACCAAACAGAGAGTGAGTCTATGAGAGAGTGGTATCACACCGATCGAGCTGAACCTAAGAGCTGTAATCAAGATATTGATTCCAGCATGGCTTTACCACGTGATACGTCAATGTTAGTACTCAGACAGGTCTGTGGGGCTGATTGTTTAAAAAAGCACAACGTGTTATAAATAGAATGTTGGTGTCATAAAATCTGGTTTGAAGATGACGCATGACAAGACAAACGTTTTAGAGAAAACGTTTGAGCACGTCCTTATTATAGATACTTGATCATCGTGGCCAGTGCAGGTTGCGCCCCCCCTTAGTAACAATAAAATCACAGCATTATGAGGTTTCGTTTTGAAAATTTTGTAGCTCTTTTGACAAAAATGTGATGATACAATTGTTATATCCATCCGTCCGTCTGTCCGATTTTTTGTATTTCAAGCATTTCTTCCAACTATTAAGTTTATATAGATGAAAGTCAGTAAGATAAAGTCTATATGGCGCTACACATTGGCGTAGTACAGTTAATTGATAATAGTTTTTTTTTTCAATGTATGTTACGGGTTATATGATAAATCCGGTCACTGAATAATGAGCGATCTGTATACATAATGCCCGTCTCAAGTGAGCAATATAATAAACTACAGTTTTTTGCTTATTAAATGTGAAAAAAAAAACATATTTATGGATATGTAACCGAATTTATCACATTGGTCAGCTTCAAGGAGGAAAACATTCGTATGAATACTTCCCTGCCCGAACTATGTGATAAAGTCAAATTCCAAGTCCAAAGTTAATATTATTCAAAATAATTTCCACTGGAAAACATTTTGAATGTATGTTGTGTGTTGTGACAAAAATGTATGTTGTGTAATGTTAAAATTTAATTTTACTTCGTAGTCTATGTACACTGCTTCGCAACGTGTTATTGCTGTTAAGGAGAAAAGCGGCAAGGAACTCCCCAGCAACACGTCTAGCTAAAAATTGTTTTTGTTTATATTTCTCTTATTCTATTTATATCTCAAATTATTTTATTTATAAGTTTTATATAGAAGTATGTTACAGAATTACTTATGAAGAACAGAAGTGCATATTCAATAAGAGAAAGACACAATAAAAGTAAAGAATATTACTATAGTTATAATAAAGAAATAATGTACTACTTTTTTCTTTTGTTTTGATGTCCATAAGCGATAGTAACCGCTTTCCATCAAGTGGGCCGTCTGCCTGTCTGTTAAACTCCTGTAATAAAAAAACAGCATTATAAAATTTCTTAGAGGCAGCTTACACGCTGGCAACGATCCCTGTGTAGAAAAAGTGCATAGTCGACGGTTATTACTTTCCATCAGATGGCTGATCAAAACGTCTGATATACCCCAGCAATAAAAAGGTCTAGAATAACTTGTATAGCCGTGTAGCATTTAAGAGCGTATTCGGATCTACATTTATTACTGACCGATTGTCATTCATAGTATTCAGTGTTAAATTTACGTGTGAATGGCGACAATGGCGCCGTCAATTGGATAATAAAGGCGACAAAGGTCCGGCGGTGCCCTGAATGCCCCGCTGGGACGTGCATCGCTGGTATCGTTCACAGCAAATTGGCTTTATCTACACACGACGCTTGTTTGATCCAGATTCGTGGTCCAATGCACAAGCATTAGCTGTTTTTAGAAAGAACGAAAGAAAATATTTGTTTGGTTAACAAACAACTCATAGCGAGACACATTGAAACAATAATAATAAAATGGGTATTACAAAACAAAATGGCTCGATCTATATCGCTCCCGCATCGGTATCGAATCAGGAAGTACCGGCGCAGTAGGCCAATTTTAATAGACAATCACAATGTACGAATCGTGTAAACGGAACAGAGATAAGAAAGCATAATAAGCAATTAACTCTGTCTTTTATTCTTCGGAATAAAGTTCAATACAGATTATCTACATATCGAAAACCGAACTGCCTACCGGAGTTAAAATTTGTGTACTACCTGTACGCTCATAGAAAACCAGCGCTCGGTCTTTACCGTTGCAATACTGACAAATTACAAAGCTGCCTAAATGAAAAAGTTAGTGTTAATAAGTAATTAATTATTATTTTTAAAATCTGACTAACGATATGATGTAGGGGAGACTGGGGCTGGTTGTGACATTTTTTTTACAAAACGTCATATTTCTTTATTCGTTTGACTTTTTAACCTATATATAGGTTTGTTGAATTAAGTAACTATTCAGAATTTAAATTCAATATATTTTTTATATACCAGACTATCAGGAATTAAATAAATTAACAAATTTTAGGAAAAGAGGCGTGTAACTTTCAACCCCACGCCAGGGGCTGGTTGTTACACAACACGGGGCAAAATGTTACAACGAAAAATGAAAGTTATAAAAGATTTGTTATCATTAACAGTCATCATAATCAGTTTCGTTCTTAATTTAAATAACATATTACACAGTCTACGAAGCAATCTTTTGCCTTATTAAAACAAAAACGGTAATATTCTCATTTTAAACAAAATAACAAACTCTTGGTTCGGTTTTATACCACGTAAAAACAAAATATATATATAATTTCCAACATATTAAAAGATTATAAATTATAAACCTTTTTATTAAACAAAAATTTAGTATGAATCAACAAAACGTATATTAAGCCTCATGAACAAAAATAAATTATGACTCTTTTATGAAAAATCAATCAGATACTAAAAGGAAAACAGAGCAATCATTGTAATCTGAACAATCACTCTCACAATTCAAACATAAGTAGTGTGCAATGTTGCCTCTAACACATTTTACATGGAATCAACTGCAAAAAATATACTCTACCCATTCCTCACCAACTCGGATTAAATAGATCACAACATATCAGGCAGTATCTTCGTCAGTATCACGTAGAGCCTTCCTTTTTCCAGCAAGCTTTTTTATTTCCTTAGTTGTTGTTGGATGTTGTCCACATCCATAGGCTGCAGCTTATGCGAGCAGTATGCTGGGAAGGATAACAATACCACATTGTTTTCTTTAATTGTTTTGAATATCTTGTTAATGACATATGACATAATCCAAAGTTTTTTGCTATGCCACGAACTTTTTTAGTTTTGTGCTACTCCAAAATGGGTGATGCTTGTTCGTAAGCGTCTTCAGATATTTTTCCACTCTTAGTGTTTCTTTTAAACGTCCTCGGCCTACAAAAGAAAACCAATTATATAGCTATCTATTTATTAATTACATTTCAAATGTCCTTTGGCAAGAAGCACCACGGGTCAGGTAGTGAAAAATCACAACCTGCCCCGAGCAAATGTCACTTTTAGCCCCAACACCAAAACTGACCTTTTAACGTTAAGTAGTAAAAATTAAAATAAATATAACTGTATATACGTAAATGCATCGCAAAAAGAAAGTATTAAGGCGTAAATATTATAATGTTCAGGAGCTTGGGAGAAGAGAAACAACGTTTTCACTTGTAAGGTTTTAATCCGAACTGACTATATTATGAAATACAGAAGTACCCTCTTTTATCATGACTATTAATATACTACATTCCTCCCCACTTATTTTAGACCACACTATACTATACACATGCTTAAAACTACGATAAACGATACAATAAAACTACAATAAATTACAAACTGAAATTTCATAAATATTTATATTTTTGACCTTTTAGTCGACACTGCCTAACGGGTCGCCTTGGCAATGTTGGCTCACTTTGGCAAGGTTCACAGGGCTCAGACTCCGACGTGTGACCCTCTCCTGCTTCGGACTCTTCCGTCTGGGGCTCACTGGACGCATCATTGTGCTCAACAGTTTCTACATTAGTTTCTTCAATAACATCCGCTTCTGGTAAACATGGAACGTCACTCTCAGGGCACGGCAGAACAAGGGAACTCCTTGACCTGTGTTTTAACTGATCAACGTGTCTATGAACTGGGTTTCCGCCATCCCCAATTACTTGTAAATTCGAAGGACCCAATGACTCTCCTACTGTTCCCGGAAGCCACTTGTCTCCCTTAAGATATTGCCGATACCACACTGCCTCACCTTTCTCGAATTTCCTAGAAGCACCTCCAGCATCATCAATCTGACGCTGTTGTACTTGCCTCATTCGCCTTTCACGATCGGGCTTTAGGGCATCTAACCTAGTACGCAGTCCCCTGCCTAACATCAGCATAGCTGGACTTTCACCCGTGGAAGTGTGTTGCGTGTTCCTATAGTATAATAAAAATGTATTTAAAGCTTTTATTACGTTAACCTTCTCAAAGTTAGCTTTTTTTATAACGCGTTTTAGAGTTTTAACAGCATTTTCTGCAGCACCGTTCGATGAGGGATGATACGGTGCCGTGAAAATGTGTTGTATGCCGTTACTGTTAAGAAATATTTTAAATTCTTGACTGGTGAAAGGTGGACCGTTGTCTGATACAATTTGCCGCGGTAAACCCCATCTACTCCAGAGCTCATTTAATCTATCTATTGTACTAGCTGCTGCTGTACTAGGGACGTTAAATATCTCTAACCACTTAGATGTAGCATCGATTACGACTAAATATAATTTTCCGAATATAGGACCCAAAAAATCTAAATGTAGCCGTGTCCAAGGGCGGGCTGGCCAGGCCCACGGGACGGGCGCTTGTCGCGGCGGTGCGTCCGCCTGTGATGCGCATACTTCGCACGCTCGACACATTTGTTCAACTGCTTCGTCAATTCCGGGCCACCAAGCATAGCTGCGCGCTAGTGCTTTGGACTTAACAATGCCCATATGAGGTTCATGCAATAATTTCAAAACCCTATCCCTGCATTTTTCCGGAATAACGACCCGGTGACCCCACATAATACACCCTAGCTCTTCATATAGCTCAGTTTTTCTATTGTGATATGGTTTCATTGCATTTAAATCACAATTTTCCGGCCAACCATCTCTTATATAAGATAATAATATACTTAAAATAGGATCCCTACTTGTGTGTGACTTAACATCGTTATAGTCTAATAAGAGTGCTTCTTGAGCGAAATGCAAGTGCGTTTGTTCGGGCGCAATAGTAGAAACCGGTTTGTTATCGCGCGGTGGCAGTCGAGACAAACTATCGGCGCTATTACAATCTGTGCGCACGTATTCTATATCATACGTATACGCAGATAGGATGATGGCCCAACGCTGCATACGGCTGGCAGTCATAGTCGGTATACCTTTATAGGGACCGAAAATGGATACCAGAGGCTTGTGATCGGTTCGCAGGGTAAAATGTCTACCATAAACGTATTGGTGAAACTTCCTCATACAAAAAATTATAGCTAGCGCCTCCCTATGTATTTGCGAGTAATTTTTCTCAGCTGCTGTCAGCGTTCGAGACACAAATGCGACGGGGCGTTCCTCACCGCGGGCGCCCGCGTCCGCGCCCCGCCCGACCGGCTGCGATAGTACTCCCCCCACACCCGCTGCGCTCGCGTCACAGGTTACTATCAGCGGCTTATCGGGATCATAATGTGCTAACACTTCCGAACCTATTAATGTATTTTTAATTTGACAAAATGCGCCCTCACATTCTGGAGTCCACCGCCACCTTACATTTTTCTTCAACAGAGCATACAAAGGTAACAACTTCTGAGAAAAGTTTTTAATAAATTTCGCAAAGAAATTAACTAATCCTAGGAATGAACGTAGCTCGGATACGTTTTGCGGTCTGGACATATGTTTGACTGCTTCAATTTTGCTCGGGTCTGCCCTGACGCCATTTTTGGAAACAATGTGACCCAGATATTTTACCTCATTTACAAAAAATACACATTTTGATTTTTTTAACTTAAGTCCATTTTCAAAAAGACGTTGAAATACGGCTTCCAAGGTGCTAAAATGATCACTTTCTGATTTAGTTCCAATTATTACATCATCACTAAAAATTGCAACATTTGGTATGTCGCCTAAAAGGTTAGTCATTATCCGTTGGAAAATTCCTGGACTAGATGACAGTCCAAATACTAAACGATTATAACGGAACAGACCACGATGTGTGTTTATGGTTGTAAATGACTTAGACTTGTCTAATTCTATTTGGTTATACGACTGTGACAAATCGATTTTACTAAAATATTGAGCTCCTTGTAACATAATTAGTGCATCTTCAAATCTAGGCAGTGGGTACCGGTCGACAATTAAAGCAGGATTTAAAGTTGACTTATAATCTACACATAGCCTGAGAGTGCCGTCCGCTTTGTTCACTGGAACTAATGGTGAGGCCCAGTCGGAGCAGTCGACGGGCTCGATGACGCCGGCGCGCAGCATCGTGTCCAGCTCCGCGTCGACGCGCGCGCGCAACGCGTACGGCAGGGGTCGTGCGCGGCTGAACACCGGCGCCGCGCCCTCCCGCACCCTTAACGTAGCCTTGCCTCCTGTGAACCTTCCCAAACTGCCATCGAACAATTCCTTATACCTATTTAACAAATTATTTAAATTACAATCATATTTATTGTTACAAGACTTGTTATCAAGAGATACTTGGCTGCTATACAAGTTATAAAAAGGTATAGACAGCTCACTAAGCCACTGTCTACCTATTAGTGACGTAGTTCCCCCACTAATGACAAACAGCTCTAATTCCTTTACATTTCCCTTGTAAGATACATTACACTTTATATATCCCGACGGCTTGACAACCGAACCATCGTAAAATCTTAAGCTAAGATTGTGAGACATTAGCTTTTTGTAATTAAAATACTTATTATACATAATTTTACTTATACAAGATATCGGCGTACCCGTATCTACCTCCATGGATATAATTTTACCATCAATAGATATAGGCAAACTCACCGCCTTGTAATCACCGAGACAAAGTTGGTGTAAATCAATCATCTGCTCATCCAACTGCTGGTCTGATTCCTCTTGCTCCTTCACTGAACTATAATTAAATTTTCGTTCAACGGTTTTTCGTGAATTCATACCCTCCATCTCCGGACACACTCGACGGAGATGTCCCTGACGTCTACACCGGCTGCAAACGAAATCACGGAATCTACAGTTCCCGTAGCTGTGACTCGTCGATCCGCAGCCCTTACAGTTGCCGTGTTCAGGCTCTGGCTTACTCTGCCTTCCCGTCCACCGTGTCGTGCTCCGTCCCGCGCTGCTGCCGCGTTGCTGCCGTGCCCGGCCGCTGCGCCCCTCCCGCACCGCATGGAGCTCAACGCTCTGTGACGTTCCCGGGATACTCCGTACCTCTACAGCCGCTGCATCTCGCTCGGCAGCCTCCAGTGATATAGCGATCTGAACTGCCTTTACAAAAGTCAAACTTTCGTCTTCTGCGAACAAACGTTGACGAAAAATGTCGTTTTTCAATCCACACACAAATTGATCACGCAAGTTTTCATTGAGGTTATCCTTGAAATTGCACGTCCGTGCCAACCTCTTTAACTCTGCTACATAGTTGTTAACATTTTCATCGCTATCTTGTCGCCTCTGCCTGAAACGAAATCTTTCAGCGAGCACTGATGGACTCGGTTGTAAATGATTACGTAGTAGTTCCACCGCCTCACTGTAATCTAATTCCGATGGTTTCCGTGGGCTAGCTAGATTTACAAGCAGTTCATACACCTCATCTCCCATCACAGCAATCATCGTTGGTAATTTTAAGTCGTCTTTGATGCCATTCACTTTAAAGTACATTTGTAGTCGATCCGCATATGACGACCACACTCCCGACTTTACGTCGAACTCACTAATTTTACCAATCGACATTTTACGCACAACAACAACACGCACAGTTCGATATTTTATGATTTCTCGTCGCCAGTATAATGTTCAGGAGCTTGGGAGAAGAGAAACAACGTTTTCACTTGTAAGGTTTTAATCCGAACTGACTATATTATGAAATACAGAAGTACCCTCTTTTATCATGACTATTAATATACTACAAATATCACATTTTAAACTTCTCTGCTTTTATGGAAAACGGATTATAGACCAAAATTACTAAAAATTGAAAATTTTACTAACCTGCGATTTTAATAGCAGCATGCGTGGGCTCCTGAAGTAAAAACGTTAGCGCAACTGGCTCGCGCGGGGTGCTAGCCAAAGTTGGTAGGACTATTTACCTCTTTATAACGTTATTATAGCGTTTTCTATTTCGCCGCAATTGCCACTGTAACTACCTACCCCTGTCACAACCAGCCCCAGTCTCCCCTACGCTAATGTGCACTAAAAAAAATTTCATTGTTTGTATGATGTATGGCGTCCATCTTTAATCACATTTTTTTCGCAGTTTCTAATACTCGAAATACTTACTATCAAACATCTATATATACATAACATTTGCTGAGAAAATGTCTGTGACATACAAAGACAGACAGACGAACGTACTGTAACAACTAACCTTCTTAGTCGTCATATATATTATGAAATATAATGTTTTTACATAAAAATTTAGAACGCCTCCCAAAACAAGAGAAGACAAAATTGTATTGGGCCGCAACCAGAACACACCTATGAAAATGTGTCTCTTCATTGCTAAAATAAACTTATGATCTGAACCAGTCAAGATCCTGGTCATCTCTTAAACCGCTGGTCGTTACAGCTATGATTTTTAATTTGCCTTTATGACTACAGACCCCAGAATTATTTATTCCCCGCTCGCCGCTTATCTTTCGCGCCCGTCCAGACCGATGAGCTTATCGGCGCTTGGCCAGTGCGTGGCGGTTGGTGTCCCGCCACCAAGGCCGAGGGACTACCTGCCATCAATATGGACTTTGGTCATTGAACACTTTCATATTAATTAGTAGGCGATTTTTATGGCAGACACTTCATCTGATAGTAAGTGGTACTGCGACCTATGGTTATAAAAGAAGGTTATCATTTTAATTCATTCCTGTGGTCGTTTGGCAGGCGTTGCTTTTTAGCGATAACACTAACCTTTTTGCATAATTAGACATGGATTTTTTCGGCATTTTTAATTAATTTAAAAAAATGCCAAAACGAAGAACTGGTGGAAGAGCCCAATATAATAGGCGAGAGCAAGGCACATCGCTTGCGCTGGCTTGGCCAGAATGGGGGAGGATCGCGCGGTGAAAAGAGCCTATCTGGGCAGACCAACGGGACGGCGACCAGTTGGTAGGCCCAGATATCGCTCGAGGAACGTACTGGATACTGATCTGCGCGAGCTTCATGCCGATGACAGGCAGGGGACAGCGCTGGACAGGAAGGAGTGGAGCCGGTGAGCCGCAGCAGTTAGTTAGATATAGTTTTAGTCTTTAAGTTCGTTTTTGTTTTCGAATAGAGAATTATCTATCTATATAATAAATTTTTAATTAATTTTAATTTTTCAAGACTCAAACGCACGTCACTGGAAGAGACTGGAGTAAGCCACTAGGCTATCGTGTTTTTTCTTTCGTTTTAAATTTTTGTCACTTACGACAATAAATTTAGAGTAACTCTACAATACACTTGAACAGGTGTTTCTATTCGATAACAATGAACTGAAGTTTTGTACGTTTTAAGCGTCATTGTTCACACGATTAAACCATGAGACTATTCAAATATTTAAAAGGATACTTGACAGTCAAACCGGCTGAGACACTTTTAAGTATCTTACAATATTTTATATATTTTTTTATTGCAGGAGTTCAGCAGACAGACAGACAGCACACAAGACGGAAAGCGGTTATATCGCCTATGGACATTTTCAACACCAAAGGTGCTACAAATGCGCTGCTGCTCTCTGACACCTGGTCACTAATGCCGGAACACAAATCAAGGTTGTTATGGCAACTTACTCTAGATCAGGGGTGGTAGCCATCCAGTCGGGCAAACACCCTATCACTTTTACGTCATTGTTACGAATTTGTGGAATGTGAATTAACATGCCGTAGAAATTATCACAGATTTAATTACAAGCAAACACGTAATTCATAGTGCTTACAAATACAACCAAATACAACAAGCCCAAACCATAAAGTAGTAAATCGTAATGACACAAATCACGCAAAGTCCGTTGTTATAAGATACTCGACTTTACATACATTAGATAACGCCTCGATCCTAGTTGAAAACCAACTAACGCAGAGTCCCGACTGACGGACATTTTATATATCAAAATAGCCCTGGCCTCCTAGGAACATACCCAATAATCCTTTGAATTCTTAACTTGTAAGCTTAATGGTTTCTAAGAATTTGAAACGAAATGCAAACAAAGAGAAAGAAGGATTTATGACGTCTTACTGGGAGGCAGACAAAATGATTAGCGCGAACAATAAATCCTGTAATGGTAATCCTTAATTAGTATCAGTTCGCAACAATAGATACTAATGTATAATATAAATAAGCATACATATCTAGACACAACACAATAGGTACAAAGAAGTATTAAATAATATAGAGTGCGTCTCACGACACAAATCCAGCGGTAAAAAATGGAATTAATTATAACAGATGAACCCAGCCATGTTGTTTTTATCCAGTATTTTCATGAAAATGTTACATTGTATTATTATTCTATTTACTAATACTATTAAATTGGAATCTTCATTTATTCTAATCCTTCTAAACATTCAGTTATAACGTTGTACGATCGTAGCGTTCCGTCTGCGAGATTTCTTACTGAGAGATTTTCTGAAGTGAAAACTTGTTATCGGAGCGTAAACCGCTTCGTTACGTAACGCGTTACGGCGCCAGTCTGTCTGGCTTCCTTTTCACCCACGCATACGGCAGCGGTAGGTAGGGTCCTCCTCTCTCAATTAAACCCATAGCGACCCATAAATAAACTAAGCTTTTCTCAAGTTAAACAACTTCAATATTAAATAAGTTCAACTTAGATTAGTTTAAGTTATCACTTCCGTCAGGCGTCCAGAGACGCACACTTTTTTTAATTGATTAAGATTGAATTGGTTTTATTGTAGTTATACAATCAAAATTGTTTAAATCTTGTTTTAAAGTATCCTTGGACATCCGTTTGCCATTTTCAATTATCTATACTTGAAGTGTATGGTGAACAAAAAACAGTTTTTATTAATTTATTCCACAGAGTACATTAATATAATAGCATTCAATCATAAGCACAAAAATATAATTACATAAACATGACACACAAAAGTAATTTAATAATTTAATTTAATTTAATATGTAAATAGTAAAAAATACTAACATAAATTAAATGGAAATTGTTACTAACGTCTCAATAAAAAAACATAAAAGCCTTTAAAGTTTTGCATAATTACTATTATTATTTAACAAAACTGAGGCGTTTTTTGTCTTACACCAAAATAAAGGTTTGCACTGAAAATCAGCGTTGTGTCGGATATAATTCCGCCACAGCAATATGCTGAGTACAAACCTTGTTTGCTGAAAATGCGGCGTACAAATTCTCAAAATATGCTATGTATATATAAGGTATTTATTTACGTCGATATTTCTTCAAATCAAGTTTTTCTTTCTTTTATAATCAATTAGTGTTTAAGAAATAAGTGAGTTCGTTTTACTCCTACAACGACCCATCATCCCGATGGAAATCATAGTGGTCGTAGAAAAGACGACTAATTCTGCTTAGCTATAATCAAATTGTGTACATAATTTAACACACAATAGAATTAATCCCGGCCCTACCTCTTCAATAGATTTCATACATTTGCGGTTTGTAATGTTTAATTGAGCAAACACATAAACTGCGAACTTGGGTGTATTTCTAAAATAACAATTGAAAATCTTAAATCAGTAAGATTCGTCTTTATGGTTGATCCGCGGTTTTTAGTATAATTAATGCTATAATTTAGGTTTTGAATATTACTTTATATTTTTTACTAATTGTAAAAAGTCGATTGACTATGAATTTTGTAGCGATTGATATAAAACGGGCTTGAGTTATTAAGGTGCTGTAATCAATTATAATGTACATTTTCTTGCCCGATTGGTGTGCAAATGTTTTTAAGTTACGAAATAAATTTTGCCTACTTAAAGTAATTTCATATTAGTTATAATTACAACATTATTATACATAACTAAAATAAAATAATCAGTAAATAAACGAGATTAAATTATATCGCCTCTCATTGAATTCGGGTTTTGCAGTATCACCCTCGCGTCAAGTGCCTTCGTCAAATCACATCTTTCTTCGACAAATACATTTTCAAAGTATAATAGTTATAAAAAGTAGTCTGTAGTAATATCCAGATCCGTTTATTATTATGTACTTCGATGTGCTGAATTCAAAACTGGGGTCGGTTTGGTCGATATACCTTCAAAGTTTTGAGAATGTTTGAACCAACCTGACACCGGATTCAGATTCAATGCATTAAGATACGTAAGAATAGATGAGTCTGGTCAGGTCTTCATTTGACTTCTTTTTTTGTGGACCAGTGTTATTATTCAAAACAACTATAATTACAGGTATATTTAAATAGACGATACTGAAATACGCCACAAAAACTATCAACCCACTGACCTAATTCCAAAAACAGCCTTCAGATATAAATAATCTATTGGAATAGTCAAGCGTGAACCGTCAAGATGAAATTGCGCCGCAGTCCATAGTCATTGCAGTCACACTTCGTAATTGAAGGTTACCTACCAAGGTCTCTCTAGTATTTAGATAAACTAACAAAATTAACCTGGTTTGCTTGACTATTTATTGCATATTAATATTGTTAATTTGTTCACTACAGAAGATGAAGGTGTGTGGGAGATTTTAGTGGGTGTTTGAAGGGTGATGTTTTACTGTGCAGTTTTTTTTTCATTTCAAGTCTCCTTCCCAGAAATTGATCCAAATACAAATTTTTGTTCAAAATCAACCCTTTCCTTTAGTTTGACATATAACATTCTTTCCAGATATTTATCTTTACCTGACCATAATTTCTAGAACGAGAACAACTTTTTTGCTTTCTGGCCATTTTCTAATTTATCTGTAGTCAAAGTCAGTGAAGCATAAACCAAGCGAATTTATCGATGTTATTTTAATTTTAACGTTGATTTGAGTCTAAAATACGCTTAAAAATTACTAAATACAATACCAAGTTTCACGACAGCTGTGATTTTAAATTTTATCGAGGCAGTCTACTGGAATTTGAAGCAAAAATATTTTCGTTATAATTCCGACATGCTAAGTTTGTAATGTTTAGCTTCTTTTAATCAAATACGTAATTAAAAGCTTTAGCGTCTTGTGATAGTTAAAACAATTGTTTTAAGTATCACAAGATGTTAAAGCTATTGTTTATAAAATAATAATAATTACTAGCTATCATTTTTTCCACGAAACCCTAAAAAAAAATAGCCTAAGTTACTTCTGATACATCTGCATATCAGCTATCTGACAATGTATATTTGAAATGAAACCTCTGTTTTATTCCATAGTATTTGATAAGTTGATTTTTTTAATATCTGTCAATGTATTTAAAAATGTGATTCCAAACATGGACGACGTAAAATAAAAAAAGTATTTTTTCCTCTTTCAAAAAATTAAAGCTTCTAAAGATATTGTCGATTCGATTTTTTAACTATGAAAGTCGCGTCAAAATCGGCCCAACCCTTTTATACAGACGCTTCGATTTTATTAATCTGTATAGTTCAATTCAATTTTTTATCTGTTATTAAAATAAATATCAAAGGCCATGTTGACAATATACATACGTCGTAACTAAAGGAACTTGATACTTGCACGATAATTGACGTCTATTAAAAAAATCACTAGTAAGTATCGAAATTACTCTGACCTAATATTGGTGTTGCTAGTTTAGACAAATTTGCGAAAGTGGCGCCCCTCGTATTTTTTACTTTATTTTGCCACCCTGCAATAATACAGTATTTATGTTTATTTTTCAAAATTAGATTCAGTGTGTCAGGAATACCTAACCAAAGTAACTGAGTGTTTCCTTAAGTTTTCTCGACTAGCATTATACATAAAATAAAACTACGTTTTAACTGGTTTTAAGCGCGGTAATTTATTTGATTTTTATTAATTCGACGTTTGGCCACTTTTTAGTAGTTCAGAGTCCCTGATTTTTCAAATACCACATTATAAAAATAAGATAAGAAATAGGGGGGGGGGTTATTCCGACCAGCCGATTTCGAACATATAATTTTTAAAATTTTGTATGTTTGTCTGTTGAGCATCACAAGAAAACCACTGAACAAATATTTTTTTCATTAGTTTTCATCCTAAGTATATACTTAGGATACTTTTCATCCCGTTAAATGAAGTCATTTCCGTGGGATAGACGAATATAGCGAAAAAGATGGCGCATATTGGTCGCGTATTTTTCTGGTGCTTCCGTTACAATTTACTAACAAACCTCCTCATGGCAACGCGAACAATGTTTCCCTGGAACAATGAGTTTAAATAATAAAATGCTGGTTGAAAGACTATTGGTGTTTTGCCATATCAAAACGCAGAACAAAAAAACGTGTGCGCTCTGGACGCCCGACAGAAGTGATAACTTAAACTAATCTAAGTTGAGTTTAATATTGGAATTGTTTGTCTATTGAGAGAGGAGGAGCCTGCCTACCGCTGCAGTACGCGTGAGAGAAAGGGAAGCCAGACAGACTGGTACCGTAACGCGTTACGTAACGAAGCGGTTTACCCTCCCACAAAAAATATCACTTAAAAAACTTGTTCTTTCTAGAAAAGTGTGTCGTCTATTTATAATAAGATTAACAAATTCCAAACATGTCGTGTCAGTACATTGAAGTTATTTAAAAACTATTGAAATAGACTAAATAAACGAAGCAGTGCACGATACTTTTTTTAGATTTCTTGTCTGTTTGTTCGGGATTCACGTAAAAACAACTGGGCCGATTTTAATGCGGTTTTTGCTGATCAAAATTTTTCATCCCGCGGGAATTGTGCCGGGAGCGGTTTTTAGTTGTTCGGGTCCATACAAATTAGCTTATTCCTACACAGTTGTCACTTAAACGAGTAGCTTACATTCTTCTTAAAATGCTGTGGTACTTTGTGTCCCGCGGGAATTTCAACTAATGCATGGACGAGGTCCCGAGCATATCCTAGTAATATTATGAAATTGTTAAAATGCTTGTTTTTTTTATTTTGTATTTTTCTGTTGGTTAGGATTCACGTAAAAACTGCTGAGCCGTGTTCGATGCAGTCTTGACTGTTCGATAGCAAATTCTCTGACTTAAAATATGCAGCATACTTTATATCCTACGAGCAGCGGGGGAATTTCCAGGATTTATGTATTCACATTGTAAATAATCTCTTGTTCTGCTGGAAATAACTTTTATTTTCAAACATTAGTAAAATAACCGTGTTCTTTGATATCCATCCAACGTGGACGACATCGCGGGCGAATCTTAGTTTTAATACTTTTCTTCCGTAGCCATATTAAAGAATATTTATTATCATCTTGAAAGGGATAATTAGGCCCATTATTATTAACATTATAAAGTAATAACATTAACCCAACTTTAAAGAATTTAAGGAAGGTATTGCGTTTTACCGCGACACGCGATTGTTTGAATAATGATCACGTGATTTATATACAGACTGTTGTCTTTCTTATACAAAAAAATAATTTATTGTACACCAATGGGTTACAATAATAATTTTATCTATGGAATACAGTTTACGTATCGATAAAAATACACTTCAATAATTTTCGATAGATACTTCAAAAATATGAACGTATATTCTACACTGGCCCCATGATAAATAAATAAACTAAATTTAAATATTAAAAGTAGCATAGTAGTCTATATATGCTCTTATTTATAATAATAATAATCGGCAGACAAACACACTTGTATTATGGGTAATATACAACGGACCACTCTGGGGCCGATCCCAGACACCCAGACCATGGTAAATAACGGAGAAAATACGTTTCCGAAATTTACTATACCGGGAATCAAACCCGGAGCCTCTGGGTTGCAGTGAGGTAGGCCGGCAAAGGCTTAGCCCGCTCAACCACAGAGGCCGTCGAAATTATAATTGTTGTATGATGTTTAAAGGCTCATTAAAAAGAGTTTAAAAGAATGAAGTGGGTAAATATATCACAAATTATTGTTTAAAACCAAGAAAATTATCCCTGCAGAAACGGAGAAACAATACAATTTCTTGCTTGGTGTAAGATATGACAAAAGAACCAGCAGCCAGGTGACAGGGTATTTGCCCGTCCGGATGGCTACTACCCCTGGTGTAAGTATGCCGCCATATCAACCTTGAGTTGTGTTACAGCATTAGTGACCAGGTTTAGTGTCCCTTTAGAGAGCAGCAGGACATTGCTAACACCTTTGGTGTTATAAATGTCTATAAGGTATGGTAACCGTGTTTCATCAGTGCAATTTTTAAAGAAAACAAAATTTCTTTTAATTATTTGCAACATTCTGTACATAAATGTTTTGGTTTGACAATACGTCATTTCGACATTACCCACTAGCCACGTCGGCACGCATTCCTTTTTCGAATGGGCCACCCTCATTGGCCGAGCGGCTCCTTTGTATGAAGTTAAGCGCCGCCCCCTTTTCGATTACTTTCAGCTACAGGTTGCTATGAAATTGTTTGTTCAATAATGTTGAGGTCAAAACCTTCGGTTAATGAAAGTTCATGACATATAGTAGACTACATATACAAATAGTAGGCTGCCTTGTTTATTTGTACAAAGTAAATAAGATAGTTCAGACTTAACACATTTTCAGAAATTTTAACGTTATAGATATAATGATAAAGGTGTAGTGGTCCAGTAGATAATACATCGGCTTCTCATTTTGATAGGCCGATTCAAATCCTGCTAATGCAGCATGCATTGCTTGGCCAATTTTTATTGTTTTTGCGGTTCCGTACACATTTTCGTAATAATACTAGAATCTTTACAAGATTGTATAAAACATTCATCATTTGCCTATGATATGTATTTTTTTGTTTCAATCGGTACACTATTGAGTAGCGGTATACAACCTTCCTGACAAATGTCCATACAGACACTCATCATCAGTAGATCGCGAGAGAAATCACATCGATAGATATGACGATTATATAACACTTACTTACATTTTTGTCAAAATGGTGACAGGATCTTAATTACATGGAAAGGAAATTAAGGGGGTATTATTTCAAAATATTTACAACGATAATTTGGTTAGAACAATATCCTTTTGCTATTGTGTGTATTTTCTTTAATACTTACATGTGTCCTTAAAGTCTTTATGTTTCACAAGTTGTGCTGTCAGAATCTACTTCGGAAAGAGCCAAAAATGTTTTAAATATTATTGCTCATTAGTAATTTAGATAGATTTAGTTTAGTGTTGCCTAATGAAATTGGCAAAGCCATGTGTACGTAAGTATGTCCTGTGTTTGTTTAGAGAGCTTATAGTTTTAAGTGCATTAACGCTTCTCATTATTTTTCTTTGTTCTTTATAAATATGAAGATAAAACTTTTATTAATTTTTGAGACTTTGATTATACTCCAATTAATGTGATTCCGTAGTCAAATACAGAAGACAAGGGATGTTTTTGTCACCTGTATGGAATCCTCCGTTGTGCACGGAATGGCAAGCACTTACTCAAGTTATTTAGAGCATTAGATTTATAATTTGCAATAAAACTGTCCATATCTAATAGTATCCGGTAAAAATTACAGTTAATTACTTTATTAAATTAATATGAGGTCAGTCACACGACCTGACATAACGCGAACATCCTGCCATATTGGGGGAAATGGATTTCTGTGATTAAGTTTTATACGGTGATTAGACGTGACGTTGGCGAACCTATTCATTTTTTTTCTTAAATGTGTTGTTTTTACATACTTCTAAAGTGTTTACATTACGTACATGTTTTTTATGTTTCGTGTTTGGTGTAGATACCGAAGAAATAGGGCGAATTTTATTCACTTAATTTGTGCTAATAGACGAGGTCCTCTTGTGTACGACAAACATGTAAAGTAGTAATTTTAAAGTTTGCGAGTCGTTCAGCATAGCTTACTAGAGTGCGTCTAAGATCACTTTTATAGCTTAGATATTCGTAAATTCCTGAGACATTATCTTGAACGCTTTCAAGGGTTTAGACTTTAGACTGTACAGAATAACAAGGAGACTAGATAACACATGCATACTCCATATTGCTATCAATCAAACTATAGTAATATATTAGATACCTCTGAGATTTCTTAAATTCTTTTGCATATCTGGTTGTAAGCCCAAGCAAATGAAGACCTTTATTTGTAACTAGCTTTTGCCCGCGACTTGACCGCGTGGATTTTTTTTCATGGAACCCCCAATAAAAGGTTGCTTACTCTTTATAACATCAACTATCTGCCAGTGAAGGTCCCGTCAAAATCGGTCCAGCCGTTTCAAAGATTTGCCGGAACATCCAGACAGACAAATGGTCAAGAAATATTGGCTTGGAATGTAAAGGATAAGTAGCAATGGTCTCAAAACTGGGGGTGCTGAAGACCGCGCAAAGTAGAATGCTCCGATCGCAACCGGGATTTAACGCTCGGATGATGATGAATATCCAGAGAGACAAAACAAAATTGACTTGTTAATATAACTACCGTATATACTTTCATTTTCGTTTAATAAAAAGCTGTTATTTAGATACTTCAAATAGACACTTTAATTTTATTGAAGTTAAATGTCTTTAGAATCGTTGTGATTTAAACTTCGATCAACAATAGGATTTAAAGAAGAATGAGAGATAAACGCATAATATTACAATATTCAACCTTATGCTTTGAGAATAAAACATATTTCTATTTACCCGTTAGTATTAGTTTTAATTTAAATAAAATATAAAAAGATTTCAAGTGAATTTTAGCTCTATTGGTAAATACTTAAGGCAGTTATTCTTTTATACGTAGATCAAAAGAAATTGTGCGTAACAATGCGCTGAATTTTGTACTTTACAGAAGTGACTTAAAGTGTAATTTAGGTTGTATTTTTTAAATGTTTATTATGTTTATCGATGTAGGCTAAAGGAATTATATTTATATTATAGTTAGAGAAGAATTATCTGTGAGTATATTCTCTGAAGTTTCACTTCTACTACGTATGAACTGCAGACACACAACGAGTAATGATGTCGAAAAGTCAAATGAAAGCATATAAGGGTCAGGCGTTAAAATAACATCATTTACCTTTTAAAATATCATGGTATAAATTATTGTAATTACTTTTCAAACGGTAATTATTGCGCCATTTGACTTTTACTCGTACTTACTTATGACGTTACAAGTAAACTAAAACAAGCTATGAGGCTGTGGCGTCCTGTAGGTTTATAAAAAGTATTGCCCTGTTCCTATATTACTTACTTACCCTTCATTTGCCCTACTGCCGGTTAAGCTTTGACATGAGGCCCATACATGTAATGTTTTGCCAGGTGGTAGGGCATTTGCGCGACTACCACCTCTGGTTTAACTAAAGTATGTCACAATAATAACCTTGATTTGTGTTCCGGCATTAGTTACCAAGTTCCAGTCTCCCTTAAGAGAGCAGCAGCGCATTGTAGCACCTTTTGTGTGGCAAGTGTCACTATTCAGTCAATAGACGATGGTAACGGCTTTCTATCAAGTGGGCCGTCTGCCTGTCCGCTGAACTCGTGCAATAAAAAAATAATAATATTCAACCAATGGTAGGGCAAGTGACTGAATAGTAAAATTTAGAAACTGGCCTTGAGCCAATCGATTTGGCACTCCGCTCCCCTTTTGGTATTCTTTCACCGTATTTACGGATAAGTTTCCTAATTTTAAGACTTAATGTTTCCGAGTTTTGGACTTGTAGGAATTAGGAGCTTTAGCTACATGGATTATATATCAATGTTTAGCTAGGAATTAATTACGTTTTTGATGGGTTATGATTTTTTTATGTTTCTGTATAGGTAAACTGACAGGTCCACTTGATGGCAAGTGGCTACCGTCACCCATATACATCTGCAACACGTTAATATTATTAAGGGACTAGAGTTTACCCAAACTCTAGTGAGTGAGACAGACAGACAGACTTACTTTCGCATTTATAATATTAATAGGGATTAGTACGGATAATAGGGATAATAGGGATAATAGGGATTATAAACACAGTGAATGTTTTTGGCTAGGCAACTGCATGGGCAAGGCACGGTTTTCAGTAGATCCTAAGTCGGGTTCGTGACGGGAAGTAAACCTAATTGTTTCGCTGACGAGAAGGACGGAAGGGCCCCCATCCAACCCTACCATACTATACCTACCCATATTATTTTCATATATCTTTTATATCGTTGATCTGTCGTAGGCAACACCTCCTACTGCTGCATTTGAGTCTCAACATTTTATAACGAAACAGCTTGGACTTGTCACGCTTGTTCATGAAGATTGGCGGGTTTCACACATCGATCATGTGCAAGTTTACTGATGATATTTTCCTTTACTGTAGCCCTTGGTAATGATTACAATTAACACGTATGTAAGGACAAAAGGATTTCAGCAGTGCATGATTCCAGGATTCGAAACCACGTACCTGGAATGAGACGCGGGTGTTTTAGTCACCAGGCTACCACGCCTTACAACTCTACATGTTTACTTAAAAAAAATTGTAGGGTATCACACGATAATTATAGTTATTTAAACTGAGGGCATACGCAGGTTGATCATTGCTCACCCTACTCACGTCATGGCGTAAAGTTAATTGGTAGTGTGGGAACAAGGCTTACTATTGTTTAGTTTTTGTGATATGACACTGCTAATTTTTATACTAAGAATATTTTGACAAAAACTGAAACGTTATTTTTTAAAGTTTTTTTTTTGGATAAAGTAACTATTTAAACGATCCGAGTAGTAAAAAGTAGCATCGACTCACCATTACCTTTTAAGCCGTGAAGACGAAAATTTAAAAATACAAGGTGGTCGAATTAAAAAAATAATATACTTTCAACAATTTATTTGTCAGAAATCTTTTAATGTGCAAGCTGTAATGGTAATCTATTTTAAACTATGCGCACTGAAAACCGACCTACGATTATAAATGTGAAATTATCTCCAGAAGGTAGAAGGTAAGAAAAGTTGCTGTTAGTGACAAGACCGCCGATTGTACTAGTTAAATGATTGTTAACTCATGGGTACTATTTTCTTGTGTGCAATAAAGAATATACTATTCTATTGGAATAACACCCTTTGAGTAGTTTGTAAGATATGGATTATTCTTCTCTTCAAGTTACAACATGTTGTGAAGCGGTAGTAAAATAAATAATAAGCATAGACAAAAATTAAAAATAATTAATTAAAGGAAACAAGTTGGGGATAGGCTAAACAATAACTTTAACATTACTCATTGTCACTTGAGAGATTTGTCTCCCGTGATCACGGCTACTGAAAATTGACCGGAACATCGGCATAAAAAAAATAATTGCGCTCTGAAAATCGTTGAAAATATTTTCATTATAAGATTTGATTCAACCCTTTTTATGGTTCCGTAGTCAAACAATCGAAATAGAGACGGTCGTCACTTATACGGAACCCTTGTACGCAGACTGATAAGCACTTGCCCAATTTATTTATGCTGTCGTGTATTGAACCAATTAAGCTTTAAAAGCGATAATCGAATCCTGCACCTTACAGTTATACGCGATCAACCGAAACTCGATCAACGGGGTGGTTTACTGGGGTTGGATGTCAGGTGCTGGTCTAACCGATGGTCCGTGACCGAGGGTCTGGACAGCTGGTCTGTATTTCATGGACGAGCAATCATTTTATTACGGTCGGTTCCTGTATCTTACTATTCATTCACTTGCCCGACCATCGGTTGAATTTTGACATTACTTGTATGGAGCTTGTGTCAAACTGTAACCTATAATAGTTCATAAGGTACACCACAACACAAAAAACACTAAGTTAATGTCACACACAAGTACCAAAATAACCAATAAGCGTGTATAAACTCGAAAAAATTAAATCTGGAAATTAAGCTGTAAAAAAGGGTACTAAACGCGAGTCAGTAGAGTTCTTAAAAAACTTTTTTATTTTTATTGCATGAGTTTAGCAGACAGGCAGACGGCCCACTTGATGGAAAGCGGTTACCGTTGCCTATGGACATTAGCAACACCAAAGGTGCTACAAATGCGCTGTTGCCCCCTTAAGGGAGACTGGGACCTGGTCACTAATGTCGGAACACAACTCAAGGTTGTTATGGCGACATACTTAAGACCAGGGGTGGTAGCCATCCAGTCGGGCAAATGCCCTACCACCTGGCTGTGGATTGGTTTGTCGCCTCTTACGACAGGCCGCCCGGCACAGGACATTGTATTCTTTTCCGTTCCTGCACGGATGAACCTACAGTAGTTGCTGCTCCCGCGTTTCTGCAGTGCATCGGGTATGTTTGTGGCTGCACGCACGGATGGCTTTGATACCATCTGGCGAAAGAAAACGACCTCCCTGCGTAACAGAGTGCGTGGGAGCAGCAATAGCATCCTGAACGTAATACCCAGTAACCACGAAAGTCCTCTGATCTTTGCACTCGTGCAGAGGACCTGATCGTTATTTACTGTATTTACTAACACATTGTTTAAGCTATACTATCTCTACTGCTTACTATTACTTTTTTATTGCTGGAAAACATCAGACAACCGCACGATTGACATGGTGGAAATCAGTTACCGTTGCCTGTAGACATTTGCAACACCTAAGGTGCTGCCGCTCTCTAAATGGAGACTGGAACCTGATCATTAATGCCGGAACACAACTCTAGGATATATTCTATGTCTCGACATATTCTAGACCAGAATGGTAGTCATTCGGGTGGACAACCAAATACACTACCCCGTCTGTGGGTTGTTTTTTCGCTTCTTACGAAGGGCCGCCCGGACACAGTATTCTTTCTCCGTTCCTGCAGATATGTAGCGTATTTCATGACCTGTAATCTTTATACGTGGAGCAAAAACTTTGTACCCCTTTTTACGAAAATTGCGCGGACGGAGGAATATGAAATTTCGCAAACTTCTAGTTTATATAGAGAAGAAGCGAAGAATGCTGATATTCTTTACAAACTTTTATTTAATTTAGAATTATGTATGTAAGTTCGGGTGGATTCTGGCAAGTTCAATTTGACCAACTGTCCGGTTTCCGATTGAGCTGAAATTTTGCACGCATATGATTTCGCAGACAATTCAATAATATGGTACCATGGAGCTGATCTGATGATGGAGTGGGAAGGTGGCCATAGGAACTCCTGTACTAAACAAGATAGACCATCGTGTTTGGGCTCGTATGTTTATATCGCGTGACAATTCAATAATATGGTACCATGGAGCTGATCTGATGGAGTCAGAAGGTGGCCATAGGAACTCTTGTACTAAACAAGATAGACCCGAGAGCCATCGTGTTTTGGCTTTTTTACTTGTCTTGGCTAGCACTCTTCTGCTACATGATATCCAGCTCTCACAAGCTTGTATTTAAACCTTTTTAGAAAACAATTATTTTAATTATACATAAAAAATACATTAAATCAGTAAAATAAATATACACACTACCATGTATTTGACACACACACGAATATAAACTGTTATGTAAATCAAATTAACAGCTTAGCCATGGCGATAGAAGTATATATAGTCTTTGACAACAAATTATTATGCTCGGATTTCGACCAAGGGTGACCACTAGTCACTGTAATTATGTCATTAATTCTCCAAATGTAGTCTTTATCCTAGTTTTTTCTAAGATTACTCACTATATCTAGTATAATCATACCTATAAATACGTAGTAATATAAACACTATCTAAAATAATTTACCAAAACAACCCGCATTCACCCTGAAAACCTCTCACGTGATTGGTTCAAATTTCCCCTTCATTTCCACCAATGACTTGCCGAGAAAACTTCTGCAGCTACTATACCTGTCTTTTTCTATACCAAGGAAAATTACTATCTCTATTTCTTTCTCGCGTAAGGTGTAAAAGCTGTTATGAGATTTTACTTCAGTGAGTTGCTAGTTAACGTACAGCTACACGTGACGCTATTATGTACATTTTATTTAGTAAATTAATTCAAAAAGTGAATTGAAATAATTTTGTGTTAGATAATTTTGGAATATAATACGATTTAGTGATTTTTTTTTTTTGGACTTTAGTAATCTAGTGATTTTTCGCTCAACGTAAATTTATATGCCATGGGAAACTAACAATATACTTGTCCGTTTATTTACTTATTTTTATGAAGGATTATTTTATCTTCATGCATTACTAAAATATACAAAAATAGTCTAGTAAATTGGCTAAATATTTATATTAAATATTGTAAAGGCGACCAAATGCATTTACATCAGTCCACGCATATTAAGACTTCCATGAAGATGAGCCATGTCCACAGTATCTATAATATGTATATAATAATAATCGGAACACAAACACATATCCCAAGCTAAAATATAATACTTGTGTTGTCTATACTAAATATAATATTATAAATACGAAAGTTTGGATGGGTGTTTGTCGGTCTATCACGCCAGTACGGTTAATAGGATCTGGGTGAAATTTGGCGCAGATATAGGTTATAGTCTGAAATAGTACATCAGTCACTTTTTATCCCGGAAAATGTACAATTCCTATGGGATAACAATAATGCAAGCAATCCGCGAATAAAAGCTAGTGGATAATATACAATTAGACACTCACACTATAGTAAATAACGGAAAGATCTACCACAAAATTTATAAAGTTAGTAATGTAACCTGGGAGACCTCAGTCCCAGACGTCAAAAAATCCTACTTAACGAAAGAATCGTCATTTGTACTAAAGAACTTATCCATAGAAAATACTAGGCGTTACAATAATCCATTGTTAATTAATTAAAATTAATACCAAGCGTGGTTACGTGTAACGGTTTGATAATTTCAACGTGATTACGTTAAAAGTGAAAACAATGTATAAATCGAGAACTATAGCGTACGAAACGCGTGCCATTTTTGAACATTCAAATATTTAATAAACTAGAACGTCTTTCGGATGCGTTCGCATCTATTGTAGTTCGAAGCCCTTAACAGCGTGATAAGAGACAAAATGCGTTTTTAGATCGATTTCTCAACCGTTATTACAGTAATTATACACACTTTATTGCGGTGAAAAAAATATATGTCAATCTTGATCTGATATCTCTGACGTAACCTCTAAACTCAAAACGCATTTTCGTTAAATTTTCTCGATAGAAAATAATTGCAAATTAACCTCTAACCGTGTTATTCAATCTTGGTTATTGTTATTACTGTTAATCGTACATTGCTAAAATAAATAACAGCAATATCATGTGACCTTTAATAATTCTTCGCCCTTTTATTATTTCTATAGCCGTTGATTAAAGCAGTGAACGTTTACCTCTAAGGAAATCACCTCTGCGAAACACTTTTTGTTGGTGAACTAACAAGCATTTGGCAGTTTTAGGTTCTTATTGACTTTGCTGTTTTTACGTGGTTACATGTAATAATTTCATAATTTCACCGTGTTTACGTTAAAAGAACAAAAAAATTAATTCGAGAACTATAGCTGCGTTCGAGGCCCGTTCCATTTTGGAACATTCAAATTCTATTTGAACAACTAACGAACATGCAGATACGTTCAAATTTTTTATATTTTTAAGTTCTTAATAATGTCACTTTAGCATTTAGTAATATTTTGTGCCTTTTATTTTTATTAAAGTTCTTCTGTAGCTATTGATATAACAGGAAATGTTTGTCACCTCCACGGAACAAATTATTGTGCGTGGACTTACATGAACTTCGCTGATTTTAAGTTCCTATAATAGTTATTTTGGCAAAAACGGAACCCTTTTATAACCGAGTCTGGTCCGCCCTCTATGTATATTTGAGAGAAAGGTTTATTTTAAATTACATATGTATGTAAAATGCCGCTGAAAATGGTATTGTGAAATTATTCAATTAGTGGTCCCATTTTGTATGTGTACGGAAGATCTTAGCTTCCAAAGTCGTAAAGAGAGTCCCACCTCCTCCATTTTGACACACGAACTAGAAATTCTGAAAAAATTAAGATGGTAGAAGTAAAAAACTGCGTGCAACGAAAAATGTTAGATATAGAACAAATCCGATAAAATGTGTTTTCTGAAACACTTTAGTTAATGACAAATATCTTGAATCTGGGAACCGCACTTAGCATATTATTAATTTTTCCATCTCTAATACCATGGTTCAATTTTTCAAATGACGTATATTAAAAGAATAAAATAATTCAAATTTAATTATTAAAAAATACATTTTAACGAACTATTTGAACATAAATGATAAAAAGGCGACTTTTAAATAAAAAGTGATATTCGGACTGGATGTTTTGAAACGAAATGAGTTTGATTGACTATTTGGACATAACTTAAAAATGGTGCTGAAATAATTTTCAAAATGTCTCGGCGCTAAGTGAAGATGGAATACACTTGGCATATGGAGGACGCAAGCCAGGAAACCAGGGACAGCAGCCGGGCCAGGAATCAAGGTATAAGTCATAATAGTGTTACGAATTTGAGGAATTCGAATTTAAAATGCCGTTGGAATTATCACAAACTTTATTAGAACACAACCAAACACAACATGTCCAAAACGTAATAACATAAAAGCGCTAAGTCTTTGATGACAAACAAAAATCTACACTTAATAACGTCTCAATCTCAGTTGAAACTCAACTAACCATATCTCTACGGGCCGACCTTATATATTTTCAAAGTATACATAGATCTCCAATATGATTTCCAAAATGCATTTATTGGAATTCTAAAGCTCGTAAGCTTAAATCTTAACAACATTGCTTCCTAGAAGTTGTAGTGAAATTTTAACAGTAAAAACCGGTTATGATGTCTTATTCGAAGGCCGTACTTAATACAAAGGGATCTGCGGTTGACAATAGAAGCTTACTTTTCAATACTTAGAAAATTTACTCAAACAAGAGAAAGAAGACAACCTTACAAGAGTAATAAATACTTAGTTTAAATAGCAAAGGTAATAAAACACCTGATTAGTTTTCAGCTTCTAGGAATAGTTTAATTGTAACAATAGGATAGATGATAATTAAATCAACTGACAATGAGATAGTTTTTATCATTTTACAAAATGTCGCAGCTTCCGTGTCTTCGTACGAGTCTACATAGTCAATACATCATAAGTAGGTTCAAGTAAAAGGAATCAGATACCGCATTCATTCTTGTTTAAATAGATATTAATATTATTTTTACCATTATTATATACATAAGACGATTGTGTAGTATTTTAGCTCGTGTTTTTGAATTTGTAAATAATTTTAGAATTTATTGTCATATGTTCCATGTACCTAACTAAGAGCAGTTGACACAATCGACATAATAATTCTGACTAAAAGAGCGGGCGATTAAATACCACTTATCATCGTTGTTGGAATCTCCAACAAAAAGTTTTTACTTTGCTTGATAAGCTTTAATACTGGCCATGATATTTTTGAATTAAGAACTTTATTGACGTTCTTTTGTTTTTATTATGTCATTTTTTTCTTCTCATATAAAATTCGTCTAATTAACATGTGCAGTGTTAATTATTTAAAAATTATAGTCCAGTAACAAATTATAAATCAAAGTGTTTTTACTATTATCACATCTTTAAAATTTCGCGATAGATATAACTTTAATTGCTGTTTAAATGATAATTTGTACGCTTTTTGACTCGTAATAAAAGTGGCTTCATAATTTGCAAAGCTCATATAAAATCTAAGTGGCTTCGACGTTTTTTAAGGTAATAAAAAGTATTCAAGTTGATTGAACTGTCAACACTGGCCTATTGTACAAGTATATTGTATGTTATAACAAAACATATTTCGACTTATTATCAATTTTATGACGTATATGCAGTGTGCTAAGGTATTCGAAGACGCAAGCACATTCATAAAAACACACGCACACACGAACGCAAGCGCATACACACACATATATACAAACACACAACCGCATTAATGATGAAACATATTTTAATTATGGTTTCTTAGCCAAATGATGAACCCTAAGAACTCTTAACACCAATCCTATCAACCAATGAAAGTAAGACATGTCTATTATACGCTCCATTTGCCACGACGTGTGCACAGCGACTGGTTATACTTGAAATATTCAAGCTATACCTACTTTTCTGGCTCCGCAGTCATTTTCAACCCTTTCTCACTATAACTAGCTAGCTGTAACGCAAAGGTATCAGGTTCGATTCCCGACATGGTAATATAGGTAGGTACTTAGCGTTGTTTACTGTTATAGTCATAGAAAAAGATTACATAGGATTGACAAATGAAGAATACAATTTCTTGCAGCCTGTCGTAAGGGGTGCAAAACAACCCACAGTCAGGTGGCCGTCGCCGCGGATATTTCCTCGTCTGGATCGTTACCATCCCCATTCTGGAGTATGCCGCCATAACAACCTTGAGTTGGGTTCCGGCATTAGTGGCCAGATGTTAGTCTTTCTTAAGATTGCAGTAGCGCATTGGTAGCACCTTTGATGTTACAGATATACGTAGGCGATAACCGCTTCTCGTCCGCCGGACCGACTGCCAATCTGGTGAATTCATGCAATAAAACTTAAAAATAATAATCTTAAAACAATTTTCAAACACAGTTGGGCACCAGTCATTTTTGGTGTTTATAGAAAATCTTAATTCAGAATTCAAACAACTCTTATTATTGAAACATATCTCTTAAACCACAATTTATTACAAATTATGGAAAAGCTGATAGGCCTATAAACTTCTCCATATTACAAAATTAGAAGGAAAATCCGTGTTTAACATTTAGAGTTTTAATGTATTTTTATAGAGATTTTTGTTAAAGCACTTTTTCAATATCAGTTAGTACATAAAATATCGGAGATAGATTAGGAAGTTGAGTATATTTTAAACTTATAACCTTCTAAAAATAGTTTTCCTGCGGAACTATTCTCGTAACACATTTCAACATTATAAAATATTATAAGATTATAAAATAAAACTACAAACAAAAACATATTAAAATCATTAACTAAAATATACGTGAAAAATATCTTACCTATATGAATAAAAATGAATCGTTGAAGTGTAACGTACGACATAACTTGGTAACGACTTAACCGATTTTGATGAATTTTTATTAATGCTTTTGAGTGGGACCCCGGATGATATAGATTTACAATTAGAACCGGTAGGTGGCTTGGGTCCTAGATTTTTCTTTTTTCAAGACAGGATAATGTATATAGACGGTAATCACTTTCATAAAGCAATAATAATATTATAATTTTACAGCTATTTGATACGCATGCACCGGTAAAAACTAAAACATTTAAAACACTGCCAACACCTTGGATTACTGACAATATTAAGTTAATGTTTAAACTAAGAGATGAAGCTAGACGACGGTTTCATAGGACTAAAACACAATCTCATAAACAATATTACTTAGAACTAAAGCATTTATCATCTACAGCTCTTTTTAATGAAAAGAATTTTACTTTACACAACATATTAACAAAAATGTACATAATTCTAAACAATTGTGGAAGAATTTAAAATCTAGTGTTATAAAATCGCACCAAGAAAGAGACTTACCTCCTTATTTCAGTAATCCAGATGAGATCAATAAAGCATTCTTAGAAGTGCCAGGTATAAATACTGTGACGATACGGCAACTTACATATTTTGAATATCATAGATATAGTCAAGAAAACTTCTCTTTGAAAACCGTTACAAAAGATAAAGTACTTGGAATTATAAATTCTATCAAATCAAATGCTCTTGGTATAGATAAAATTAATATTGATATGCTAAAATTAACTTTGCCCTACTCGCTTGATATAATTACACAAATAATTAATAAATCAATCTTGTCCACCACTTTTCCAGATTTATGGAAACAGGCTATTGTTCGTCCTATTCCTAAAAATAACAATCCAATTACTAATAAAGATCTACGTCCCATAAGTATATTGCCTTGTCTTTCGAAGATTTTGGAAAAGGTTGTACATTCACAAGTCGTACAATATTTAGAGACGAATAATATATTGCCAGATTTTCAATCAGGTTTTAGAAAGAGATATGGTACCGCAACTGCTCTAAGTGACGTTATAGGAAATATTACAGAAGCGCGTGATGCTGGACAAGGAACAATCCTTGTTTTACTGGATTATTCTCGCGCATTTGATGTCATTAACACCAATCTACTAATGTCGAAGCTCGCATTTTATGGATTTTCACCGGACGCAATTAGATGGTTTCATAGTTATTTGACTGGCAGGAAGCAACAGGTTGAAATTAAAAGGCCTGATGGAACAATAGTGACTTCTAAACCACTTCACCTTGCAAGAGGAGTTCCGCAAGGCTCAATTCTTGGACCACTTTTATTTATCTTATACAGTGCTGACATTGAATGTATCCAGCATTGTAAATTTCATATATATGCGGATGACATTCAGTTGTATCTATCGTTCAGGCCTAACTGCGTAAATGAAGCGGGTGAAAACATCAACAGTGACCTCGAAAGAATCGTATCATGGTCAGAACAAAATTGTTTGGTCTTAAATCCTATAAAGTCGAAGTTCATGATACTTGGTAGTCGCCAACAAGTCAGCTCAATAAAGGAAGCAAGTCCTACGATCAAAATAAGAGATGAATGTATTATGAATGTAAGTTCGGCTTGTAATCTAGGACTTACCATCGATTCTGAATTACGATTTGAATCACATATTAATAATGTTACGAGAAACTGTTATTATAGGCTGAAAATATTATATGCTTTAAGGAATTTTATAAGTGTAGATGTGAGAAAGCAACTGGAAGAGAGTCTAGTCCTTTTGAAGCTAAATTACTGTGATATTGTATATGGACCATGCCTGCTAACAAAAATGGAACGTCTTATACAACGTATACAAAATTCTTGTGCCAGATTTTGCTTTCAGATACCTAGGAGGAGTCATATCACACCATTTCTTAATGCAAACGATATTCTTAAGATGGCAGCTAGAAGGAAACTTCACCTAGCTACCCTATTGTTTGGAATAATATCTACACGAAATCCAACATACTTATATGAAAAAATGGACTGGAGACAAAATAGGGCGCCAGAATACAGTGCACGTGTTGTTACTAAGCGTTTAGTGACGTCTAAACATAGGACAGCAGCGTTTAGGGGTTGTTTCAAATTTGTAGCGACTCATTGTTGGAATGATCTCCCACCACCTTTGAGAAATATGAAGTCAGCAATTTCATTTAAAGTTCAATACAGAAAATACTTGATGGAGGAACAAAAGAATGACCCCACCTACCACAAATATTAATTAAAGTGTTGAATTCAACTTGGACTTGAAAATAACGTATAGCCTTTTTTCCCATAATACAAATGTAATTTTTATTTTATTTTTTATTTTCACAGCACTGTTTTTGATATATCTTTAAGTCTTTTGTAATTTTACTGTATATAACTATATGATTTTATTTAATAATATACTATATTTGTTTTTCTATTATAATCACAGTATATTTATGTGTGTTTGTATTTGTATATATGCTGTATGTTTTTTTTTATGTGTACAGGAACTTATAACTTATATGTGTGTGTGTGTGTGTGTGTGTGTGTTATTGGGTCAAGTGTTCGGAGGTTGGCACTGAAAATCAGCGCTGTATCGGGATTTTAAAAAAATTTCGAAACAGCACAATGCTGAGTTGTCAACCTCGTTGACTAAAAAACTCGACGTACGACTTTATTTGTTTATTTAATATTATACATGTTTTTGTGTAAAAAATTTTTTTTTGTTTCGTCGTATTTTTAGTCAATAAATCTTTTTCTTTCTTCTTTCTTTTTCTTTCATAATCGGTGTGAGTGATGAAACAATCATTTTATATTGTAATGTCTGTCCGTGGCAAAATACGCGATACGTGTGAACGCACACGTTTATAGTGCACGGAGCAGGGCTTAGTGAGCGCGAGACGTATAGCGGCCATCTTTTGTTTGCATCTTCCCTTTGTGCATATCATCGCTCGGGCCATCACCTACATTCCACGTGTGCCGCACTAAACGTAGTAAATGTCAAGTTATGGGTTTATACCCGTGTGTAAAGTACTTAATAAGGTTTTATAGTGAAATATTTAATGGACAAAGGTGTGTTTTTTCTGAACGACCAGCACAAATAGACGCTCACAATCGGGTATACAAAATTGGCATCTATCTGTCCGTCCGTTAACCCGATACAGTTAGGCAGTGTCGCGTTAAAATCGTACTTAATATTACAACCTCATTCTTATTCATACTGTTACGGCCGAATGACTTCCCGAAGCGTTCACTTTAATGAGAATACTATCGAATATCATAAAATGTTCTCGTCTTAACGTTTACATTCGGTCTAATGGTTGTGCATTCATTTGGAATTGAACATTTTGTAGGGTTCCGTAGCTATATAACTAGAAAAGTGATCGCTTTGTCACCTCTGGAAAGATCTATAACATATATAACTTCACGCCAGGTCCCTTGCGGGGTAGGCACGAGCAGCAGAGCGCCATTTAGGCTTATTCTTACACACCTCACTTGCTTCTTTGACTTTCATAGCTCTTGACATACACGCTCGTCTGTTCTTAAGGCTCCTGACTTCACCTTCTGCCAGTATACGATCAATTTGATCATGGAAGGTGTGTCGTGGCCTTCCGCGACTTCTGCATCCATCCACTTTTGAATTGTATATCTGTTTAGTCATTCTTCCGTATAATCTATAAGAAACTATTGTTATTTCTTATAAAATTAAATTTTAGAACCCGAAGTACTCTAATACCGAAAACACGCCGCCAATTCCCAGACAAACCCGAGTTTGCGTGTGACGTCACTATGGTACCTAATTTATAATATTATTATTTTTGTACATTGAGGCTAATAAAAAAACAACTGGAATACACTATATAAATGACGGATGTAATTTTTAGATTTCTCGTACAAACAGGTGTTCGAGATTTAGGCAACAACTACGGGGCCGATTCCGATTTTTCAAAATTTTTAGACTTAATGTCTGCCCTACTTTTTATTCTAGGAATCCCGCGGCAACTTCCTGGGAATGATGGCTCGACTAAAAAAATAATTCCAATGCGATTTTTTCACTGCTCGATAGAAAATTTTATGTAATAAAATGTGTGATATTTTGTAACTTGGGAACCTCGCGGGAAATTTCCCGGGAGCGATTTGTAATTGTTCGGATGCATAAATATTAGCTTATTCCAGCACAGTTTTCTCTAAAACCATAGCTTATATTCGTTTTTAAATGTCTATTTTGTGTCTTGGGAATCCCGCTGCAATTTTCCCAGGTAAAATTAGTTAGATTGCATAAATATTAGCTGATTTCGGTACGATTTCACTAGAACTATAGCATAAGTGCTTTTTCAAGTGATGAGATACTTTGTGTTCCGGAAATCCCGCGGGGATTTTCCCGGGTGTTTTAAAGTGGGTATTATACATAAAAATTAGCCGCTTCGGATCAGATTGATACTAAAACAATATAATATATATAATATTTCCTAACTTAAGTGTAAGAATTAGCTGTCCATCAGTGAAAACCGCATCGAAATCGGTCCAGTAGTTCGTAATCCATTCGAATTTAGGTCAAACAGGACAAACAGACAAGAAATATTACATCGTATTCTCCATCGTTTAACTTAGTCTATTCCCATCGTTGTTTTTTTAAATAGCTTCAATGGACAGATGTAGCATGTTTATAATTTAATAATATCAGAAATTACATTTTATTTTAATAATAGCGAAAAAAAAAGGTTTGTTATACAACTTTAATAATATACGATCTTTCCATTTATTACAACAAAAAAAATAGATTCCAGATCCCAATTTCCACAGCCAATATAGCACCTGTCCATACCCTCCACTATCGTTTACAATAAAATCACAAGGTTGACTGAACAAACCAATTTGTACCCTTAAATAAACGGCGATTTGTAAGTAAATCGTGTGAAACCAACCCCCTGTGTTTTGGAGGTTGGTGATCCGTGAAATGTAAACGTGTGGCTGTTATTGGATACCTAAATATCTTTTTAAATCTTGCTAATATTTAGAGTTCAGTATATATATATAGAAAAATGTCAAAATATCCACTAGTGCGTGACAATTTAAAAAACTCCCTCCAATTATCTGAATATTTTATCCAGCGAAAACCTTATGTTTAGTCTTATGTTTCTTACACTTTTATTGGTAACAATACACCCCCTCCCCCACACACACACATACATACACACACGAAAGCATATTGTTATTAATGAATGAATGAATGAATGAATGTTCTTTATTGCATATATATATAATTTACATATATGTATATACAATAGGAGGTCTTATCGCCGCCGGCGATATTACTAACATCTTTGAATATTTAATTGTAAGTTTTAATTTAACAATAGAAATTATGTATACATATAAATTTTCACTACACAAAGACATTGAATTAATATACTATAGCTATTATGAGTATTATATGACCCAAGCATATCCTACTGTAGCCCGCGACACAGGCTCTAAGAAGACCTAGCGCGGGAAACAGATTTTCCTTTAGGACGCTATATGTAACCTGTACTCGTTACTTACATTCCAATAAATTTCATTTCATTTCTTTAGTTTAGTTAGGCAAAATTAAGATTTTAAATGTTAATTTTTAAAAGAACTACAAAGTATATTATTTTTTAAGGTCAGTTCCCTAAAAAGATTAATGCGGATTTTATTTTTCAAAAAATATTTCCTTTAAGTCATATAGCACCTGGAATCTGTTGATCACAATGCGTGCAACGCGCCTAAAAAGTGTTATTCATTTCCCAAACAATATTTTCTTTCATTTTGGAAATAATTTATTTATTTGATAAATCAACTTGGCTCTAGAGATACTACCCCTATAGAAAAAGTCCAATTTGACGCTATCTGCCCATTTTGGTGGCCAGGTAACGTCTTCAATTGGTTTGGAGAAATATTACGTAGGAGAATCAGCGTTTTCAGCAGTATGAGGCGTGGCACTACTCATACCTCATACCAAACGGTTTTTTGGGCAGTAAAGTAGCTGCTGATGGATCAAACGCAGGATCTGTCCCTAAATGACCAATAATAGCAACTTTAGACTGCATCACGTAAATATCGGATAGTGTACTGCGAAGAGAATCTTTGACGACGACGACGCACATACAAAAAATAAAAAAAAATATTATCCTGTTTTATATCTATTTCGGTTGGGTTTTTTTTTAAATAGATTCAATGCTTAGAACTCACCATGTTTAGAATTTTATAATATTATAGATTTTATTATGTCTCATAGTTAGTGCGTTGCTGATTCACCCGTAAACAATCGTGCGCGTCATTGTCGGCAAACAGGTTTCCTTTAAAAAATACTTTTTAAGAATCTTTCAATGTCAACTGTTTTGTTGATAACAATAATGAGCGCTCAGGTAATTGTAGTTAGATATGAGTGATCTAGTACTAGTTTAAAAAAATACCTGATGCAGTCATTGATGTGCATTGATCAATTGCCCGCCAACAAGGTGAATTGCGCAGCTGTTTATGCAATGTAAACGATTCTGCAGGGATGATAAGCGTATACTGAAAAACATTTAATCAAAAATATCGCATAATTATATAAAAATCTTTTATTGACATAGTAGGTCTGTCCACACTAGATCATCATCATTCACACATGAAACAAAAACTTTGTACCCCGTTTGAGGACAATTGCGCAAACGGAGTAGTATGAAATTGCGCACACTTTTAGTTTATAAATAGAGAAGAATATATAAATATAGAGAAGGAGTGGAGAATGCTAATATATTTATTTAAATTATGCATAAAATAAATTAAATCAGTAAAAGAACATGACACCCACTACCATGTTCTTTTTTCAAATTTTTCTATCACGTATAGGTTCGCGTTTGACCATTATCTCGCTCGATTTGAGCGGAGATATAGTCTAAGATCGAGCACGCTTGCCTAGAAGGTATTTAACAAGCACACCCATATATACCCTTTTATTTATTGTTAAAGTCAAATTAACAGCGTAGCCTTGGCGAAATCTGTAAATACAGAAGTATAGTCTTTGAAATTAATAATTATGGTCGAATTTCGACCACGAGGGATCTTCTATCTTAATTATGGCTCTTAATGCAGACACGAGCGGTGTGATACCACGCTCTAACAGAATGTCGGCGTGAAACGGTTAACCTTGATATCATCATGTTGTCACTGCATAACTATTGTAACATAACTAGCAAGATTGAAACTCAATAGTCCATCTCTCGTGCCAAAATCAGTCAATACATAAAACAGACAACTTCGGAGATGCATCTACGATCATGTTTAGGTTTTACACGTAGTAATTAAAATGTAATTAAAATGTATATTATAAATGGACATAAGTTTAATGTAAAATTAATTAAGCAATAATTATATTTAGAATACAACAGTCGTTGTCTTATTTTGTACGCTACTCGCGAGCGGTATGTAGCCTAGCAATTGTGACGATGGAGCCATGGGCTCTCGCCAGTGGTGCGTCAAACCATCCACCGGGGTGGTTATGGTTACAGGCGAGCGGGGTAGGCACTTAGGATTGGAAGGAAACACTAGTTTCTTCCAACTATAAGCTTTTATTGTCGTTGACAGCAGTAGGTGATTCTTTACTGCAGGGTTGCCCCTTTACGCACACACTGCCCCAACGATGAGATGTTTACTGACAATACTGTCGCCGATATTGTGTAGACCACCTCCTGCTATCACGGTGCTGACTTCCGAATTTATCACGCGTAGCTCTCTTCTTAAACTGCACTAAACTCCTCCTTCCCTGAACTGCCCATTAAACTCTTCATGAAACTCTCTACTAAACTCGTCACTACTTTCAATAATTGAACTTTACTTCCGACTCTCTCATATCGCACTTGTCACTTCGCTGTCTTCAAATGAACTCCTCAGTAGGCGCGCCTTACGCTGCTTATATATCCGGAAGAATCTTCTGGAGCCCATAATTTCGAATTTCTTTTCGTTATTCTTTTATTTACTGTTTCTCCTTATCATAACACTAGTTATTCTAGAACTTCGACCTTTCATATCGTTATTCTTTGTGCATCATATATCCCTTTCTAAAATGTATCTATCTTTACCTTTTTCCAGAATCTTCTACATTATTCTGAAACTTCTTCAACCAACTAGATCGTTCCATCAACCCCGATAACCCATTTCTTCCTAACTTTATCCCATTCCCCATGTTTACTCCCTCTAGCTCCAATTTTTTAACGAGGGAAATCCGATTCTGCGCCATCAGCCACGTATAGAACAAAACCTTTTATTCTTTGTAGTGTGCTACCTATCATAACACAAGCGTTTAGCGGCAGTATGCAAAGTATGTGTGTTTGTCTGTTGATTATTATTATCATCATAAATTCCAGACAAATTTATTAATGAAAATACTTTTTACAAATGATTCACTATACCAATTACGCATTACGTGTTTTACGTATGTCTGTCTGTACATTACGGCCATATGATACATCTGAGTGATAAGAGATTTCAAATGTGTATGAATTTGTTTTGAAAGTTTGAAATTAAATTTTAACTGTATATATTTTCATTAATTCGGGTAATAGTATAAACTAGACCATTGTTACGGGTAATATAACCTACCTAATGATTAACACCTAATATATTTATTCGAGATATTTTAGAATTCTCTTATTTTTAGTTTGTAACCATATACGAGTAATTTCGCCACGTGGTAAGATATCTACCCGTCTGGATGGCGACCACCCCTGTTGTAGAGCATGCCAGTATATAACAACCTTGAATTGTGTTCCAGCATTAGTGGCCAAGTTCCAGTACGTTCTTAGAGGCCAGCTGCACATTGGTACCACATTTGATGTTGCAAATATCCATAGGCGACGGTAACCTCTTGTTGGAATCAACCTTTTTAGTTAATTTACTTTTTTATGTTTTGACATCTGTCAACATTCTTTTGTTTTTTTTTTATTCATTCTGTGTACAACCTTGCATTGTAACGTATCGTTATATAATAAATTTTATAATAAGAAAATAATTGTGTTAATTCACGTCCAACTCAAGATATACACAGTCTACGTGCTCTACACAAATTGGTCCTTCGTATAATTAAAAAGAATACAGCGAGGAGGACGTGCAAAAATAAGTAAGACGCAATATTATTTTCTTCAGTGAGCTGCAATACCATACGAAAAACTCAATAGTGAATCGTTTTTTCGTCAGTTCTACTGCAAATATATATACCTACTACGATACGCAAGTTTGTTGCAAGCAAGCAATTCATAAAATTCATTGTGATTGTGCATCTAAAATCATTATTATAAATTGCCAAGTTTTAATGTAAAGAAGTTTCTCGAAGACATATACATACATATAAGTACAAATCTATGAGGCCGAGACTTCAACCAGAACGTGTGTTCGAAATTTGAATGTGCACGCGGGAACGAGCTTGTACGTGCACAGGCGGGGCCTGCTGAAGTTTGAATTTGGAACCTTCTTTTGCTGGGACTGTGGACATTACTCGCGTTTATTGTTTTTTTATTTTAATAATTTTTTTAGCTAGTGTTGTACATTGTAAGTTTTTTGGTTATATTAGTTTTATAAGTAGTTTATTGTAAAAAATTGTGACGATGTCTGAGGTACTAAAGGAACTAGTCTCTAAGCGCGGAAGTCTGAAGGGTAATATTACGAGACTTCAAACCTTTATAAAGTCTGATGCGTTAGAAGAGGCCAATAAGGCACAATTAGAAGTAAGATTGTTGCGTTTACAAAAATCGTTTTCGAAGTTAGAGGATATTCATAATAAAATAAGTCTGCTTGATCCTACTGACAAGGACGACATCTCGGTTTTCGAAGATAAATTTTATGAAATTTCCGCTGTGTTAAATGAACGCATAGAGAGAGACAAAAAAGTTCCTAGACCTCAAAGTAATAATCATCACAGGGATATAGCTTTACCTACTATTAAAATAGACCCGTTCGATGGCAAGTCTTGTTCAGGTTATGTCACATTTATTAGTTTGTTTGATAGTTTGATACATAATGATACAAGATTAGATAATATTCAAAAACTTCACTATCTTAGGGCCTTTTTAAAATATGAAGCTTTGGATTTAATTAAAGATTTGCCTCTGTACGATAGTAGTTACTCGGAAGCAAGAAATCTGTTAAAAGACAAATTTTTTAATAAACATCAAGTTGTCACAGAACACATAATAGCTTTATTAGATTTACCGTTGCTCGCAAGGGGTGGTAGTATTAGGGCCTTCATATCACAAATAAAACAAAACCTTAGTGCACTTAAAAGTTTGGATATAAAGATGGATTATTGGGATCCTATTTTAATAGTGATTTTTATGCGTAATTTGGATGGGTGTACTGCAAAGGCTTTTAAGTTGGAAAGAGATATAAAAGCTACACCCACAATATCTGAATTTATTGGCTTCCTTGAGAAAAGAGCATTGGCTTTGGAAAACACTGCAACCACATCGCCCAGTGTATGGAAGCCAGTTGAAAGATTATCAAGTCATGGTGCCGCTCATCAGCCAGCCTGCATAAAGTGTAAATTAGATTCGCACAAAATATTTAATTGTAAAGAGTTTAAATTAATGGCATCTGCGGAGCGTATTGAATTTGCTAAAGATAATAAGTTGTGCAATATTTGTCTTAACAATCATATAGGAAAATGTAAATTTCATTTTAGGTGTATGTACTGCAAAAAAAGTCATAATTCTTTATTGCATCCTAATGAACAAGATCCAGTAACGTTGTTTTCGAATACATGCAACAATGTTTTAATTCCCACAGCTCGCATTAAATTATTTTCTCGAGACGATAGGGAAGTACATGTGAAGTCAGTACTAGACACTGGATCTCAAGTTTCGTTAGTTACTTCAAAGGTCTTGGATGTACTTGGTTTGACTCCTACGCAATCACGTACAAATATCGTAGGTCTCACAAATACAGTCAACCACATAAAAGGTTATATACCTTTGGAAGTACATTCAATGACTTCAACATTCAAAAAAAATATTAATTTTCATGTTGTTGACAAGATTACATGTAAGTTGCCACAACATCTAATCGATACTTCCAAATTAAACATCCCTCCTGGACTAGTTTTAGCGGACGATACCTTTAACATCCCATCTGAAATTAATATGTTAATGGCAGCTGATGTGTTCTTCGAAGTGGCGTTGCCACAAACGCCGATATGTGTAGCACATAATCAGCAACAAAATATTAATCAGCATTTACCAGTACATATGGATAAGAGATATAGGGTGTCACCATCTTTGTTTAATACCAGGTTTGGGTATATTATTGGGTGCGCCTTACCGACATTTACTAAAGACTTTAAGGTATCTTGTAATGCATGTAAATCTAATATAAGTGAGGTCAATCCCAATGTTAACCTTTTTGGAAATAGGAAAGGGTTCCATAAAAATTATTTTAAAGGTTACACATAATTGCGTTATCATAGACACATTAAAAACCTATTGTATATAATTACTATTCTATATTTGTTACGGTGGTAGTTCTTTTAATCACCAATGTCTTATTATTGTCTTATTATAAGACCTGATAAAAGCACACATTATGTATATAAAGTAAACGATAATGCAACAAACTTAAAGTATGTCTCCTGCCTCAAAATAAATACTTTTAGTTTTAAGTTCTGATTTGTTATTAGAAGTAATAGACATTAATTTGTAAGCATATAAAAAGTATTTGAGATATTTTAATTTCAGGTGTTTCAATATGCTGTTGATTACAGAAGTTAATGGCGCTTATTTTATTACTCAAATTATATTGAATTGTTCTTTGAGGCCCCCAGCATGTTGGAATCAACCTTTTTAGTTAATTTACTTTTTTATGTTTTGACATCTGTCAACATTCTTTTGTTTTTTTTTTTTATTCATTCTGTGTACAACCTTGCATTGTAACGTATCGTTATATAATAAATTTTATAATAAGAAAATAATTGTGTTAATTCACGTCCAACTCAAGATATACACAGTCTACGTGCTCTACACACCTCTTTCCATCAAGTGGCCTGTAAGCCCGACTGCTGTGCTCCAGCCATAAAATAAAACAAGTACAATTATAATATTATAATAATTTTACGGCTAGCAGAAAAAGATTTCCTACTATATTAATTAAAATAATACTGAGCCAATCATTGTACTTTGCCACCAATTTTATAGGTTTCCTTATATTCAGGCTATATTTGGGTAGTTTAGTAATATATACTATACGGTTTAATACGGTTATTTTAATACCATGCCTAAAATCAATAGGTAGATCATTCAGTGCACGCGGTATTAAGCCGCGTACTCACCTGCGAGACGTAACCGAACTCATTGCAGTCACCGCCCGTTCACACTTGTCGGGTTTCGGGCCCGACAAAGAATCGGTTGCTCTAGTGGCAGAACATTTTATTGGCTGTTCACACTTACCCAACACCGTATTTTTGTCAGCGCCAACAAGAAATGTTGGGTGTTTCGCCAGCTCTCTACGTTCGTATTCAAAAATTAAAATGTGTGCTGGGATACATAGTAGAAGTGAAACTTCAACAAGGACAAGTGAAAAAACGAATGGCAACGGATAAGTGGAAAAATCTTTCCACTATGTGTCCCTGCACACATTTCGATTTTTCGCAGGTTTACTGCAAATCATGATTTGGTTAGGTTAGGTACATTTTAATTAACGCATTTTTTTATTTAAACATATTGTATTTTATCAAACAAAAAAAATTATATCCGGAACAAATACATTTAAAAATATGCTGCCTCTCACCACGTCTACTCTAAAATTATGCCGCCTTTCACCACGGTCGTAAAGATTTTTCGTGACATAAGAAATCCTAATACCCCCGTCTATATAAAAGTTTCACTTCAAAAATCGTCTCAGATATCGCTCGCCTCGTAAGTAGGACGCTGTTCAAACTTTTCGAATACCGAGTTCGGCAAAATTCTCCCCGTTCACCTTCTTCTGCCCGTCGCTTACTGCTCGCTGCCGCAGATCACGCATAACTTTGGTTGGATTGGGTCCGATAACCGACACGTGTATTAGAGACGCCGACACCTGATTAAAATAGGCCCCTAACACACGGCAAGTGGGAACAAGCTGCTACTAAAACCAAAAATCACAGTATGCACGTGGCCAGCGAGCTTATGCGAGCCGATAAAGCGAAGAACAATGTCTGCATGATATGAGTAAGTCGTCTCTGTATTCGCTCGGTTACAATTACAACTCGCAGATGAGTACGCAGCTTTAGATATACATATTACACTGTATAAATTATTTTACTCATTATTCAACTCTTATTACTGCATTTAGTTATGCCATTGATTTGTGCAGTGTATGGAATAGGTCGATGTTAGACAATGAATAAAATAGGAGAACGGACTTTCAAGTTTTAAATCAGATATATCCTTGACCCACAATAGTTGCGGAATGACATCATTGGCGACAGAGCGTGCTTATCTCTAATCAATACTAGTTTTAGAATTCATTTATGACCTAAATAAAATTATCTAGACCTAAAATATACCTATCGTGAGATGAAAAATATTTTCTTTTCATATTTTCCAGATAGTTGTCTGTTCACGTGACCTAACCACGGAAGATAAATATGTATGAGTGTCAATGAGTCAAATGTCTTTAATTTTTGTTTCAAGTTATTATATTGGATTATATGGGAGCTTAATCTAATTTACCACCATTTCACAACATGTTGTGGCTCGAAGAGAAGAAGAGAGAGAACGTTAAATTAATAATAATAATAATCGGCAAACAAACACCCATATAGTCTATCCCGAAATTAAGCAAGTCAGGCTTGTGTTATGGGTTTTATATAACAGACTACTCTGAGGCCTATCCCAGACACCAAGATCATTATTATATTATATAATATATCTTTTTATTTTATCTTCCACCCATTTTAATATCGGATAATATTAAAATGGGTGGAAGATAAAATAAAAAGAGACATTGTCAATCAAGTTGGTTTGTGTTCCGGTACACGCACAAAGAGGTATATGTACTAGTCGCGAAAACATAAGAAAATGCTGTGTTGCATGTTTTCTTTACCCGTACAGGAACAGAGAAAGAATACAATTTCTTGCGGCCGGCGGCCTATCGTAAGAGAGGACAAAACCATCGACAGCCAGGTATTTGCCCGATTGGATGGCTACCACCTCTGGTTTACAGTATGACGCCATAACAACCTGAGTTTTATTCCGGAATTAGTGGCCAGGCTCTAATCTCCCTTTAGAGAGTGGCAGTACATTGGTAGCACCTTTGGTGTGGCATATTTTCATAGCCGATGATATCCGCTTCCACGAGGTGGGCTGTCTGTTTGCTGAACTCATACTATAAAAAAAAACATAAAAATCCCAGCCCACAGCATAACCTTATCAAATTGAAAAGCAACATGCAACCATAGCGCTTATTATGCAGAAAGAGTACTCAGTGTCGTTCACCCGATTCCTTTCACTAAGTAATATTGATTTATTCCTCGGCATATTCACATTGTTTGTATGTTCTGGCTTTATGCCTTATATTATCAAAGAAGAATATTAAAAACTAGCTTCTGCCGCGACTTAAACGAATGAAACGAATAGTAAAAAAAGTAAGTTAACCCCCCAAAATGTTGAAACATTCTTCATTGGTGCTCCGCCCCTATTGGTCTTAGCGTGAAGATACATAGCCTTATAGTCTTCTTCGAAAAATGGGCTATCTAAAACTGATTTTTTTTCAAATCAGACCACTAATTCCTAAGATTAGCGCGTTCAAGCAAACATAAAAACAAACATTAAGCTTAATTTAAGCTTTATGTAGTAAATAGTGGTAGTGTAGTATAGAAAATTATAATTCCAGTAATAGGTACAGTACATAAGTCTACAAAGGTATTTGGCAGCTAGGCGATTCTTAGCGATCTATATAGCGGCTACGAATTCTCAGTTGATAGGGGTTACTTTTAAAGGGGGGCTAGGAGTTAGTGCTTGTGTATTTGATTATATGGAACAAGAAAAAGCTGGTCACTTATGTATCGCGTTATATATAACTAGCCGCAGCGGCAAATTGTGACTACTGGCCACTTGTCCTTGGATACGTGCGGTATTTAAAATGTATGCACAATGATTAGATTTCACTGGCCGCCGAGACCTGGCCGCCTCGACTTGACCGCCGAGACTTGGCCGCCGCGACCTGACCGCCGCGATCTGGCCGCCGCGACCCGGCCGCCGAGACCCGGCCATCACAACCTGGCCACCACCACTTGTCCGCCATCTTCATTCATACCTCTATCCCACCTATTTACTCGAAGTGTTGAAGTTATGGAAATAATGAAGGAAAACTAAAAGCGTTAAATGATGCAATCTGTAGTTTTTGTTAAGCATTCTTACGCGCTCATGCGTATCGATACTGTAACGTGTGATCTGTGAAACACAATAGTTTTTATCCTATGACGTTTTGTATGTATTACTTAGACGCGCTATATTTCAACAACGTTGCACTAAAACAGCAACATTGATCTATAAGTAGATATATTTATATACCTATACTTTAACTAAACATACTATTAATAATGTTTTAATTCTTACAGTAGATAAATTATCCACATCTAAAGCTACATATTTAGTTAGATCTAAAGACATAATTTAACAAAAACACTATTCGAAAAAATCTCTTGTAAAAAAAAAACAATGTGTACTTACCACGTAGGTGTACATCATGGTGCCACTCCGACCTCTGTCTGTCTCGCTATTTTTTTCAAAATCGGTTTCTATTCTTTACAGGTCCAGGCTTCATCGACGATCTGGACTTGACGCCCTATATGGGTCCGGTGGAGAACTGTTATGCCCCGCAAGCCACCGATGCGAGGCGGAATGGGTATTTCAGATTACTTATTTTTAAATATGGTGGATTGTGCGTATGTGCGTGCGAATTAGGTATGATATGATGATATGTAGTGTAACAGAAGATCTATGCCAAAATAGAGGATTTTTCTCAATTTATACTACTTATTTCAAAGTTATGCAATACAGTAATAATAAGGCATACGCATTTTAACACATACGTTTTGTCGTATAAGGTTTGCTTCGATGCTGAATGGAACCAATAACCGAGTATGATGAATATGAAAGGAAAATAAATAATTTTTAACTAATATGTAATATAAATGCATATGTAGGTATATTTTGTATGATAAAATTGTTCAACAAAGTATCAACAATATTTCTTTGAATTTATGTATTCCAGAGGTCACCAACTTCCAGAGAGTCCGCCGGATTCCGGATCAGAGAACCCTTATAGCCCATCAGACTCTCAAGTATCCCACATAGCGGTACCCCAAAACGTCCTTCCTACAGACTACATGCTGGTTCATGACCACATGTCGCAAGAGATTTGCAACAGAATGGGGACTATATATATGAGGAGTTGAAGCCCGATAATATGGAACATGAAGTTCTGAGGAGTAATTTAAACGATGTGGTCGTTATGCCACAGGATTCTGGTATTGTGGAGTTGGGGATCAGGTAAATATACTCATTATACTAAAACAATAAAAATGAAATCGCGTAATCAATTCTTCAGGAGATCATTTGTCTGATACCTACCTCGGAGAAGAATCAGTATGGCAATCCAGCGTGGAAACGTAACCAGCTATGTGCGTACCTTATCATGTTACTCATTGATGACGATGACCAAAGCTCAGATTCTACTAATACAGTAGGGCCTCGATAATTCGCACAGGCAAAAACAAGGCCCTTTGCGAATTATCAAGACATCCAGATTGTGCTCTGCAATATTGTACTCGCAATAAAAAGCATATTCAATCTAAGTTACTTACAGTAAACATCGAAATGTAAGTAAATACACGTGAGGCAAACAATACTGAAATATGTACGTACTCGTACATACAAGTATATGTTGAGAATTACAAACATATTCTGCACCCTTGTCATGATTTTACAAAAAACAGAAATTTAATCCTTCTTGAAAGTGTAATAATTTTTGCACTTCATTTTAAAAGCTCAGTCTCTAAGTCAACACAGAAATCGTTATTTTCGGCCTATTTCAAAATAAAGTTTAAGGCCGCCCGCTTGATTTACCGCGATCAGTGCATAAGCGGGGGTCCGCATAATCAAGGACTACTATAGTCGAGATTAACTAATTAGGATCAGTTAAGGTTAGGTTTTCTCCTATTTCATTAATTACAGTATTTTTATAGCTGTAGTAAAGTAGGTTAGGTCCAACTGAGCAACTAACCAAATTTCCATCGAACCGCCGTCTATGGAAACTTGCAATGCCAGAAGTGCTACCAAAGTGCAGCCAACCTCTTAAATTTTTTTATAACGCCTTTTTCAAATAATATTGTCGTCGTAGTTTTGAATATCGTTGTAATGCAGAGGGAAAATATCGGCAGGTGTTCCTGCCAGATCACTATTGTACGCGGAGTAACCCGTCTAAAGATGAACAGGCCACAACAACTTGAGTAGACTTCATTTTTTTAAATCCTTAGTCTCTACATATTTTTGTTTCAGGTCCGTCCGACACGACTTAATCGGTGACCAGATATACCCAATCAAGTTCAGTCAAATGAGAGACATAAACATAGATCAGGGATTAATTATGCCCCAATCGGTCGATATGCATGAGACCCTTACTCCGGTGTACACCAGTCTGCAGGAACCCAGTGTGAAGAAGCGTAAGCACTCTCAAGATGGGTCGCAGGTTAAATGTGAACCAGGTTAGTTGGCTAACATTGCTCTGTGGTCTTGTCACGAGCAATGGTCTATTTATTAAATGAGCAAAGCAATTTTGTCGAAAACAGAACCTTTGTTATGTTCTAATGTCAGTCTGTGTACTATCTCAGTTGTCTATAATATGTGTATCACAGTAATATTTAAAAAAATTACGTACTTTTAGATAAAATCGCGAAAATTTCAAAATAGGAGAATTTGACCGGTAGAAATAAATCTCAGTGTATGTAAGTAGTGACTTTAGTCAGATTTTGAAAAACTATAATGGAGTTTTTTAATTATTTTTTTGCAATATCAATAATAGTGTGTATCCTTCTAACATTTGGAAAAGGAAGTTGATGTGGCTTTAAAAATACTTTCAAAATATCCGCCGAATAGTTTTTGAGATATCGGGTGTTTTCGATTAATGGTTTTTTGTGATTTCCTAATCGTGAACTTACTTCTAAAGTCGAACTAAATAAATTTGCATTGTATTTTATAGAGAATTCTTCCACATTAGTCAGATTTGTAGGCGGTCGTTTGTTTTATAACTTCCAGCCGCCCTCTCACCAGAGAGCGTGACGCATCCATCTCGCGTCGCCCCTCCTTCGAGAGACGGCTCTGAAGCAGGTGATGATGCTCCCCTTCAATGCATCAGATTCGCCAAGTTCCAGGACAACGCTTGGCATGCGTTGTATGACTGCAATCTAAAACCGCTGTAAGTGCCAAATTCAAAAAGTTTATTCGAATTAAATTCTAAAGATTTACTTTGATATACGTAACCGAGACATAAGACAGAGGACTGCGACATACGACATATCCTATTTGTATGCAATTGTATAAAGAGATACCGCCCACTTCCGTCGTTCGTTTGTCTTGCGCAAAATGTGTGCCCAAGTAGCCGTCGAAACTCCTCTTTTATGCATTAGATTCGTCAAGTTCATCACAGTACTTGGCATACGCTGTATTTTTATAATTTAAAACCACTCACTGTAAGCTCGATATTCAAAATGTATTAAATTCTAAACGTTAACATTGAGATATGCCACCGAGACAAGTAACTGAGACATAATACAGATCGCGACACACGACATACAATTTCTCCATTATATGCAATTGCATAAAGAAATGTTTCCCGACTCGGTTTAGTAGGTACTTCAAATTCTCTTCATACCAAAGTGGGGACAATACTTTTCTCCAATGAATTAGGTTCACCAAGTTTCAACACACTGCGTCGCATACACTATATAATTGGAATTTAAAACAGTCCGTAAGAGGCAAAAAGTTTTCGCCACTAGTAATTCATAATTAAAACTACATTTTAACGGTTTTAAGAGCACTTACAACCGTTAAAACGTAGTCTTAGTTACGGAAATGGTAAGTTGAAAACATGTATTGGAATTCCAATTTAATCTTACCAAAGCGCGCGACAAGGCTTTTTTCAATTCTCTAAGTTTCAGGATACGCCATAGTAAGTAATATGTATATTATTCTCGTCTTTCTATATATTTAATATTCATGGCTTTTAAGACATATAAACCCGTCATAAACCATAAAATCTGCTTAAATACTGTGTATGGTCGTCCATCAGATTTCGAACCCAAGTCACTGTAATGAAAACCTTTTGCTATTATACTACGACTTTAAGATTTTTCTTTATTACAAATTAATTTTTAATTTCTTTATTCATAGAGAATCCCCTACATACATAGTGGGTGCCGACAAAGGATTCAACTACTCCCAAGTGGATGACGCGTTCGTCTGCCAGAAGAAGAACCATTTCCAAGTGACCTGCCAGATACAGATGCAGGGTGATCCTCATTACATCAAGACTCCTGAAGGATTCAAGAAGATTAACAACTTTTGTTTGCATTTTTATGGAGTGAAGGTAGTTAATTATTTTCGTCAATTTATAAAACACAAGCAGTTTCCAAGTGGTCCGATGACAGCACACAATGACGATCGGACAGAACGATTTCGTTGTGATTTTGCTTTTTCTTGTTCTATACAATACTATGGAAATACTCTTCGGTACGCACCGTTGCTTTCAGGAACAGTCATGGTTGTGATAATGAAGCAAATACTTTCTGGACACTTTTTTCTTAGTTGAGTACAGAGTACACTGCCGCACACAACAAGTTCTACGTGAAAATATTTGTAGTCTGTGCCTTAAATACAAATATGTCATATCTTCGTCGCACATGTCTAAAATAATGTGTTCAGTTGTAATGTTTAGAGTAAGCAAATCCAGCGCATTAAGCCACAAATTATAAGAGGCAGAAATGTGATCGCAAATGGATTAAACGCAGAGATGAATTTGAGGTTTCTAAAAGAAGCCTTTTTAAAATTATTATTAATAGAGTTCTCACTGCGACAGCCTAATCGCAGCGAATATTCGCTGTATGTGACCGAAGTTTAAGGAAAATGGCTACTGTCGCCTCTGCACATTTGCAACACCAAAGGTGTTACTAACACTAAGTTACTGAAACTATCGTAGTAATTCCCAGTTAGACCATTTCGCTATTTCATGCACCTCGTAATCGCTAACCTATCTCTTCTGGTTTTTTTTGTGTTTGCTTATAGGCAGACTGGTAGACCTGATAGAAAAGGCTTAATGTCGCTCATGGACCAACGCTATGGAAGCCGATATGATACCTAACTCAACGTGCCTTTAGATAGTTGTGTACGCCCTTTTTTGAAGAGCCACATATCGTAGCGCTCTAGGAAATCCGTGACAGGGATGTTCATATTTAACTTTTTTCCAGTACGAAGTCAATAATCAAGAGATAGGTGTGGAGCAAAGTCAGTCGGACCGAACCAAGAGACCATTCAACCCAGTGCCGTAAGTCTTAATATTTAAACTTTACACTTTCCATATTTAAGGTAGACGGCTGGCTGTTGTTCGTATAGCCAATAAAGTCTTTTACTTGGTATGGCAGTTGTTCAGTTGATATGAAGATGTGTCTAAATCGTACATTTCTAGAGGGCGCTACAAGTTTTTTCTGTATCAAAGACCCAAAAGAAAAAAAATTGTGGTACCTCAAAAGGCATTGACAGACAGAGTAACTATTTTAATTAGGCTATTGTATAGTGTGAGCAAAACTTAAATGCGCCATTGATATTCGTATACGTCAATGCGCAGAACACAGTTATATAAAGTTCCCAAACAAAACTAAGAAGGAGAAGTGTTGCTCTCTCGTTCAGCCGCTATTCGAACTCGCATGCCATCTCTTTCACACAACACACAGTAAGGTATAACAAAGGTCAAACGTTAACAATGAAGTACCTTCTTGAAGCGCATTTAATTTTTGCGCATACTGTAATCTATATATATATAAGCTAAGTTTGTTTTCTTTGTCCGAGGTAAACTCGAAAACTTCTGGACTGATCACCATGAAACCACAACCATTCGACGCGGAATTAATCGTAGATGGTTATAGGCTATATATTTTTTCAAATTCTATGAGCCCTTTGCCATGTTTTCTCAATTTGTTTGTTTATTAATTTATTTGCTCCCATAAAACAAAAGACAAGCATTTATCCTTGGTTCATTTGTTTTCTAGCTCATAAAAGAGGAACATGATTTAACATAACCTCTATGTTAGAAACAACTATAGTCTTAACATACTATAAAGCAGAAGAGCCTGAATGTATGCTTGAACGCGCTAATCTCAGGAACCACTGTCTGATTTGAAAATTCTTTCAGTGGTAAATAACCCATTAACTATATATCATCGCGATAAGACCAATAGGAGCGGAGTACCAATGAAGAATGTTTCAAAATCGGGTTTTTTTAGCTTACCTTCTTTTCGTTATTCCACGCGGACGAAGTCGCGGGCAGAAGCTAGTACTTAATATTTTTTATTTTACTATTCTGAGTATATTTCTTCTCGAGTACCATTTGTATAAAAGAATATACTCACCTTCAGGGTGGAACTACGTCGTGAAGGAGTCAAACTCACAGTCGGCAGACTTCACTTTGCAGAGACAACTAGTAACAATATGAGGAAGAAGGGCAAGCCCAATCCCGACCAGAGGTATTTCCACTTGGTCGTGGCTTTGAAGGCTCATATCCATCAGAGCAAGGACAAGGACCCAAGGGACGGACACTTGATCGTAGCTGCGCAGGCCAGTGACCGGATCATAGTCAGGGTAAATGCCCAGATATTAGCTAAACAGTCTTTTTTGTATTAAATCCTTTTTTATGTTCTGTAGTCAAATTACGAAATACAGATACTGAATCCTGGTAACAAACTACGAAACCCTTCATGGATTGTGGCCTTGACGAGTTTTTTTCTTTTTCAGGCATCGAATCCTG